>ML058423.1:0-600000 GCA_003013855.2 Liriodendron chinense
TGCACCAGCGTAGCCATGACTTGACTAAGTGGTTGAGAGAGGGGAGTAAATTTCCTGAACTCCCTGTAATTTGCCTATTTTGATATGAGTTATTGACCGTTTCCTCTGAACTGCTGCTGTTGTCGAGGTTGGTTGTGCTGAGGATTCGGTTGTGGCTGATATCTCTGAGGCTGATGCTAAACTTGATTCTGCTGATACTGTTGACGTCCCTGTGGGGGAGCACGTTGATTTCCTTGAGCAGTGGTGTTGATGTTGTTTACCTCTGTTGGGCGGGGAGGAGAACCACTGCGGTTTCCATTCCCGTGCCCGATAGGTCTTCCTTCCACTTTATTCCTCTTGACTGTAGTGGCTTGATGAGGCCATGAGGAGATCGTCCCAGCCCGGATCCCTGCTTCGACTTGCTCTCCAGCACGGATCAATTGTGAGAAATTCGCATATGGATGCGAGATGAGATATCCGGATATGCCTGGATATGTTGAATGAACAATCATGGAGATTTGTTCTTCGTTGTTGATGGGTGTCCGCATTCTGGCTGCCATAGCTCGCCAACGTCCCACATAAGCTGATAGCGTTTCATCATTCCTTTGCCTGAGAGCCGCGAGGTCGGCTCTTTTGGGTGCCATGTTGAGATTGCATTCAAATCTGTCGACGAAAGCCTGGGAAAGCTGTTCCCACTTCCTGATGCGGTGGCAGTCCAGTGAGGTGTACCAATCTAGGGCGTCGCCCTTCAGAGACTTTTGGAACAAACGTATTAGGGCCCCTTCATTTCCTGAGATTGCACTCAGCTCTCCACAGAAGGCCTTGAGATGTGCTGTGGGACAACCGCTGCCATCGTATCTTTTGAATTTTGGAACCTCAAAGTTTTGAGGTACCTGAGCATCTGGGAAAGGACACAAGTCTCTGAACTTGGTCAAAGGTAGATCAATTCCTTGTTGTCGCTGAAGCTGATTTGCAAGATCTGGAACTGCTCCCGCAACTCGTCCAGTCCTGAGTGATCTGTTCGAGCGACTGGTGCCTCCTGGAGTAAGGCACGTTCTTCTTCGGCATAGTGGTCGATATCTTCGACCTTATGGGCTTGCTGAAAAGCAACCGCGGGTTGCTGAAATTGATTTGATGACTGAACTGGATTCTGATGAACTTGTGCTTGAAATGATGGTAACTGAACTGGAGACTGTACTGAAGGTTGAACTGGAACTTGCTGGAAATTGACTGGATTTTGCTGAATTGAAGATTGCTGAAAATTAACTGGATTTTGCTGAATTGAAGATTGCTGGAAATTAACTGGAATCCCATCGGCGGGGATGTGCTGGAATTGAAAAGTGCTCCTGTTTGCAGGAGGCTGAGATGCTGGGAAGTGACCCCCCTTGTTGGGTATTCGCCACTGTCCGCTGATTGATGTGGGCTTGACACTGACCCCCATTGTGGGCATTCGCCAGTGCTGTCCCTGCTGCTGGAAATTGAATTGAAATCCCCTCGGCGGGGATGTGCTGAAATTGAAAAGGTGTCCCATCGGCGGGGACATGCTGAGATCTATTGAGATTGTTGTTTGCAAGATTGACTGGAAGCTGACTGGATGTTCCTGCAACGGAAGTGCTCTGAGATGGCCTTGTCGTCGCAGGAAGATATTGAGAAGGATGCCCCATAGCGAAGGGCTGAGATGGCTACTGTCGGTAGTCTTGGGCAGACTCCGATGGTTGTGCTTGATTTGAACTGGAGGCCGGGAGGACCCGGCATGGTTGCTGAGACTGCTGAACTGGGCCAACTTGATTGTTGGCTGCTGCGATGGCTTGTGCTTGCATGAATTGCAAGAGCATTTCTTGCATTGCTCTCACTCCTTGTGCCAATTCTTGTATGATTGGCGTATTATCAATGGGCTGTTGCGCTGGAGGTTGCACTTCGGTCATCTCAAGAGCAAGAAGGAGATGAGTTTCTTCTTCGTGGTCGGACATGGCTTGTTGAGCCCGAGTGCGGATTATGCTGCGGTAGGGAAGTTGTCTCCGCGTACGTTGAGCCTGAGGAGGCGCAATGGTGAGGACTGTACTCTACTCTTTTTGGGTTTTGGGATTTTCTGTTTTTTTTTTGGTATTGGGATTTTCTGTTTTTTTTTTTTTTTTTTGGGTAAATGCTATGCAGAGTGAGATTGTATGAGGATAGTGACTTTCAAGTATGGGAAGGATTCTGTTTTTCAAGTCGATCACGACTAGTGGGACTAGCTCATCTCCAGCAGAGTCGCCATTCTGTGGACCCTCGCCGTTTGCGCGCTCCCACATGACATTCTCGTCCCTTCCCCTTTCGGGAGAAAGAAGGAAGAGGAGGATGCGTGAGTGCGAAATCGCCGTTTGTGCCACTGGCTTGCCTCGTTCTCGAGGGCTTTGTTCGGTTGTCGTGTTAAGCTGGATATGTTTAAGTGAGTTTATATAAGACCAGAGTCGCCACTAGCCAGTTACTTTAAATCTACAGTCAGCTAGACCCCGTAGAAACGTTAGAGAAGGGAATCCGAAGATTCCTTCCTTTAAAATGACTCCTGTTGATCTGCGGCCAGAGATTCAAGGTAAGGGATCACGGTTACAGGGTGGGAAGAGGTTAAGCACCCCACACACTACCCGTACCGAAGTACGGTCTCTACTTCACAGAATCGATCGAATACTTGAAAGTCTAGTTTAATCCTCGTATATTCTCATGGATGACATGATGCATGAATGCGGGTCTGAACAGTAAGAGTTTCTGATGGGCAGGTTCCAACAATGGGCAAGCCTAGAGCGTACGCTCGAACTGACAGGTGCTTTATGCGAGATGATGCATGCTGTGTGCTTGAATATTCAAAGTGCTTATAGAGATATGTACATGAATGCAGGTCTGAACAGTAAGAGTTTCTGATGGGCAGGTTCCAACAACGGGCAAGCCCAGAGCATACGCTCGAACTGACAGGTGCTTAATTTAAGACATATGCGGTGTGCTTGAATAATCAAGGTGCTTGTAGTGAAGCAGGGGGGTTGGAAGAAAAGTAAATGTTGCACTTATGCTAGATGCGAATGAGATGATGCTGGAAAAGAGTAGCTGGATGGACGGAGGTGTCGCAAGGGTTGGCTTCGAGTGGCTGGATCAGGACTTGGATGGCTTGGGAGACTTGGACCAGTGGTCAGGCTGGGCTGGACCAGGGCTAGGCTCTCCTCACTAGGGCTCTCCTTGGTGGAGGAATGGGCTAAGGGGTGAAAGAGGGTGACTCAGATGGACGGGCTCTCTCTGGCTGAGTGGTGTGTTGAAATGAGAAGGGGAGGAGGGTATTTATAGCAGCGAGCAGTGGCAGAGCTCGTAATTTGTCTCGGGCGGCCTGCTATGGGCCGCCCGTACGGCCGCTCCTCGGTTCCCAACGATGTACGGTTGCTTCCTCGGGGCTGCTGTTTGACTAGCTGGGTCGACTCAGTGAGTTGACTCAGCGGGTCGACTCGGTGATTTGACTCGACGGGTTGACTCGACGGGTTGACTCGGTGTTTTGACTCGACGGGTTGACTCAACGGGTTAACTCAGCGGGTTGACTCAGCGGGTTGACTCAGTGAGTTTGACTTTTTGAGATTTTTTGACTGGCTTTTTTTCTGGTGGGTTTTTGAGGGTGATGTTTAGGACTGGGTTGACTGGGTTCAGGCTTGATCTGGGCTATGGAATGGGGCTTACAAGGGTGAGTTTGGCTGAGTTTGGACTTGGGATTTGGGGGTATGGTCCTCCATTCATCCAGCTATCTCTACCAACAGTGTAGCCGGAGGTGGGGTGTCTACAAAGTCCCTGCAACTGTAATGCTCTGAGATGGCCTTGTCATCGCGAGAGGTTACTGAGGAGGATGTCCTATAGCGAAGGGCTGAGATGACTATTGTCGGTAGTCTTGGGCAGATTTCGATGGTTGTGCTTGATTTGAACTAGAGGCCGGAGGGACCCGGCATGGCTGCTGAGATTGCCGAACTGGGCCAACTTGATTGTTGACTACTGTGGCAGCTTGTGCTTGCATGAATTGCAAGAGCATCTCTTGCATCGCTCTCATTCCTTGTGCCAATTCTTGCATGATTGGTGTATTCTCAATTGGTTGTTGTGCTGGAGGTTGCACTTTGGCAAGGTTGAGGGCGGGGAAGAGGTTAGCTTCCTCTTCGTGGTCAGACATGGCTTGCTGAGCTCGAGTGCGGATTATACTGCGGAAGGAAAGTTGTTTCCGAAGACGTTGAGCCCAAGCAGGCGCAATGGTGAGGAATATACTCTATTCTCTTTTTGGGTTTTGAGATTTTCTATTTTTTTATGGAATGCTATGCAGATGAGATTGTATGAGGACTAATGACTTTCAAGTACAGGAGGGATTCTATTTTTAAAGTTGGATCACGACTACTGGGACTAGCATATCCGCAGCAGAGTCGCCATTTTGTTAACGCTCGCCTCTCCGCGCTCCCGAATTCTCCCTTCCTTTTGGAAGAGGAGGTGCATGCGCGCAAATCGCCATTTGTGCCACTGGCTCGTCTCGTTCTTTAGGGCCTTTTTTATCGGTTGTTGTGTTAAATGAGTTTGGGTGAGTTCGTATAAGACCAGAGTCACCATTAGCCAGTTACTATGAATCTACAGTCCGCTAGACCCCGGAGAAACGTTAGAGAAGAGAATCCGAAGATTCCTTCCTCTAAAATGACTCCTTTTGATCTGCAGCCAGAGATTCGAGGTAAGGGATCACGGTTACAGGGTGGGAAGATGTTAAACACCCCACACTGCATGTACCGAAGTACGGTCTCTACTTCACAAAATCAAACTAATACTTGAAAGTCTGATTTAATCCTCGTACACTCTCATGAATGATAGGATGCATGAATGTAGGTCTGAGTAGTAAGAGTTTCTGATGAGCAGGTTTCCATTAACAGGAAAGCCCAGAGCATACGCTCAAACTGACAGGTGCTTTATGCGGGATGCATGCTTTGTATTTGAATAATCAAAGTGTTTTGTAGTGACATTATAAGTAGGGGGGTTGGAAAAAAGTAAATGTTGCACTTATGCTAGATGCGAATGAGATCATGCTAAAAGAGTAGCTGGATGGAAGGAGGTGTCGCAAGGGTTTGCTTCGAGTGGCTAAGATCAGGACTTTGATTGGGAGACTTAGACTAGGGTCAGGTTGGGATGGACCAAGGCTAGACTCTTCTCACTCGGGCTCTCCTTGGTGGAGGAATGGGCTAAAGGGATGGAGATGGACTCAAAACTCTCAGGCTGAAGAGAGAGGAAGTGGATTTTTCTGGATTGAGGGATGCCGAAACAGGAGAGGGAGTGGGGTATTTATAACTGCGAGCAGTGGCATCTTGTGTAAATATGTTTGGGTGGCACCCAGGGGGCTGCCCGTACAGACTCGCTGCTCCTGCTTTAGAGCATACGACCCCCGAACCTGAAGCAGAAAAGCCAGAGGTTCGAGGTTCAGACTTGCTCCGAAGCTGTGGCTCGGAACTAGGTGAGTTGACTAGGTTTGAAAGATGGGTTGACACGGTGAGTTGACTCGGTGATTTGACTCAGCGGATTGACTCACCAAGTTTAACTTTTTTTGGGATTTTTTGACTCGTTTTTCTTATGGGGTTTTTTTCAGGTTGATGTTTAGGGGTGAGTTGACTAGGTTCAGGCTTGAGCTAGGCTATGGATTGGGGCTTACAAGGGTGAGTTTGGTTGGGTTTGGATATGGGATTGGGGTATGGTCCTTCATTCATTCAGCTATCTCTACCAACATTATAGCTGATGGTGGGGTGTGTTCGCTTCCCCAAGTGTAGGGTTGCGATGTAGTAATAAACTCGGTAATACCGAGGTCGATCCACAGGGACTTATGTAGGATGTCACAAACTCCTCCACAAGTTTCTATTGAAGCTAACAATCAAAGTTTGAATAGAATGTGTGTGATTAACAGTTTAAGCTAAATTGAATGTAAACAATTATAAGAAGGCACTAGGGGTTCGAGGATCCACTTGTAGCAATCCTCGATGCTCAATCCGCTGTGGTTTCCCATTCTCTCAACTAGAATCACCAGTCAGGTCTATCTAGTCGGATAATAGAACTATTAAACCAGAAGTCTGTAACATGTAAGTTCTGTACATAAAGTTCACTCAACTCTAGGCTGATCTGAGCATGCTCATTGCATAGGTCATTCACCTTTTCTATAGGTCCAATTCCCAATCATAACCATCCTCAAGTCTTCTCACAAGACAAGGCTAGATCATGATTTGAACTAGATTCAAATTATATGTACAGTCCATACATATTCCAAATAATCAACCAAAACTAGAACTTTGGCATGAAGTCCCTTCATGAAGGGCTTAGTGCTAGAGCGCACTCCGATTCCTCAGATCATACAGGTCTAGACCGTTGCAAACCAAATAAGAAGATAAGTAATTCATCCAAACATCCATGAGTCATCACAAGACTAAGAGAAATTACTTAAAAACTTGTATAAACTTCAAACCTTAGTTCATAATCATGAATTCCAAACTGAAAACCACTTAACTACGGATTAAAACATCTTGGATACACTACAAGCTTCACCTCTTAGCCCTAGCTAAGAGGTTTAGCTGCTCATGATCCAAGGAAACATGAAACAACTCCTAAAAGCATGAAAACAGCAAAGCAAACCAAAAGGAGTTGTGAAACTCCAATCTCCACTTCCACAGTCTCCAACCTCGCTTCAAGCCTTCTAGGATACCCCAGGAACGATCCCTAGGTGTCCTTTTATAGTCTGGAGGCTCCACAACGTCGGAAGAATCGGAAATTCGCGTAACACTTACGCAGCGCAGAGAATTTCGGGAAGAAATTAGAAAGTTCTAACTCAGTACGCATGGCCGACCGGTCATGACCGGTCGGGCCATATAGAACATCAGTCCAGCAAGCAATTCCGACCGGTCATGACCGGTCGGATGTATTTTTTTCTCCTCATCCAGCACCAATGACCGGCTAGTGAAGTCCCAGAAGCCTTGTCCATTGATGTTCCAGCAATCCTATCCGACCGGTCATGACCGGTCGGACGTCCTCAATATCTCCAAACATGTATGGCTGACCGGTCACTGACCGGTCTGGCTTCCTTGGCCGACCGGTCACGACCGGTCAGCCCTCTTTTCTTTTTGTATTTTTCTTTTCTTTCTTCTTCTGCTTTCTTTTCTTCTTTAGTTCTTTCTTTCTTTTCTTCTTTGATCCTCAAACGTTCTTCACCAGAATGATCCCAAGTGAGCTCTTTATGTCTTCAATTGAGTAGAGTCCACCCTCAATCCTGTAGTCACAAAACATGCATTGAATTAGCTTACAAACCATACAAACCTTGCACAATGAGTGATGAATTGGGGTTAGAACATGCACAATTAAGAGCTCAACACACCCCCCAACCAGCATTTTGCTAGTCCCGAGAAAAACATGCGTGAAGCTAATCTCATTCTTCAGACTCAACTCTCTTTCAGAAACCATCCTTCTATACATTCCAGGGTTCATAAGTGTAAGATTCAGAAAGATTAGGCGTCAAAGGTTGGCACCGTAAATCCTCAAGACATAATAGGCATTCATATGAGATTCCCACTGATTGGTTGATAAATAGAGGGAATTGAACAAATTCATCCTAGTGTGGGTAGTGAAAATTCATTCCATGAGTTTCTAGGATTATCTTCTTCATAGATCAACTAGACTATAGAACTCAAGGTACATAGAGCCACATCAGGCCAATGACAGGAATTTGCCTTACCGTCCTTCCGACGACTTTCACACTACGTCCCATTTCCGGCTTTGGTTACGGGTAGACCATCCCCCGGCTGGTAGTAGGTAGCCCTAATCGGAATTTTCCACCGTTTTTCCACATTCCCAATTTCATCCTTCCTTTTCCTTTTTCTTTTTAAATTAGATAGGATTTTTAGAAATCCATATCTTTCATTATTTTCCCATGGACAAGGATGGACAAAGTACCCCGGCCTGATTTCTCAATACCTTAATTCAAAGTCTAACTCATCCCTAAATCACATAATCCCTTCAACTCATGAAAATCGTGTAATGTGAACTAGGTGTAAAAGTGTTCAGATTTTCTATCAATCACAAAAATAGGGGAGTTCACATATAAAACCATTATGCAATGAGAGATTCCAGACATCCAGCCTTATACACTTCATATCTCCTCCTCTTATGCTCATATCAACTCGAATGCATAGAACCACTGTTTTCCAAAAGAGTTTCGAATTTTTGAAAAAAATCGAAAAATTTCCACATAATTGCTTGAGATGTTGCAAAATGCTGGATTCATCCAAGCGGTCCTACACCCCCCAACCAAATCTTGCATTGTCCTCAATGTAAAAGATGCGCAATGAGCAAAACATGAGAGCAATTTGAAAATAAAAGGGAGTGAGGAATGATATTACCTGAGAGAGTGAACATTGGAAATCTTCCTCCTTCTAACAAACCTATGAAAATGAAAACAAAAGCAGCAAAATCCTAATCCTAACTACTCTATACCTCCATCAGACTAGGAGATCAATCATCCTGATACACAGGATCATTCAGGGGTATGGACATACCTTCTGAAGGAAAATTCTCAAAGAACGGCTTTAATCGCTGCCCATTTGCTTTGAAAATGTTGCCGTTCCTCGGATTCAACAGCTCAACAGTCCCATACGGATAGACAGTTTGCACAATGTAGGGACCGGTCCATCGAGATTTCAGTTTTCCCGGAAATAGATGTAAGCGAGAATTATACATAAGGAATTTTTGGTTGATCGTGAATGTCTTGCGAAGAATATTCTTATCATGGAATATCTTCGTCTTGTCCTTGTAAATTCTCGCATTCTCATAAGCGTCATTCCGGATTTCCGCAAGTTCATTCAATTATAGTTTGCGTAACGAGCTTGCCTTGTCAGAATTGAAATTCATCTTCTTAATAGCCCAATATGCCTTATGTTCCAATTCCACAGGTAGGTGACAAGCCTTCCCATAGACAAGTCTATAGGGAGACATTCCAATAGGGGTTTTAAAGGCAGTACGGTAAGCCCAAAGCGCATCGGTAAGTCGAAGTGACCAATCCTTGCGATCGGGATTCACCGTTTTCTCCAAAATGTGTTTAATCTCCCTATTGGATATCTCAGCTTGTCCACTAGTTTGTGGGTGATAGGGAGTGCTCACTTTGTGTGTAACGCCATATTTCTTCATTAAGGCTGCAAAAGGGCGATTGCAAAAGTGAGACCCTCCATCACTTATGATGACTCGAGGCGTTCCAAACCGGGAAAGAATATTTTCTTTTAAAAATCGAATGACCGTTTTATGGTCATTGTTCCGGCAAGGAATGGCCTCGACCCATTTGGAGACATAATCAACGGCAAGTAAGATGTATAAATTTCCAAAAGAAGATGGGAATGGGCCCATGAAATCGATGCCCCAACAATAAAAAATTTCGATAATTAAAATGGGATTGAGTGGCATCATATTTCTACGTGAGATTCCTCCTAGTTTCTGACAAGGTTCACATGCTTTGCAAAACTCATGTGTGTCTTTGAACATGGTGGGCCAATAAAACCCACATTGCAGAATTTTCGCTGTGGTCTTTTTGGCCGAAAAGTGACCACCACATGCTTGAGAATGACAGAAGGAAATGATACTTCGTTGCTCATCATATGGGACACATCTCCTTATGATTTGGTCGGGACAATACTTGAACAAGTATGGGTCGTCCCATAGAAATTTCCGTACCTCTGAGAAGAATCTATCCTTATCTTGCTTTTTCCAATATGTAGAAATTGTACCTGTAGCAAGATAATTAGCAATGTCCGCATACCATGGCAATTGGGAAACAGCAAAAAGTTGTTCATCAGGGAACATGTCATTGATTGCAGTCGTTTCAGGGGAATCAGTGAGGACAAGTCGAGAGAGGTGGTCAGCTACTACATTCTCTACTCCTTTCTTATCACGTATTTCTAAGTCGAATTCTTGGAGTAGGAGGATCCATCTTAATAACTGTGGTTTAGCATCCTTCTTAGAGAGAAGATTCTTAAGTGCGGCATGGTCAGTGAATACAATGATCTTGGATCCAATCAAGTAGGATCTGAACTTCTCCAAGGCAAAAACTACGGCTAAAAGTTCCTTTTCAGTAGTGGTGTAGTTTGCCTGGGCTGAGTTTAGGGTTCTACTTGCATAGTAAATAACACATGGTTTTTTATCTTTTCTTTCGCCTAACACGGCCCCAATAGCATAGTCGCTAGCATCGCACATAATCTCAAAGGAAGTCTCCAATCAGGTGGTTGCATTATTGGGGCGCATGTCAACATGCCTTTAAGGGTGGTAAAGGCCTTTTGACATTCTTCACTCCACTCAAATGAATTTTCCTTTTGAAGTAGGTTACATAAAGGACGAGAGAGTGAACTGAAATCCTTTATGAACCGTCTATAAAATCCTGCGTGTCCTAAAAAGGACCGTATATCTCGTATGCTTTTGGGTGGTGGAAGGTTAGAGATAAGGTCAATTTTCGCCTTGTCCACCTCAATTCCATTTTGTGAAACGATGTGACCAAGTACAATTCCCTTTTTAACCATGAAGTGACACTTTTCCCAATTGAGCACAAGGTTCTTCTCTTCACATCTTTTTAGCACAGATTTCAAGTGCTCAAGGCACTCATCAAAGCTACAACCGAATACGGAAAAATCATCCATGAAGACTTCGAGAATTGTCCCCACCATGTCAGAAAAGATGCTCATCATACAACGCTGAAAGGTGGCAGGGGCATTACATAGTCCAAACGGCATCCGTCGATAGGCGAAAGTGCCGAATAGACATGTGAATGTAGTCTTTTCTTGGTCTTCACGGGCAATTTCTATTTGGTTGTACCCTGAATAGCCATCAAGGAAGCAAAAGTGGGAATGACCCGCCAACCGTTCTAAAATCTGATCAACAAACGGTAGGGGGAAGTGGTCTTTCCTCGTGACAGTGTTTAGCTTCCTGTAGTCAATGCACATTCTCCAACCGGTAGTGACTCTAGTTGGTACGAGTTCATTATTGGCATTGGCTACGATGGTTATTCCGGATTTCTTAGGCACCACTTGAGTTGGGCTCACCCATTGGCTATCAGATATTGGGTAAATGATACCTACATCCAATAGTTTCACCACTTCGGCCTTAACCACATCCTTCATATTTGGATTTAGTCGTCTTTGTGGTTGCCGGGATGTCTTTGCATTTTCCTCAAGGTGTATGCGGTGAGTGCAAATCAGTGGGTCTATGCCTTTGAGATCCGCAATTGTCCATCCGATGGCACTCTTGTGCTCTAATAGAGTGGCTATTAGCCTACTCTCTTGTTCCTCATCCAAGTGGGAAGAAATCACCACTGGATATGTCTCATCTCGACCTAAATAAACATATTTTAGCTCACTTGGCAATGGTTTTAGGTCGAGTTTTGGTGCCTTAATGTTGGATGGGAGGGCCTTGTTCTCATTTATAGGCAAAGGTTCAATTGGGGTCCTCCATCTTTTATTTTCACGCACCATCATCACATCTAGAATGGCATCCATCTCTTGTGTTGTATCATCATTCATATCATGGAGATGGGCCACACAAGCCTCCAAAGGGTCGGAAAATAGTGACAAGGGGATTGTATCTTCCACGAATGATTCGATCATGTTTAATTCGTGGATATCATCATCAACTTCCCGCGGTTGTTTGCATAACTCAAATATGTTAAGCTCAAGGGTCATATTTCCAAAGGACATTTGTACAAGTCCGTTTCTACAATTGATAATGGCGTTTGAGGTAGCTAGAAACGGTCGTCCAAGTATGACGGGAATTTGAGTACCGGTGCCTATCACAGGATGTGTGTCCAAGACAATAAAATCTACTGGGTAGTAGAATTTATCAACTTGGACTAGAACATCCTCTACCATTCCTCTCGGTATCCGGATGGATCTATCAGCAAGTTGGAGTGTGGTTTTGGTGGGTTTCAATTCACCTAACCCAAGTTGTTCATAGACCGAGTATGGAATGAGATTCACACTTGCCCCCAAGTCGAGTAGGGCTTGTTTAATCTGGTAGTCTCCTATGATGCATGATATGGTTGGACTACCCGGATCTTTGTATTTTTGGGGCACCTCTTGTTTGATGATGGCACTCAAATTCTCAGCCAAAAGCACTTTGTTGTGAACGTTATGTTTCCTTTTGATTGTACATAATTCCTTTAAAAATTTGGCATAAGATGGTATTTGTTTTATTGCATCCAACAGCGGAATGTTAATCTTCACCTGCTTGAAAACTTCCAGAATTTCCAGATTTTTATCTAAAGGTTTAGGTGAAATCAACCTTTGTGGAAATGGGGCAACCGGCTTGTATTGTCTTTCCAGTTCTTTCTCTTGTGGAATATTGTTTGGGCTATCATCCTCTTTGGGAATTTTCAAATCCTTAGGCTTGGGAGCCTTCACCGGATTGGATTTATCAATTTCTTTCCCACTTCTCAAAGTGGTGATAGCTTGGACATGTTCCGTATGGTGGGAGGATGAGCTTGCATCTTGTATCTCATACTGGGTCCTTGGGTTAGGAAGAGTTTGAGCAGGAAGTGTGCCCTTCTCTCTACCACTCAGGTGAGCTTCAACTCTAGCCAGAGATGTTTTCAATTCATTAATGGCTTGGTTTGAATTTTGATTGAATTTTAATTGCTCTTGCATGAACCCATCTATTTTTAGAGAATTTGTCTTGTTATACTCATTCTGGACCGATACGAGTGCACCCAACATCTCTTCTAGTGATACTTTTGGAGTGTTGTTTGCATTTGCAGTGGGTCCATTCCTCCAACTGAAGTTGGGATGGTTCTTCCAATTAGGATTGTACGTGTTTGAGTTTGGAGCACCATATTGCTGCTGATAACTGTTTATGGCATTTGTTTGTTCTTGTAAGATGCTTTGGACTGCTGAAATTGTGGGACAATCTGGTGTAGCATGTTGATTTCCAGCACAAATTCCACAAACAGTTTCAACCTCAGTGGAGTTGATTGTTTCTCCTTTCCTTAATTCCATGGCTTCGACCTTTCTTGTAAGGCTAGCCAACCGTGCACTTATGCTATCTTCCTCTGATAAGACATACATTCCTCCCTTTTCCTTTTGTTGGCCAATCTTGGAATTTGTTGGTTTAGATGTGTCCCAAGATTGTGCACTTTCAGCCAATTCTTCCAGATAATCCCATGCTTCATCAGCTTCCTTATTCATGAACTCCCCATTACACATCATCTCTATAAATTGGCGCATGGATGGAATCAGTCCTTCATAGAAAAAACTTATAATCCGCCAATTTTCATAGCCATGATGTGGGCATGCGTTTAATAGGTCCTTGAATCTCTCCCAACATTGGGAAAAAGTTTCATCCTCCTTTTGGGCAAAGTTCATGATAAGGCGCTTAAGCATGTTCGTTTTGTGAGTAGGGAAGAATTTTTTTATAAATTCTCTGTGCATATCATTCCATGACCCAATTGTTCTTGGCCTCAATGCATAAAGCCAACCCTTGGCTTTATCCTTAAGAGTGAAAGGGAAGAATTTGAGTCTTACTACATCTTCAGTCACATTTGCAAAGTGCATGGTGGTGATTACCTCATCAAACTCCCTAAGGTGTTGATAGGCACTTTCACTGTCTAAACCATGGAATTTAGGGAGAAGATTGATCACTCCCAGTTTCAAATCCACATTCCCTGCATTTGGTGGAAATACTATGCATGAGGGAGTGCTCGTTCTTGCAGGTTGCAAGAAATCACGTAAAGTCCTAGGTCGGGGAACATTCTCAACCACATTCTCCCCTGTTTCGGTTTGATTTTGAATCGGGTTAGGTTGATTTGTAGCCATACTTTCAGATAAAATTGGAGAATCTAGATGTCTCCTAACACGTGGCTCTCTATCAATGCCTTCTACTATCCCCCCTTCACTTATGAGTCGGTTATTGGAATCCCGAGCCCAATGTGGCATGCAAAATCAAAAATAAGAAACAAAAAGAAAGGAGAATTCTTCCTCCCTTTTCTTTACTCTTCTCTAAGACCGAAGCACAAGGTGTCTTGTAATGGCTAGGCCAGAAGCAAGGATAAAGACCGATTTCTCCTGGTCAATAGGGGTTCAGAGAACTCCCCACCCACTCTTTGAATCTTTTGAGAAAAAGTGCAGAAAAAGGAAAAAAGAAAGAAGTAGAGATGAGAAAAGAAATCTCTGAGCACAAGGTGATCCAAGGCGGCTGAGCCGACCGATAGGAATCCAGGTGGCGAAAAGGCCGACCTTTTAGAGATCCAAAAGGAGTCTCCACCCACTCTACAAGAGATGAAAAATAGGAATGAATAGGGGAAGAAGAAGAGTAAGGTTTTAGAAGGATAGAACCTGATTCGCACTTGAAATCCTTGAATCTTCTTCAGCTTCCTAGAAATCCCTAAAAAAAAAAAAAAATTCAAGTAAATAAACTAAGTTAGTCTAATAAAAAAAAATCCTAAATAGATACTAATTTCAGAAATTTGTGAAAACCGACAAAAGTCCCCGGCAACGGCGCCAAAAACTTGTTCGCTTCCCCAAGTGTAGGGTTGCGATGTAGTAATAAATTCGGTAATACCGAGGTCAATCCACAGGGACTTATGTAGGATGTCACAAACTCCTCCACAAGTTTCTATTGAAGCTAACAATCAAAGTTTGAATAGAATGTGTGTGATTAACAGTTTAAGCTAAATTGAATGTAAACAATTATAAGAAGGCACTAGGGGTTCGAGGATCCACTTGTAGCAATCCTCGATGCTCAATCCGCTGTGGTTTCCCATTCTCTCAACTAGAATCACCAGTCAGGTCTATCTAGTCGGATAATAGAACTATTAAACCAGAAGTCTGTAACATGTAAGTTCTGTACATAAAGTTCACTCAACTCTAGGCTGATCTGAGCATGCTCATTGCATAGGTCATTCACCTTTTCTATAGGTCCAATTCCCAATCATAACCATCCTCAAGTCTTCTCACAAGACAAGGCTAGATCATGATTTGAACTAGATTCAAATTATATGTACAGTCCATACATATTCCAGATAATCAACCCAAACTAGAACTTTGGCATGAAGTCCCTTCATGAAGGGCTTAGTGCTAGAGCGCACTCCGATTCCTCAGATCATACAGGTCTAGACCGTTGCAAACCAAATAAGAAGATAAGTAATTCATCCAAACATCCATGAGTCATCACAAGACTAAGAGAAATTACTTAAAAACTTGTATAAACTTCAAACCTTAGTTCATAATCATGAATTCCAAACTGAAAACCACTTAACTACGGATTAAAACATCTTGGATACACTACAAGCTTCACCTCTTAGCCCTAGCTAAGAGGTTTAGCTGCTCATGATCCAAGGAAACATGAAACAACTCCTAAAAGCATGAAAACAGCAAAGCAAACCAAAAGGAGTTGTGAAACTCCAATCTCCACTTCCACAGTCTCCAACCTCGCTTCAAGCCTTCTAGGATACCCCAGGAACGATCCCTAGGTGTCCTTTTATAGTCTGGAGGCTCCACAACGTCGGAAGAATCGGAAATTCGCGTAACACTTACGCAGCGCAGAGAATTTCGGGAAGAAATTAGAAAGTTCTAACTCAGTACGCATGGCCGACCGGTCATGACCGGTCGGGCCATATAGAACATCAGTCTAGCAAGCAATTCCGACCGGTCGGATGTATTTTTTTCTCCTCATCCAGCACCAATGACCGACCGGTTATGACCGGTCGGTCCTAGTGAAGTCCCAGAAGCCTTGTCCATTGATGTTCCAGCAATCCTATCCGACCGGTCATGACCGGTCGGACGTCCTCAATATCTCCAAACATGTATGGCTGACCGGTCACTGACCGGTCTGGCTTCCTTGGCCGACCGGTCACGACCGGTCAGCCCTCTTTTCTTTTTGTATTTTTCTTTTCTTTCTTCTGCTTTCTTTTCTTCTTTAGTTCTTTCTTTCTTTTCTTCTTTGATCCTCAAACGTTCTTCACCAGAATGATCCCAAGTGAGCTCTTTATGTCTTCAATTGAGTAGAGTCCACCCTCAATCCTGTAGTCACAAAACATGCATTGAATTAGCTTACAAACCATACAAACCTTGCACAATGAGTGATGAATTGGGGTTAGAACATGCACAATTAAGAGCTCAACAAGGTGTCTACAATCATAAACCAAGTTTACTTAAGATCAGGTTTGGACAAAACTGCATATGAACTATGGTGCGGAAAGACACTAAATGTAAAATATTTTAAGGTCTTTGGTATCCCATGTCATATCTTACAAGACCGTGAAATCTAGGTAAATTCGACTCTGGGACTAATGAGGGTATTTTCTTAGGGTACTCTTTAAACAATAGAGCATATAGAGTTTTGTTCGCTCGCCTCAAGTGTAAGGCTGCGATGTAGTAATAAATCTCAATAAGACCGAGGTCGATCGACAGGGAAATAGAAAAAACTTCCAAACTATTCCAGCAACTCAGTTTTGCAAGAAAATAAGATTCAATTCGGTAATTAACTAAAACAGTAACTTAATGAAAAATCAGTGATTTAAAGTACTAAGGCATTCAAGGATCCACTTGTAGCAATCCCATGTCAATTCAATCAATCCAAGTAGAGAACACAACTAGATTTGAAGTCCTATCTCTCATCTAGTTGGAAAACAAAGAATTCACACACATTCAATCCAAATCAAGTTGAACTTCCAAGTTTTAGTCCCATTCAATCAATGTAGAATTCAAAACCATAGCCTTCGGAGTAACAGCCATGCCTATGGACTATGGCCTGCTCAAGGATTACTATAATTCGAATCTAAACAAGCATCATATGATAATCTCAGAGAATTGCAAGGAATTCATGTCCGGAGCACATGAACTCTCATAAAACATCTCAAACTACCACTTTAAGAACTAGAATATGAAAAATCCAAACTTGAGTTGAAAATTACTTGAATTAAACTTGAATCAAACATGAAATTAGCTATAAGCTTCACCTCTCAGCCTTAGCTGAGAGATTCTAGCCGAGCATTGTCATACTACAACCAGAACTCATAATAAAAGCATAAAAACTAGAAAAACCAAAAATTGAAGAGTTGCAGACGCTCCACGACAGCTTTCTCTCTCTAAAACCACGTCCCTTAGCTTCTATGATGACCTAGGAAGAGCCCCTAGGTGTCCTTTTATAGTGTGGAAGCCCCTTACGTCGGAAACATCCAGAAATTGCGCAAGGTTACGCACTGCGCAGAAATTCTCGGAGCTTCACGGAGAAGCTTTATTACGCAGACGACTGGTCGCACGACCGGTCTGAGCCCCTGACGACCAGTCGCAAATTGTAAAAAACAGTCCAGAGAGTTTTGCCAAAATTCTAATTTAAAATTTTAATTCAAGGACCGGTCGCACGACCGGTCTAGGCATCGGACGACCGGTCGTGAGTGGTCCAGAGTCCTTCTGTGAAAATTTCTTCTTCTGCGAACAATCGGACCGGTCGGACGACCGGTCCTGGCAATGGACGACCGGTCGCACGACCGGTCTTAACCTCTGTTTCTGCTTTTCTCCTTTTACTTCTTTCTTCCTTTCTTCTCCTCTCTTTAGTCTTTTTTCAATCTTCATCCAATGTCTTCAAATGGTCCTTTTTAGGCTCCAATTGGGTGAAGTCCGCTCTCATCCCTACAATCACAAAACACACGTTAGATGGACCTTTTAAACATGAAAACCATGCATATAATGTGATGTAGTGGGCAATGCAAAGTATAAATTGGAGGTTCAACAAGTTTACAATAATCAAATCTCAATGGTTCAAGAGTCAATCAATGTAACCATCGATGACCAACCTTTAAATGAGTCTGTGTCACCAGGTGATGTAGAAGAAGATGAGGGCATATGCGAGATAGGAAATCTGATAAACAACCCTTATCTCCAAAAGCCACCTCTAATCCTAATGATGTTTCTATTGTTAAGGACCACCCCCTCAATCAAATCATTGGGGATCTTAACACTAGGTTCAAAATCAGGAGACAATTGGAGGCTATCAACAGCCACCTATGTTTCACATCTAAAATCGAACCAAAAAATATTGATGAGGCTCTAACCGATGAATTCCGGATACTTACAATGGAAGAAGAGCTTCAACAATTTATCAAAAATAAGGTATGGTATCTAGTCGATAGGCCCGAGAGAAAGAATGTTGTTAGAACCAAATAGATCTTTAAAAAAAATCTGATAAATCAGGAAATATTGTTCGAAATAAGGCTCGGCTAGTTGCACAGGGAATCGATTTTGATGAAACATTTGCTCCCTTAGCTAGACTCGACTTTATTCAAATTCTTATGGTTGTTATATGTGCTTTAAAATTCAAACTATTTCAAATGGATGTAAAGAGTGCCTTCTTGAACGGTATTCTTGATGAGGAAGTATATGTTGAATAACCAAATTGATTTTTTTATCCTAAAAATCCTCACAAGGTGTACTGATTGCAAAAGGCTCTCTATGGTCTTAAGCAAGCTCCCCACGCATGGTATGAGTGCCTAACTCAATTTATGATAGACAATGATTTTGTTAGGGGGAGTGTTGAAAAAACACTTTTTGTAAGAGAAGCTAAGAATTTAGTTTTATTGCCCATATTTATATTGATGACATTGTTTTTAGTTCCACATGCGAAGAAATGTTTATATCATTTACTGAATTAATGACATCGGAATTTGAAATGATCATGGTAGGGGAACTAAACATGTTTCTAGGTCTGCAAGTTAAACAACTAGGATCAAGAATATTCATTAGCCAAAACAAGTATGCTAAAGACCTAGTTACGATTTGGTTTAAAGTTTGGTCGATCTCACACTACACCTGTGAGCACAACTATGAAATTATCTAAAGATCTAATAGGGAAAAGTGTGGATCATCATCTCTACAGGAGCATGATAGGTAGTCTCCTTTACCTCACAGCTAATAGACCTAATATTGTGTTTAGTGTAGGAGGTTGTGCTAGATTCCAGGATGATCCTAAAGAATCGCATTTGCTAGTAGTTAAGTGAATCATCTGATTTGTCATATGCACCACTGAGTATGGCCTTTAGTACCCATTTGACTCATCTATCGATATTGTTGGGTACTTGGATGCCGATTGGGCTGGTAATATTAATGATCACAAATCAACCAATGGTGGGTGTTTCTATGTTGGAAACTACTTGTTGTGTGTCATAGTAAGAAAGAAAACTCTAACTCCTTGTCCACGGCTGAAGCAGAGTATATTGCTGTCGAAAGTTGTTGAACACAATTACTTTGGATGAAAAAAACCTTGTCGGATTATGGAATTAAACAAGGCACCATGACATTATTTTGTGATAATACCAGTGCCATTAACATTTCGAAAAATATGGTTCAGCACTTGCGCACAAAGCATATTGATATTAGGCACCATTTTATTCGAGGACTTAGTCGAAGATAAAATCATAACTCTCGAGCATTTGCCCACCGAAAATCAATTAGGTGATATTCTAACCAAACCCTTGGATTCAGATTGCTTTGCAGACCTTCAGAAGTCCATTTGGGTTGGGTGTGCTTAAATAAGCTAACAAGTATCTATTTTGCAGGCGTTCAGGCTCAAAATCTCAGCTATGATAAAACAATGTATAACGGTTTAATAACAATGATTTGGATCCGCTCGAGTCCTAGGGAAACACCCGAAAAATGCGATCGAGCGCCAGTATAGCCTTAACCCTAAGTGGACTGCACAATCGTGACCAACACCAAGAATTGCCATTTCAGATCCGATCTAGACATGGTATTGCCGCCAAATGATTCGAAAGGCCTGAAAACCCTTAACCCCAAAATTTGAATGTCTTACGATGCATATTTCCATCTCTACACCCTAAAGAGCGTTCTGCCCCTGTTTGGAGTTGACCGAAAGGGTCTAAAACATACAAATGCTATTTTGGAGTGGATCTGAATATGCGTATTACCACCAAATGATCCGAAAGGCCCAAAAACCCTTAACTACTAAGTTTAAATATCATGCGGTGCATATTTTTATCTACGCACCTCGAAATGCATTTTGCCCCTGTTTGGAGTTGACCGAAAAGGTCTGAAAGCCTACAAATACTATTTTGGAAGGGAACTGGACATGCGTATTACCCTCAAATGATTCGAAATGCCCAAAAACCCTTAACTACCAAGTTTGAATATCGCGCGGTGCATATTTTCATGTACGCGCTTCTTGGAGCAAAGTTCTTATACGAAGAGCCGACCTAGAGGTTCCAAATTGGTAAACAACTACCAAAGTTTGCAACATCTAGTCCTCCACACCCCATCTCATTCATTTGATAGGTCAATAAGAGCTTAAAAGCGGCTTAGCGTCAGTTACTTTGGTCCTCGAAAAGGTACTTATCCTTGGAAGGGTCGCCCGTCTGAGCCTAAAATCCTGAAAATATTCTAAATAGTGGAGAATTTGCATTTTTAAGAGAGACATGCGGAAGCCCTGAAACCACATACGAAAACCCTGAAACCACATGTGCCTGAGGCATTTCCTCTCGAAAAATCTCCCGAAAAACGTCTGAAAAAGTTCGAGTTTGGCAACATGCGCCCGGCCTGAAACCACATGCGCCCGGCCTAAAATCACATGCGCCAGCCACATTCATCTGGTACGTTCACCCAAAAATTCCTCCAGAAACACATTCGCTCACCATATCCAACTGCCTGGACCCGGACCTGGACACTGATTAAACTACTATAAATAGCAAGTTGACCTGATGACCATAAGCAACATCACCCACGGAGTCAGAGCGACGCAAGAGGTAACATGCGCCAGCTCTGTATTCCCTCGCCGAATCCCCTCCTCGAAAAAGGGATTTACTCATCGGAACCCCTTGTCGAAAAAATATTTTCCTGCCGGAGTCCGAATGCAGAGGGAGAGAGAGAGGGAGAAAACTCTAAAAAGTGGCTAAGTAGTAGAAAATCCCACTTCACAAGAAGGACATTGTTCGCTCGCCTCAAGTGCAAGGCTATGATGTAGTAATAAATCTTAGGTAAGACTGAGGTCGATCCACAGGGATTAAAAAACAACTTCTAAGCTATTCTAGCAACTAGGATTGCAATAATTAAGAGATTCAATTGAGAGAATTGTGTTAAAATAATAACTTAAGAAAAATAGTAATTTAAAGGAACTAAGGCTTTCAAGGATCCACTTGTAACAATCACATGTCAATCCAATCAATCCAAGCATAAACACAACTAAATTTGAAGTTCTATCTCTCATCTAGTTGGAAGATAAAGCATTAATCACATTCAATCCCAATTAAATTGAACTTCCAAGTTCTAGTCCCATTCAACCACATATAGCATTCGAAATCATAGCCTTCGGAGTAACAGCCATGCCTATGGACTATGGCATGCTCAAGGGTTACCATAATTCGAATCTAATCAAGCAAAACATGATAATCTCATAGAATTGCAAGGAATCCATGTCTAAAGCACATGAACTCTCATAAAACTTCTAAAAATATCAACTTTATAAGAACTAGAACATTCACAATTCAAACTTAAAGTGAAACTACTTGAATCAAACTGAATTAAACATAAAATTGGGTATAAGCTTCACCTCTTAGCCTTAGCTGAGAGATTCTAGCCGAGCATTGTCTTACTATAACTAGAACTCAATGAAAAAGACATAAAAAGCATAAAAATTTGAAGTTGGGAGGGTTGCAAACTCTCCACGATGGCTTCTTTCACTTCCCACGAAGTTCCTCATCTTCTATGATGCCCTAGGAAGAGACCCTAGGTGTCCTTTTATAGTGGGGAGGCTCTACCGTGTCAGAATCTTCCAGAATTGCGTAGCACTACGTACTTGCGCAGAAAATCTTGGAGTTCGGATTAGAAACTGCTATTTACGCAAGGCCGACCGGTCGGACTGGGCTGGCCGACCGGTCTTGACCGGTTGAACCTATTGGAATTTAGTCTAGGGAGTACAGGGAGGTCTCTGACCTGATGGCCGACTGGTCTTAACCGGTCGGACCAAATTGGTCCTTAATCCAGCGGCTTCACAAGAGTGGGTAGTAGGGTGGCCGACCGGTCATGATCGGTCGAACCCCTGTTCTTCCCTGTTTTCTTCATTTCTTTCTTCCCTTTTCTCCCTCTTTCTTCTTCCTTCTTTGGTCCACCTTGGGCCTTCATTCAAGGGCTCCTAAATACACTCTTTTTTGTCTCCAATCGGGTGAAGTCGCTCTCATTCCCACAATCACAAAACATGTATTAGATGGGCCTTTTAAACATGCAAACCATGCATATAATGTGATGTAGTGGGCTATATCATGTATAAATTAGAGGTTCAACACACCCCCCAACCAGCTTTTTGCTAGTCCCGAGTAAAACATGCTGTGAAACAAGTTCAAACCTCCAAAAACCAACTCTCCTTCAAAAACTATGTTTCTATCCACTCCAAGACATACAAGTGTAAAATTAAAAAAAAAAAAAGAGGTGATAGAAGTTGGAACCTTAAACTTTCAAAACATAATAAGTGTCCATATGAAATTCCAGCTGATTGATTAATAAATACAAGAACTCAAACAAATTCAACCTATTGTGCATAATGAAAGTTCATCTTATGAGTTGCTAGGATTATCTTCTTCATAGATCAATTAAACTATGGATCTCAAGGTGCACAGAGCAACAACAAGCCTATGACAGGAATTTACCTTACCTTCCTTCCGACGACTTTCACAATACGTCCCATTTTCGGCTTTAGTTACAGGTAGACCATCCCCGGTTGGTAAATAGGTAGCCCTTTTCAGAATTTTCCACCATGTTTTCCATCATTCCCATCCCTTTCCTTTTTCTTTTACATTAGATAGGATTTTTAGAAATTCATATCTTTCATTATTTTCCCATGGACAAGGATGGACAAAGTACCCTGGCTTGGTTCCTCAACACCTCAAATCTAAGTTTAGCCAATCCACAAATCACATAATCCCTTCAAACTATGAAAATCGTGTAATGTGAACTAGGTGTAAGAGTGTTCAAATTTTCCATCAATCACATAAATAGGAGAATTCACATATAAAACCATTATATTAAGAGAAATTCAAGACTTGCAACATCACTCACTTCGTATCTCCTTTTCTTTTACTCGTATTATCTCGAATGCATAGAAATAAGGTTTTCTAAAAGAGTTTTAAATTTTTAGAAAATTCTAAAAAATTAGCACATTTGGCACATATGATGCTCGAAATATTGTAAACTGCTAGATGAGTAATCTCATCTCACTCCCCAACCAAATCTTGCATTATCCTCAATGTAAAAAGATATGTAATGAGCATGAACATGAGAGCAATGGTAAAATACTAGAGAGTGAGAACAATAGTACCTGAGAGAGTCGATCATGGAAGTCTGCAACTCCGACAACTAAATCTACTAAAGCAGTAAAACTAAAACAAAAAAGCAAACAAACCCTAATCTACCTAACCCGTCCTTGTAAAAAGAGGATCTCCATCAGACTAGGAGATTGAATATCATTAGAACATCTATAAGGACAAAGTTGAGCAAGATCATTAAGTGGTGTAATAGATTTTTTAGTAGAATTATCCACCATCCTGCTTTGGAAAGTACATTCGTGACATTAATCATTCTAACCCATTGAAAATCCTACTGAAAGGTTCCAGCAAGTTCCTCAATAAAATTGTCATATGTACTAGGAAAGGAGAATTGCATTGGTTGGAAATTATTGAAAATGGATCTCCTTTCCATCTTGTCTGGGCAAAAATTTATTAGATATGGGTCATCCCAGAAGTTGTGTTCTTTGGTTTGAGCAACCGAAAGAGATGTAGAGACTTGTATTTCTTCTTCACAAGTCAATATGATCTCCACAAAATCAGATTTCACTGGTGCTTCCACAATTGATTTTTCAGTTTGGCGTTCTGTGGAATGAAGATTTTTAGGCACCAGAGGGGTCTCCTTCAAGGCATGCACTAAGTCCTTAATCATGGGATCATCCCAATCTTCAAAATATGCTAAACACTCCTCTAGAGTGTAGGAGACCTCATCAGAGGAAGTTTTCAGATTTGGACCCTTTTCGTCTTCCTCCTTCTCAGACTTTTGTGTAGGTTTAAGTGGATCCTCAACCTCTACACTTTAAGACATTGGCCTCTCTATAGGAAAGTCAAGCACCAATTCTACCAATTCCTACATAACAAATTTATGCAAATCAGAATTTGGTGACTTATCAAGTAAATTTTCAAAAATTGACACTTCCAAGATCTCATTAATAATAGAGTTGAATACATCCTTAGAGTGTGTCAAACATGTCCCCAAGCTTCTAGGTAGATCGTGTCGGAAAAACTCTCAATCTTTCATAGATTCTATAATGTTTACCTCATGGGGGCCATCATTGTCATCCCAATCCTCAAAAGGATCGAAGTTGACAACATCTAGAGGATCAAAATTCAAATTTAAATCGAACTCCTCTTCCATGATTGATTCAATCATATCAACCTCATGGACATCATCATCATCCCTATGCCTTTTGCCCAAATGGAACACATTAACCTCCAAAGTCATGTTTCCAAAGGACAATTGCATTACCCCATTCCGGCAATTTATAATTACGTTTGATGTAGCAAGGAAGGGGCGGCCTAGAATCACCGATATTTGAGTGCTAGCATCCATAACCGGTTGCTTGTCCAAGACGATGACGATGAAATCTACCAGGTAGTAGAATTTGTCAACTTGGACTAGTACATCCTCAACTATCCCTCTTGGTACACGGATGGATCTATCAGCAAGTTGCAACGTGGTTTTGGTGATTTTTAATTCACCAAGACCCAATTGCTCATATACCAAGTACGGGATCAAGTTTACGCTTGCCACCAAGTCTAACAATGCACGCTTAATCCGGTAGTCTCCAATGATACATGAGATGGTGGGACTACCGGGATCTTTGAATTTTGGGGAGGGGGGGTCTTTTGAGTGAGAATGGCACTAACTTGCTCATTTAAGAAGGCCTTTTGTTGCACATTATATTCGCGTTTAGTTGTGCATAGGTCCTTTAGAAACTTGGCATAAGAGGGGATTTGTTTGATGGCATCAAGCAATGAATGTTTATCTTGACTTGTCTAAAAATCTCTAAAATATCATGAGAGTTTGGGAGAGATTTTGGAGCAACCAATCTCGAAGGGAATGGTGTTACGGGCTTGTAAACGCGTTCCGTTTCTTGTGGGGCTAAGTTGGATCCGTCCTTCTACTCAGAATTTATCAGATCATTAGGCTTGTCGGCCTTCACCGGAATAGTCTTGTCAATTTGTTTACCACTTCTAAGAGTGGTGACGGATTTGGCTTGCTCCATATGCTGGTTGGAGAGATTAGGAATGCTTACTTCATGTACTTGCTTTGGATTGGGCTGAGGTTGGGCCGAAAAGGTCACTTCCCTAGCATTCAAGTGTCCCTTAATCTCATCAACTGAGACTTTAAGCTCTTGGAACATTTGCTGATTTGTTTGATTGATTTGCCTTTGCCCTTGCATAAACGCTTTTAAGGTGTCCTCCATTGAAAATTGAGGTGGGGCCATATTTTGCATGGGTGGCCCTCCTTGAGAGTTGATAGGATTGCCCGTGGGAGCATTCTTCCAACTGAAATTTGTGTGGTTCTTCCAAGTAGAATTGTACGTATTACCCATCGGTCCATTAAAAGGCAGTTGATAACCATATGTGGCATTTGCATGTTCATGTAACACCTCTTGAAACACAGGAATTGTAGGAAAATCTTGCATAGCATGTAAATTGGTGAAATAAATCCCACACGTGGTCTCAATAGCTTCATTGGACTTTGAAACTCTACTCCTACTAAGTTCCATGGCCTCGATCTTCCTTGTGAGGTTGGCTAACCTTGTGTTCACATCATCTTCCTCCTTGACGATATAAATCCCTCCTTTCTCTTTTTCTTAAATAGGCTTGGGGTTATTAGATTTATTCGAGGTATCCCATGATTGGGCATTCTCGGCCAACATATCCAAATAACTCCAAGCTTCATCTGGATTTTTGCTCATAAACTCGCCGTTGCACATCATCTCTACAAATTGGCGCATATTGGAACTTAATCCAACGTTGAAGAAGTTTACGATTTGCTAACTTCCGTAGCTGTGATGTGGGCAAGAAGTAGGAGGTCCTTAAACCTTTCCCAACATTAGAAGAATGATTCACTCTCTTTAGCCGAAAAATTCATTATAGCTCTTCGAAGGGTGTTCGTTTTATGAGCCGGGAAGAACTTTTTCAAGAATTCCCGGGTCATCCATTCCATGACCCTATTGAATGTGGTCTAAGAGAGTGAAGTCAAGTCTTGGCTCTTTCTTTCAATGAGAAGGGAAAAAGTTTAAGTTTAATGACATCTTCCGAAACATTAGTGTATTGCAAGGTAGCCACCACTTATTCAAATTCCTTTAAGTGCAAATATGGGCTTTCAGAGTCAAGCCCATGGAACTTTGGTATAAGTTGAATCACACCCAACTTTATATCAATGTTTCCCTCGGTTGGTGGTAAGACCACGCACGAGGGTGTAGTTACAAGGGTCGGTTGTAGGTAGTCCCGTAATGATCTCATTGGAGGAACGTTATGTACCTCATTCTCTCCTACTCCCTCTTGATTTGCGTTTGTAGTTGGAGTAGGGGGGAGGATTCCTTAAAGGTGTTTGATCCATACTCCCCAAACTATCACAATGCTCTTGGTATTTTCAGACTCGACTATGAATTAACAATGGTCCATCTAGACCACCTTCAGATTGGAGTGGTCACGTTCCCAACGGGACATAAACCACTCAACTAAAAACTAAACTAATCCTAAGTCCTAAAATCTGAATTTAATCTAAAAATTGAAAATCTGTAAAAAGCACTAAGTTAGAAGGATATTAACTAATTTGCTTGAACTAAAGAAGAAATCCTACAAAGTAAAACGACGTGTTAGTTCTAGGAAATCAGAAAAACCTATCTACTTCTACTTCTATAGCTACTAAAACAATCTAGAACCGTTATCTAAATTCTCCGGCACTGGCGCTAAAAACTTGTTCGCTCACCTCAAGTGCAAGGCAGCGATGTAGTAATAAATTTCAGTAAGACCGAGGTCAATCCACCGGGAATTAGAAAACAACTTCTAAGCTATTTCAGCAACTAGGATTGCAATAATTAAGAGAGAGAATTGTGTTAAAATAGTAACTTAAGAAAAATAATAATTTAAAGGAACTAAGGCTTTCAAGGATCCACTTGTAACAATCCCATGTCAATCCAATCAATCCAAGCATAAACACAACTAGATTTGAAGTTCTATCTCTCATCTAGTTGGAAGATAAAGCATTAATCACATTCAATCCCACTTAAGTTGAACTTCCAAGTTCTAGTCCCATTCAACCACATATAGCATTCGAAACATAGCCTTCGGAGTAACAGCCATGCATATGGACTATGGCATGCTCAAGGGTTACCATAATTCGAATCTAATCAAGCAAAACATGATAATCGCATAGAATTGCAAGGAATCTATGTCCGAAGCACATGAACTCTCATAAAACTTTTAAAAATATCAACTTTATAAGAACTAGAATATTCACAATTCAAACTTAAAGTGAAACTACTTGAATCAAACTGAATTAAACATGAAATTGGCTACAAGTTTCACCTCTCAGCCTTAGCTGAGAGATTCTAGCTGAGCATTGTCTTACTATAACTAGAACTCAATGAAAAAGACATAAAAAGCATAAAAACCCGGAGTTGGGAGGGTTGAAAACGCTCTACAACGGCTTCCTTCACTTCCCATGAAGTTCCTCAGCTTCTATGATGCCCTAGGAAGAAACCCTAGGTGTCCTTTTATAGTGGGGAGGGTCTACCGCATCGGAATCTTCCAGAATTGCTTAGCACTACGTACTTGCGTAGAAAATCTCGGAGTTCGAATTAGAAACTGTTGTTTATGCAAGGCCGACCGGTCGTGACCTGTCGAACTGGGCTGGCTGACCGGTCAGACCTATTGGAATTTAGTCCAGGGAGTACAGGGAGGTCCCTGACCTGATGGCCGACCGGTCTTGACCGGTCTGGATCCCTTGGCCAATCGGTCGTGACCAGTCGGACCCCTGTTCTTTCCTTTTTTTTCTTCATTTCTTTCTTCTCTTTTCTCCCTCTTTCTTCTTCCTTCTTTGCTCCACCTTGGGCCTTCATTCAAAGGATCCTAAATATGCTCTTTTTTGTCTCAAATTGGGTGAAGTTGCTTTCATTCCTACAATCACAAAACATGCATTAGATGGGCCTTTTAAACATGCAAACCATGCATATAATGTGATGTAGTGGGCTATATCATGTATAAATTGGAGCTTCAACAGACATTCGCCCACCTCCTTATGGCCTGAAATCTTAAAAAAATCGACTAAGTAGTGAAAACCCACACTTTTCAAGAGGGACATGTGCCCACTCCCTTAGTTGCCGGAAAAAACTTGAAAATCTGCTAAGTCTCAAAAGGACATGCGCCCACCATGCCAGGTCAGGCGCATGTGCTATGATGCTACATGTGCCCGGGAGGATGTCCTTCCCCTCTCTTTCTAACTTTGGGGACATGCGCCCAGCAACCTGGTCTGGGCTCATGTGTCATACCACATGCGCCCATTAGAACCCCACATGCGCCTAAACGTACTTCCTTAACCTATAACTCTGAAAACGGCACTGCACATCTCTCTGCACTGCACTACATTGCATACCTGCACACATGCACTACACTGTACACCTTATTTACATAAAAACGTTTATTACTTTAAGTTATTTATGTAAATAAGGAAGTACAACCTATTTGAATTCAATAAAAAATACAAAAAAAATAAATTTCCAATAATGAAGATTTTGATTTTCCATCCGAAGTACAAATTGTACCTTTTTGACACTCCGAAAAGTTCTTTTAAATGGAGGGATTTTCTTCGAATCTAAATCATCTAAAAAAATTTAAAACCCTTATTAGGCTAAAACACCAAAGAGCGGTAAAATATTAATGATATTTTATGATTGATCTGTGGATATATTAATAATCCAGGTCTTTTACTTAGAATTTTCAGGCAGCGAAATGACCAGAACATCGTTTTAGTGTAAATTCGTACATAAATGAATCTATAACT
Source organism: Liriodendron chinense (assembly GCA_003013855.2). Lineage (NCBI taxonomy): Eukaryota > Viridiplantae > Streptophyta > Magnoliopsida > Magnoliales > Magnoliaceae > Liriodendron > Liriodendron chinense. Next base: position 29,088 of record ML058423.1, read on the forward strand.
TGATAATGTTCCTTGCCTCATGTATCAACATTCATTTTTACTTAATCAATCATTCATTCAGTGTTAATCTAGTTGTTAATCATAAATTAGTACAATTAAGTGTTAAACAGGCCCAGTACTTGTCATTTTCGGCCTTGGGAAGTGCCCTGACGGCCCAAAGATTAACTGACGCCAAGCTGGATTTAACATCCTCTTATTATAAGGTAACTAAATCAAGCACTTGTGAGACACTAATCCCCACCGTTTATTGGTTATTGGCATAAACAGGTATATATCATCCTCGATACTTAGCCATTCTTAGGCCCAGAAATGTGCAATCTGGCTCATCGAGCTTGAACTCTCAAAGAAATATAGCTCGACACAGCCCATTCGACTGATCTAATCTCTCGAAGCATCTATCATTAACAATAATGTGGTTAAATTAAGGATATCTACAAGGCTTCGGAGCGTACGACCTCCGAACCTGAAGAAGAAAATCCCCAGGTTCGGAGTTCCGGACCTGCTCCGAGGCTGTGGTTTGGAACTCGATGAGTTGACTGGGTTTGGAAGATGGGTTGACACAGTGAGTTGACTAGATGGGTTGACTCAGCGGGTTGACTCGGTGATTTGACTCAGCGGGTTGACTCACCAAGTTTGACTTTTCTAGGATTTTTTGACTGGTTTTTCTTATGGGGGGTTCTTTGGGCTGATGCTTAGGGGTGAGTTGACTTGGTTCAGGCTTGAGCTGGGCTATGGATTGGGGCTTACAAGGGTGAGTTTGGCTGGGTTTGGACATGGGATTTGGGGGTACGGTCCTCCATTCATTCAGCTATCTCTACCAACATTGTAGCCGAAGGTGGGGTGTCTACAGATGCCCCTCTTTGGCAGAGGTTGCGTGCAACCGAGTGCCAAAGCGAGTGGACACCCCACTTCTGACCCGCTCATTCATAGATCATGGTCTGAAATCTTTGCTTGCCTTTGCATCTGCGTCAGTTGATCGTCTAAAAATTGATAACTCGCACATACAGCGGGAGTTTGGAGAAAACGTTGCGATTGTCCCTGCATGCGCTGCAACCTGGGTACCTAATCGCAACCCTTCCATTCTCGATCGGTACTAACATCGGAAAGGTACAGTAGAGCCTCTGCGTCCGTCATAGTCTTACAAGGTTACCGACCCCGAGATTGATTGTTTGATGCTTTCCCGAATCACTCCAGGAGTACTTGTTTCGCTTGAATGTCAAAGTGGTTACTGCCCTGCGTCCATGTAGTCTTACGGGAGTCCACTACGCCGACTTGGAATCATTCAAGGTACTTCAGGCATCCACGCCTAGGTATGTGCGGGTGAACTCTTTCCACCCGATCTGCTGGTTTTGATGTTTATTTGCAATTCATTCTTTCTTAAATTGTGGTTTGAAATCTTTATTTTCCTTTGTATCTGAGTCAGTCGATTGTTTGGAGATTGATAACTCGCACATATCGCGGGAGTTTGGAGGAAACGTTGCGATTGTCCCTTCATGAGCTTTGCAACCTAGGTACCTAATTGCAACCCTTCCATTCTCGATCAGTACTAACATCGGAAAGGTACAGTAGAGCCTCTGCGTTCGTCATAGTCTTACGAGGTTACCGACCCTGAGAATGATTGTTTGATGTTTTCCCAGATCACTCCAGGAGTACTTGTTTCGCTTGACTGTCAAAGTGGCTAGCTACCCTGCATCCATGTAGTCTTATGGGAGATCACTACGCCGACTTGTACTCAGTCAAGGTACTTCAGGCATCCACGCCTAGGTATGTGCAAGTGAACTCTTTCCACCCAATCTGCTGATTTTGATACTTGGGTTACAATTCATCGTTTACACCGTTCAGATGGTTTCTTTAACCGAGCCTTTTGGCTTTCATATTTTCGTATCTTGGCATGTGGTACGAGCGCACTGACACTGGAGTTCAATTCGACCGTACTCTGAGTGCATTGGATCCGATGGTCTCCGGGAAACCGCGAGACATCGGATCTTATTTGATTTTTGTGTCGGCTCCTACCCAGAGATATGAAAGATCTCTCGTTGTTTTGGAGACCGAACGCTCTACTGAAAAAAATTTGGATTTTTGAAAAGATACCCATTCTGGGGAATGATACTCCGTGAGGTTTTTATTTGCAAATAGGAGATATATGTTTTTAGATTTTTGAAAAGATATCCACTCTGGGGAGTGATACTCCGTGGGGTTTTTATTTACAAATAGGAATATATGTAATATTTTTGTCTTTTTGAGAAGGAAATCTGGTTTGCACGCGCCTCCACTAGGGATGCCTGTGGGGTCTTTGGCTAACCAATTTTTATTTTAAAAGCAGGTGAACATGATGATAGATGCGATGGATGCTGTTGCATGGGGATGCATATTTGATGTTGGATGCATGGTTTGGCTCATTCTCTCCGTTTGATGATTTTTTTTGCTAGGGATACAGATAATTTTGAGCTTATTGCTTGCGGGGTTATACTCCTCTGGGGATTTTTTTTTATGCAAATTTTTGGTCAGCGGGTTGGTCAAGATCCCGACCCATGGTCGATCAAGTCCATCGTCCCAAGATGTTGTTTCTTTGCTAATAGGGATGGATGAAGGAGGTTGTCAAACTTCAAGATGTTCTTCTGTGAGTGGATGTGATTGAGACGGTGCTTGGTCGCCAGTTTTGGTCAAGATTCCAATTTGCGGGCGATCGAATCCGTCATCCCAAACTGTGAAGTGAGTGATCGGAGTTCGGGACTCCTGAAGTGTAGTGCTGGGGATAGTGACAATTTTTTAATGATTTTTACAAATATTTGGTCCGAATCTTTTACCTGAGTAGTCAGGATGGAGATCGGTTATTGAAAAAGAAGGAAATATTTTTGTGATTTTGAAAAAATTTGGTTCGAGTAAAGATCGGTGTTTATTGAAAGCAAGGGAAATATTTTGTGATTTTGAAAAAAAATTGGTTCGAGTAAAGATCGGTGTTTATTGAAAGCAAGGGAAATATTTTGTGATTTTTTAAAGATGATTTTACAAATGTTTTGGTATTTTTTTTATTTTTCTGAAATGCAGGGAAATGTATAGAATTTTCATCCATTTCCACCTTCTACTGCTGATAAGGCACCCGATCCATTTTACGTCAACGAGCAAGACGAGTCTCACACAGTTAAGTGCTGTAGTTTTACATCTTCGGATGAGGGAATTTTGAGGGTTTTCAGTCAACACACCCATAAAGTTGCCTATTCCTCATGTGAAATGCACATAGACCACGTATCGTCCGACTGACTCCCTCGGTCACAAAATGAGCCACATCCTCACATTTTCCTATGTCAATCCAGTTTTTGGCCTTATGCTGCTCACAATTCTGAGAGGGTGCGCTTCACCTCCCAATTGCCAAAATCCCCTTCATGAGTTTTAGGAATAGGGAACATTTGTCAGATTCAACAGCGACTTTTAAATCAAGGTTGTCTATCACGGTGCGTTCAACACGAACAGGATTGCGGGGCTCTACCTACCTCAGCCCTTACCTGTTTAGAAGACTTCGGACACTCGTACGATCAAGTGTCAGCCATGTCCAAAACAGGTTGGAAAAGAAAGCCCTCGAGAAGTTAATCCAGTGTAGTTTTAGGTCTTCGGACCGCTGGGGATAAATTTGCGCAGTTAAAATTGATGGTGAATTTATTTTTTTTAGAAAGTTCCAGACTTCAACTCGAGTGATCGAGATTGACACTGGTTTTATGGAAAGCTTAAAATCTTTTTGGTATTTTTGAAATGATCCGGGTTATCGAACCTTGATCCAAGCGGTCGAGGCCGATGTCTGTTTTTGGTTGAAAGCAAGAAAGGTCCCCTGAGAAATTAATCCCAATGTAGTTTAAGGTCTTCGGACCAAAAATATGTACAGGCTGAAAATACATTCTTTTTGTGATTTTTTGAAAAGATCCGGATTATCGAACCTTAAGCCAAACAGTCGAGGTCGATGCCAGGTTTTTATTAAAAAGTCTCGCGGGATGTTGATCCCAACGTAGTTTAAGGTCTTCGGACCCAAAACTTTGTACAAGTGATGCTGGAAATGCACATTTTTGTTTTTTAGAAAAAGGTCCAGAGTCGTCGGATCTTAATTCGAACGATCAAGACCGATGCCAGTTTTTATTGAAAATCCCTCAGGATCTTGATCCCGACATAGTTTAAGGTCTTCGGACCCAACATTATGTACATGAAGCACGACACATTTTTTTTGTGTTTGTTTTTTTTTTTTTTCAAAAGATCCAGTCTATCTAACCCCTTCCTTGATCGGTTGAGGTCAAATGACAATTTTTATTATGAAATCCCTCGGGATGTTGATCCCGACGTAGTTTAAGGTCTTCGGACCACGGTTTTTATGGTTGGGCATACTTATCTTGCTTTGTTTGGATTCTAACAGGGCTGATTGTGATTTGAGTGGTCCGAATTGCTTAAATTGGCCCCGTGGGCCCTTTTCAGACTTCAGCTTTACTTTGGAGCACCTATCCTTGATGTTTTGTGAGGCTAAGAAGGCTTTCCATGGTGCGGATGATGACTTGGACAGTTCAAATTGCTCTTTTTAGCCATATGTGCCCACTTGATGATCAGATCTTGGATTCTGGCCTTCTTTCTTGACAATTGAACCCTTGATGTTGCTATTTGATGACCCATGTGAGCTTTTCCATGGTTTGGATCATGCTTATCTAGTCTTTGAGTGGCTCAGATTGCTTGTGGGCCCCTCTTAATCAATTTTTCTTTTCTTTAACTTGATCAGACCCATTTTGGACACAGTTCCTCATGATTGGACTGGTGGGTTCTCTTCTAGTTGATTCAGATCAGTCTCAAACAAAATTCAGAGTCGATTTGTGCTTTAGGCGACCCTCAGGGTGCCAATTGCTAACGTGGACTGGTAGTCTCACCTACCAAAGACTGTGAGGCCAATCCCGCGAAGAGAGAGGGACTCTGTCCGTACGGGCGGCCTACAGGGGGCCACCCAGACCTCCTTTCTTGTGCGGTCTGGGTTGGTCCAAGTTCGAACATTCCATGGTTGCTTCCTGTTGCTGTCTCAACATTCTCTGTCTCTGAATCTTTGATCCCGGCCATGTATCCTTCTCTTGTCTTCACCTTTCTTTTCATTTTTTGTCTTTTTCTCTTTTAGACCTCTCTTGGGCAGCCATTGATGATGGCTTGGGGGTGATGAAGGTTGATCCTAGTGGGTCCCATACTTCAGAAGATGGTGGGGGCTTTAATGATGGTGAGATTTTCTTGATTGATGATGTAGATAGAGGTTTAAATGGGGCCATTGATGATGGATTAAGGGTGGTTGTTGGGGAAGCTTTAAATGCCCCCATTAATGGTGAGATTGTAGAAAATTCTGACTTGAATGGGGCATTGACCATGATAGGATTGGACGGAATGGATGGGATGAGGAGATGGGTCATAGGTGAGGCTACACATCTTCTGGGCGTGGGCCGCATGGATGATGTGATCGATGGTGATGATGGGGTCATGATGGACATTGATGGGCTGATCTTAGATTGCCTTCTAGTACCTGTGAGGAGAGAAAACACTTTAGCAAAAGGATTGAAGCATTAAAGCAGGAAGAGAGATACTTACCTTCTGGGAGGAATGACTGGGAGAAATGCACTCACGGAAGGTACCCCATTAGTTGACTAGAGGACGTTTATTTTGAAAGTCCTGTAAGATTTTTTTTTTTTTGCATATATATGAATAAGGAAAAATGATTTTTTTAAAATATATATATGCAAATCAGGCATGAAATGGAAATTTGTGTCAAGTGCTTGTCTGTCTATGCGTGATTTGGATTTGTGTTTTTAGATGTAGGAATCAAAATATTTGACTCAGCCTGATGTCATACTCGATTTTCTTAATTATTCACCAAGGGTCCTGGTCCCCTTAAGATAGTGCGCAATGGTATCCTCCCCCTAGAATTTGGGCAGATCTTAAAAGAATTCTCGATTCATAGCTGCCATCCCTACTTCTGTTGAATCTTCATGTCGCTTGGATCTCTCATGTACCTGCTTTTTTTTTTCTTTTCTTAGCCATTATTACCCTCAGTGCCCTTTCGGGTTTTCGCTGCGTCCGGCCTACCCGTCATTTTTGCCCATGGCGCCCTTTCGGGTTTTCACCACGTCCCGGGTATTTGATATTGCCTGCCCCTTGGCAGCTATGTTGTTTTTACCATCAGCGCCCTTTCGGATTTTCACCAAGTCCGCTATGTGCCCACTGTTTTTACTCGGAGCGCCCTTTCGGGTGTTTTCACTCCGCCCTCTTTGTTTAAGCACACATCTCTTTTCTTTTTTTTTCTTTTTTTTTTAATGGATAACCTCGGTGGCTAGAGGTCAGGAATCCGTCGTTGCCGGCTGATGGTAACCTTTCGGCCATTGTCTTAAGTTACAATGGCGGAGCTGTCGACCTTAGCTACAGACCCTTCTAAGGTGGCTGGATGGATAGGTGTGTTTCTTTTTGGGCCGATTTTTTTTCTCTTTCTCTTTTTTCGTCTTTTTTTGGGGGTTGTGTGCCCCCCCCCCCCCCCCCCCCCCCCCCCCCCCCGCCCCTTTTTTTTTTGCTCTATTCTTTTTTTTTCTCTTCTTTTTTCTTTGGCTTTTGAACCCTTTATTTGGAACACTTATTAGTGGGCGGGAAGGGATTCTCAGAGGTCTAAGCCTTGACTGCTTGAATTCAGCTCTACAAATGTAACTCTTGATAAGGTTGGATTGGCTTACCTGTGAGAGATTTTTATATTGTCGGCGTTAATTGGCTCTGGAAGATCCTTACCCCTCAGGTTGGTGAGTCAAACGATGCCTCCCAGAAGAACTTCTCTAATTCTTGGGGCTTGCCCCTTGAGTCTGATAGATGCGGCAGTGCTTGTCGTAAACCCGATATGACTTTTCTTTCTTTGGCTTCATTCTTCATCAGTACTCACTGTGACATGATTTTGACTCGAACTCGTAGGTCTGTCTTCTGATTTTAAGCTTCCTGAGGAACTCCTCCATCCTTAGATTTCAAAGGACGTCCCATTGCCAATGTTGATAGCATATGGGAACCCTTAACAATTGATGATATCATTCTTCATGAGAATTATTGCGCAAGATCAGAATGTTACCTCTTTCCTCTTTGTGAAGTAATCAATTGTTAGATGATGCCGAGTTGATCTTTCCGTTGATGTAAATATCTCGTACAGGGAATAGCAGGAGCATTGTCACGTTGAAGCACACACATGGATTCGATGTGTATGCTGCTGACACTTAAAGCATTTGCTGACATGTTGGCAATAATCTTGTCTTCATTGAGCTGCGAGATTTCTCTGATCATTCGTTTGGTCGCATACTCCAACATGGAATGCAAGCATAGTCTTGGCAGCATCTTCTTGATAGGCTTGATGAGTTTTTGATCGAGTCTGTATAAGTCTTCATAGGACGCAAGATTAGGAAGTCGTGACTTCAAAAATTCAATCATTCTCTACTTATTTTTCGGGGGCAAGGATTCTCAATGCACACTTCCTTATGGGTCTCAGAAGATCCTAGGTTTATAATTTTAAAATTTTTTTGAGATGACATTGGCTTTTGGTTCAAACTTTTGAGGAGACCCACTTAGTTTGGGAGTCCGCTCATCATTTTCCTCATCATTGGCTCTATCCAGACCCCTGAGTTTGAAGTCCAACTCTAAATCGAAATCACATGAGTCAACTTCATACTCAAGTGCTTTGACAGATAGACTTCGCACTTTATTGCTTGGGATTTTTGAAAGATTTCTGATTTTTGGAATTTTGTGAATATCTGGATTTTTTTGAACTTTTGAATTTTGTGAAAACTTGATTTTTTTTTTAATTTTAAAATATTTGGTGTTTTGGGTTTTTGAATCTTCAGATTTTTTTTTAAAATTTTTTTTGTAAAGGACCCGAGCAAGACGGCAATGTGAACCAGGTGTTGTCTGATTTTACTCGGGGATCCGATCATTGTCGGCTTTTATTGTGCCGTCATGGGGACTACAAACCTGTTACCTGCCCTGCACTCCTTCCCCTCAGGAGGCAGGGCCAGAGGGATCAGTAGACCAACCCTCATTGTTGTGCCCAAACGTCATGATAGATCTGGAATTAGGCTCCGATCTGGTGTCAGATGTGGTTTCTCCTGGTTCGTCCCCGATGAATTGCAGCTCTTCGGGTTCATCCAGCTGAGGTGGGACCAGGACTGCGGTCCAGTCAATCAGGGGAATTCCTGCCCCTTGCTTAGGTCTTCTTCGATCAGCTCTGTCAGGTTCAATCTGCTCACTTGATCATCGAAGGTGGAATCTAGCCCATCATCAGGGTAGATAATCCCTGCATTGATAAACTGGATTGGTGTGCAAATGCAAGAATTACCTTCTTCTTGACGACCTTGTCTTCTTTTGATACTTTCGCGCTTTGGTTTCCGAATCAGAGTAGGCTGATATCGTAGTCTTCTTCTATCCATATCTTCTTGAACCTCCATGATTTAGGCCGAGTCTTGATATTCAAGCTGATAGTAGAAGGTTTGACGCTCGGTAGGAAGGAAGACGTAGTTTGATCTGATGGGACATGCGCGAGGGAAGTAATTTGCATTGTGAAACTCGAAACTTTGGTATAAGACCTCCCCATTAGAGCGTTGTACATCCATGGCTGAGATGGTAGGCTCTCGAAGGTTGGATGCTTCTACCATGAGAATTTGTTCGAGATCGGTGATAATTGTAATCGCCCTATCTCTTAAGATGTGCTTAACCCTTTAGTAAAGATTTGAAGAGATGACATTGATTCTATGAAACCAGGTCTGATCGGGAAGGAGATGGAATGAAGCTGAGATGTCCAAGACCTGAAGAGTGATGGTTGATGTTTTTGGACCAATCAGAACCTGGACATCAATCTCCCTTTTGACCTCCTTGATAGTGGCCACATAATTGAAGCTGGGCGCCAATTCTGCTAGGGCATGTGGCATGTTGCCTAAGGAAGGGTCTTCTTCTTGGAGGATGATGGCTGAAGTAGAAGCCGAATAGACAGGTGCGGTAGGCAAGTTGTGCCCCTAGTTATTTGCTGGAGAAATGGGCAGGTTGTGCCCCTGGCTAGATGTTGTGGGCAGGTTATGCCCCCAGTTGGCTGGAGTGGGCGGGTTGTGCCCTTGGCTGAGTGATGCTGCGACAGGGAGGTCGTCCCCTTGGTTGACTGGAATAGGCAAGTTGTGCCCTTGGTTGGCTGGAATGAGTAGGTTGTGCCCCTCATTGAGCAATGACATGAAGAATGAATTCACTGGAGGTGCCCCTTGCATGATGATGGGCTCTGGGATTGAAATAGTTGAGGATGTCCCTTGTAGGACGAGAGGTTCGAACTTTGAACTAAAGTCGATGGCATGAATAAACTGGATAGGAGGCTCTTCTTGGCTGATGAAAGCTGGATAGGCAGGAGGTGCCCCTTGCATTGTGGAGACTGGATCGACTGGAGATGCCCCTTACAGGATGAGGGGTTCTAAAACTGGACTAGTTAGGGGTGCCCCTCGCCAACCTTAATTAGGGAACTGTGAGTTCCATCTTGACTGTTGCTGTTACTGTAGGTTGTTCGTGCTAAGGGAGGAATAGTGCACATTCGGTAGAGGCGACAAGGTCGTCTTCTTCTATTCGATGGGAAATGAGGACACTTTCGTTATCATTCTCGTATTCAGTAGGCTCTTCTTCCACTATCGGTTGTATAAGAGAGGCTTGATAAGGCCACCAAGGGGAGATCATCCCAGCCCTTATTTCGGCTTCGACTTGTTCCCTGGCGCAGATGAGTTGGGTGACATTCGCATATGGATGTGAGACAAGGTATCCAGAGATACTTGGATTTTTTGAATGTACGATCATGGAGATTTGCTCCTCGTCGTTGATGGGAGTCTTCATTATAGTGGCCATGGCCCGCCAACGTCCAACGTAAGCTGACAATGTTTTGTGACTTCTTTGCCTGAGAGCTACGAGGTCCGCTCTCCTGGGTGCCATGTTAAGATTGTATGCGAATCTATAGACGAAAGCCTAAGAAAGTTGTTCCCAAGTCCTGATGCAATGACAGTCCAATGATGTGTACCAGTCTAGGCATCATCTTTCAGGGACTTTTAAAACAGACGGATCAACGCTCCATCATTGCTTGCCACAGCATCTAGCTCACCACAAAATGAGCTCAAGTGGTCTATAGGACACGCTGTCCCATCATATCTTTTAAATTTTGGTACCTGAAAGCCTTGAGGTACCATTGCCTCGGGAAATAGACAAAGGTCCCTGAACTTAGTGGATGGAAGATCCACCCCTTTTGCTTCTGCAACTTCCTCTTCATCTCTCGCATCTGTTCTTGGAGTTGTTCGATTTCAGAGGGACCAGGTGAAGGAGATCTTGCCCCTTGCCAAGACTGAGCTGGCCCCCTTTCGTAATAATTGGTGTCATTGATGCTCCTATGATTCCTGCTTGAAGAAGGTTAGGCCTGATAATTACTCCCATTATAGGGACTTTGTTGGACTGGAGCTGAGAAGGGAGACTGCATAGAAATTCCAGTCACAGGAGAATATTGAAATTGGTTAGAACTCCTATTAGGGTGAGGATGTTGAAATTGTCTCGGAGTTCTAGTTGTGGGATGTGACTGAAAATAGCTCTCATTTGCAGGAGGATACTGGAAGAAATACCCTGAGGTTGAGGGTTGTTCTAATTGAAGGCCCCTATTAGGAGGGTATCGAAAGTCCTGAGTGATCCCTGGCGGTTGTGGTTGGGATGACCTGGAGGCCAAGAGTGCCTTCAATGGTTGTTGAGGTTGTTGAACTGGACCAACTTGATTGCTGGCTGCTAAAACCTGGGCTTGTGTGAATCGGAGAAGCATTTCCTGCATGGCCTTCATGCTTTGTTGTAGCTCTTGGATGCCAGGAATTAACATGGATTCTCTCGAGTTTAACTGTGGAGAGGAAACCTCAGGTATTTTGAGGGCAAGGAATACGAGAGCCATGTCGGTTTTGTATTCGACGCGGTAGGGTGATTTGGTTTGGAGGAGTAATGGTGGGGAAGGATGCTCTACTTTTTTTTTTTAAGTTTTGGGATTTTCTATTTTTTGTTTTTGGATGGAATACTATGCAATGAGATTGTATGAGGACTAATGAGTTTCAAGTATAGGAGGGATTCCATTTTTCAAGTTGAATCACGACAAGTGGGACTAGCATATCCCCAGCAGAGTCGTCATTCTGTGGACGCTCGTCGTTCCGCGGTCCCTGGACGTTCTCCCTTCCTTTTGAAAAAAAAGAGGGGTGCGTGTGCGCGAATCGCCGTTTGTGCCACTGGCTTGCCTCATCCTCAAGGGCTTTTTGTTAGTTGTCGTGTTAAGCTAGATGTGTTGGATGAGTTTGTGTAAGACCAGAGTCACCACTAGCCAGTTACTTCAAATCTACAGTCGGCTAGACCCTGTAGAAACGTTAGAGAAGGGGATCCGAAGATTCCTTCCTCTAAAATGACTCCTTTTGATCTGGGGCTAGAGATTCGAGGTAAGGGATCACGGTTACAGGGTGGGAAGAGGTTAAGCACCCCACACACAGCCCGTACCGATGTACGGTCTCTACTTCACAGAATTGAACTAATACTTGAAAGTTTAATTTAATCCTCGTACATTCTCATAGATGACATGATGCATGAATGTAGGTCTAAACAGTAAGAGTTTCTGATGGGCAGGTTTCCATTAATAGGCAATCCCAGAGCATACAGCTCGAACTGACAGGTGCTTTATGCGGGATGCATGCTGTGTGTTTGAATAATCAAAGTGCTTGTAGTGACATGATAAGCAAGGGGGTTGGAAGAAAAGTAAATGTTGCACTTATGCTAGATGCGAATGAGATGATGCTAGTAAATTGAGTAGCTGGATGGACGGAGGTGTCGCAAGGGTTTGCTTCGAGTGGTTAGATCAAGACTTGGGTGGCTTGGGAGACTTAGACCAGGGTCAGGCTGGGCTAGACCAGGGCTAGGCTCTTCTCACTCGGGCTCTCCTTAGTGGAGGAATGGGCTTAAAGGGGGTGGAGATGGACTCGGAGCTCTCGGACTGAAAAGAGGGGAGGTGGATGTGAAGGAATGCTGTAAATGAGAAGGGGCGGGGGTATTTATAGCTGCGAGCAGTGGCAGCTTGCAGTAAATAAGTTTGGGCGGCACCCAGGGGGCCACCCGTACGGTTGTTCTGCTTCAGCTTCGGAGCGTACGGCCTCCGAACCTGAAGCAGAAAATCCCCAGGTTTTGAGTTCCGGACCTGCTTCGAGGCTAGTGGTTTGGAACTCAGTGAGTTGACTGGGTTCGGAAGATGGGTTGATACGGTGAGTTGACTCGATGGGTTGACTCGGTGATTTGACTCAGCGGGTTGACTCACCAAGTTTGACTTTTTTAGGATTTTTGACTGGTTTTTCTTATAGGGGTTGTTTGGGCTGATGTTTAGGGGTGAGTTGACTAGATTTAGGCTTGAGCTAGGCTATGATTGGAGCTTACAAGGGTGAGTTTAGCTGGGTTTGGACATGAAATTTGGGGGTACGGTCCTCCATTCATTCAGTTATCTCTACCAACATTGTAGCCGAAGGTGGGGTGTCTACAAGTCCCTAGTGACTTAATTACCTGCTCGATCTATTCGGGCTTCCTCCTGAACACTCCATCTATTGTACAATTATCATTCATAGTGGAACTTTTATCGCTTTGTGCCGTGATTTTCTCCTGCAAGGGTTTTCACGTAAAAATTCCCATGTTGTTTGTGGTGTGTTTTACTTATGTTTTTGCTCTCTTAACACTTTATTTAATTTATTTATGACGCATGAATACATTTACTTTTACCTTTTAATCAAGGGTGATTATTTATTGATGTAATTAACGGTTCGTGACCAGTTCACAGCCTAAAATGTAAAATATTTTGGAATCTCTAGAATAAAATTCTCCTTACGATACCTTCTCTTAGTGTACTTTGTGAATGCTTGTGATTGTCTATGAATGTTTCTATTACTTTGAACCCCCAGAATAACGAAACACAAGAAAACTGCCTTGCGCATTTTCTAGTTTTAACAGCAGAAAACATCCAAGAAGTTATCCTAATTGTCTGATCTTCCTAGGAATATCTAAGGATCTTTACCTCATTAATCTATACTTCATAAGAATATTTGGGATCATTGCTCCTTCCTTCGTTTATAACATCAAATCTGGAGCTATATGAGTTTCAATTTTTTTGGTGGTCTAGACATTTTGATGCACCATGGTGTATGGGTCTTGTGCCTCCCTTAAATAGCCACTTGGATCAAGAATTCTATAAATTATTCATCAGATCTAAGTTGGCCTCACCTGATATGAAAAGCTGCACAAACTATGCACAATTCACAGGGGCCGATCGGTCAGGTAACCCTAGCCAACCTGTCAGATGCGGGCGCGATTAGACAGCGACCCCATTTAAATCAATCGGGGGTGGCTACCTTCACTTCTAACACGCTGTTTTTTTCCTCTCCCATTTCCTCCTAGAGGTTTCTCCACTCCATCCACAAGCAACCTAGGTCTCCTATTGCGATTTGAAGCCTCCAAGGTGACACATTTCTCTTCCAAATCAAGTCTCTCCCTTGTCATCTTCACTGGTAAAAGTTCAAATTGGGTTTCTGTGTTGTATATCTTTTTTTTTAAACTAGGGTAGATTTGTTGTATCCTTGAGACTATAGTATGTCTTCTCGTACCCATGGAGATGGGTCCCCTCCAAGGCGTGAACTGCCGCTCCAAAAAGCAATAAGATAAGGGGCCATCTCAAACCAAATCTAAGAAAACCATTTCCAAAGGGAAAGGGGCTGCTTCTTCCTCTAAATCATGCTCCTTAGGTCGATACAACATCTCATCGAACAAACTGGGAGCATTTTAAAGATCTAGATGTTGTGCGTGAAAAATCGATCAAAATAGCCGACTTAGCCCTGTACAATGTCATATCTATATTGTCAGCTATAAACTGGAAACCGATTCTCAATATGGGTGAATCGGTCCAGCATGATATTGTTAGGAAGTTTTATGCCTGTTATTAAAATATAATGGAAACACCCCTTCATTTAGAGTCCAGTACAACGGTAGTGTATGGAAGTTTACTCTCAAATCCATATCTAAAGCCATAGGTGTGCCCACTGTTAATGAGGAACTTCCGAACCTATCTCACTTGGGTCTGACTCCTAAAATCGCTATGGCTCAAGTTTTGTATGGAGGAGGGGAGCATGTTGAACCTCTAATTTATACATGATCTAGCCCATTACATCACATTATATGCATAGGTTTGCATAGCTAAAATACTATCGAATGCATGTTTTGTTGATGTAGGAATGAGAGAGAGACTTCAAATTAATGGCTAAAAGAGCACATTTAGGAGCCCTTGGATGAAGGCCCAAGGTGGACCAAGGAAAGAAGAAAGCAAGGAGAAGAGAGAGAAGAAGAAAGAAAGAAGAAATTGTGAAAAAAAGAGGTCCAACCGGTCATGACCGGTCGGCCACCCTACTGCCCACCTTGAAAGCTCACTGGACAAAGGATCGGTTTGGTCCGACCAATCAAGACCGGTCAACCAACAGGTTGGCCCCTCTCTCTCACTCTCTGGACTGCCCTTGGACAGGTCCGACCTGCCAAGACCAGTCGGCCAGCCAGCCTCGACTGGTCAAGACCAGGTCAGCTAGTGTAGTTCGAGCAGGACTCCAGTAGGCTTGATCCTCAAGCTCCAAATTTTGTGCGCAGTGCAGTAAGTAGTCCAGTGATTCTGAAAGTTTCTAAGGCGGTAGAGCCTCTCCACTATAAAAGGACACCTAGGGTCTCTTCCTAGGGCATCATAGAAGTGAGGAACTTCGTGGGAGGTGAAGAGAGCCGTCGTGGAGCGTCTACAACTCTCCCGAATTCGGGTTTTATGCTTTTTAGTTCATTTTTCATTATTTCTAGTTAAAGTATGATAATGCTCGGCTAAAACCTCTTAGTTAAGGCTAAGAGGTGAAGCTTGTGGGTAGTAATCATGTTGGATTCATTCTAATTCAAGTACTCTACTTCTAGTTGGATTTTGAGTTCTAGTTTGAATAAAAATTGATATTTTTGCATGTTTTATGAGAGTTCATGTGCTTCGGACATGGGTTCCTTGCTAATTCTCTGAAATGTTTGGACTATTTAGATTCAAATTGTAGTAACCCCTGAGCATAACACTGTCTATTGGCATGGTTGTTACTTCGAAGGCTACATGTTCGACTTCTACGTACTTCATTAGAACTAGAAGTCTATTCTTCAACTTGAGTGGAGATTGTTGTGTTTGAATACTATATCTTCCAACTAGAAGAGAGATAGGACTTCAATTCTAGTTGTTTGATGCTTGGATGAGTGAATTCACATGAGAGCTCCCACAAGTGGATCCTTAAGACCATAGTTCTGTTTATTATAGATTTTACAACTTTACTGTTTTAAGTTAGTTTATGATTTGAACTTCTAAATTTATTGGATTTGAAGTCGCTGAGATAATTAGAATTGGTTTACCTAATTCCATGTGGATCGACCTCGGTCTTACCAAGATTTATTACTACATCGCAGCCTTGCACTTGAGGCGAGCGAAAAAGTTTTTGGCGCCGCTACCGGGGAATTTAGGTTAAACGGTTCTAGATTGTTTTAGTAGCTATAGAAGTAGAAGTAGTTTGGGTTTACTGTTTTCTTAGGCCTAGTTTTTCTGAATTATAGAACTAACAAGGTTTGTTTTATTTTATAGGAAGTTCTTCTAGTTCAAGCAAATCGGGTACCATCCTTCCAACTTGAACTCTTTCAGTTTTCAGTTTTTAATTTCAGATTTTGTTTTTAAGGCTTAAGATTAGTTTAGATTGTGGATTGTGTGGTTTATGTCCCATTGGGAACGTGACCACAACAATCGTCTCCCAACTGAAGGTGGTTTAGTTGGACCACTCTCCGTTCATAGATGAGTCCGAAAATTTGGAGCACATCGTGAAAATTTGAAAAGTATGGATCAAACTCCATTAGGGAATCCTCCCCACCATACTCCAACCACAAACACAAATCATGAGGGAGTAGGAGAGAATGAGGTGCATAATGCTCCTTCAATGAGAGGTTTACAGGACTACCTACAACCGGCCCATACAACCACACCCACTTGCGTGGTCTTACCAACTACAGGGGGGAACATTGATATAAAGCCGTGGGTAATTCAACTTTTGCCAAAGTTCCATGGGTTAGATTCTGATAGCCCATATCTACACTTGAAGGAGTTTAATGAAGTTTTTGCTACCTTGCAATACAATAATGTTTTAAAGGATGTCATCAAACTTAGATTGTTTCCTTTCTCATTGAAAGAAAGAGCCAAGAGTTGACTCCATTCTCTTATACCACATTCGATAGGGTCATGGACTGAGATGACTCAGGAATTCTTGAAAAAGTTTTTCCCGGCTCATAAAACGAACACCCTTCGAAGATCTATAATGAACTTTATGAGAAAAGAGGGTGAGTCGTTCTTTCAAAGTTGGGAACGATTTAAGGAACTCTTACTCTTGCTCACATCATGGATACGAAAGTTGGCATATTATCAACTTCTTTTATGATGTATTAAATTCCAACATGCGCCAATTTGTAGAGATGATGTGCAATGGTGAGTTCATGAGCAAAAATCCAGATGAGGCATGGAGTTACCTAGACATGTTGGCCGAGAGTGCCCAATCATGGGATACCTCGGACAAGTCTAGTAACCTCAAGCCTCCTCAACAAAAAGAAAAAGGAGGGATTTACATCCTTAAGGAGGAAGATGATGTGAATGCAAGGCTAGCCAACCTCATAAGAAAAGTTGAGGCTATGAAACTAAGCAAAAGTGGAGTTTCTTATTCCATGGAAGCTATTGAGAACATATGTGGAATTAGTGCCACTAATATACACTCTACGTAAGATTGTCCTACAATTTCCTGGGTTTCAAGAGTTGTTACAAGAGCAAGCAAGCTCCACAAATGGTTATCAACGGCCTTTCAACTGACCGGTAGGTAACACGTATAACTCTACTTGGAAGAACCACCCAAATTTCAGTTTGAAGAATGCCCCCACGAGCAATCCTACCAACTCTCAAGGAGGGCCACCTATACAAAACATGGCCCCACCTCAATTCTCAATGGAGGACACTCTAAAGGCGTTTATGCAAGGACAAACGCAAATAAACCAAACGAACCAACAAATGTTCCAAGAGCTTAAAGTCTCGGTTGATGAGATTAAGGGACGCTTGAATGCTAGGGAAGGGACCTTTCCGGCCCAACCTTAGCCTAATCCAAAGCAAGTACATGAAGTAAGCATCCCTAATCTTCTCAACCAACATGTGGAGCAAGCAAAATCCGTCACCACTCTTAGAAGTGGTAAAAAAATTAATAAATCTATTTCGGTGAAGACTGACAAGCCTAATGATCTGGTAAACTCTGAGAATGAGGATGGATCTAACTCAGCCCCACAAGAAACAGAACGCTTTTACAAGCCCGTAGCACCATTCGCTTCGAGATTGGTTGCTTCAAAATCTCTTCCAAACTCTCATAATATTCTAGAGATTTTCAGACAAATCAAAATCAATATTCCATTGCTTGACGCCATTAAACAAATACCGTCCTATACCGAGTTTCTAAACGACTTATGCACAACTAAATGCAAATACAATGTGTAGCAAAAGGCCTTCTTAAATGAGCAAGTGAGTGCCATTCTCACTCAAAAGACCCCCCCAAAATTCAAGGATCCCGGTAGTCCCACAATCTCATGCATCATTGGTGACTACCGGATTGAACGTGCATTGCTAGACTTGGGGGCAAGTGTAAATCTAATCTCATACTCGGTATATGAGCAATTGGGTCTTGGTGAATTAAAACCCACCAAAACCACATTGCAACTTGCTGATAGATCCATCCGCGTACCAAGAGGGATAGTTGAGGATGTATTGGTCCAAGTCGACAAATTCTACTATCAGGTGGATTTTATCGTCTTGGACACGCAACCGGTTACGGATACAAGCACTCAAATACCGATGATTTTTTGCCGCCGTGTTCCTTGCTACATAAAACACAATCATAAATTGCCAGAATGGGGTGATGCAAATGTCCTTTGGGAACATGACATTAGAGATGAATGTATTCCACTTGGGCAAAAGGCATAGGGATGATGATGATGTCCACGAGGTTGATATGATTGAATCAATCATGGAAGAGGAGTTTGCTTTAAATCAGAATTTTGATCATCTAGATGTTGTTAGCTTCGATCCCTTTGAGGATTGGGACGATGATGACGGTCCTCATGAGATAAACATGATAGAATCAAAGGAGGATGGGGAGTATTTCCAACCCAATTTACCTGAAAGCTTGGGGACATGTTTGACACATTCCAAGGATAAATTCAATTCTAATATTAATGAGATCTTGGAAGTGTCAATTTCTGAAAATTTACTTGACAGGTCATCAATTTCTGATTTACACCAATTGTTATGCATGAGTTGGAAGAATTGGTGGTTGACTTGCCTACAGAGAGGCCAATTTCTGAAAGTGTAGAGGTTGAGGACCCACTTCAACCTACACAAAAGTCTGAAAAGGAAGAAGACCTAAAGGGTCCAAATCTGAAAACTTCCTCCGATGAGGTCTCCTACACTTTAGAGAGTGTTTGGCGTATTTTGAAGATTGGGATGATCCCATGATTAAGGACATAGTGCATGCCTTGAGGGAGACCCCTCCGGTGCCTAAAAAGCTTCCTTCTACAGAGTGCCAAACTGAAAAATCAATTGTGGAAGCACCAGTGAAATCTGATTTTGTGGAGATCATATCGACTTGTGAAGAAGAAATACAAGTCTCTACATCTCTTTGGGTTGTTCAAACTAAAGAACATCACTTCTGGGATGACCCATATTTAACAAATTTTTATCCAGACAAGATGGAAAGGAGATCCATATTCAATTATTTCTAACCAATTCAATTCTCCTTTCCTAGTACATGTGACAATTTTATTGAGGAACCCGCTGAAATTTTTCAACAGGATTTTCAATGGGTTAGAATGGTTAATGTCACCAATGTACTTTTCAAAGCAGGATGGTGGATAGTTCTACTGAAAAATCTGTTCCACCACTTGATGATCCTGCTCAACTTTGTCCTTTTGGATGCTATAACGATAATCAATCTCCTACTCTGATGGAGATCCTCTTTCTAAAAGGATAGGTTAAGTATCTTTTATTGCTTTAGATTAGGTTTAGTTGTTTCTCTGTTCTAGCTTTACTGCTTAATAGATTTTGATACCGGAGGTAGACTTCTATGATCGACTCTCTCAGGTACTATCGTTCTCTCTCTCTCTTTTATTTTCCATTGCTCTCATGCTCATGCTCATTACATATCTTTTTACAATGAGGACAATGCAAGGTTTGGTTAGGGGGTGAGATGAGATTCCTCATTTAGTAGTTTGTGGACATTTCGAGCATTATATGTGGAAATTTTTTTGAATTTTCTGAAAATTCCAAATTCTTTTGGAAAACCTTGTTTCTATGCATTCGAGATGATACAAGTATCAGAAAAGGAGATATGAAGTGATGAATGTTGCAAGTCTTGAACGACTTCTAATATAATGGTTTTATATGTGAATTCCCCTATTTACATGATTGATAGAAAAGTTAAACACTTTTACACCTGGTTCGCATTACACGATTTTAATGGGTTGAAAGGATTATGTGACTTGTAGATTAGCTAGACTTTGATTTAAGGTGTTGAGGAACCAAGCTGGGGTGCTTTGTCCATCCTTGTTCATGGGAAAATAACGAAAGATATGGATTTCTAAAAATCCTATCTAATATATAAAAAAAGAAAATGAAGGATAAAAAATGGGAAAAATGGAGAATATAGTGGAAAATTCTGAAAAGGGCTACTTATTACCAATCGGGGGATGGTCTACCCCTAACCAAACCCAGAAATGGGCTGTAGTGTGAAAGTTGTCAAAAGGACGGTAAGGCGAATTCCTGTCATAGGCTTCTTGTTGATCTATATACCTTAAGATCCATAGTTTAGTTGATCTATGAAGTGTTAGTGCACTGATTAGTGCATCGTATTGTCAATTTCGTGATTGTTTAAGCCAATCAAGTTTTATGAGCCTAGACGAAGATTGAAGACTCAAGACTTGAAGATCGTAGCAGCTCTCCGCACTTAAGTACAAGCCAAATCAAGCTCGGAAGGTAAGTTGCATATAGACAGCCTATAGAATCCCAAAACACCCAAGTCTATGGCATTCGAATCATACTTTATGTTTGTCAGTTGATCCACGGACTAAAGGTCAAGATGATTAATCTTGAATCTTCATTGTGTAGGTGCCAAACAATTGTAAAAACTAGGAAAACCATCTCAATGCGCACCGTCAAGGGATGATAAATTTCAGCCCAAATCAGGCCATGAAATAAGCCTGACGACCAATCGGCTAAAGAAGGTATTCAGACAGCAAGTATTTTAAAGAAAAAAATCTCATCTCTGTCTGCCTGAAGACCGGTCTGAGGACTAGTCATTGGCCTCCTAAGACCGGTCGCATGATTCCTCATCTAGCATATTGCAACATTTCGAGCCTCACATGCGCAAATTTTTTCGAATTTTCTAAAATTTCAAAACTCTTTTAGAAAACCTTATTTCCATGCATTCAAGATGATATGAGTATAAGAAGAGGAGATACAAAGTGTGTGATGTTGTAAGTCTTGAATTTCTCCCAACATAATGGTTTTATATGTTAGTTCCCCTATTGTTGTGATTGATAGAAAATTTGAACACCTTCACACCAAGTTCACATTACACGATTTTCATGAGTTGAAAGGTTTATGTGATTTGTGGATTAGCTAGACTTTGATATAAAGGTGTTGAGAAACCAAGCCGGGGTATTTTGTCCATCCTTGTCCATGGGAAAATAATGAAAGATATGGATTTTTAAAAATCCTATCTAATTTTAAAAGAAAAATGAAAGAATGGCGTCGTTGCCGGGGATGAAGGAAAAATGGTGGAAAATTCCGAAAAGGGCTACCTATTACCAACCGGGGGATGGTCAAACCGTAACCAAAGCCGGAAATGGGACGTAGTGTGAAAGCCGTCGGAAGGACGGTAAGGCAAATTCCTGTCATAGGCTTGTTGTTGCTCTGTGCACCTTAAAATCCATGGTTTACTTAATCTATGAAGAAGATAATCCCAAAAACTCATGAGATGAACTTTCACTATGCACACTAGGTTGAATTTGTTCGAGTTCTTCTATTTATCAAGCAATTAGCGGGAATTTCATGTAGACACTTGTTATGTTTTGAGAGTCTAAGATTTCAGCTTCTATCACCTAATTTTTTCAAATTTTATACTTGTATATCTTGGAATGGATAGAAACTTGGTTTCTGAAAGAGAGTTGGGTTTGGAGGTTTGAACTTATTCACGCATGTTTTGCTCGGGACTAGCAAAAAGCTGGTTGGGGGGATTAGATAGGATTTTTAAAAATCCATATCTTTCATTATTTTCCCATGGACAAGGATGGACAAAATACCCCGGCTTGGTTTCTCAACACCTTTATATCAAAGTCTAGCTAATCCACAAATCACATAAACCTTTCAACTCATGAAAATCGTGTAATGTGAACTTGGTGTGAAGGTGTTCAAATTTTCTATCAATCACAACAATAGGGGAACTAACATATAAAACCATTATGTTGGGAGAAATTCAAGACTTACAACATCACACACTTTGTATCTCCTCTTCTTATACTCATATCATCTTGAATGCATGGAAATAAGGTTTTCTAAAAGAGTTTTGAAATTTTAGAAAATTCGAAAAAATTTGCGCATGTGAGGCTCGAAATGTTGCAACATGCTAGATGAGGAATCATGTCACCCCCCAACCAAATCTTGCATTGTCCTCAATGTAAAAAGATATGCAATTAGCATGAACATGAGAGCAATGGTAAAATGTGAGAGAGTGAGAACAATAGTACCTGAGATAGCAAGTTGATCAATTCGAGCATCTTCCATTGTCTCGATGAGACTTATTCAATCCTAATTACAGAAAAATAAATCCTAACCTACCTACCTACCTTTGATTAGTCCGATCAACTACCTGATCAAATTTGAGCAGGATCTTCATGAATTTCAATAAATTTCTCATGAGGACCATCCAAAGTCCTGCTCGACAGTAGACATGGGTGCTTGTCTCCATTGAAGTCCAATATTTATGTGCACCACATGCATGATAGGAGGAGATAAGAGCAGCAAAAAGATATCCCCTCAAATTCTGATTTAGGTTATGATTGATTAAAAATGGGTCATCCCAATCAGAATTTTCAATGGGCTGAAGGACCCATGATGGTGGAGAGACACTCATCAAGTTTTCATTGGTTAAAGTTGTCTCCTCCACAATTTCAGAATTGTACGGTGCTTCCACAAACAATGGTAAAGAGTGTAAATAAGTGGAAAGGTGTTCTTCAGGCACCGGCACCGTGTCTAACAAAATGTCCAACTCCTTAATCATCTCATCATCAAGATCATAAGATTGGGCCAAGCATTCCTCTAGGAAATCGAGATAGTCGGATGAAGGATCATGATCTTGCTTGAGTGAGTGCAAAAATTCAGTTTCGATGGTAAGGAACTCTCCCTCCATGGAGTGGAATTCTTCCAAACTAGGTTCTCCATAACTAGTATGAGGCACCGAGTCGGAAGTATGCAAGGCTTTAACAATCTCTTGAATAATGGGGTCGTTTGAATTTTCAAAGTGAGCCAAGCATTCGTCTAAAGAATCTGAATTTTCACTCATGGGAGTCTCATTCTCCACATTAAAATTAAACATGGCAAGTTGGTGGAGTGACTCAAAAATATCAACTTCGGCCGTCTCTCTAGCATGCATATCCTCTAGAGACTCATAATCATTATGCCCTTGGGAAAAAGAAATCATAGGTTCATAACCATTCACCAAACCCTCATTGTAGGCAACCCCACTACCACTTTCAAATTTTATGGATTCCTCGGGTTCGTCAACCGTCATTGAAATCTCTTCATCATTAAGTTCAAAGCATCCAAAAGAGATAGTGGACTCACCATAATTGATGATGACATTGGGATCATCGAAATCAATCTCCTTTAAAAGTCTATTCATTAAATCCAAAGAAGGTGGGACTTGGGTAACCCCATCCTCCTCATTAAAGGGGATTGATTCGATGCCCCCAATTTCGGGCTCAACGTCTTCATAAGATGGTGAGGAAGCTTGATTTAATTGTTCATCCACATGCTCATTACATATTTCCTCAAGTATTTGTGTATACTTATCATCAAAAGAGGAAGATGTTTTAGGGTGATTGTTAATAACTATGGTTGGTTCCTCCCTTGAACAAGGAGAATGGTGGTTTTCCCAATTAAGACCGTACGCATTGTAGGATGAAAAGTTATATGATGGTTGATAGGCATATCTATACAAGTAATCACGCATTGTCTTAACCAGTTGGCTACTATTCACTTGTTCCTTTTGTTGTTGCACACCTCTTACCATAACCGGTGGAACACTCATGTTATTTTCAATCCGGTAATCACGTAATGTTTTTCCCGGATGATTATCCAATTTTGCTTCATTCCGGTATTCCCCCATCGTCTTACGTCGTGTCTCAATATGTGTATTGTTTTCATTAATGTAATCACGCATCGTCTTACGTGGGGCGGTAGTGGAGGTTAATTGAATCTCAGAAAAATACTTATGCTTATAATGGTTCCAATCATAAAGACTTTCAATTTCATGGTCTGACATCTCATCTTCCAAAAGATGCTTATATGCACCATTCGTCCAATCATACATGATGAAATTTTTAAAAAATTGAAAACTACCCTAATATAAAAAAAAAAGAACAAAAATAAGGGATATGGGGAGATGTTACCCAATAGAGTGAGATCTATGTCAGCAACAATGTCCTATAAAATCAAAAAAAATTGTTAGTAATCTAAAAAAAATCAGAAAATCTACTTCTATAAAAACTGAAAATCCTACCTAACTAAGATTACTCTATAGCTACTAGAACAATTAAAACCGTTTAACTTTTTCCCCGGCAACGGCGCCAAAAACTTGTTCGCTCGCCTCAAGTGTAAGGCTGCGATGTAGTAATAAATCTCGGTAAGACCGAGGTCGATCCACAGCAAAAGAGGTAAACAATTCCAAGTACTCTAATAACTAGAATCTAAGAAGTTTGAGAAGATAGTTTTTCACATAAAATAGAAAAATCTGAAATTAAGAAGAACTAGAGCATCAAGGATCCACTTGTAGTAGTCCAATGCCAATCCATTCATCCAAGTACAACACAATTAGAATCAAAGTCCTATCTCTCATCTAATTGGAAGATATAACATTCAAGCACAAACAATCCCACTTAAATCTGGAAATTAGATTTCTAGTTCTAATGAAGCACATAGAACTTGAACTTGTAGCCTTCGGAGTAACAGCCATGCCTATGGACTATGGCATGCTCAAGGGTTACTACAATTCGAATTCAAACAACCCAATCATGGTAATTTCAGAGAATTACAAGGAACTTATGTCCGGAGCACACAAACTCTCACAATTCATCTAAAAAACCAAACTTTATTCAAACTAAAACTTCAAAATCCAAAATTAAGAAAAGGGTACTTGAAATAAAAGAATTAAAACATTGGAACCAACTACAAATTTCACCCCTAGCTCTAGCTAAGAGGTTAGCTAATGAAACGCATATTAAAAATAAAACTAGAACTAAGAAAAGAAAGAAAAACTAGCTGGAGGAGGCTAGGAAGCCTCCTATGACTTGAACTCCTTGCTTCCCACGTCCTTGCTTGATTTGGAATAGAAGAGAGCACCTCCTTTTATAGTGCAGCAAGAGTACCGCAACGTAACAGATTTTGTTTCGCTTCGTACAGCTTAACCAATGGTCGGATTGCCTTCAAATTTGGTTTGTAGCTTCCTTGTAATGTGATCTTCCTCATAGATGATTTATATTTCCAAGATTATCCTCTGAATGGGCCCACCAATCACATCACCGACCGCCTCTCAAAATCGCACACTTTGGGTACCTTCAGAACCAGTCATCTTACTTTCAACGCCCCGGAGTGTACAGAGGTCGGATTGATCTCAAATTTTGAACATTGGTAGAAAAATTCCTCCTCTACATGATGGATGGATTAGATTGTCCAAAAAAATCCCAGAATATGGTCCGAAAATTCGAACACTCAGCCCTTTTATAAACTCTGCGCAGTTAGAGCTTTCTGGATGGTCCATTTTTCTTCAACCGGTACGATCAAACCACACATCCTTTTGATCTGAAACTTTTATGGTTATTCATATATGGATGTGGTCTAAAAGATGGTCAAAGTAGATTCTTCATATCATCAATGATGGGTCACTTGGACCGACCCAGAGTTGAACAGCGAAATCTGGAACTTTCTGGACAGTTCGTCTTGTTTTGGCCACCACGGTCAATCCGTAGCTCCGATCGACACGAAACCACTTGGGTTAGTTCGGCGTCGAGCTCCTCTTCGACATGGATGTGTTATATTTCCAAATATCATCAAAATGAGCCCAAAAAACTGGTCTGAAAAATCAGACACGGGAATACCTTGCTGCCTGAAATCTGAAAGACTGAAAGTGCATGGCCGACCGGTCATGACCGGTCGGACAGGGCTGGCCGACCGGTCATGACCGGTCTGGACCTGCCTTGCATATGTCCAGGGAGTGCAGCCGACCGGTCTTGACCGGTCGGGCCTTCTTGGCCGACCGGTCTTAACCGGTCGGACCCAGTTTTGCTTTTTTTTCTTCTTTCTTTTCTTCTCTCCTTCCTCTCTCTTTGCTTTCTTCTTTCTTTGGTCCACCTTGGGCCTTCATCAAATGCTCCAAATGGCCCCTTTTTGGTCTCCAATTGAGTGAAGTCCGCTCTCATCCCTACAATCACAAAACATGCATTAGATGGGCCTTTTAATCATGAAAATCATGCATACCATGTCATGTAGTGGGCAATGCAATGTATAAATTGGAGGTTCAACATCGCACGACCGGTTGTAAATGGACGAAAAATGTCCAGCAACAAATTGATGAAATTAATTAAGGGGAGACCGGTCTGAGGAACGGTTGCTGACCTCCCAAGACCGGTCACACGACCGGTCATAAATGGACAAAAATTGTCCAGTGACCTCGAGGCAGAAATTTATAAAGGAAGACCGGTCTCAGGACCGGTCGGACGCTCAATCAAGACCGGTCCTCAGGGGTCTATGACAGGTCGAACATTACCGTTTTATATCCGTTGGAGCCCGATTTTTAGAGCCTATAAAGGCATATTTCGAGGTTTTTAATGGTATCTTTTACACACCCATTAAGAGCATTAAGAGAGGTAATTAAGAGCTTTACCTAATCTCTTTTGTTCATCATTGTCTTGAGTTCACCTTTCAAACCTAGCCATTAATGGCACTACATTGAGTATTCAAAGCTCGGTTTGAACAATGAACTCTAGCATAGCATTCATGGTTGTCCCTATCATTGAAACTTTAACTTGAAGTCATTTCTAGCCATTGAATAATCAGATTGATAGTTCCTTCATTAACCATTGCATTGTAATAGACAAATGGAACATCAATACCTCATCCCACCTACCCGGCACTAGTCTAGGATCATCATATGCATTGGTACCTGATCGTGGGAGTTTGGAGAGGAGTTAAAGCATTCGTGGAAGCTAAAGCTACTCAACGGCGCTGAATCGGGGCTCATCTCTTGTAAGTGTTTAAGCTTATAGAGTCCATTATTTGATTCTCCCTTCTTGTTGACATCGGGGTCTAGAGATTTTGACCCAATCTCGGAGTTATCCTTGAGTAGGACGTATGTGTCCTTGCGTAGGACGTGGAAGTTCTTACGTAGGCCTCCGACACGGGAGAATACGTGTGTTGTCCTTATGTAGGATTTGAGGAGTCATTGTGTAGGAATAGACCTTGTGTAGGTTATAAAGGTTGAGAGGTGAACCTCATTTAAAACCTCCGATAGTGAATGCCAGTGTACTCAAAGGAGTTGAGTACTTAAACCAAGAGTGGAGTAGACTCATCGTCGAACCACTATACATCGTATGCAATGTGGTGAATGCATTTTGTCTATTATTGTCCCTTGTTAATCAATCATATAAGTGCTTAACTGAATGCCCATCTTATGTTTGACAAAATGCTTATATGCCATTTTTGAATGATTAATACAAGCATGCCTATAAACTGTTTGATTAAATGCTTCTCTTAGTATAGTTGTCAATCGAGTTAGATCGTGTGTGATCAATTGCTTTCATTTACATGTGCTTAATTGTTAAATTATAGTATAAATACAATTGAGTTTTTAAATTCGCAAGAAAATTTAAAAAGTCCTATTCACCCCCCCTCTAGGGCATAAGCATACCTTCAAGCTTATCTCACTAGCAGTAAAACCATAATTTCAATTATTATCAGAGTGGGTTCGTCTATAAGGGCTTAACTGCCTAGAGGTTGATCCTAGAGTTAGCTTGAAAATATGTCTATGGAAGACTCTACTTCCATCACCAAGCCATTGTTCTTCCACAGATCCAACTATCCATATTAGAAAGCTCGAATGCGCATCTATTTAGAATCCATCGATTCGGATGTATGGGACATGGTTGAATTTGGTTATAACGTCCCAATGGATACCATTGATAAGTGCCTAATATTGTATAATTAACCCTGGTTGTTAAGGGCATTATCATTATTTTTTTCGGTTAATTATCCCTCATTAGGTGAATTTTCTGTCTTCAGGTGATCACGAGAGGTTGGACAAGATCTGAGCCGATCAGGGCGTTTAAAAGCCTAAAAGAGAGCAAGATCAACCATCGGGGCAGCCCTGAAGGAAATCAGACCATAAAGATCAAAGGATGGATCATGCTCTACGGTGCACCGCATCACAACTGCTCATTTGAAAATCTAAGTTGTGCACGATGATTGAGATTGGGCAATCACACATGATTGAATGGTCAAGATTGGTTGTCCACATGAAGGACCAACTGTACATCAAGGCGGGCCATACTTTCATAAGAATCAGATCGATGGCCTTGATCATCTGGTGCTGTGGACCCCACCTTCAGTCACACATGCTGAGAACCAGCAGAGGACGTCCGTCCAGCTATGGTGGACCCCATACTCACCGTCCAGTAGCTGGAGATCTCTAGCACCGTCCAAATACAGCCACCCAATGGCTGTCAAGCTGAAGCGTCCTCCAATGACCAGCAGGGCTTGCATGGCCTCAACAGCAGGCCCACAATCTCTAGCACGTGTGGAACAATCCACAGCAATGGACGGCCAGCATCAAGTGGACCGTCCATCTCCAGCGTCCAACCTGTCCAGGAGCATCCAACCGCCCATTCATTCCATCAGCAGGGCAGCCTTCCATTTCCATTGTCCATCCATTCCAGCTACAGGAGATGGCCATCATCATCACCGTCCAGCATCCATCAGCAATCGTCCATCATCAAGGCCAGCACCATCCAGCTGCTTCAAGATTAGCAGCCATCCAATCCACCTTCAATCACCAGCCGTCCATCCTCCATCACCGTCCAGCTGCATGCGTGTAAGCTACAGTAAAACCATCATCACCGTCCATCACAGTGGCCAATGCTCCAGACCCCACATACATACTCTCAACCGTCCAGTTCAGGCCACCAAGCTATCCACCGTTCAAATGGAGATGATCTCTCTAACGTCCAGCAAGGTGCTTCCCCTTGCACGTGCATCAACGACTACAAACACCCAGCATAAGCAGCAGCCGTTCACCCAGCTCCATCCTAGGAACAGTTGGGAGATCAAAATCTCCATTGTCCAATCCACCTTGCACGTGCAGAAAATGGCCAGCATGCTTGGCCAAGAAAATGGCCACCTAGGCTTGGGAGCTCAACTCCTCATTCTCAATCATCCCATCATCCCATCCAAGAGTTCTCTCTTCTTTAGTTTTCTTTCTTTCTTTCTTTCTTAGTGTAGAGTAGTGTAGAATTTTCTTTCTTAGTGAGTTTTAGTCTTCCATTGTAGCATGGTTGGCTAAACCTCTAGCTAAGGCTAGGGGTGAACCCTTTGAAGAAATTTGTAAGCTTTGGTTCTTTTGGTTCAATAGTGGTGTGTGAATGTTGGAGTTCTCTTTGGTTGATTGGTTCGGTTATCCACCTCAGCAGACGCTATTATTGTGCAAGCCCCTTGATCCATCGTCGACTCCGGGCACGTTGGATGCTTGGGATCCCTTGCACACCAATTAGTTAGTTCATGATCGATAAAGTCCCTTGATCCATCGTCGACTCTGGGCACAATGGATGCTTTAGATTCCCTACGGTCATCGAGCTAGCGCAAGTAAAGTCATCGATCTGTAAAATCCCTTGATCCATTGTAGACTTCGGGCACATTGGATGCTTTGGATTCCCTGCGATCGATAGACAAGATCTTAACGGTTGGATCGGTCAATCAAAGCCTCCTATGTTGTAAGTATGCATTTGATTGTATGATTTGTGATCTTATCGATTGACTTTTTGGCAAGGTAGTTGATCTGTATAATTCCTTGATCTATTGTCGACTCCGGGCATAGTGGATGCTTGAAATTCACTGCGATCAACTAACAAGTGCTTCATGGTCAAATCAATCGGTTCAGATCACCATCTTTTATGAAGTATGCCAGTGGTTTAACCATTTCATCTTCCGATAGGAATGAATCTTTATTCGATTCCAATTGAGTTATAGTTGGACCAATGAATCAAACTTTGTGGATGAATCAAAGGTGGATCCCTAATGCCTTAGCCCCTTTTTCTATTTTTGTCTTTCATCATACACACAACTTGCTCCACTCTTGTGGATTAAACCAGATTTCATCTCTCTCACCTAAACTAATTCCTCTAAGTGTTCTTAACCCCAATCCCTGTGGATCGACCTCGGTCTTACCGAGTATTTTACTACTTCGCTACCTGCACTTGGGTGTTCAATCTTCGGATTGTAACAACAATAAGAAAGGAAGGTGAGCTGGATGTCCTTAGACCAAGAGAGAAGGCCATGTGGACTGATTTTGATAAAGCTCAACGTGTTTTTAATGCTAAAGGCTTAAATGCCATTTTCTGTTTAGTGTCTAGAGATGAATTTGGTCGCATTCAAAATTGTCAAACTAGTAAGGAAGCATGGGACTTTCTAGAAGCAACCTATGAAGGAACAAGCATAGTCAAAATATCTAAACTCTAACTCCTTACAACACAATTTGAGAATATCAAAATGGAGGAGGATGAAACCTTCATGCAATTTTCACACGTCTAAATAGCATCACCAATGACATGTGTGGACTAGGAGAGAAGGTTTCGGATTGCAAAATTTGTAGGAAAATCTTAAGATCTCTACCGGAACACTTCTCATCTAAAGTCGTTGCTCTAGAAAAATTTAGGGACCTAGACACTATGAAAGTTGAAGAACTTCTAGAATCCCTTCAAACTCATGAGCTTCATTTTAAAACTCCCACAAAATCCAAATATCCAATCTTGAAAACCTCTCACCAAGCACATACGTCTAAAGAAAATGATGATGAGGAAATGGACATAGAAGAATTGGCTCTTATGGGTAAGAGATTCCATAAATTCTTTAAAAGTAAGAGCCACCATAAGGAAGGAAGGCATTTTGACCATAAGAACCATACAAGTAAACTCTTCAAAAGATCAAAAGAACCAAAATGCTATAATTGTGGAAAGTACGGTCACATTGCTCCCAATTGTTCAGAAAATGATGAAAAGAAACATAAAGGGAGAAAGGCCATGGTTGCCACTTGGGATGATACTAGCTCGGAATCCGATTCTTATGATTCCTATAGTGATGGTGGACAAAGATCGGTGAAAGCTCTTATGATCTCCACCACCACAACTCTCCCTGAAAATGAGAAAAAGGGAGACAATGTTAACCATACCTCCTTAAGTGATGATGAGAGTGAGGATGATGAACTTCAAGAAGTGTACAACTAACTGTATATTGAAAATATAAATACCACAAAAAAGTTGGGTCAAATGAAGGCTGAAAATGATAAACTATCTAAAAATCTTGATGGTTTGAAAATTGAAAATCAAAGGGTATATCAAGATTTAGAAGAGCTGAAAAAGAAGAACGAAGCTCTTGAATATGAAAAAGAAAAATTCATGAATGGTGAGAACCTTGATAAACATGTGAGCCTTGAAAAAGAACTCAAAGAGGCAAATGTTGAAATTGATCGTCTTAAATGTCAAGTTGTTGACTCTAGAAGACGTTTCGTCCAGGGAGAAGAAAATCTTGAAAAGCTCTTGGGCGTAGGGAGATCACCAATGGACAGAAGAGGAATTGGTTTTAACAGTCATATCTCTAAGACTACTTCTGTCTCTCCTATGGTGAGAAAGAACTATGATGCATCGGGAAGTAAAACCAAAGCATCCCCTATTTGTCATGCTTGTGGTGATGTGGGTCACCTAAAATCTGAATGTTTAGCCTTTAAACGCCCACTGCTCTCTTCCTCCCAGTGCAAGATAGGTAAATCTATTCCAAAAAGGAGAGAAGTGCACCACACTTAGAGTCCCCCTAAGAATAAAAAAGAATATGGGGAGAAATTTTCCGACTCCACCAAGGAACGATGTTCGAATGGAAGCCTTGCTCAAACAAGTGGCCCTAATCAATGATAAAACAAATAAAACAATTAATGCAATGAGGATGGGTTATGAGCAATCATATAAAAAGAACAGCTCTCCTAGAAAGAAGAGAACTATTAACAGATCCTCACATGACCTAGGCACAATGAAAGTTGTTGCCAACTGGGTTGTGAAGGAGAAGTGACCCTTTGTGTCCCTTGCCAGCTTCCTTGGATTATGTTTAGTCTATTTATCTTAGAAAATTCATGGGAAGCTGTGCTTTGGATGGCTAACAAGCTTTGTGTTTTGTACGATTGGGCATTTCAAGTGTTAGCCTCAAGATCATTGGACTTTTCAGTAAAATCTAAGGACCTAATCCTCATTTTCTAGTGATTAGTTTAACTCTTGTATCTCATTCTTATATCATCTTGATTGTTGAAACTATATTTTCCTACCTTGTTGATCTCTGTAATGATCTACCTTAATCAATAATTAAACTTCATATGTGATCTTACAATTGTTGGATGATTATTATAAAGTAGGTTTCATTCTCAATTAATTTTAATAACAAGGCCTTCAATATTGAGAAAATGTTGTCTACATCATAATATAGACAAAACTTGAACTAAGAAGACTCACTGTCAGCCTAAATCCATATCAGAGGATTAAGCCTCATCATTCATGAGCATAATAGGAAAATCTGAATATAAGGTCCATTATCTCAGTTTGTCTTAAAATTCAATCATCTTAGGCATCAAAATTTCTTAAATCATATGGTCAAACCTATACTTTTGATGTGAACTGATGATGAACCTTTGGTCAACCTAAATTGCATGATTAACTCACAAACAAACCGTGTTTAAAGAAACAAAAGTGAAACCAGTCTTGCAGATTTTCAAAATTGCACAGATTGTGCAAATTAGGTCATACAACCGGTCTGGCGACCGTTGTGGACTGTACAGCGGGCGCAAAATGGGGCTTTAAAGGCAAACAGACTTGCTCAGAACCATTCCACTCTCATTTTTCTCTCCTCTTCTTTCATCCTAGAGGTCTCTCTATCACCTCTAAAGCTTCCCTAGGTCTCCAATTGAAGATTAAAGCTATCCAAAGTGGTACATTGTCTTCCAAATAGAAGTTTTCATCATCTTCTTCATTGGTAAGGGTTTTGAATTTGCTCTTCTGATAAGTACCTAATATTGTATAATTAACCCTGGTTGTTAAGATCAATATCATTATTTTTCTGGTTAATTATCCCTCATTAGGTTAATTTCTGTCTTCAGGTGTTCAGGAGAGGTTGCGCAAGATCCGAGCCAATCAAGGCGATTAAAGGCCCAAAAGAAGGCAAGATCAACCATCAGGGCAGCTTGGAAGGAAATCAGACCGTAAAAATCGAAGGATGGATCATGTTCTATGGTGGACCGCATCACAACCGTTCATTTGAAAATCCAGGTTGTGTATGATGGTTATGATTAGGCGATCGCACAAGTTTGGACGGTCAAGATTGGATGTCCACATGAGGGACCAACAATGCATCAAGGCGGGCCACACTTTCATGAGCATCAGATCAGCTATAGTGGACCCCACTTTCCAACAGTCAGCTTTTAGACTTGCAAGGATGGGGCAAGAAGAGATCATCTCAAACGTCCAAACTATTGGACGCTCCACAGCCCATCACAGCCGTCCAAAGTGGACCCCACTACCATCAATCAATTCACCGTCTGTCCATGTGCAACAGGGGTTGGATGTCCTCATCACCATCATTCCATGGTCCATCACATCCATCCATATTAGCCATCCAACGGTCCTTCAGCACCACACGTGTGCATCACCAAGACCTGGGCATCCTTCCTCATCACACGTGCATCACCATGGCCAGGGTTGGACATCCAAGCCTCAGCAATAGCTGCCCTTTCAATCCAGCCGTTCATCAAGTGGAGCCACCTGACAAGTGTAATCAGCAGACATGTGCAAGCAGAAGCTGCACCAAGGGCAGTCCGTCCATGCCACACGTCCAATAGCTGGACATCTTTCATCCTAACCGTCCATCCAGCCATCACATGGACGTCCATTTCATCTCAACCGTTCAAGGAAGCTGCAACCATCATCCAACTATGGTGGACCACACCATCACACATGTAATGAATGGGCGGGATTTCCAACTCACGTGCAGCTAAAGTAGACCACACAATCATCTCCAGATAACCATCCATCAAGGAAGACCCTGTGTTCAGCAATGAACGGTCCAACAATAAGGATCCCATCTGACCCTCCATCTCACCTATCAGTCCAGATGGTGGGACCCACATTCTCCAGCACGTGTGGAAGCAAGCTTCAGCGTCCAGCAGATCCTCAGCCGCCCATCCAAGCACCAGCGGTGGACATCATCAACTTCAGTAGGCCCCACCTTGCACGTGCAGCTGAACCAGCAGCCGTCCATCAAAGATAGCTCCAGAAACCATGTCTACCGTCCAGCTCAATGGACACCAACAATCAAGCCATCCATCTGACTTCCAGCAGTGCTGCAATCTCCACCGTCCAAGCAGAAAAGGCCCCCACCTTCATCAACGTCCAGCAAATCAGCTTCCTCCATCTCCAGCAACATCCTGGTCGCCCAATCTTCAGCAGCCATTCTTCTCAACCATTCATCAGCTGTTCTCCCCAACATCACCGCAATCATCAGTGCAGCAGCTACAGCTGGATCGTCCATCCAGCGACCAGCAGCTGAGGAATTTCAGCGGTCCATCGCTTCTAGCATGCTAATAATCTAACAATTGGTGGATGTCCATTCACCCCACACGTGTGAGAAGCTGCAACTGGTGGAGATCTCTCCCCACCGTCCATCATCCGGTCCACTTATACAGCAACTCCTTGCACGAGTAGCAGTAGCTGCTTTCGTCTCCAGCCTGCAGACATCTGTTGGACTTCTTCCTCCAGCACGTGATCATCAAGGGAGTTTCAAACTCTCATTCCAGCCGTCCATCCAACCAGCTGATCATCCCAGCTCACCCGTTCATCAAGATGGCCCCATCAAGTCCAGCAAGTGAAGGACCATCATCTCCACCATGGCAGCAAGAGAGAAGCTCTCTCTCTCTCTCTCTCTCTCTCTCTCTCTCTCTCTCTCTCTCTCTCTCCCCCCACACACACACACACACACATGTGTAAGGCTTGGAATGCCACCTCATCATCCAAGCCTCACTCCAAGCCCAAACCTAAAAGAAAAGTTTGCTTTAGGCTTGGAGTGACACCTAGGATTGGAGTACTTTTCTTGCCACATGTCACTCCAAGCTTAACTCCAAGCCCAAACCTAAAAGCAAAGTTTGCTTTGGGCACTCCAAGCCTAACTCCATTCCCAAACCTAAAGAAACTTTTGGAGTGCCACCTAGGCTTGGGAGCTCCTCATGAGGCTATAAAAGAAGCTCCTCTCCCTCTCATTCTCATCATCCCATTCTCTACAACTCCTTTCTTCTCTTTAGTTTTCTTTCTTTCTTTCTTTTGTAGTGTAGAGTAGTTTTCTCTTTTGTAGAGAATTTAGTCTTCCATTGTAGCATGGTTGGCTAAACCTCTAGCTAAGGCTAGGGGTGAAGCCTTTGAAGAAATTTGCAAGATATGGTTCTTTTGGTTCAACATTGGTGTGTGAATGTTGGAGTTTTCTTTGGTTGATTGGTTCGGTTATCCACCTCGACGGACGCTATTGTTGTGCAAGCCCCTTGATCCATCGTCGACTCCGGGCATGTTGGATGCTTGGGATCCCTTGCACACCAATTAGCTAGTTCATGATTGATAAAGTCCTTTGATCCATCGTCGACTCCGGGCACGTTGGATGCTTTGGATTCCCTACGGTCATCGAGCTAGTGCAGGTAAAGTCATCGATCTGTAAAATCCCTTGATCCATTGTAGACTCCGGGCACATTGGATGCTTTGGATTCCCTGCGATCGATAGACGAGATCTTAACGGTTGGATCGGTCAATCAAAGCCTCTTATCTTGTAAGTATGCATTTGATCGTATGAATTGTGATCTTATCGGTTGACTTGTTGGCAAAGTTGTTGATCTGTACAATTCCTTGATCCATTGTCGACTCCGGGCACAGTGGATGCTTGGAATTCCCTGCGATTAACTAACGAGTGCTTCATGGTCAATTCAATCGGTTCAGATCACTATCTTTTATGAAATATGCAAATGGTTTAACTGTTTCATCTTCCGATTGGAATGAATCTTTATTCAATTCCAGTTGAGTTATAGTTGGACCAATAAATCAAATCTTGTGAATGAATCAAAGGTGGATCCCTGATGCCTTAGCCCCTTTTCTACTTTTGTCTTTCACCACACACAACTTGCTCCACTCTCGTGGATAAACCAGATTTCATCTCACTCACCTAAACTAATTCCTCTAAGTGTTCTTAACCCCAATCGCTGTAGATCGACCTCGGTCTTACCGAGTATTTTACTACTTCGCTACCTGCACTTGGGTGTGCAATCTTCGGATTGTAGCATCTTCCTTTTTGCATCTTCCTCCTTTGAATCCTAGGGCAGACTTGTAAGGATTGTAGGGCTCTATTATGTATTCTCGTGAGAGAAAAGATGTGTCCCCTCCTCGGCGTGAACGCCGTTTGAAGATCCAACATGATGAGGGACCCCCACAACCCACATCCAAGAAAACGATCTCCAAATGCAAAGGGGTTGCTTCATCATCCAAATCCCCTTCCAAACCCCATCCTACTAGGTCAGATACATCACATCTTGCCAATTGGGGCAACTTAAAAAATCATGATATTCTATGTGAGAAATCCGCCCAAATTGAGGATTTGGCACCTTATCGAGTGGTCCAACTTTTGGAGGCAATTGGTTGGTAGCCTATGCTCCATATGGGTGGACTTATGCAAAAAGTAGTTAGAAAATTCTATGCATGTTGTCGCATTATTCCTGTTGACTCATCTTCCTTCGAAGTTCATTTCGCTGAAGGGATTTGGACATTCGGTCTTGCTGCCATAGCTGAGGCTACTAGTGTCTCTATTGGTGATGAGCATGAGCTCTCAGATGATGAGGAGACAGATCATGCCTCTCAAGACACTATGACCCGAACATTATGCAATGAAGAGTGCCCTAGATGGGTTAATGGCAATGCTCTTCATGCCTCGTTCATGTCCTGGGATTATCGTCTTATACATAACATATTCTTCAAAAATGTATTCCCTAGGAAGAGTAACAAAGCTGATCTTTCAGAAGACATGGTCACCGTTCTATACAATGTCAGTCAGGGCCGTCGTATGTGTCTTCCATCACGTATTATGAAAGTCATTCAGTCCGCAATCTTGGTGTCCGATGGTCTGTCTGCGGGTCTTCCATTTGGTTATCTCATTTATAGGTTGGCTAAAATGATAGGACTCATTGATCCTTCAGATGTGTATGTGAAACCTACCATCCTCAATCGATCTATTATCACTAAAATGCACAAGACACAAGAAGAACTTCAGCCTCGACTTCAACAGGCCCAGCAGCAGCATGAGGCCCCTCCAGGTTCCTCTAAACCATCTCAGCCTGTAGCTGCAGCACCATCATCCGATCCCAACATTCATCCACGATTTGCTCCTGGATGATTCAGTATGCCGCCACAGGCGTTCATCGTCATTGCTCACCTGTAGCGGACTCTTTAGCCTATACCGTTGAGTTGCGCCAGCTTCAAGATCATCTTACATAGAGACTTGATCGGATCGAGCGGAGATTGGATCAGATGGAACAAACCGATTCTCAACTGCTTCAGGGACAGGCCACTCTCCTCGTGCAGTAGAAGGCTATTGTGGCTCGCCTTGCTCAGATGGACAGGCGTCTGGGGGCATGGGAGCAAGCTACTCATGATGATGCGCCGCCACCAGATATGGGCGATGGGACTAATTTTTAGTATCGTTATATGTTGTATCATGTGTCTTGGTCAGGAGTATCTTTTTGGGTGACCAAGAAACTAGTCGCTCATCATGTTATATATTTATACATTTTGGATGGCTGTTAGAACTTTGATGATTAAGCTTTACAGTTATATCTATTTATGACATCACATGTTTGGATTTCTTCTTTTGAGCTATATTGATACATCTTTTCGAGATAGTGGTATTTTATGTGCATGGGAGACTCACCCATTTTTGGTATTTTCTTCGATATATACTTGTGTTTTATACTTATATCCATTTCGAGTCTTATGCCTTATTGAATATTAATTGAGTGAGACTAGCCGATTGGGCTATATACACTTTGACTCTTGTTATAGGTCCATACCGTTTGACCTATCATCTGTTCTCATCACCATAAATCATATGAGCATGCAATTTTAAATAAAAATCTGATTATTGAAAGGTTGGATGGCTAGGGCATAATGCCCCTTTCTGGTCCATTATTGCTATATTGATGAGTTTATTGATTTTTCTTGGTATATTGATAGGGGGAGGTTGGATGGTTTGAGCATTAAGCCCTTTTGACTCATTGCTCTGTTTAAATATAGCTTATTTTGATTAATTAATCTTGATATACATGCCATTTTGGGGAGGTTGGTTGATTAGGCGAAAGGCTCTTTGTGCGTAATGATTAATTGTATATCAGGTTGCTATGTGTCGCTTGTTTTCTTGCATGTTTTTCATGATCTATTTCTTCCCTTAAATCGTATGATTGACATATGTTCTACGCTTTATAGCTTATTGTTCATGGTTTAGCTTCGCTGCTCTTATAGGCATATTCTTTTGCGAGCTAACCTTTGTCAATCACTGATAAAAAGGGGGAGAACTATATCCCACCAAGAAGCCGATTTATATAGTGTTGCAGGCTTTCTTAGGTGCAGATGTTGAGGGGGAGAAATCGAAGACATTTCGAGTCTGTACATGTCATTTTGTAAAGTTTAATTTGTAAATTTTGTTTAGACATGTAATTGGGTGTAATAATATTTCTTGGTTTTGGGATATTCATGATATGGAGATCATGAATGATCTTAGGTTGTGTTTTGTCACGTAATTGACAAAGGGGGAGATTGTTAGTGCACTGATTAGTGCATCGTATTGTCACTTTCTTGATTGTTTAAGTCATTCAAGTTTTGTGAGCCCCGAGGAAGATTGAAGACTCAAGACTTAAAAATCATAGCAGCTCTCCGCACTTAAGTTCAAGCCAAATCAAGCTCGGAAGGTAAGTTGCATATAGACAGCCTATAGGATCCCAAAACACCCAAGTCTATGGCATTCGAATCATACTTAATGTTTGCCAGTTGATCCACGGACTAAAGGTCAAGATGATTAGTCTTGAACCTCCATTGTGTAGGTGCCAAATACTTGTAAAACCTAGGAAAACCATCTCAATGCACACCGTCAAGGGATGATAAATTTCAACCCAAATCAGGTCATGAAATAAGCCTGACGACCGGTTGAGAGACCGGTCGGCTGAAGAAGGTATTCAGATAGTAAGTCTTTTAAGGAAAAAAAATCTCATCTCTATCTGCCTCAGTTGGCCTCCTAGGACCAGTCGTAAATGGACGAAAAACGTCCAGCAACAAATTGGTGGAATTAATTAAGGGGAGACCGGTCTAAGGATCGGTCGCTGACCTCCCAAGACCGGTTGCACGACTGATTGTAAATGGATAAAAATTGTCCAATGACCTCGAGGTAGAAATTTGTAAAGGAAGACTGGTCTCAAGATCGATCGTCAGACCGGTTGGACGCTCAATCAAGACAGGTCCTCAGGGGTCTGTGACAGGTCGAACGTTACCATTTTATATCCTTTGGAGCCCGATTCTTGGAGCCTATAAAGGCATATTTCGAGGGTTTTAATGGTATCTTTTGCATACCCATTAAGAGCATTAAGAGAAGAAATTAAGAGCTTTACTTAATCTCTTTTGCTCATCATTGTCTTGAGTTCACCTTTCAAACCTAGCCATTAATGGCACTACATTGAATATTCAAAGCTCGGTTTGAACAATAAACTCAAGAATAACATTCATGGTTGTCCCTATCATTGAAACTTCAACTTGAAGTCATTTATAGCCATTGAATAATCAGATTGATAGTTCCTTCATTAACCATTGCATTGTAATAGGCAAATGGAACATTAATACCTCCTCCCACCTACCCGGCACTAGTCTAGGATCATCAAATGCATTGGTAGCTGATTGTGCGAGCTTGGAGAGGAGCTAAAGCATTCGTGGAAGCTGAAGTTACTCAACGGCGCTGAATCGGGGTTCATCTCTTGTAAGTGTTTAAGCTTGTAGAGTCCATTATTTGATTCCCCCTTCTTGTTGAGATTAGGGTCTAGAGATTGTGACCCAATCTCGGAGTTATCCTTAAGTAGGACGTATGTGTCCTTGCCTAGGACATGGAAGTCCTTGCGTAGGCCTCCGACACGGGAGAATACGTGCGTTATCCTTGTGTAGGATTTGAGGAGTCCTTGTGTAGGAATAGACCTTGTGTAGGTTGTAAAGGTTGAGAGGTGAACCTCATTTAAAACCTCCGATAGTGAATGCCGGTTGTGGACCCTCGCCGATTTCTCCGCGCTCCCACACGACGTTCTTCTCCCTTCCCCTTTCCTTTCGGAAAAGAAGGAGATGAGGATGCGTGAGTGCGAAATCGCCGTTTGTGCCACTGGCTTGCCTCGTTCTCGAGGGCTTTGTTTGGTTGTCGTGTTAAGCTGGATGTGTTTAAATGTGTTTATATAAGACCAGAGTCGCCACTAGCCAGTTACTTCGAATCTACAGTCGGCTAGACCCCGTAGAAACGCTAGAGAAGGGAATCCGAAGATTCCTTCCTCTAAAATGACTCCTGTTGATCTGCGGCCAGAGATTCAAGGTAAGGGATCACGGTTACAGGGTGGGAAGAGGTTAAGCACCCCACACACTGCCCGTACCGAAGTACGGTCTCTACTTCACAGAATCGATCGGATACTTGAAAGTCTAGTTTAATCCTCATATATTCTCATGGATGACATGATGCATGAATGCGGGTCTGAACAGTAAGAGTTTCTGATGGGCAAGTTCCAACAACGGGCAAGCCCAGAGCGTACGCTCGAACTGACAGGTGCTTAATGTAAGACGTATGCAGTGTGCTTAAATGA
This sequence comes from Liriodendron chinense, assembly GCA_003013855.2. Lineage (NCBI taxonomy): Eukaryota > Viridiplantae > Streptophyta > Magnoliopsida > Magnoliales > Magnoliaceae > Liriodendron > Liriodendron chinense. The sequence goes on from ML058423.1 coordinate 69,764, forward strand.
TCAAGGTGTTTTATGGTGAAGCATGAATGCAGGTCTGAACAGTAAGAGTTTCTGATGGGCAGGTTCCAACAACGGGCAAGCCCAGAGCATACGCTCGAACTGACAGGTGCTTAATATAAAGACATATGCAGTGTGTTTGACGAATCAAAGTGCTTGCAGTGAAGCAGGGGGGTTGGAAGAAAAGTGAATGTTGCACTTATGCTAGATGCAAATGAGATGATGCTGGAAAATGAGTAGCTGGGTGGACGGAGGTGTCGCAAGGGTTGGCTTCGAGTGGCTGGATCAAGACTTGGATGGCTTAGGAGGCTTGGACCAGTGGTCAGGCTGGGCTGGACCAGGGCTAGGCTCTTCTCACTCGGGCTCTCCTTGGTGAAGGAATGGGCTAAAGGATGAAGGAGAGTGACTCAGACGGACGGGCTCTCTCTGGCTGAGTGGTCTGTTGAAATGAGAAGGGGAGGGGGGTATTTATAGCAGCGGAGAGTGGCAGCTCTCATAATTTTTCCCGGGCGGCCTGCTATGGGCCGCCCGAACGGCCTCTCCTTGGTTTACAGCGAGTACGACCGCTCCCTCGGGGCTGCTGTTTGACTCGCTGGTCGACTCAGTGAGTTGACTCAGCGGGTCGACTCGGTGATTTGACTCGACGGGTTGACTCGGTGTTTTGACTCGGTGTTTTGACTCGACGGGTTGACTCAGCGGGTTAACTCAGCGGGTTGACTCAGCGGGTTGACCCAGTGAGTTTGACTTTTTTAGGATTTTTTGACTGGCCTTTTTTTCTGGGGGGTTTTTCAGGCTGATGTTTAAGACTGGGTTGACTCGGTTCAGGCTTGATCTGGGCTATGGAATGGGGCTTACAAGGGTGAGTTTGGCTGAGTTTGGACTTGAGATTTGGGGGTATGGTCCTCCATTCAACCAGCTATCTCCACCAACAGTATAGCCGAAGGTGGGGTGTCTACAGATGCCCCTCTTTGGCAGAGGTTGCATGCAACCGAATGCCAAAGCGAGTGGACACCCCACTTCTGACCCGGTCATTCATAGATCATGTTCTGAAATCTTTGCTTGCTTTTGCATCTGTGTCAGTTGATCGTTTGGAAACCGATCACTCGCACATACAGCGGGAGTTTGGAGAAAACGTTGCGATTGTCCCTGCATGCGCTGCAACCTGGGTACCCAATCGCAACCCTTCCATTCCCGATCGGTACTAACATCGAAAAGGTACAGCAGAGCCTCTGCGTCGACAGTCTTACGAGGATGCTGACCCTGAGACTGATTGTGTGATGTTTGATGTTTTCCTAGATCACTCCAGGAGTACTTGTTTCGCTTGACTGTCAAAGTGGTTAGACGCCCTACGTCAAATAGTCTTACGGGATTCTACTACGCCGACTTGGACTCAGTCAAGGTACTTCAGGCATCCACGCCTAGGTATGTGCGGGTGGGCTTTTTCCACCCGATCTGCTGGCTTCGATGCTTGGTTTACAATTCATTCTTTTCTTGATTGTGGTCTGGAGTCTTTGTCATCCTTTGTATCTGAGTCAGTTGATTGTCTGGAAGTTGATAACTCGCACATACCGCGAGAGTCTGGAGAAAACGTTGCGATTGTCCCTGCAGTTTGTCGCAACCTGGGTACCCAATCGCAACCCTTCCATTCCCGATCGGTACTAACATCGGAAAGGTACAGCAAAGCCTCTGCGTCCGTAGTCTTACGAGGTTGCTGACCCTGAGACTGATTGTGTGATGTTTGATGTTTTCCCAGATCACTCCAGGAGTACTTGTTTCGCTTGACTGTCAAAGTGGTTAGACGCCCTGCGTCAGATAGTCTTACGGGATTCTACTACGCCGACTTGGACTCAGTCAAGGTACTTCAGGCATCCACGCCTAGGTATGTGCGGGTGAACTCTTTCCACCAAATCTGCTGATTTTGATACTTGGGTTACAATTCATCGTTTCCACCTGTTCAAATAGTTTCTGTGACCGAGCCTTTTGGCTTTCATCTTTTTGTATCTTGGCATGTGGTACGACCGCACTGACACTGGAGTTCAGTTCGACCGCACTTTGAGTGCATTGGATCCAATGGTCTCCGGGAAAACCGCGAGACATCGGATCTTATTTGATTTTTGCGTCGGCTCCTACCCAGAGATATGGAAGATCTCCTGGTGTTTTGGAGGCAGAATGCTCTACTGGAAAATATTTTTGGATTTTTGAAAAGATACCCATTCTGGGGAGTGATACTCCGTGGGGTTTTTATTTGCAAAAAGGAATGTTTTTTTGTCTTTTTGAAATGAAAATCTGGTTTGCACGTGCCTCCACTAGGGATGCCTGTGGGGTCTTTGGCTAACCGACTTTTATTTTGAAAGCAGGTAAACGTAATGATTAATGTGATGGATGCTGATGCATGGAGATGCAGGATGAATGCATGGTTTGGCTCATTCTCTTTTCAGTTCGATGATTTTGCTTTTGCTATGGGTGCAGAGAATTTTGAGCTTATTGCTTGCAGGGTTGTGCTTCCATGGGGTTTTTCTTTTTGTACGGGCGTTTGGTCAGCGGGTTGGTCAAAATCCCAATCCGTGGTCGATCAGGTCCATCGTCCCAAGATGCTGTTTCTTTGCTAATGAGAATGTACGAGGATATCATTCGACTTCAAGATGTTCTTCTGGGCATACATGTGATTGAGATGGTGTTTGGTTGCCCGTTTTGGTCAAGATTCCAATTTGCGGGCGATTGGATCCGTCATCCCATACTGTGAAGTGAGCGGAGTTCAAGACTCCTGAAGTGTAGTGCTGGGGATAGTGACAATTTTTGTGATTTTTGTAAATATGTGGGTCCGAATCTTTACCTGAGAGGTCAGGATACAGATCGGTTTATTGAAAACACAGAAAATATTTTTTGTGATTTTCGAAATATTTTCTTTGAAAGCAAGAGGAATATTTTTTTGTGATTTTTGCAAATATTTAATTTGAAGGCAAGGGACATATTTTTTGTGATTTTTGCAAATATTTAATTTGAAGGCAAGGGACATATTTTTTTTTTTTTTTTTTTGCAAATATTTGATTTGGAAGCAAGGGAAATATTTTTGTGTTTTTTGACAATATTTGGATTGAAAGCGAGGGAAATATTTTTGTAATTTTTGAAGAGGTGATTTTGCAATGTTTTTGTATTTTGTGATTTTTCTGAAATGCAGGGAAAAGTGTGGAATTTTCATCCACTTCCAGCTTCTACTGCTGGTAAGGCACCCGATCCATTTTACGTCAACGAGCAAGACGAGTCTCACATAGTTAAGTGTCGTAGTTTTACATCTTCGGATGAGGAGATTTTAAGAGTTTTCAGTCAACACACCCACAAAGTTGCCTGTTCCTCATGTGCAATGCACATAGACCACGTATCGTCCGACGGACTCCTTCGGCCACAAGATGAGCCACATCCTCACATTTCCCTTAGTCAATCCAGTTTGGGGTCTTACGTTGCTCACAATTCCGTGAGGGTGAGCTTCACCTCCCAACAGCCTTAATCCCCTTCATGAGTTCTAGGAATAGGGAACATCCGTCAGCTTCAACAGCGACTTCCAAATCAAGGTTGTCTATCACGGTGCGTTCAACACGAACAGGATTGCGGAGTTCTGCCCGCCTCAGCCCTTACCTATTTAGAAGATTCCAGACACCCGTACGATCAAGTGTCAGCCATGTCTGGAACAGGTTAGGAAAGAAAGCCCCCGAGAAGTTAATCCCAGTGTAGTTTTAGGTCTTCGGACCACTGGGGATGAATTTGTGCAGTTGAAATTTTTGGTGAATCAATTTTTTTTGTGTTTTTTGGAAAAAGTTTCAGATTTTAACTCGGGTAACCGAGGTTGATGCTGGTTTTTATGGAAAACTTGAAAACTTTTTGGTATTTTTGGAAATATTCCGGATTATCAGATCCTGGCTCGAATGGCTGGGATCGATGCCGGTTTTTGTTAAAAGCGAGAAAGGTCCCCCAAGAAACTAATCCCAGTGTAGTTTAAGGTCTTCGGACCGTAAATATGTACATGCTGAAAATACATTCTTTTTTGTGATTTTTCGAAAACTGTTCCAGGTCATAAAATCTCTATTTTGAACGGTCAGGATTGACACTGGTTTTTATTGGAAATCTCTCGGGATTTTGTTCCCGACGTAGTTTAAGGTCTTCGGACCAAAAACTGTACAAAAGGGGGCAAACACATTTTTTTTGTTTTTGAAAAATGTCCGGTGTCAGCGGATCTTGATCAAGACCGATACCGGCTTTTATTGAAAATCCCTCGGGATGTTGATCCCGACGTAGTTTAAGGTCTTCGGACCCAAAAACTTTAAAAGAGGGGCTGGTGATATATTTTTTTGTTTTTCGAAATGATCCAGATTATCGGACCTTGGCCTGAAAGGCTGGGATCGATGCTGGTTTTTATTAAAAATCTCTCGGGACGTTGATCCCAACGTAGTTTAAGGTCTTCGGACCAGAAACTGTACAAAAGGGGGCAAACATATTTTTTTTTGTTCTTTTTTTGGAAAATATCCGGTATCAGCGGATCTTGATTCGAGCAGTCACGGCCGATCCCGACTTTTATTGAAAATCCCTCGGGATGTTAATCTCGACGTAGTTTAAGGTCTTCGGACCAAAACTGTTCAAGCGAGTGCTGGAAATCACATTTTTTTTTTTTTTAGAAAATGTCCGGAGTTACCAGATCTTGAAGAAGACCGATGCCGGTTTTTATTGACAATCCCTCGGGATCTTGATCCCAACGTAGTTTAAGGTCTTCGGACCATAAAAAAAACTTTATGTAAAGTAATCAAGGGTGGAGATTCTTGGGATTCTTCTTGGAAATGGTTTGAATCATCTGGTCATGCCTTTGGATGGTTGAGATCATTGTTTGACCAAGTCAAATTTTCCTTTCTTTTTCTTGAAAATTCCATGGAACTTTTCCACATCATCAACCCAATTTCTCACCCATTTCTCATGAGATGAGATTTTGGTGAGATTTCTTCCTTTTTCTCACCATTCTCTTCCATCACTTCATTCTTACATGGAGGTACAAGATTCACTTGCAACCACCCTTCCCAAGGAGGAGTTCTTCCCAAGGAGAGGGGGTGAGAGGTCGTTTCACCTAGGTAGGGGCTAGGACGGCCTCCCATGGGCCGCCCGACCGGTCTCTGCCTTCTGGTCTCTTCAGTGGGCTGGGTAAAAGGGTGCCCTCCCCTTTTCTATATAACATGGGGCACCCTTACCCCCTCAAACGTGCAATCTCTCTCTTATCTCTCTTATACTCTATCTTTTTTTAAGTTTTCTCTCTCTTCTTTGGTGGTCCTTTGCTCTTCTCAAGTGGTGGGCCTTAGAGAAGTCTTGGGACAGCAAGGTGGTCCTTCTTTGGTGAGTAGTAAAGGTATGGACTACATCCTTTTCCTTTCTTGTCTTTTTCCTTCTTCATTATCTCTTCTCATGGCTCTTTTCTTTTCTTCATGTAGCTATTCCAAGAGGTGTGAAGGTGGGCCCAAGTATTCTTGACCTTTTTCTAGATCTCAAGTCTCTTTCAAAGGTGGTGCATGGAGAAGGACATTGCAAGCTCTCCACTTCATCATTTTTTTCTTTTTCACACTCCCTCCATGTGCATGTAAAGAGTGATTTTGCCATGTCATCAAGAGTGCATGGCAAAACACTCTATCTTTTTTATGGGAGTTGGGCCTCTTTTCATGTGTATCAAATGGGCTTAAAGTGAAGTCATGGCCCTTGGTGTATTTGATGGGCCCAATGCTTCATTTTGGGCTCCCTCATGCTTTCTTGTTCTTGTCATTTCCTTTGGAGCTTTCTTTTTCTTTTCCCTTTTCTTTCCAAGATTTGGGCACATGGGCATGGTAGGGCCCATTTCAAGTTTTGAGCTCATGGGGTTCACTTTGGGTGACCCCATCTTTCTTCATTTGAGTATGGACCAAGGTGGCTAGCCCATTCTTCATTTTGGATCTCAAGTGGGCTAGTTTTCCTAGTTGGGCCTTTATGGACAAGTGGCCCAAGTCATCCATCATTTCTTGATTATGATGTACATCCTTGTACAAGGTGTAGTGGGCTCCTTGGAGTCTCTATATGTCGATGGGCTTTTGGGTCCTTATTGAAATTTGGATTCCTTTGGACCAATGTGTGCACCACTACACTTTGTTCATGTAGGATTTTTCTTTTCATGCTTTTTCATTGATGGATGGAGGACTTGAGTTACTTGACCATCTACAAGTCCCATGAGTGAGTTGTTCCAACAATCTCACTAAGTTCAAATGGTTTTTCTTTGTGGTAGGAATGTGATTCTCAAGAGTTTCCCTTTAATGTTATCAACCTCAAATGGATGATCCTCAAGTGAGCTATCCATACAACCATAGCTCCTTGAACTTTTCTATGGGGGCTTGGGGGATCATCCATCATCATTCAAATATGAGTGATTTCTTCTTCCATTTGTGAGAAAGAATGGTACCCATAAGTTGCCCATTTTTGTCCCCATGCTTTGGGACATTTTGGATTTTGATCTTCAAGTGGACTACGTGTACCATTCTTACCCATTTTCATGACGGTTGGGTGACTCATCAAACCATGCTCTTTTGTGCTCAAATGGTCTCCCTTTTGGCGAAAAGTTGGTGCACATAAGTTGCCCAAACTTGCCTTTTCATTTTGATTCTTCATGTGGGCTATGTGCATCAACTTTCTACCCTTAGCTTCTTTGATTCATATGTTTGTGGGTAGACCGCCATGTTGTATTCTCATGGTTAAAATTTTCATCAAGATGAGGCACATAAGGTTGCCCATGGTTAAGCCATGAATGGGTCCTCATATTCTTCAAAGTGGGCTATGTGCTCTCTCCAATCCATTGAGATGAGGCATTTGGGTTGCTCTTGGGGGCCCACTTCCTTTCTATCCCCCACTTGTCCATGTACATGTGTAAAAAGATGAGAACATCTTAAGTGAGAATCATGGCCTTAGCATAAAAGTGAATCAATCTTTTGGCCACATATGGACTTTGAAGAGGGGCTTCATGTGAATTAAGATCCTTTGTTGATCTCATGGCACCTGAGTGCATTTGTTGTCCAAAATGTGTCCTTGGATGATAGACTTTTCTTGCCTAAGGCATGCCATGCAACCTTCCTTAAGGTGGGCCTTACTTTTTCCAATGGGCCCAACACATATCCTAAGTGACACATGGAGTTGGACTTTAGACTTTGCCTTTGAATGTGAGTCCAATCCCATGGGTTTCTTGGATAAGAATTTGGATTTTAATGGGTAAAGGGATAAGGACTTACCTTGTCAAGCTTGTAGGATTCAATGGCGGATGGTACCAGAGGTCACCGAGTGATTGACGAAGATGATCCTGCCTTCATCATCCGCCGAGGGGACCACATGTGTTCCTTAGCTATGGAGCATCAACCTCTTCCCGCTATCAAGGGTCGAGGTACCAGGGATCGCTGGGACGACTGGATGAAGGATCCACAGCCCTTGCTTGAACGAGTACTGGATGGTACTCCTTTTGCTGGCCTCCTCACCCTACGTTTCCACAATAACGATGCTAACCGTATGATGCTCGCGGCCCTTTGTGAGAGGTGGCGGGATGAAACCCACACCTTTCAGCTCCCTTATGGAGAATGGGGAATAACCCCCTTGGACATTTACATGCAGATAGGCTTCCCGTTTCATGGGACAATTGTCCCTCAAGTCAGCTCTCTAGCTCCTCTCACCTCCACCGACTGGCTACGGCTTGTCGGTGACGTCCCTCCCGAGGGTGAATTCCAAGGCCATCAAGTGAAGATGCGATGGTTCTACAATAATTTTGCCTCCATCATCCCCACCACCAAGCGAGAGGCCCTCCACAAGGCGCGGGCCATGATCACTTATGCTTTCGGATCCTTTCTTTTCTGCCATGCGAATGAGAGAGTTGATCCTAAATTTCTTCGTTTAGTCGAGGATCTTCATCACCCCTATAACTGGAATGGGGCTATCTTGACCCGTATTTTTCAAGGTCTGGACAAGACCTGTCGACATAGCCGGTCCTTCACAGGCTTCTGGCCTGTTGTTGAGGTACCTTTTCTTTCATCTTCCCTAGAGTCATTTGCCTTCTTTCTCTCTCTGATCATTAGATGTGCTTTTGTCCAGACCTGCTTTTATGACCATTTTCCCCATCTCGCGCCGAGGATGAGGGATGATATTGAGCCCTCTCAGTATCACCACATGTACTGGCATCAACAAAACCATCAGCGGAACTCCCGAGTTCCTGGGGACAATTGGCATGCTGACATAGACGGGCTGACTGTCGAGGACGTAAGTATCTTGCTTTCCCTACCCCTCGTGCCGTACTGTAACTGATCGTGGTAACCTCATTTGCTGCAGCTCGCTCGGATGCCGTATGCCAGTTTCCCTCTCTATTATACCCCTCAGCGTGTGGAGGCATACGATGCTTCATGTCTCCATATCATGCTTTCCGACGCTGAATCTTTTCAGTGGTACCGGGGGGAGAGGTTGCTTCGGCAAGTCACTGGGGTGGCTCGGGTCCCTTGTTCTGCACCTCCTCCCGCTGCTCGGATGCCCGTTTATGAGAGAATTGGAGCTCTCGTGGGCCAGCTCGGATTCCATTTCACGATCCCGGATCGTGATTATGATGAGCGGTATTTACTGTTCGGCCAGGGGCCTCTGCTTCCTTCGCTTTATGTTCCGGGTGGCCGTCGCAGGTATGCTGGAGGTTCGGTGACTGCTCCTTTGATGGATCTTTATCGTCGGGAGCGGGACACGAGGAGAGACGATGATGATTATGTTGGCGACTTGTAGCCTGCTCGGGTGCTCTGCTTTGTATGGCCTTGTATTTTTTTGTTTTCATCCTTTTTTTATATCAAGCTCTTTGTGAATGAATATATAATCTTTGACTTGTCTCGAATTCTTTGATGATGTTTGGATGCTCTGACTTCTGACTTGTTCCTTCATGATTTGAGACTGCTTAGCTTCATGGATGATGACTTGAACGGTCCAGATCGCTTGTTTAGGCCTTGTGGGTCCACTTGATGATTAGATCTTGGATTCTGGCACTTCTTTTGATGATCGAACCTTTGATCTTGCTGCTCCATGACTTGAGTAAGCTTTCCAACGGTTTGGATCCTGATGATCTAGTCCTTGAATGGTTCAGATTGATAGATTCGGCCTTGTGGGCCCACTTGAGACCTTAGCTTTACTTTGGGGCACCTCTTTTGATGATTTGTGAGACTAAGAAGGCTTCTCATGGTGTGGATGATGACTTGAACATCTCAGATCACTTGACTTGGCTTTGTGGGCCCACTTGATGGTTAGATCTTGGATTCTGGCCCTTCTTTTGATGATCAGCCCTTTGATCTTGTTATTTGGTGGCTCATGTAGGTCCTTCAATGGTTTAGATTATGATGATCTGGTCTTTGAACGGCTTGGATTGCTTGTGGCCCCCACTTGATCACCTTTCCTTCTCTTTGGCTTGATCAGCCCTGTTCTGGCCGCATTGCTTCATGATTGGACCGGTGGGGCACCTTTTGTATGATCTTGATCAACTTCAGTTGAAATCTGGAGTGGACCGGAGCTTTGGGCGGCCCATGGAGCGCCATCTGCTGACGTGGACTGTCAGCCTCACCTACCAAGAATCCTGGAGCCAATCCCGCGGAGAGAGGGGAACCGCGTCCGTACGGGCGGCCCAGGGCAGGCCGCCCAAAGCTCGTCTCTTGAGCGGCCTGGGCTGGCTCGTGCTCGGACATTCCCTGGTCCCTGTTGCTGCTGTCCCCACCTGCTGTGTACGTTCAGGTTCGATTCCAACAATGAATCTTCTCTTTGTCTCCTCTTTCATCATCATCTTGTCCTCATCTTGCTTTGTCCTTTCTTGGGCCATGGATGGTGGTGATTTAGGGGCTGTGGGAGCTGTCCAAGGTGGGTCCCACACTTCAGATTGTCAATTGAGCTTTGATAATGGGGAGATGCCTTTAATGGGTGGTGGAGATGGGGCATTGAATGGAAGCATTGATGAGGGGTTAGAGATGGTGGTTGGTGGAGCCTTGAATGGCTCCATTAATGGTGGGATGGCTGGATTTTCAGATTTGAATGGGCCCCTCATTATGGGAGGAATGGATGGTATAGATAGGATGATGGGATGGGACATAGGTGAGGCTATACATCCCTTGAATGTGGGCCCCATGGATGATATGATGGATGGTGGTGATGGGACCATGATGGACATAAATGGGCTGATCTCATGCTTGGATGGGATGGATGGTTCAGATGGTACCTTTGACGGTTTGGATGCTCTGGATGAGGGCCAGGATGTGCGGTATACTTCTTTGGGTGGACTTGATGTGATTATTGATGATGTCCCCCTGATGATGGACGGTGTGGATGCCTCGATGATCCCTTTGATCGGCCAGGATGATGATTGGATTTATGATTTCCTGTTGGAGGGGGCCGCAGGTCCAGATCTGACCGTTGATTCTTCGATCGGGGCTGCCCGGACCCTTTTTGATGGTTCAGATGTATTCTTTGACGGTCAGATTAGCCAGGATGCCACGATGTGCGGTGTGATCTTCACTGATAGTCCTTTTGATGGAGAGCATTGTCCTTCCCCTGGTCATCGGTCCTTTGCGCACTCTGTTCATGAGGTGGGCGAGTCTTCTCATGCGGCTGAGATTATGACAGTTTCAGACAGCGATGCGACTATATCAGATATAGCCATCACTGAGGGCAGGTCAGGGGCTGTCGAGTCTGCAGAGGTTCCAGCTTTTCCTTCTCCTTCGCCCGTTGACCTTCCGATCCTTGATGAGCTGTCTTCGATTTCTGGGCCTTTTGTGCTGGAGGGGGTACCCGTGAGGACTTGTCAGCTGCTTCCTCGTCCTTCTTGCCCGCCACGACTGCTTGCTTGGCTTGACAGCTTGTCAGTTTATGAGATTCGAGATTTGGAGTCTTATGGCTTCGGCGGTCTGATCCATATGGCCAGAGTTGATATTGATTGGAGGATGCTTGGAGCTGCCTTGATTGACTGGGTCCCTTCGTTGAACTTGTTTGCGTTCAACGATATGGAGATGGGACCTTCTTTGGAGGAGCTTGCTCGCTTGACAGGCCTACCCTGGGATTATGCTCAATATTTTTCGCCGAAGACGTCGCCGAAGACTGCTACACCGCAGAACTGGTTTGGGATCCCTTATCTTGTTCGGCCTGCAGTTGGTGGCCAGGATGCTGTAGTGTTCTCTTTGGACCTGCTGTATGATCTTTTTTCGGGTCCTCAGAGTACGGCCGGTTCTACCTTTGCTCGGAACGCACTGATGTTTTGCTTGATAGTTGAGGTGCTATTTTCGGGATGGCGCAGGTCCCAGACTCCTTTGCTTTTTGAGGTGATGAGCCGAGCTATCCGTCGGCAGGGGATCATTTCTCTCATCTTGGCCGAGCTATTTGATGGGCTGACCGACTGCGCCTTGGGCCGCACTCGTGTCCTTCGCGACTGCTGTGCATTTCTTCAGGTATCTCTCCTACACCTTTTCCTTTTGCTTTGTCAGGACTTGTTTTGCTCTAGCTGAACTTCTTTTGTGATCAGGTCTGGCTATGGGAGCGTCTTTCTCTGACCGTTCCTGTACCTCTTCCTGGCATCCCAGGCTCTGACATCATGCGTTATATCATGGAGTTCCTTCTGCCTACAGCTAGGATGAGCGAGCCTTTATATCGTAGGATGTTCGCTGAACTTCGTGACTGGAACGTTCGCTGGGAGTCATCTTGGCTTTCACTTCCTCCAGTGCTTTGCGATGCGCACCGTCTTCCTTTGATGTTGGTAGGCTTTCGATCTTACTTTTCTTACCATCCCATCCGGTTCCTGCGGCAGTTTGGATATGAGCAGGATATTCCTCTTTTCGCTTTTACGGGTATCGGGCGTCGGGCACTTCCACCTAGATCCTCTGACTTCAGGACCCGGATCGATTATTCTTGGGCGAGTTATTTGACAGCTGATTTGCTGGGATTTGAGCTACGGACTTTTCCGATGGCGACCGCCCCATATCAGTGTTGGGTTGCTGAGCAGTCTTTGTACCAACGTATCCCTTGCTGGCACCAGACTGCTGATGAGGATGAGCAGGATATCCTTGGAGATGCAGGCTCTTCATCTGGTTAATATGAACCTTTTGAGGAGCGCCCATTCATTGATCCTTGCTTCCTTTTGGCCACTCATGGCCATCTGCTGTCTGAGATCTCTGCACTTCGGTATCATTGTGAGATGATGTCGAGGAGATTGGCTGCCGATCAGAGGTTGTCTGACGAAGAGATAGCGACCCGTACCCTTGAGCGCGATGAGACGCATTACCTGCGTATGGAGGTGAGCAGGTTGAGAGCGAGGCTATCCTTTTATGAGTCAGAGGACTTACCTGATGTGGTCGAGGAGGAGGGTAGAGATTGATTGTGTTGGCCACCTGTGCATTCTTTTTTGCATATATGATTGATGATGATGGAAGATTTTTTGTATTTTTTGAAAAAGATGGTATGATATGTTTAAAAGAAATATGATGCATCTAATTAAAAAAGAGAAAACTGTTTGAAAATCTACTGTGCCATGAGTTGTCTTGTGAGTGTTTCTGGACTTTGTGTCGGGATATAGGAATCAGAACTGGGGCTCGGTCAATGATTTGACCGATGTCTCGAGATTTGACTTGCTTGATCCTTTGGTTCCCTAGAGATGTAGGCAATGGAAACTCTTGCTTCCTGAGATTATCAGAGTTTATAGAGTTCTTCGCTCCTGACTGTACTTCCTCTTATTCTTGCACTTTCACTGCTTGAACCGATCTGGACTGTCTGATTTCTTGGTACCTGCACTTTTATTTTTTCTTTTTTTTCATTTGAGCCATTTTTGCCTGCAGTGCTCTTTCGAGTTTTCACCACAGCCGGCTTTTTCCCGTCATTTTTGCCCGTGGCGCCCTTTCGGGTTTTCACCACGTCCCAGGTATTTGGTCTTGCCTGCCCCTTGCCAGCTATGCTGTTTTTACCCTTGGCGCCCTTTCAGGTTTTCACCAAGTCCGTTGTATGCCCACTGTTTTTACTCGGAGCGCCCTTTCGGGTTTTCACTCCGCCCTCTTTGTTTAGGCACACATTTTCTTTTTCTCTTTTTTTTCTGCATCCTTGGATAACTGCGGCGGCTAGAGGTCGGGAATCCGTCGTTGCCGGCCGATGGCAGTCTTTTTGCCCTTATCCTGAGTTACGATAATAGAGCTGTCGGTCTTTGCTAAAGACCCCTCTGAGATGAATGGATGGATGACTGTGTTTCTTGGATTGATTTTTTTTCTTGAGTGCCTTTCTTTGGCTTCCCTTTTTCTTTCTCTTTTTTTCTCTTTTTTTTTCTTTTTTTTTATATTCTTTTTCTCTCCCCTTTTTTTTTTCTTTTCCTTTTGAATCCCTCTTTTTTTTTATGTTTCTCTTTTTGAACCCCACCCCCCCCCCCCCCCCCCCCCCCCCCCCCCTCCCCTTTTGTATTTTCCTCTTTTTGAATCCCCTTATTTGAAACACTTGTTGGTGGACGGAACGATTTCTCAGAGGTCTTAGCTTCGACCTCTTGACTTCAGCTCTATTAAGGTAACTCTTGATAAGGTCAGAATGACTTACCCGTGAAAGATCTTCACGTTGTCGGCGTTGGTTGGCTCAGGAAGATCCACCCCTCTCATGCTGGTGAGTCTAAGGGCGCCTCCGGGAAGTACTTCTCTGATGATCAGTGGCCCGTCCCACGAGGGTTTGAACTTTCCTCTGGGATCCGGAAGGTGCGACGGTAGAATCTTCTTCATGACCATGTCGCCTACCTTGAAACTTCTTTTTCGGACTCTCTTGTTGTAAGCCCTAGCGATCCTTTTCTGATAGCATTGTGAATGACTTAGTGCACGCATGCGCTTTTCATCTGCTAGCTGCAACTGATCGAATCTGGCCCGTTGCCATTCTCCTTCTTCAATTCCGCTTTCGAGTAACACTCGTAGTGATGGTATTTCCACCTCGACCGGTAGGACTGCCTCCATTCCATAAGTAAGCTCGAAAGGAGTAACGCCCGTAGCAGACCGTACAGACGTTCGATAGGCCCAAAGTGCATATGGGAGCATATCTGACCAATCTCGATAGGTCACGACCATCTTCTCAAGTATCCTGACGATTGTCTTGTTTGCGGCTTCTACCCCACCGTTCATCTGGGGACGGTAGGGGCTTGATCGATGACGTTGGATCTTGAACTTGCTGAGGAAGCCATCCATCTTCTTGTTGACGAACGGGGTTCCAGTATCTGTGATGATAGCATTGGGGATTCCGTACCGGCATATGATGTTGTTCTTCATGAATTTGATCACCTGAGATGCTGCAATTGTGGTGTAGGAGGCTGCCTCAACCCACTTGGTGAAGTAGTCGACTGCCATAAGTATGTACTCATGACCATTTGATGCTTTGGGACTGATCTTGCCGATGATGTCGAGTCCCCACATGGAGAAGGGCCAGGGGGTAGTCAGGTTGTATAACTCTGATGATGGGGCATGGATTTGATTTGCATGCTCCTAACACTTGAAGCATTTTCTGACGTGCTGGCAACAGTCTGTCTCCATGGTGAGCCAATAGTAGCCGAGTCGTAGAATCTTCTTTGCCATCATGTGTCCATTCATGTGTGGGCCACAGATTCCTTCGTGTATTTCTTTCATGATCTTTGCAGCTTCTGTTTCATCAACGCATCGAAGGAGGATGTGATTATAGGATCGCTTGTAGAGAACTTCGCCACTGATGGTGAACTGGCCGGCCAAACGTTGGATGGTTCGGCGATCTGTTGCTGTTGCTGATTCTGGATACTCCTGGGTTTCGAGATATTGCTTGATGTCGGCATACCAGGGTTTGTCAGGGACAGCTTCGGCTTCTTCTATTTGCAGGCAAAAAGCAGGTTCTTCTTGAATTTCGACTGTGAGCTCCCATTCTGAAGCTCCTTTTGGGATCTCGAGCATTGATGCGAGCATGGCGAGAGCATCTGCAAACTGGTTCTTGGCTCTGGGCATGTATGAGAAGGTGATTTCCTTGAATTCCTCGATCAGATTGTCAAGATACACATGATATGGTATCAACTTCTCGTCCTTGGTCTTCCATTCGCCATTGGTCTGATTGATGATAAGCTGTGAGTCTCCAAATACTCGTAGCTTCTTGACGCCCAAGATTATGGCTTCCCTTAAGCCAGGATGCATGCTTCGTACTCTGCCATGTTGTTGGTGCACTCGAATGCGATGCGCCTCGAGATAGGAATAGGGACATCATCTGGAGAGTAGAGGATTGCTCCAATACCACTCCCTTTAGAGTTTGCTGCGCCGTCGAAGAATAATGTCCATTCATCTTTCTTCTTCTTTTCATTCTTTTCAATGAGCAAGAGATCTTCATCAGGAAAGAACGTCTTGAGCGGCTGATAGTCCAGGAGAGAGTGAGCCGCAAGATGATCGGCGAGGGCCTATCCCTTGATTGCCTTTTGAGTGACATAGGTGATGTCAAACTCAGACAAGAGTAGCTGCCATTTAGCTATTCTTCCAGTGAGTGCCGGTTTCTCGAACAGGTACTTGAGCGGATCCATGTGAGCGAGGAGGAGAATAGGGAATGCAATCATGTATTGACGGAGTCGCTGAGTTGCCCAGACTAGGGCGAGGCAAGTCTTCTCGATCGGGGAATACCTGGTCTCATAGTCGGTGAACTTTCGACTCAAATAGTATATTGCTTGTTCTTTCTTTCCGGTCTCGTCGTGCTGGCCGAGGACACAGCCAATGGCTTCTGCTGCTACCGAGATGTATAACAATAGTGGTCGTCCAGGAGCGGGCGGCACTAGGACTGGAGGATTCATGAGGTATCTCTTGATGCGATCGAAGGCGACTTGGCAATCATCATTCCATTTTTTTGGAACGTTTTTTCGAAGGAGCTTGAAAATGGGTTCACAAATAGGTGTGAGCTGTGCGATGAAGCGACTGATGTATTGAATTCTGCCGAGGAAGCCACGAATTTCTTTCTCTGTTCTAGGAGGGGGCATCTCGATGATTGCTCTGGTTTTGGTCTCGTCGACCCTGATGCCATCCTCGCTCACCATAAAGCCAAGGAGCTTTCCTCCCATTGCACCGAAGACACATTTCTGAGGGTTGAGGCGGAGCTTGTACTTTTCTAATCTGTTGAATAATTTCCTCAGATCTTCAAAGTGTCCTTCAATTGTGCGAGATTTGATGATCATGTCGTCCACATATACTTCAAGTTCTTTGTTCATCATGTCGTGGAATAATGCTGTCATTGCTCGCTGATATGTTGCTCCTGCGTTCTTCAGACCGAATGGCATTACCCTGTAACAGAAGGTTCCCCAGGGAGTGATGAACGATGTCTTCTCACGATCTTCGACGGCCATCTTGATCTGCTTGTAACCTGAGAACCCGTCCATGAATGAGAAGATCTTGTATCCAGCAGTGTTGTCGACCAAAGTGTCGATATGTGGCAAAGGGAAGTCATCTTTAGGACTGGCTTTGTTGAGATCTCGGAAGTCGATGCACATTCGAACCTTGCCGTCCTTCTTTGGTACTGGCACGATGTTGGCGAGCCATTCAGGGTAGTTGGAGACTACCAAGAATCCCGCGTTGTACTGCTTGATGACTTCATCTCGGACTTTCAGAGCCCATTCTGGCTTCATTCTTCGAAGTTTCTGCTTCACTGGCTTCATATCTGCCTTGGTTGGCAGATGGTGTACAACGAGCTCTTCATCGAGCCCCGGCATGTCTTCATATGAGAACGCGAAGTTGGACAATCTTGGAGCTAGGAACTCTATCATTTTTTGTTTCATCTCAGGTGGCAACGATTTTCCAATGCGTACTTCCCTAGGGATCTCAGGCGTCCCCAAGTTTACTATCTCGAAATCATCGGCTACAACATTGGCTTTAGATTCGAACTTTTTGAGGAGATCCTCAAGTTCGGGAGCAGGATCATCATCTTCCTCATCCCGGGCTTCATCCAGACCCATGAGCTCGAAGTCTAATTCGATGTCGAAATCATATGATTCAACTTCAAACTCATGCGACTCTTTAGACGAACTTGGCACACTATTGAATGCAGGAAAGGAAATGTTTTTTGGTTTTTGGGATTTTTCTGAAATTGAAATGCTAGATGTTTTTGGCTTTTAAAATTTTTTAATTTTTTTGGATTTTCGAAATTCGTGGGAATTTGAACAAGCAGGCATTGCAAACCATGATTGAGCCCAACTTGTTCCAAAGTTCCGGTCGCTGCTTAAACAGGCGTTTTTTTTTTAAGCCAGAGCCCTCAGATGGCTCTTTGGCTGATTCAAAAGTTAG
The DNA here is from genome assembly GCA_003013855.2 of Liriodendron chinense. NCBI lineage: Eukaryota > Viridiplantae > Streptophyta > Magnoliopsida > Magnoliales > Magnoliaceae > Liriodendron > Liriodendron chinense. The sequence continues at coordinate 87,076 of ML058423.1, forward strand.
GGGAACAGATGACCATTCAGGACCCCACACTTCCTCCCCTGGAGAGGTGGGAGTTGATGATTTGGGCGAAGAATCATGATCTGGCCCAATGACCATGACTTCTCGCTGGTCGGGTTCGAGATCTGAGTCGCACTCAGTCCCTCCCGGGTCACTTACTTCGCATTGCAGTTCGTCTGGTTCCACGGCTAGACACAAGTTTGGAATCTGGACATCAGACCAATCTAGGGCTGGCCACTTCCCTTTCTTGGTCCAATGGATGGGCTGCTTCTGCCCCTGGCTGATGATTGATGATGTTGACTTTGCAGAGATGGGCAAGTCGTGCCCCTTGCTAATTGGTGCTGAGATGGGCAAGTTGTGCCCCTTGCTGATTGAAGTGGGCAGGTTGTGCCCTTGGCTGATTGAAGTGGGCAGGTTGTGCCCCTGGTTGATTGATGCTGACGTGGGCAGGTTGTGCCCCTGGTTGGGAGCAGGTGTCAGGGTAACCTGGTCCTGAAGCTGCTGTATTTGTCTTCCTTCTTCGTCTTCATCATTTCCTTCTTCTTCTGGAGGCTTAGATGGTTCGAGAATCTGATCCCATCGAATGGGGGGCCACGTGGCCCAAACTAGGCTCATCGGGAGACCTTTGTGTAGTGCAGTCGGTTGATTCCCTCCTGGATCTTTGCAAGGTTCTCCTGGCTTGACGAATCGGATGGGCGAGCACCGAAATTTCTTCCTTCCTTTGTCCATGAAGATTGACCTGTATCCGAGTCCCCATTTGCGTTGGTTATATATCAGCGGTACCTTTCTGGACTTGAAGTGATTCTTCATTCGGTATTTGAGGCTCAGACGCTCTGCCGGTGAAAAGACACGATCCACCCTTATCGGTTCTGGATTGGCGATAGAGTTCACAGTCTAGAATTCGAAACTGTGAAACGGGATGTCTTCTTCAGAGTGCTGGATATCGATGACCGGGATGTCTGGTTCAGTGGCAGCAGCATTGGAAGGAATGATGAGCTCCTTCTCTGCATGGATAGAGATCACTTGATTTCTACAGATGTATTTCACCCGTTGATGCAGGGTTGATGGCACAGCTCCAACCTTGTGCAGCCAAGGTCGTCCGAGCAACATGTTGAAAGAGGCTGATATATCCAGGATTTGGAATGTGATGGTGGAGACTTCCGGACCTATCTGTACCTCTATGTCGACTTCCCCTTCTACTGATCGACGGGTGTTGTCAAATGCTCTGACACATATGGTGCTTGGTCGAAATGAAGAAGGACTGATTCCTAGTCGTTCCGCGGTCTTGAGTGGCCAGACATTTAAGCTTGAGCCATTATCGATAAGGACCAGCGAAACACAGAGGTCTTTGTATCGTAAGGCTATGTTGAGGGATCGCCCATGATCGCGCCCTTCTGGTGGCAACTCATTATCTGTGAAGGTGATGGCGCGCGGAGCCAGGAGTTGTCCAATCATCAAAGCTATCATTTCTGGTGCCGTATCAGAGGAGACGTGAGCATTGTTCAAGGTCTTGGCAAACATTTCTCGGTGTATGCGAGATGTACAGAGTAACTCCCATACTGAGATTTGTGCAGGGATTGACTTGAGCTGATTCGCCACATCGTATGCGGCTTCATTTTTGTTGCCGAGGCCTGAAAGGGCGCCTTTGGGATCTCCTCTGTTCTGATTATCTCTTCGGATGCAACGCCCATTGGGATTCATGTTCCCCACTTCCGCACATTCTGGATAGTGCCATGGAACCTCTTTGTAGTTTTCCTCCCTTTTGCCTTCTAGGACCACCGGTTCTTGCAACGGTGCTGGTGTGGGTACCAGATCTTCCTCGTATGGAGCTTTTGCCTTGAGAACTACATTGTTGCCTGTGCTGAAGGGGTAGTATCGAGGCTTGTCTTCATAGACCACATAAGGTCGCGGTCCTGGCTTGATTGTTCCTGGGACAGGAGGCTCCCATGGAATGAATACTGGTCCTCTTGATATGGCAGGAGGTTTCTCTGTTCGTCCCAGCTGTCGTAGTGTGATTGACACGCCTCCGGAGTTTGCCCCTTGCAATACGACTGGCTCGACTGGAAGAGCTCCTTCCAATACAACGGGTTCTTGTTGTTGATGAGTATAATCCTTCCATTGTGGATTGGATTGTTCTTGAGTTGCCCCTTGCAAGATGACAGGTTCATATGTGGGCTCGATGTATGATTGTGCTCCTTCTAGGACGACTGGTTCCCAACATGAGGGGCCGTAAGGTGCCCCTTGCACAACTGGCACATCGTATGGAAGTGCTCCTTCGAGTACTACTGGCTCGAAGACTGGAGGAGGAAAGGGACTTGCCCCTTGCATGATTGGAGGAGGATTTGTCGGCCCATAAGTGTAAGCATGAATTGATTGGATGGGGGAGAAGAAGCGATCGAGGCGTTCTTCTTATTCTATACTGTTGACGGTGGGACCTCGAGATGAACTGGGGTCCGTCTGATGTTGAGGCAGAGGATTCTGAAGAATGTTGGTGGAAGCTGCTGCAGGAGTTCCAGGGACCGAGATGACGATCTTGCGGTCATCAATCAGGTCTTGTATGGCATTCTTCAAAGTATAGCATCGATCAGTGGCGTGGCCACGTCCTTGATGATAGGCGCAATACTCATTTTCTCGGTAGTTTGGTGGTAGAGGATGAGGAGGAGGCCTAGGTGCCATTAGAGTAAGTAATTGCTTTTGTACCAGCGTAGTCATGATTTGACTAAGTGGTTGACTGAGTGGAGTGAACTTTCTGGACTCCCTGTAATTCTGCCTGTTCTGGTATGGGTATTGGCCGTTTCCTCTGAACTGCTGCTGTTGTCGAGGTGGTTGTGGCTGAGGATTTGGTTGTGGCTGATACCGCTGAGGCTGATGCTGAACTTGATTCTGCTGATACTGTTGACGTCCCTGTGGGGGAGCATGTTGATTTCCTTGAGCAGTGGTGTTGATGTTGTTTACCTCTGTTGGGCGGGGAGGAGAACCACTGCGGTTTCCATTCCCGTGCCCGATAGGTCTTCCTTCCACTCTGTTCCTTTTGATTGGAGTGGCTTGATGAGGCCATGGGGAGATTGTCCCGGCCCGGATTCCTGCTTTAACCTGCTCTCCAGCACGGATCAATTGTGAGAAATTCGCATATGGATGCGAAATGAGATATCCAGATATGCCCGGATATGTTGAATGGACAATCATGGAGATTTGTTCTTCGTCGTCGATGGGTGTCCGCATTCTGGCTGCCATAGCTCGCCAACGTCCCACATAAGCTGATAGCGTTTCATCATTCCTTTGCCTGAGAGCCACGAGGTCGGCTCTTCTGGGTGCCATATTGAGATTGTACGCGAATCTGTCGACGAAAGCTTGGGAAAGTTGTTCCCATGTCCTGATGCGGTGGCAGTCCAATGAGGTGTACCAATCTAGGGCATCGCCCTTCAGAGATTTTTGGAACAAGCGAATAAGGGCCCCTTCATTTCCTGAGATTGCACTCAGTTCTCCACAGAAGGCCTTGAGATGTGTTGTGGGACAACCGCTGCCATCGTATCTCTTGAATTTCGGAACCTCAAAGTTTTGAGGTACTTGAGCATCTGGGAAAGGACACAAGTCTCTGAACTTGGTCGAAGGTAGATCGATTCCTTGCTGTCGCTGAAGCTGATTTTGCAAGATCTGGAACTGCTCCCGCAACTCGTCCAGTCCTGAATGATCTGTTCGAGCGACTGGTGCCTCTTGGAGTAAGGCACGTTCTACTTCGGCATAGTGGTCGATGTCTTCGACCCTATGGGCTTGCTGAAAAGCAACCGCGGGTTGCTGAAATTGATTTGATGATTGAACTGGATTCTGATGAACTTGTGCTTGAAATGATGTTAACTGAACTGGAGACTGTACTGAAGGTTGAACTGGAACTTGCTGAAAATTGACTGAATTTTGCTGAATTGAAGATTGCTGAAAATTAACTGGATTTTGCTGAATTGAAGATTGCTGGAAATTAATTGGAATCCCATCGGCGGGGATGTGCTGGAATTGAAAAGTGCTCCTGTTTGCAGGAGGCTGAGATGCTGGGAAGTGACCCCCTTGTTGGGTATTCGCCACTTTCCGCTGATTGATGTGGGCTTGACACTGACCCCCATTGTGGCATTCGCCAGTGCTGTCCCTGTTGCTGGAAATTGAATTGAAATCCCATCGGCGGGGATGTGCTGGAATTGAAAAGGTGTCCCATCGGCGGGGACATGCTGAGATCTACTGAGATTGTTGTTTGCAAGATTGAATGGAAGCTGACTGGATGTTCCTGCAACGGAAGTGCTCTGAGATGGCCTTGTTGTCGCAGGAAGATATTGAGAAGGATGCCCCATAGCGAAGGGCTGAGATGGCTGCTGTCGGTAGTCTTGGGCAGACTCCGATGGTTGTGCTTGATTTGAACTGGAGGCCGGGAGGACCCAGCATGGTTGCTGAGATTGCTGAACTGGGCCAACTTGATTGTTGGCTGCTGCGGTGGCTTGTGCTTGCATGAATTGCAAGAGCATTTCTTGCATTGCTCTCATTCCTTGTGCCAATTCTTGTATGATTGGCGTATTGTCAACGGGCTGTTGCGCTGGAGGTTGCGCTTCGGTCATTTCAAGAGCAGGGAAGTGATGAGTTTCTTCTTCGTGGTCGGACATGGCTTGCTGAGCCCGAGTGCGAATTATACTGCGGTAGGGAAGTTGTCTCCGCGTACGTTGAGCCCAAGGAGGCGCAATGGTGAGGACTATATTCTTTTTGGGTTTTGGGCTTTTCTATTTTTTTTCTTGGTTTTGGGCTTTTCTATTTTTTTGTTTGGTTTTGGGTAGAATGCTATGCAGATGAAATTGTATAAGGATTAATGACTTTTAAGTACGGGAAGGATTCTGTTTTTCAAGTCGGATCACGACTAGTGGGACTAATTCATCCCCACCGGAGTCGCCATTCTGTGAACCCTCGCCGATTTCTCCGCGCTCCCACACGACGTTCTTCTCCCTTCCCCTTTCCTTTCGGAAAAGAAGGAGATGAGGATGCGTGAGTGCGAAATCGCCGTTTGTGCCACTGGCTTGCCTCGTTCTCGAGAGCTTTGTTTGGTTGTCGTGTTAAGCTGGATGTGTTTAAATGTGTTTATATAAGACCAGAGTCGCCACTAGCCAGTTACTTCGAATCTACAGTCGGCTAGACCCCGTAGAAACGCTAGAGAAGGGAATTCGAAGATTCCTTCCTTTAAAATGACTCCTGTTGATCTGCGGCCAGAGATTCAAGGTAAGGGATCACGGTTACAGGGTGGGAAGAGGTTAAGCACCCCACACACTGCCCGTACCGAAGTACGGTCTCTACTTCACAGAATCGATCGGATACTTGAAAGTCTAGTTTAATCCTCGTATATTCTCATGGATGACATGATGCATGAATGCGGGTCTGAACAGTAAGAGTTTCTGATGGGCAGGTTCCAACAACGGGCAAGCCCAGAGCGTACGCTCGAACTGACAGGTGCTTAATGTAAGACATATGCAATGTGCTTGAATGATCAAGGTGTTTTATGGTGAAGCATGAATGCAGGTCTGAACAGTAAGAGTTTCTGATGGGCAGGTTCCAACAACGGGCAAGCCCAGAGCATACGCTCGAACTGACAGGTGCTTAATATAAAGACATATGCAGTGTGTTTGACGAATCAAAGTGCTTGCAGTGAAGCAGGGGGGTTGGAAGAAAAGTGAATGTTGCACTTATGCTAGATGCAAATGAGATGATGCTGGAAAATGAGTAGCTGGGTGGACGGAGGTGTCGCAAGGGTTGGCTTCGAGTGGCTGGATCAAGACTTGGATGGCTTAGGAGGCTTGGACCAGTGGTCAGGCTAGGCTGGACCAAGGCTAGGCTCTTCTCACTCGGGCTCTCCTTGGTGAAGGAATGGGCTAAAGGATGAAGGAGAGTGACTCAGACGGACGGGCTCTCTCTGGCTGAGTGGTCTGTTGAAATGAGAAGGGGAGGGGGGTATTTATAGCAGCGGAGAGTGGCAGCTCTCGTAATTTTTCCCGGGCGGCCTGCTATGGGCCGCCCGTACGGCCTCTCCTCGGTTTGCAGCGAGTACGGCCGCTCCCTCGGGGCTGCTGTTTAACTCGCTGGTCGACTCAGTGAGTTGACTCAGCAGGTCGACTCGGTGATTTGACTCGACGGGTTGACTCGACGGGTTGACTCGGTGTTTTGACTCGGTGTTTTGACTTGACGGGTTGACTCAGAGGGTTAACTCAGCGGGTTGACTCAGCGGGTTGACCCAGTGAGTTTGACTTTTTTAGGATTTTTTGACTGGCCTTTTTTTCTGGGGGGTTTTTCAGGCTGATGTTTAAGACTGGGTTGACTCGGTTCAGGCTTGATCTGGGCTATGGAATGGGGCTTACAAGGGTGAGTTTGGCTGAGTTTGGACTTGGGATTTGGGGGTATGGTCCTCCATTCAACCAGCTATCTCCACCAACAGTATAGCCGAAGGTGGGGTGTCTACACCGGTGTACTTAAAGGAGTTGAGTACTTGAACCGGGAGTGGAGTAGACTCACTGTCGAACCACTATACATCGTGTGCAATGTGGTGAATGCATTTTGTCTATTATTGTCCCTTGTTGATCAATCATATAAGTGCTTAACTGAATGCCCATCTTATGTTTGACAAAATGCTTATATGCCATCTTTGAATGATTAATACAAGCATGCATATAAACTATTTGATTAAATGCTTCTCTTAGTATAGTTGTCAATTGAGTTGGATCGTGTGTGATCAATTGCTTTCATTTACATGTACTTAATTGTTAAATTATAGTATAAATGCAATTGAGTTTTTAAATTCGCAAGAAAATTTAAAAATTCCTATTCACACCCCCACCCTCTAGGCAATAAGCATACCTTTAAGCTTATCTCACTAGCGGTAAAACTGCAATTTCATGAAGAAGATGATCCCATAAACTCATGAGATGAGCCATCACTATGCACATTAGGTTAAATTTGTTCAAAGTTCTTCTATTTATTAATCAATCAGCAAGAATTTTCTTTGAACACTTTTTATGTTTTGAGAGTTTAAGGTTGCAACCTCTATCACCCAGTTTCTTTAATTTGTACACTTGTATGTCTCGGAATGAATAGAAGTATCGTTCTGAAGGAGTGTTAGATTCTGGAAAATTGAATTTGCTTTTCGCATTTTTGCTCGGGACTAACAAAATGCTAGTTGAGGGGTGTGTTGAATCGCCAATTTATACATGATCTAGTCCATTACATCGCATTATATGCATGGTTTGCATAGTTAAAAGACTATCTAATGCATGTTTTGTTGATGTAGGAATGTGAGAGAGAGAGAGAGAGAGAGAGACTTCACCAAATTAATGGCTAAAAGTGCACATTTAGGAGCCCTTGGATGAAGGCCCAAGGTGGACCAAGGAAAGAAGAAAGTAAGGAGTGGAGAGAGAAGAAGAAAGAAAGAAGAAATTATGAAAAAAGAGGTCCAACCAGTCATGACCGGTCGGCCACCCTGCTGCCCACCTTGAAAGCTCACTGGACAAAGGACCAGGTTGGTTCGACCGGTCAAGACTGGTCGACCTCTCTCTCACTCTATGGACTGCCCCTAGACAGATTCGACCGGTCAAGACCGGTCGGCCAGCCAGCCTCGACCGGTCAAGACCAGTCGGCTAGTGTAGTTCGACCAGGACTCCAGCAGGCTTGATCCTCAAGCTTCAAATTTTGTGTGCAGTGCGTAAGTGGTCTGCGATTCTAAAAGTTTCTAAGGCGGTAGAGCCTCTCCACTATAAAAGGACACCTAGGGTCTCTTCCTAGGGCATCATAGAAGCGGAGGAACTTCGTAGGAGGTGAAGAGAGCCGTCGTGGAGCATCTGCAACTCTCCTGAATCCGAGTTTTTATGCTTTTTAGTTCGTTTTTCATTGTTTCTAGTTAGAGCATGATAATGCCCGGCTAGAACCTCTTAGCTAAGGCTAAGAGGTGAAGCTTATGGGTAATAATCATGTTGGATTCATTCTAATTCAAGTACTCTACTTTAAGTTGGATTTTGAGTTTTAGTTTGAATAAAAATTGATATTTTTGGATGTTTATGAGAGTTCATGTGCTTCGGACATGGGTTCTTGATAATTCTCTGAAATTGTTATGTTTGGATTGTTTAGATTTGAATTGTAGTAACCCCTAAGCATACCATTGTCTATTGGAATGGTGGTTACTTCGAAGGCTGCATGTTTGACTTCTACGTGCTTCATTAGAACTAGAAGTCTATTCTTTAACTTGAGTGGAGATTGCTGTGTTTGAATGCTATATCGTCCAACTAGGAGAGAGATAGGACTTCAATTCTAGTTGTGTGATGCTTGGATGAGTGAATTCACATGAGGGCTCCCACAAGTGGATCCTTGAGGCCTTAGTTTCGTTAATTACAGATTTTACAACTTTACTATTTTAAGTTAGTTTATGATTTGAACTTCTAAATTGATTAGATTTGAAGTTGCTGAGATAATTAGAATTGGTTTACCTAATTCCCTGTGGATCGACCTCGGTCTTATCAAGATTTGTTACTACATCACAGCCTTACACTTGAGGCGAGCGAGAAAACCGGAATGGGTCGGAGGAGCTGTGCGGGCATCCTCCATGACTTGGGACTATAGAATTCTTCACAAACTATTCTTCTGAAATTTCTATCCTCAAAAGAGCAACAAAGCTGATGTGATGGAATTCATGTACACCATTCTTTATAGAGTTGGCCAAGATCATAAATTTTGTTTGCCATCTAGGATCATGAACAACATTCACTAAGTCATTCAGCGTTTCAATGGATTGTCATCCGATCTTCCCTATGGCCATCTAATCTGCAAATTTTCCACTTCCATTGGCCTCATCAGTTCAATAGATAAAGTCTTCAAACCTACCATACTAAATCACTCCCTCATAGTAAAAATGGAGAATACAAAAGAAGTCATTCCGGGTTGACAGCGGCAGGCCCAGCAGGAGCCTCCACAGCATGATCCATCAGCTCCCTCTAACTCTGTAGGACCGTCGCAACATGGTAGTTGGCCTCAAGAGTCTACGGACGATCTCAAGAATGCCCCAGGAAGTTTCAGTACACCAGTACTGGCATTCACTCGATGGGGGTCTGCTACATCACCTGATCAGTCAACTCCTGCTGCAGATCATTCCACTCCAGATCATCTCACTCCAGCATATGTTATGGAGTTGCATCAAATTCAGGACCGAATTATTCAGAGGCTCGACCAGATAGAGCAGACTAATGCACAACTATTGCAGGGACAGGCGACTCTTCTTGATCAGCAGCAGGCTCTGGTGACTCGCCTAGCATAGATAGAGGAGCGTCTTGATAGGTGGGAGCGAGTCGCTCGTGGAGATGTACCGCCACTGGATCTGGTAGATGGCACTGATTTCTAGTGTTGAGTTAGTTGTTGGGTGTCTTGGTTAGAGTACCTTTTTATATGACCAAAGACATCAGTCGCATTTCTCATTATATCTTATCAAGGGGACATGTTTAAATATGTTAGTTTTTTCTTTGTTTTGAGCTAATTGATATATATTTGGATTGAGATTGGGTTGCTTGCCCATTTTAGTGCTTCATATGGATATTATTATGCTTTTCTATTCATTCTAGTTACATTTTTATGTCTCTTATATAAGAGCCTATGATCTTCATTGCATATCTTTAGGAGGTTGGATGGTCAGGGAACTATGCCCATGATAGCTCATATATATGTTTTTATGTTTCTTTGTCTTGATATACATGTGGAGGGGTGTTTGGTTAATTGGGCTATAAGCCCTCTATGCGTAAAAGATTAATTGTATATCATGCATATTGTCTGCTTCTAATCTCCTCAAGTTTATCATGTTTATATCTCATCCCTTATTCTAGTGATTGACATATTTTTTGTGCTAGCCTTGCAGCTTTCTTAGGCATATCTATTTGCAAGCTAACCATTGTTAATTAGTGACAAAAGGGGGGAGAATCATCCCACATAAAAGATCCAATTATATCTTTTTGTAGGACTTCATAGGTGCAAGCATTAAGGGAGAGATTTTGAAGAAAATTGAGTCTGTACGTGTCCTTTTGTAAAGTTCTATCTTGTAAATCTGTATAGATATGTAATTAGGGTGTATTTTGTTTTATGTTTTGGGTCAATCATAATATGGAGATCATGTTGAGTTTAGGATAGATGTTTTGTCTTGCAATTGACAAAGGGAGAGATTGTTAGTACATTGAATTTTGTCAATTGCCATATCATTTGTTTGAGCCAAGTCGTGTGGAGCCTCGACTAGAAGATTTTAGTCCAAGACTTGAAATCGACACCTATTCCTTCACTTTATCTTAAGCTAAATCATGCTCGAAAGGTAAGTTGCATATAGATTGTCCTTAGGAAATCCAAAACTATTAGTGCGCTTTTCTGTGGCATACTAGTGCACCTTGTTTGTCAATTCTTAGGTCAATGAGTCTAGTGTTGGTTGAGCTTAATGAAGACGAAGACCAAAGACTCAAGCGGACCTGTTGCATCAAGAAGAAGAATCAGGTAAAAGAGATGCCTTAGTGAGCCTCGAACCTTAACCAAAACGATAACACAAACCTCTTGATGACTCTAAACCTTTAAGAATACTTGTAGTCATCTTAGATTGGCCTTAGGTGTCTCAAAAGATCACCCCAAACATTGGCCTAAGAGGTTGGGCTGTGAAACAATATGGGTCAGCAATTGTTTGGTTGAACCCAAGCCTATCCGACCGGTCATGACCGGTCGACTGGACAGGTCCGACCGGTTAGACTGACCCCAGCAGAAGACAGCAAGCTTCTGTCTCAAACAGGCCATTGGCCGACCGGTCACAACTGGTCTTGGACCCCTGTTCGACCGATCGGCACTAGCCATTTTTTGCCCGTTTTAGACCCGTTGTGAATTTTCTTATAAAAGGGCTAGGCTCGATTTTTGGGGTAAGATGAGGGATTTTAAAAGGATTGAAGCCACCATTGTTGGAGATCATTAGAGGCTCAATTCATAACCCTAGCAAGGCATCTTCCTTGTGATTTAACACAAGAATGGAGCATTCCAAGTTCATGAAGAAGATAGCCTTTACACTCTTTTGATCTCTAGAGTTTAGATCAAACTTGATAGTTATATTTCCATCCAAAGCTCAATGATGAGATCTTTGTAGGTGAGAAACTCTAGAAAATCCAATCTCATTAGTGGTAGAGATCTCAAACCTACCCTCCTATCACCTTGGGCATCTCAAAGGCATCATATGCAAGGTGATTGATCAAGTGTAGCTGAGGCATTGGCGACGCAGCGACAACACGATCGGAGGAGCAAAGGGGAGCTTATTGAAGTATGAAAGAGCAGAGATCAAGCAACTCGAAGCGGCGGTGAACAAGGGGCTCATCCGACAAGTAAGGTTGTCAATTTGTTGAGAGTCCATCCACTATTTTCACTGTAGGAACTGGGTGCTAGAGTTTGTTTATCAAACTTGATCTAAGGTCAGTTTGTCGATCCTTAGCTTGTTAGTTAAGCCTAAAATTCTAGGAACATTGGCCTTTCCTTGACACGTTAGTCGGGCCTAAAGACTAGGGGCATTTGGCACTCCTTATCTCGTTTTCCAGGCCTAAACAAAGTCTTCAAGGGAGAGCCTCCGACACAAGAGTAAACGTGCGTCAGGTTGAGAGTTAGCTCTTATCCAAAACTCTATTATGGTTGAATAGTGAACCAGTAAAACCTCCGTATAAAGGTTGAGAGGTGAACCTCATTTAAAACCTCTATATAGTGAATGTTAGTGTGCTCAACGGGGTTGAGTACTTGAACCGAGAGTAGAGTAGACCCAAAGTCGAACCACTATACATGCTTGTGTTTGTGATTGTTTTGAGCACATTGTTATCTTAGCATTGTATGTTTAATTGTTTAATTATGAATGCTTCGTAGAAATGTATGTTAGGAACTAGATAGGTACATCCACACACAAGATGTACTCTCACTTATAAGAGTAGACTTGAGCCTTATGATCCATACTCATAGAGTCTACTTAGATTGCATAGATTAGGAGCTTGATTACTTTAATCATTTGATAATCTATGCTTGCTTAGACTAGGTTGCTTATTGCTTAAACCATATGCTAGTACTTATGATTGGGCCCACTTAGGCTTGAAAGTCAAAGTGTTAATTGCTTACTTAGTTTAAATTATTAAATTGCAAAAGTAAGAGAAAAGATTTTAAAAGGTCCTGATCACCCTCCCCCCTTCTAAGACTTAGCCATAATTCTAGTTGCTCCTTAAGCTTCCGCACGCATACGCCTTCACAAGTGTGTTAATCCAAAAGGCGCAATTTCAAAACGTCAATGAATAGCGTTATAAACACTCAAATCCTTACCCTTTCATTACGGCGTGTTTATCAAGTTAATCAGACTTGATTCTCCCTTGGCTAGGTGCTAAAATCATGGCAAAACACAAGTCCAAACATTGTTTGTAAAGCACCCAACACAACCACTGAAATCTCAGCTTGTTATGCCAAGAAGCAAGGCAGACGACTGGTCTGGCTATTCAATCGACCGGTCGGTCAGACCTTGAATAGGTCAGGGACTAAACTATTAAATACGACCGGTCTTGACTAAATATCTGACCAGTCCTGATCGATCGTCCAACAGATACCCGACCGGCCAATTCAGTCCAGCAACAACACTGAGCCTGGACATTTAATTCAACCGGTCCTAAGACCGGTCGGCTAACCGGTCGACCCTCAAATCCGAACGGTCGACTGGGGTCTTAGACCAGTCGGCTTGTAGCTATTTTCTATCCGTTGGAGCCCAAGTTTTTGGCTCTATAAGAGAAAATCTTGAGTTCTTTTACGATATGCATTTAACACCCATTAAGAGCATTGAGTGAGAGCATTTACTCACTTTCTCCTTCCCCGCCCTGCTCTTTCATGCCTTGAGTTCATCATTCAAACCTAGCCATTAATGGCCTATCATTAAGTATTCAAAGCTCGGTTTGAACTATGAACTCAAGCTTTTCATTCATGGTTGATCCAATCATTAAAACTTCATTTAAGGTCACTTATAGCCATTGAATGCTTAGATTGGTGGTTCCTATATTACCATTGCATTGAATAGGCAAAGGAAACTCCACCATTCTTCTCCCAACTACTCGGCATGAGCATATATATTACATTTGCATCGGTGGCTAATCTTAGGGAGGATAAAGAGGAGCTGAAGCAAGTTGGACCTGAAGCTACTCGTTGAAGGCATTGAAATCGGGGCTCAACCCTCTAGGTATGTCTAGTATTTAAGAGTCTATTACTTGTGTTAAAATTCCCTGGATTTGAAACCTCCGGTGGGAGTGTACGTGGCCATTCTTGGATTAGGATTGGTGAGAGTTTGAGATATAAATTCGGTAAGTCTCTAGATTGGGCCATCGGCGGATGGTAAATAAGGTCCTAGAAAAAAGGATGTTAAGGTTGATGGTGAACCTTATTTAAAATCACGACTATAGTGAAATCTGGTGTTCTCGTAGGCTAAGAACGTGAATCAGGGAGTGGAGTAGGGAAACCGAACTACTATATATCATTGTGCATTGTGGGAATGAATGATTATTATATGTTAAACTTATGAAATTGCTTAGTCAATCATGAATATCAACTGTTTGTTAAAATGTCAATGATAGTTCATCTTGTAATCTTGAACACTAACTTGCTTAGAATATATTGTGATAATCATGTTTGTTAGCACTTATTTAAATTGCTTTTAAATTGTGCTGAAATTTCAAAAGTCTTATTCACTCCCCCCCCCCCCCCCCCCCCCCCCCCCCCCCCCCCCCAGGACCTTAGGCATATCTCCTTATCTCTAAAAGCGGTAAAACTGCAATTTCAGTTTCATGAGAAAGTATTGAGTTGGAGCAGTGTGCACTAAGATTTAGTACACATGCTTCACATATAAGAATATTTATATTTTCCATTCACGGTACAAGAGATTCAACTCTGGTGCCTCATACCTGATTTTACCATTAATTTCAATATGGAAGCTTGCTGGAGAGGATGTGTCATTGCCTCCCACTCCGTCACACCTTCTGTACGATGCGGCTTTCTTTTCTTGAATAAAGAGTGTGCAGAGAGAAGACTGTGGCTATCTATTTGTAGTGTAGGCTTTCTTTTCTTAAATAAGGAGTGTGCAGACAGAAGACTATGGGTATCTATTTGTAGTGTATAGAGATGGTGTACGAATCCTTTCCATCGTCAAACTCGTTCCCACGGTGTCTGCACCACACCCCTCTCAAAGAGGAAAAAACCCATACACATGTTTCTATTACCAAGAGAAGGAATCATTACATGACTGTCCTATGGAATAGGCGTATACACCTCATCTCCGTTCACTTTAATGATTCAACTGTTCATTTCATTGCTTGCTAGATCCCACTTTTGTAATAGACCATTCAAAGCTTTGATGAGAAAAATATGGTGTTACTCATAAAGTGAGCACCCACTATCACCCAAAAATAAGTGGACAAACCGAGATATCCAATCGAGAGATCAAACATATATTGGAGAAAACAGTAAACCCCGATCGCAAGGATTAGTCACTTTGACTAACCAATTCACTCTAGGCTTACCGTATAGCTTTCAAAACTCTCATTAGAATGTCTCCTTATAGACTCATCTGTAGGAAGGCTTGTTACTTGCCCGTGGAGTTGGAACATAAGGCATATTAGGCTATTAAGAAAATAAATTCCAATTCTGATAAAGTAAGCTCACTGCGCAAGCTTCAATTAAATGAACCTGCAAAGATCTGGTGTTGAGCTCTTAATTGTGCATATTCTAACCCCAATTCATCACTCATTATGCACGGTTTACATGTTTAAAGGACTATTCTAAGGCGTGATTTGTGATTGTAGGAACAAGATGGAGATGTCACCAATTGAAGGCTAAATGTAGCTCCTTAAGAGCATTGAAGACCATAGGATGAAGAGAAAAGAAGGACCAAAGAAAGCCAAGGCAAGGAGAGAAGAGAAAAGAAGAAAGAAAGAAAGAAATAGAGAGAAAAAAGAAGCCAGACCGGTCGGCTGACCGGTCAGCCAAGCAAGCCCGACCGGTCTTGACCGGTCGGCCTACCATTGGAGCTCATGGACTGTTCAGGAACACAGCCCGACCGGTCAAGACCGGTCGAGCATAGCTGCTGGATAAGGGGATTTCCATGTCCGACCGGTCATGACGGGTCGGCCAGCGTAAACAGCTTATTACTAATTCGGGATTCCGGATTTTTCTGCGCTTTTGCGTAAGTTTACGCAATTTCTGGAACTTTCTTGCGTATTGGACTCCTCCAAGCTATAAAAGGGTGTCTTCCCTTCATACCGAAGGAGGCTACGACGTGGGGATTGCTCAGGAGACGGATTCTACTTCGGATTTCTAGTTTTCTTCCCGTTTTAGTTATTTTCTATGTTTTTAGAGGCTTCTAGTTCAAGGATGTTAGAGATGAACTAAAACCTCTTAGCTAGGGCTAAGAGGTGAAGCTTTTGATTCGTTTTTGATGGATTGATGCAACCTAGGTTTCCTTTTATACTTTGATTGATGAATTTTAGTTCAATATGAGTTTGAATCAAGTACTATTTTGGTTTCTACTTTGATCTCTTGATGACTCCGGGCTCATGTGATTCTTAGTGATTCTAACTTAGTATCTTAGCTTTTGAGCATTGTTTATGCTTGTGTAATGCATTGATCTACCATCGACTCCGGGCATGGTAGACGCTTTGATTGCCTTGTATGCAATGGCCTGATTTTCATGTGGGAACTCATTCAACTAAAGTTCTTATCTTTTGTATATAATCTGGAATAATTGTTTATTGATTGATTTTGATTTAATTAGAGTTCTAATCATGAGTTGTAATCAGGTCTAGTGACAGGACTTGGTGAAAGCTATGGTTATGAATCTCAACTAGATTGGAAAGAGGCTTGTCCTATACAATTGAGTGTGCCCAAGGCCTGAGCATGGTTGTGGGAATCAAATCAATGAATAAGCACTTGTTTCAGATGATTGTTGGTTTAACTGCTCTATATTCCGATCGGATGGAGAAAGGAATTCGATTCCGATTGAGTTATGAGAGACCTAGTTGTGTTGATGCATTGAAACTTATCAAAAGTGGATCCTTGGCGCTCTAGTGCCTTTTTAGATTGAAATTACCTTAACCATTCACTGTTTAAACTCAAATTGCTATTTTACAGTTTTAGCTCTTAATAGGATCTTAATTATTAGTTGTTTTAGACAAATTCTGAGGATACCCATACATAAATCTCTGTGGGAACGATACTCGGTCTTTCCGAATTATTACTACTTCGCAACCCTACACTTGGGGAGTGAACAAGTTTTTGGCGCCGCTGCCGGGGAATTCTATGCGGTATTTTTAGAATTTTTTTGAGATAACTTTTAGTTGAGATTGTGTTAAGTTAGGTTTAGGATTTGTTTTGCTTTCTAGAATAGGTTTTCTTCTAATTACTAACTTAGCTTGTTTTGATTTTTGCAGGATTCTAACATAGGTCTAATCCAGGGATTTTTAGGAAGTTGAAGAAGAAGAAGGCATCTTAAGTCACAAATCAGGTTTTATCATTCTAACCATACTCTTCTTCTTCTCCTACTCATTCCTATTATATTCATCTCTTGTAGAGTGGGTGGAGACTCCTTTTGGATCTCTGAAAGGTAGGCCTTGTGCCACCTGGATTCCTATTGGTCGGCTCTGCCGCCTTGGATCACCTTGTGCTCAGAGATTTCTCTTCTCAACCTATTCCTCTTGCTTCTTTTCCTATACTTTTTCTCAAAAGACTCAAAGAGTGGGTGGGGAGTTCTTTGAACCCCTATCGACCAGGAGAAATCGGTCTCTATCCTTGTTTCTGGCTTAGCCATTGCAAGACACCTTGTGCTTAAGTCCTAGAGAGGAGTAAAGGAAGGAAGGAAGAATTCTTTTTCCGTTTTGTTCATTCTTTTCGGTTTTGCATGCCAAATTGGGCTCGGACTTATAATAACCGACTTGTAAGGGACGGAGTAATTGTTGAAGGGATTGATAGAGAGCCTCGTGCTAGGAAACATCAAAATTTTCCTAAAATTACTAGAGAGATGGCTGAAAATCAACCAAATCAAGGGGTTAATCAAAATCCAGCCCCAAACCTTACTGAATTGGATGAGAATGAAGTGGGGGATGTACCTCAACCTAGAACTTTACGCGACTATTTACAACCAGCTAGGACGAGTACTCCCTCTTGCATAATTTTCCCTCACAATATGGGAAATATTGATTTTAAACCGGAGTTGATCCAACTTCTTCCTAGATTCCATGGACTCGACTCTGAAAGCGCTTATTTACATATTAAGGAATTTGAAGAGGTTATAGCCACAATAAACTATGACAATGTGACCAAGGATACAATAAAACTTAAATTATTCCCTTTTTCCTTGAAAGAGAAGGCCAAATCATGGCTACATTCCTTAAGGCCGAGGTCTATTGGGACATGGGCTGAGATGACTAGGGAGTTTCTTAAAAAATTCTTCCCTACTCATCGAACCAATGCACTAAGAAGGGCCATAATGAACTTCGCCCAAAAAGAAGAAGAAACCTTTTTCCAATGTTGGGAAAGGTATAATGAGCTTTTAAACGCATGTCCACATCATGGCTATGAAAGGTGGAGGTTGATTAGTTTCTTCTATGATGGATTAAACTCAACCATGCGCCAATTTGTTGAGATGATGTGCAATGGGGAGTTCATGAACAAGGAAACGGAGGAAGCTTGGGATTATTTCGACATGTTGGCTGAAAATGCACAAGCATGGGATACATCTAAGCCAACAGGTTCAAAACAACCCCAAGCCAAGGAAAAGGGAGAAATTTATGTTTTAGATAGGCAAGATGATCTAGGTTCTAGAGTGGCTAAGCTCACACGAAAGGTCGAGGAGATGGAACTAAAGAAAGTGGACACAACCCAACAAAAGGGGGCTGTTGACACTATTTGTGGTATTTGTGCTTCCAATGTGCATCAAACGCCGGATTGTCCAACAATCTATGCGTTTCGAGAACTTTTATTTGAACAATTGAATGCCTTGAATAGTTATCAACGACCTTTTAGTACTCCAAATTCAAACACGAATAATTTTAGTTGGAGAAACAACCCAAACTTCAATTGGGCGAATGGAAACACGGCTAATCAAAATAATCCTCAAAGGGGGCCCCCAATGCAAATGGCCCCACCTCAAATGCCTATAGAGGATACTTTGAAAGCATTCGTGGAAGGACAAGCTCAAATTAATCAATCCAACCATACGATAATGCTTGAGCTTAAAAGTTCGGTGGAGGAAATCAAGGCTCGCTTAAACGCAAGGGAAGGGATGCTTCCAGCCCAACCCGTACCAAATCCAAAACAACAATGCGAAATAAGCGTGCCTAGTTCTTCTAACCAACATATGAAACATGCGAAGGCCATCACCACTCTTAGAAGTGGTAAAATCATTGAAAAATCTGATCCGGTGAAGGTTTCAACGCCTAATGATCCGGTATCTTCCAAAGAGGATGATGGACCTAGCATCACCTTGAATGAAAAAGAGCCATTAAAAGAATATAGGCCCGTTGCTCCATTCCCCCAACGCTTGATTCCAGCCAAACCTCAAGATAAATATCAGGAATTTTTGGAGGTTTTTAAGCAAGTCAAAATCAACATCCCACTGTTGGATGCCATTAAGCAAATACCGTCATATGCAAAATTTTTAAAAGACCTTTGCACGGTTAAAAGAAAAATACATGTGCAAAAGAAGGCATTTTTGACAGAGAATGTGAGTGCCATTATCAACCACGGGATGCCCAAGAAATACAAAGATCCTGGTTGTCCGACCATATCATGTATGATTGGAGATCACCGGGTGAAACATGCTTTACTTGATCTAGGGGCAAGTGTGAACTTAATTCCCTTTTCGGTCTATGAACAATTGGGTTTAGGTGAATTAAAACCCACCAAAACCACATTACAACTTGCTGATCGATCAATTCGTATTCCTAGAGGGGTGGTTGAGGATGTCCTTGTCCAAGTTGACAAAGTCTACTACCCGGTGGACTTTATTGTCTTGGACACACGACCCATGGTTAATATTGGCCCTCAAATTCCTGTCATACTTGGCCGCCCATTCCTAGCTACATCAAACGCTATCATAAATTGTAGGAGTGGGGGCATACAAATGTCTTTTGGCAATATGACGATTGAGTTGAATGCTTTCAATATTGACAACCAACAAGAGGATGAAGATGAGGAGGTCCACCAAATAACCATGATCAATTCTATTGTGGAAAATGAGTCCCTCTCACCTTTTTACTCCGGTCCCTTAGACGAAGAAGTGACTCACTCCCTTGATGAGAACGATAATATGATAAGGGATATGGTCACACTTTTTGAGTTGGTATCGGCAAAGGACGTGAGCCGAGAGAAGGATGTGGAAACAATACCTTTTTGTGCTGAGAAACCAATTCAAATTTCCACTCCTTTATGGATCATGCATACCGAACTCCACCAACCCTGGGATGATCCTTACTTGCAATATCATTGCCCAGGAAAATCTGATTGGAGATATATTTTTCCTGATAAATCTGATGATGTCTCCTCTTATACATGTGGTGAAAACATTAAGGAACCCGCTGAAATTCCTTTTTGGGACTTTAAGTGGCTTATCTCGATCACCCACACACATGTACATTGCAAAGCAGGATATTGGATGACCTTACTGCGAAACCTTTTGATCCATCTAATGATTCTGCTTGACTTTATGCTTTTGGATGAGTTGTTGGGATTAACCTCCTAGTCTGACGGAGGATAATTTGCTAGAATGCTTTCCCATTAGGATTTGCTTTGATAGTTGATTTAGTTGTGAAGTAATCCATCTCCAAAAGCTAATCTTGCCATGGAATATATGCTTCAGGTGATATCTCTCTTTCTCACTCTCCTTTATTTTATGTCATTGCTCTCATGTCATACATATTGCAATCTTATCACATTAAGGACAATGTAAAGTTTTGGTTGGGGGGTGAGAGATTCCTTTGATGAATCTGCTAGCTTTTGTGACATGTCGAGCAAAGATGTAGAAATTTTTCAATTTTTTTTTAAATTCGAAACTCTTTTGGAAGGCTTTGATTCTATGCATTCGAGATAGCATAAGTATAAGAAGATGAGATACGAAGTGAGGGATGTTGCAAGCTTTGAATTTCTCTTAATATAATGGTTTTATATGTGAATTCACCTATTTTTATGATTGATAGAAAATTTGAACACCTTTTGCACCTAGTTCACATTACACGATTTTCATGATTTGAAAGGATTATGTGATTTGTGGACTAACTAGACCGTGATTGAAGGTATTGAGAAACCAAGCCGGGGTACTTTGTCCATCCTTGTCCATGGGAAAATAAGGAAAGATATGGATTTCTAAAAATCCTATCTAATGTAAAAGAAAAAGGAAAGGAAGGATGAAATCGGGAAGGAAAGAAAAATGGTAGAAAATTTCGATTAGGGCTACCTACTACCAACCGGGGGATGGTCTACCCGAAACCAAAGCCGGAAATGGGATGTAGTGTGAAAGTCGTCGGAAGGACGGTAAGGCAAATTCCTGTCATAGGCTTGTTGTTGCTCTATATACATTGATATCCATAGTTTAGTTGATTTATGAAGAAGATAATCCCGGAGATTCATGAGATGAACTTTCACCATGCACACTAGGTTGAATTTGTTGAAGTTCTTCTATCTATCAATCAATCAACGGGAATTTCATATAAATACTTATTATGTTCTGAGAGTTTTAGGTTTCAACCTTTATCACTGAATTTCTCTGATTCTTACGCTTATGTGTCTTGGAATGTATAGAAGAGTAGTTTCTAGAGGAGAGTTGGGTTTTGGAGAATGAAACTAGTTTCACGCATGTTTTGCTCGGGACTAGCAAAATGCTGGTTGGGGGGTGTGTTGAGCTCTTAATTGTGCATATTCTAACCCCAATTCATCACTCATTATGCACGGTTTACATGTTTAAAGGACTATTCTAAGGCGTGATTTGTGATTGTAGGAATAAGATGGAGATGTCACCAATTGAAGGCTAAATGTAGCTCCTTAAGAGCATTGAAGACCATAGGATGAAGAGAAAAGAAGGACCAAAGAAAGCCAAGGCAAGGAGAGAAGAGAAAAGAAGAAAGAAAGAAAGAAATAGAGAGAAAAAAGAAGCCAGACCGGTCGCCTGACTGGTCAGCCAAGCAAGCCCGACCGGTCTTAACCGGTCGGCCTACCATTGGAGCTCATGGACTGTTCAGGAACACAGCCCGACCGGTCAAGACCGGTCGAGCATAGCTGCTGGATAAGGGGATTTCCAAGTCCGACCGGTCATGACCGGTCGGCCAGCGTAAACAGCTTATTTCTAATTCAGGATTCCGAATTTTTCTGCGCTTTTGCATAAGTTTACGCAATTTCTGGAACTTTCTTGCGTATTGGACTCCTCCAAGCTATAAAAGGGTGTCTTCCCTTCATACCGAAGGAGGCTACGACGTGGGGATTGCTCAGGAGATGGATTCTACTTCGGATTTCTAGTTTTCTTCCTGTTTTAGTTATTTTTATGTTTTTAGAGGCTTCTAGTTCAAGGATGTTAGAGATGAACTAAAACCTCTTAGCTAGGGCTAAGAGGTGAAGCTTTTGATTCGTTTTTGATGGATTGATGCAACCTAGGTTTCCTTTTATGTTTTGATTGATGAATTTTAGTTCAATATGAGTTTGAGTCAAGTACTATTTTGGTTTCTACTTTGATCTCTTGATGACTCCGGGCTCATGTGATTCTTGGTGATTCTAACTTAGTATCTTAGCTTTTGAGCATTGTTTATGCCTGTGTAATGCATTGATCTACCATCGACTCCGGGCATGGTAGACGCTTTGATTGCCTTGTATGCAATGGCTTGATTTTCATGTGGGAACTCATTCAACTAAAGTTCTTATCTTTTGTATATAATCTGGAATAATT
Organism: Liriodendron chinense; assembly: GCA_003013855.2. Classification (NCBI taxonomy): domain Eukaryota; kingdom Viridiplantae; phylum Streptophyta; class Magnoliopsida; order Magnoliales; family Magnoliaceae; genus Liriodendron; species Liriodendron chinense. Next base: position 109,067 of record ML058423.1, read on the forward strand.
GTTTATTGATTGATTTTGATTTAATTAGAGTTCTAATCATGAGTTGTAATCAGGTCTAGTGACAGGACTTGGTGAAAGCTATGGTTATGAATCTCAACTAGATTGGAAAGAGGCTTGGCCTATACAATTGAGTGTGCCCAAGGCCTGAGCATGGTTGTGGGAATCAAATCAATGAATAAGCACTTGTTTCAGATGATTGTTGGTTTAACTGCTCTATATTCCAATCGGATGGAGAAAGGAATTCGATTCCGATTGAGTTATGAGAGACCTAGTTGTGTTGATGCATTGAAACTTATCAAAAGTGGATCCTTGGCGCTCTAGTGCCTTTTTAGATTGAAATTACCTTAACCATTCACTGTTTAAACTCAAATTGCTATTTTACAGTTTTAGCTCTTAATAGGATCTTAATTATTAGTTGTTTTAGACAAATTATGAGGATACCCATACATAAATCTCTGTGGGAATGATACTTGGTCTTTCCGAATTATTACTACTTCGCAACCCTACACTTGGGGAGTGAACATCTGGAATGAAGCTATTGAGAGCACGAGAATTTACAAGGATAGGATGAAGGTGTTCCACGATAAGAACATTCATAAAACATTCACGATCAATCAAAAAGTCCTTTTATACAATTCTCGATTGCATTTATTTTCAAAAAAATTGAGGTCTCGATGGACTGTTCCCTTCATTGTTCAAACTGTTTATCCATATGGGACCATCGAGCTTTTAAATCCAAGTAATGGAAACATCTTTAAAGCCAATGGTCAGCATTTAAAGCCATTTTTTGATAATTTTCCTTCAGAGGATATGTCCATACCTCTGAATGATCCTGTGTACTGGGATACTTGATCTCCTAGTCTGATGGAGGTATAGAGTAGTTTAGGTTAGGTTTGTCTTGCTCTCCTCTAAATGTCAACTTTTAACTTTCTCAGGTACTTTCGTTCTCATTCTCCTTTATTTTTGTATTCCTCTCATGCCATCGCATAATGCATATGTTTTTACATTGAGGACAATGTAGGATTTTGGTTGAGGGTGAGATTCCTTGATGAATACACTAGTAATTTGTGACATTTCAAGCACTTTACGTGGATTTTTTTTAATTTTCTGTACTTTAAAATTTTGTTTCTATGAACTTAAGTATATATGAATATGAGAAGAAGAGAGATGAAGTGATTTGATTTGAAAAGCTTAAAATTCTTTTAATATAGTATTTTTCTATATGAGTTCCCCTCTTTATATGACTAATTGAGAATTTTGAACACTTTGGAAGTCTAGATCACATTACACGATTCTAATGATTGAAAGGATATTTATATTGGTTAGATCATGACCTAAAGTGCTAAGGAATCAAGTCAGGGATCTTTGTCCATCACGTTCAGTAAATAAGAGAAGAAAAGAATGTTTAAGATATTAATTTCTAAAAATTTTATCTTATTTTGTGGCATGAAAAGAAGAGAAAAAGAATAGAGTTGAAAATCTGTTTAAAGAATATCGAAAAGGGCTACCTATCACCAACCAAGGGAGGGCCTATCACCCAAGTTGGTAATGGGAACTAGTGTGAAAGCAATCAATAAAACGGTAAGGCAAATTCCTATCATAGGCTTGTGGTTGATCTGTGCACTATTGGGTTTGTAATCTAGTTGATCCATGAAAAAGGGTAATCCTGAAAATTGATAAGTTGAGCATTCACAGAGCACACTAGATTACAATTGTTTGAATTATTCTATTTGTCAAATAATTAACGGGGACTCTACTCGAAACACTCATTATGTCTTAGAAAGATTAAGGTTTGAGAAATTAGTCACTACTTATTCCTGAAATCTCATTTTCGTATATCTTGGAGTATAAAAGTGTAGTTTCTAAGAGAGGGTTTGAGTTGGAGAATTGGAATTATTTCACACATGCATGTTTTGCTCGGGACTAGAAAAATGTTAGTTGGGGGTGTGTTGAGCTCTTAATTGTGCATGTTTATGCCCTAATTCATCACATATTTACATTGATTAAGTTATTAAAAGACTCATCTTATATGTGTATTTATGTGTGTAGGAAAGAGAAAGAAGCCTCATGATTTCAAAGGCAATGATACTATTTTGAAGCACATTGAAGAGCAATAGGAGAAGAGCTAAGAAGTGGAGAAAAGAAGAAAAGAAGAAAGGAAGAAGTCTAAAGTCTGAATTCAGAAGAATATGAAGACATGAATTTTTTATAAGTGTTCGATATGTGTTCGATAGGTCTTCGATAGATCAAAACTAGCAATTTGATTGATAAGAAATTCACAGTTTAGGGGTTGAAAGTTTGAACTCGTTGGACAAAAACTTGTTCGCTCACCTCAAGTGCAAGGCTGCGATGTAGTAATAATTCTAAGTAAGACCGAGGTCGATCCACAGGGAATTAGATAAACAATTATAATTTATTCCAACGACTTCAATTAACACAATTTTGGAAATCAATTATGAGAACTAGAACTAAAACAGTAATTTAAAAGGGAAATCTGAGAATATGAGAGAGAAAACTAAGGCTTTTAAGGATCCAGTTATAGCAATCCCCTGTTAATTCATTCATCTAAGCATAAAACACAACTAGATTCGAAGTTCTATCTCTCATCTAGTTGGAAGATAAAGCATTCAAGCACAAACAATCCCACTTAAGTTAAGAAATCAAGTTCTAGTCCTATTTGATCACATGGACTTCAAATATGTAGCCCTCTGAGTAACAGCCATGCTAAGACACTATGGCATGCTCAAGGGTTACCGCAATTCAAATCAAATGAATCCCAACATGGCAATCTCAGAGAATTCAAGGAACTCATGTCCAGGGTACATGAACTCTCATAAAACTTTTAAAAATACCAACTTTATTCAAACTAGAACATTCAAAATCCAAACTTGAAGTAAAGGTACTTGAATCAAAATGAATTAAACATGAAATTAGTCACAAGCTTCACCTCTTAGCCTTAGCTAAGAGGTTTTAGCTGAGCATTGTCATACTACAAATAGAATTGAAAGAAAAACTAGATAAAAACATAAAAACTAGAAAAATCAGAGTTGCAGACGCTCCACGAAGCTTTCCCTCACCTTCTACAACTTCCAATATCTTCTAGGATGCCTTTAGATCGAATTATAGGAGTCCTTTTATAGCCTTCAAGCCTTAACATCGTAGAATATTCTGGAATTTTTGTAAACTTACGCACTTGCGTAGAGAAAATCGGACTAGAAATAGAAGTTTCTGGACTGGGCGCACGGGCGATTGATCGCTTGGGATGGGCGATCAATCGACTGTGCTCTTTAGTCAGTGGGCGATTGATCGCAGGTGGCCAGGTGATTGATCGCCCGGACCAAAAGGTGTCCAAAGAATTCAATAGTTTTTTCTTCAAAATTCAGGATTTTTGATGGCTTGGGCGATTAATCACCGAAGCTGAGCGATTAATTGGAGGATGACTTTTTTGTCCAACAACATTTCTGGAAGTCCTGCACTATGGGCCATCAATCGGTTTGAGCAACCGATCAATCGCTAGTCCCTCCTTCAGTCCAGCAATGCATGCACAGCGGCTGATAAATCGGCCAGGCCAATGGATCAATCGATCACCCTGGAGATCAATCGATCAGGCCAGCCGATCAATGGACCAGGGTGATTTTTCTTCATTTCTTTTCCTCTCCTTCTTGCTTCTTTCCTTTGGTCTTCAATGTATATTAAGAAATGTTTTTAAGCATCATTTTGGTGAAATCCTTCTCTTATTCCTGTAAACACAAAAACATGTATTAGTTTAGTCTTTAAACACATAAACCATACATAGTGTTTGATGATAAGCGTTAGAATATGTATCAATTAGAAGCTCAACATTGGACATAAATCTCGATGTATCGAAGGAGTTTCGATATATCAAAATTTGAATTTTGATTTATCTAAGAGGATTTCGATTGATCAGAGAATGATGGAAATTTTACAACTCTTTGGACACATATTTCAATATATCGGAGTGGTTTTAATATATCATAATCACTATTTCGATTGATCAAAGTTCCTATCGAAACCTTCTTGAACTGCGCAACTTGTTACGCAATTCCAGAAGATTTCAAGGTGGTGTGTGATTTTTCTATAAAAAGACACCACTAAACTCGTCTAAAGGAATCATAGAGGATTCCTAATCGTGCTAGAGGTGGAGAGGGTTGAAGTGGAGCTTCTACAACTCCGATTTTTAAGGTTTTTCTATTTCTAGTTCATGTTCTTAGTTATTTCTTTTTCTTTTTCTAGTTCAATCATGTCTCTGATTGGCTAGACCTCTTAGCTAGGGTTAAGAGGTGAAGCTTGTAGTTATTGTTAATACTTTGATTCAATTCTAGGTTTTGCTTTTGGATTTAATGTTGAACAGAGGTTTATTTAAGTTTGAATGAAGTTCTAAGTTCAGTTTTTCTTTTATCTCTTGATGGCTCCGGTTTCATGTTATGATTAGAAGATTTAAAGTTAGATTCTTACTTCTTTTGGATGGTACCAAATATATAGAATCAAACTAAACCAAACTTTGAAAATTAAATCACTAATCAATGAGTTCATTAACTTGTTCCAATTGTCTAAACTAATGGCCATCTAATGGGCCTTATTACATCAATACTTTCAAACTAAAATCAAAATAAATCAATTCTCAAAAATCTTCTAGAATATTTCCTCATCTGAAATCGCTTCCTCGAAGTCTTCTAAATCATCATCTGTCACTACGGTTAATCGCATAACACTGCGTCAGCTATAAAAGCCGGTGAGTATTTTCATATAGTTTAGCACATGTAATTCGATATAGAAAATCACTTGACCATTAAATTACAAATCATTACAAGTCCAATGGTAATTTCATCAAACCAAAATCTCTTAAACATGCACGTGATGCATGGTATGCAAGTATGTCTCAACAATCTCAGTACGGTTATCAATAGAACATCTAGGGCCAGTTTATTTTCGGGCCTACACTATTTCACAAAATCCATCATGGCTGCAGAGTTAGTCTCTTGTACACACCAGGGAACTCACCCAACCTGCTAAAATCATTTGATATCCACCAAGTAGGCTAGTATGGTATCTTGCACACACCAGGGAGCTCAACCAACCCTTCCACAATCGATGGACTATCAGAAGGGTATATTGCACACACAGGGTGCTCAACCAGGGACTGTTGCACACACTTGGGCACTCACCCGAACAACATCAATGGGTCTATTGCACACACAGGGCACTCAATCAGGGACTGTTGCACACACTTGGGCGCTCACTGTTCACTCCCCAAGTGTAGGGTTGCGAAGTAGTAATAATTCGGAAAGATCGAGTATCGTTCCCACAGAGATTTATGAATAGGTATCCTCAGAATTTGTCTAAAACAACTAGTAATTAAGATCCTATTAAGAACTAAAACTGGAAAATAGCGATTTGGGTTTAAACAGTGAATGGTTAAGGTAATTTCAATCTAAAAAGGCACTAGAGCGCCAAGGATCCACTTTTGATAAGTTTCAATGCATCAACACAACTAGGTCTCTCATAACTCAATCGGAATCGAATTCATATCTCTATCCGATCGGAATATAGAGCGGTTAAATCAACAATTATCTAAAACAAGTGCTTATTCATTGATTTGATTCCCACAACCATGCTCAGGCCTTGGGCACACTCAATTGTATAGGACAAGCCTCTTTCCAATCTAGTTGAGATTCATAACCATAGCTTTCACCAAATCTTGTCACTAGACTTGATTACAACTCATGATTAGAACTCTAATTAAATCAAAATCAATCAATAAACAACTATTCCAGATTATACAACAAAAGATAAGAACTTTAGTTGAATAAGTTCCCACATGAAAATCAGGCCATTGTACACAAGGCAATCAAAGCGTCTAACATGCCCGGAGTCGATGGTAGATCAATGAACTACACAAGCATAAACAATGCTCAAAAGCTAAGATACTAAGGTAGGATCACTAAGAATCACATGAGCCCGGAGTCATCAAGAGATCAAAGTAAAAACCAACATAGTACTTGATTCAAACTCATATTGAACTAAAATTCATCAATTAAAACATGAAAGGAAACCTAGGTTACATCAATCCATCAAAAACGAATCAAAAGCTTCACCTCTTAGCCCTAGCTAAGAGGTTTTAGTTCAACTGTAACATCCTTGAACTAGAAACCTCTAAAAACATAAAAAAAAATAACTAAAACAGGAAGAAAACTAGAAACTCGAAGTAGAATCCGTCTCCTAAGCAATCCCCACGTTCTAGCATGCTTTGGTATGAAGGGAGGACGTCCTTTTATAGCTTGGAGGAGTCCTTTATGCAAGAAAGTTTCAGATTTCGCGTAAACTTACACACTTGCGCAGAGAAATCCGGAGCCCGTTTTAGAAATTTTCCGTTTTACACATAGCCGACCGGTCTGGACCGGTCGGACTGGGCTGGGCGACCAGTCACGACCGGTCGGTCTCTGTTCTACCCTTAGTCCAGCAGCTATAACCGACCGGTCTTGACCGGTCGGACTGGCTTCCTGATCAGTCCAGTGAATCCAATGGTGTGGCCAACCGGTCTTGACCGGTCGGGCTTCTTTGGCCGACCGGTCAGCCGACCGGTCTAGCCTCTTTTCTTCTTTATTTCTTTCTTTCTTTCTTCTTTTCTCTTCTCTCCTTGCTTTGTCTTTCTTTGGTCCTTCTTCCTATGGTCTTCAATGCTCTTAAAGAGCTCCATTTAGTCTTCAATTTGTGAAATCTCCATCTTGTTCCTACAATCATAAATCATGCATTAGAATAGTCCTTTAAACATGTAAAGCGTGCATATTGAGTGATGAATTGGGGTTAGAATATGCACAATTAAGAGCTCAACACTCACCCGAACAACATCAATGGGTCTATTGCACAAACAAAGGTGCTCACCCTACGATAATAACTGGAGTTCTCAAATCGTACTATGCATGAATCAAATCAATACCTCAAACCTTTTCCAAGAAACTCAAAATCAAATCACACATGTACAGTGTAATTTAATTGAAAACCTCCACATATAATATTGAAATTAATACGGAACATAATCACAAAAAGAAAAAATTCAAACCCGAGGTACAATATCCAATATTTTTTAACAAAACGACACAAATATTTTAATCATATTAATCTAAACTACAAATAGTTATTTCTAAAATAAACCGAACATAAATATGTGAAAAATGATATGAGAAGAAACTCACATGTGTGGTGACAAGGTCCTAAACTTGAATTTCGATTCGTATTGTGCTATGACCAGTGACTCAACTCGGTGTGCCAACTCAGCTACTCGACTCGTTCCCTCCTTCTTCTTTCCTTATTTCTTTCTCTTTCTTCTTTCTTTCTTTCCTCCTTCTTTCCTTTCCTTTCCTTTCTCTTTCTTTCTTTCTTTCTTTCTCTCTCTTTAACCGATACATAACCTAATCTCCTGTCTAAGGAAGGTTTTTATAGAAGGATTTAACGTGGAAACTAATGTTAAGAGACTCGATTTGATGTGGCTTACGTCTTACACAAGGAAAAGAGGATGTCGTTTCGAACAGCTATGAAAGACTTGTGTGGATCTCAGTTGGAGTCGGAAATCCACATGTTAGGGAATGGACGATCTGGATTAACGTCATATAATAAGGAGTCGGAGGTTTGGACGGTTGGCGTTTACGGAAGGTCTAACGGACACTATTTGAATTGGAGAAGGAGACAATTGCTTTCCGGAGATACTTATCACATGAGACCCGTCAAAGATCTAGGTTGAGTCCACACGAAGATCTGGAAGAGATCAGAGCAATCCATGCAATGGAGATTCGAAGATCTTGAATTCCTTAGATTTGAACAGTAGCTTGAGGAGGATTGGATGTTCCGCTGATGAAAGAAAAAACTTGAGGGGAATGTAGGCGTAAGGGAAAGAAGACGGACGGACGGCTACGATCACTGACGTGGGGACCAGATTGATGGACAACGAGGTCCATCCGGCCGACAGTGACGCACGCTGTCGCGGCGCTGGAAGAGAGAAGAAGACGAAAGTTGTTGCTTCCGTTTGGTCAAACGTGGTTTGACCGAGCGTGACACGCACTCGCAATGTACATGGGCCCCACCATGATGCATGGGACAAGTCCAGTCCATTCATCAGGTAGGCCACATAATTTTAGGGCATGACACCAAAAATGAGGCAATTCTGAGGTTAGATGGCCCACTTATGGCCTGATTTCTTATTAGGTCATTTGTAGGATGATGTGACAGCTGAAATTCGACGTGTCCAGTTAAAATGTACCCCTAAGCTAATATATGAAGTTTTGCGTGAAAATGATCATCAGAAACTGGCATACTTAAAATCGTCAGTTTAACTTAAGTTTAACAAATGGCATTTTCATAATTATTGTAAATTTGCAAGTTTTGTGAAATCCGACACTTCTACGCTATTTTAGGGTTTATTTTGAGCAACTTTAATAAAGGGATCCTATATTAATCCTCTTACAAATTGTTTATTATTAATTTTTCAATATAACAAGTCATGTAAATTGTTAAATAATTAATTAAATTATTATTTAAATTATTTCAAAAACCTGGGTCATTACACTTTGGGACTACTTTTTAATAATCAAATGATCTCCAAATGAGTTGATTCTAAATTCATTTTGAAAGTTCATTGAATTATCTATCTAACAACCAAAAGATCACCCGATCCAACCTGTAATAAGGGAGTTATGACCATTTTTATGGGACCATGGGTTGCAATGTCAAAACAATGATCAGGATTTTGGATCCACTTTTGAAAGGTGAAATGGTCTCTAAATGAGCTGATTATAAAGTCGTTTGAAAGTTCATTGAATTATCTTTCTAATGAGCATAAGATCACCATGATTTAACTTATAATGAGTGAGCTATGACCATTTTCCCAAACCCCGATCTAGGCATTGTTCAAATCATAATGAGGACTTTGAACCCACTTTTGAAAGGTCGAATGGTCTCTAAATAAGTTGATTCTAAAGTCATTTGAAAGTTCATTGAATTATCTTTTCAACGAGCATAGTTTCACCCCAATCTAACCTATAATGAGGGAGTTATGGCTGTTTTCGTGGGACCGTGAGATGCATTCTCCAAACCATGATTATTGTTTTGTTCAAATCCAACCTATAATTTAGGCCCACTTTTGAAAGTTTAAATGCTCTCTAAATGTGTTAATTGCAAAGCTGTTTGAAATTTTGTCAAATTATCTTTACAACAAGTATAAGATCACCCTTATCCAACCTATAACGATGCAGTTATAATCATTTTCATGGGAATGACCGATCCATTATCCAAACCGCAATAATTGTTTTGTTTAAATTGCAATTTAGAGTTTGGGCCCACTTTTGAAAGGTCAAATAGTGTTCAAATGAGTTGATTCTGAGCTGATTCTTAAGCCATTTGAAAGTTTATCAAATTATATTTCCAACAAGCACAAGATAACCTTGATCTAACCTGTAAGAGGAAGTTATGACCCTTTTTATGGGACTACGTAATGCATTATCCAAACCATGTGTTGAGCTCTTAATTGTGCAAATTCTAACCCAAATTCATCACTCATTATGCAAGGTTTGTATGGTTTGTAGGCTAATCCAATGCATGTTTTGTGACTACAGGACTGAGAGCGGTTCCACCTAATTGAAGATAAAAAGGGCTCATTTGGGACTATTTTGATGAAGATCATTTGAGGACAAAAGAAGAGAGTAGAAGAAAGAAAGGAAGAAAAGAAGAAACAACAGAAGCCGACCGGTCTTGACCGGTCGGCCAAGAAGGCCAGACCGGTCTTGACCGGTCAGCCATGCACGTTGGGAGGCTGCTGAAGACGTCCGACCGGTCATGACCGGTCGGACATGGTCGCTGGAGCTTCAATGAAGAGGACCGACCGGTCTTGACCGGTCGGCCATTGCTGCTGGAACGTGAATGAAGACGTCCGACCGGTCATGACCGGTCGGACATGGTTGCTGTACTAATGTTGAACAAGGCTGACCGGTCATGACCGGTCGGCTATGATTGCTGGAGTGACCATCCATTGAGGCCGACCGGTCAAGACCGGTCGGCCATGCGTAAGAACTCAGAAGTTTCTATTTTAAGTCCGAATTTCTCTGCGCTGCGTAACTCTTACGCAGATTCTCGATCTTTCTGAAGTTGTGGAACTTCCTTACTATAAAAGGACACCTAGGGATCGTTCCTAGGGTATCCTAGAAGGGTTTAAGCGAGGTTGGAGGCTGTGGAAGTGGATTTCGGAGTTTCACAACTCCTTCTAGTTTGCTTTGCTGTTTTCATGCTTTTTATAGTTGTTTCATGTTTCCTTGGATCATGAGCAGCTAAACCTCTTAGCTAGGGCTAAGAGGTAAAGCTTGTAGTGGATCCAAGATGTTTCAATTCGTAGCTAGTTGGTTTTAAGTGTGGAATTCATGATTATGAACTAAGGTTTGAAGTTTATACAAGTTTTTGAGTAGTTTTTCTTAGTCTTATGATGAATCATGGATGTTTGGGAGAAGTACTTAATTGCTTAATTGGTTTGTGATGGTCTAGACCTGTATGATCCGAGGAATCGGAGTGCGCTCTAGTACTATGATCTTCATGAAGGGACTTCCTACCAAAGTTCTACTTTTCTGACTTTCTGTAATATGTATGGACTGTGCATATGATTTGAATCAAGTTCAAATCCTGATCTAGCCTTGTCTTGTGACAGGACTTGAGGATGGTTATGATTGTGAACTAGACCTTTTGGAAAGGGGAATGACCTATGCAATTGAGCATGCTCAGCTCAGCCTATATTGAGTGAATCTTATGCATAGCACTTACATATTACAGATTGTTTGGTTTAACAGCTCTATCATCCAACTAGATAGACCTTAATGTCAATTCTAGTTGAGAGAATGAGAAACCACAACGGATTGAACATCAAGGATTGCTACAAGTGGATCCTTGAACCCCTAGTGCCTTCTTATAATTGTCTACATTCAAATTAGTTTAAAACTGTTATTCAAATCAATTCTATTCAAATTCTGATTATTAGCTTTCAATAGACACTTTTGGATGTGTCTGTGAAATCCTACATAAGTCCCTGTGGATCGACCTCGGTCTTACCGAGTTTATTACTACATCGCAACCCTACACTTGGGGAAGCGAACAAGTTTTTGGCGCCGCTACCAGGGATTTTGACGGTTTTTCTCAAATTTCTGAAATTAGTATCTATTTAGGATTTTTAAGATTTTAGGACTAACTTAGTTTGTTTGTTTGATTTTTCTTTTCAGGGATTTCTAGGAAGCTGAAGAAGATACAAGGATTTCAAGTGCTGAATCAGGTTCTATCTTTCTAAACCTTACTCTTCTCCTTCTCCTATTCATTCCTATCTTATTCATCTCTTGTAGAGTGGGTGGAGACTCCTTTTGGATCTCTGAAAGGTTGGCCTTTTTTGCCACCTGGATTCCTATTGGTCGACTCTGCCGTCTTGGATCACCTTGTGCTCAGAGATTTCTTTTCTCATCTCTACTCCTCTTTCTCCTTTTTCTGCACTTTTTCTCAAAAGATTCAAAGAGTGGGTGGGGAGTTCTCTGAACCCCTATTGACCAGGAGAAATCGGTCTCTATCCTTGCTTCTGGCTTAGCCATTGCAAGACACTTTGTGCTTCGGTCTTAGAGAAAAGTAAAGAAAGGGAGGAAGAATTCTTCTTTCTTTTTGTTTCTTATTTTTTGGTTTTGCATGCCACATTGGGCTCGGGATTCCAATAACCGACTCATATGTGAAGGGGGGATAGTAGAAGGAATTGACAAAGAACCACGTGCGAGAAGACATCTAAACTCTCCAATTTTGTCTAAAAATATGGCTGCAAATCAACCTAATCCGGGCCAAAACCAAACTGAAACAGGGGAGAATGTGGTTGAGAATGTTCCCCGACCTAGGACTTTACGTGATTTCTTGCAACCCGCAAGAGCAAGCACCCCATCCTGCATAGTTTTTCCACAAAATGCAGGGACTGTGGATTTGAAACCGGGAGTGATTCAACTTCTCCCTAAATTCCATGGTTTAGACAGTGAAAGTGCCTATCAACACCTTAAGGAGTTTGATGAGGTAATTACCACCATGCACTTTGCAAATGTGACTGAAGATGTAGTAAGACTAAAATTCTTCCCTTTCACTCTTAAAGATAAAGCCAAGGGATGGCTTTATGCATTGAGGCTAAGATCAATTGGTGCATGGACTGATATGCACAGAGAATTTATAAAAAAATTCTTCCCTACTCACAAAACGAACATGTTGAAGCGCCTTATCATGAACTTTGCCCAAAAGGAAGATGAAACCTTCTTCCAATGTTGGGAGAGGTTTAAGGAGTTATTAAATGCATGCCCACATCATGGCTATGAAATTTGGCGAGTTATAAGCTTTTTCTATGAAGGACTGACTTCACCCATGCGCCAATTTGTAGAGATGATGTGTAACGGAGAGTTCATGAATAAGGAAGCTGATGAAGCATGGGATTATTTGGAAGAATTGGCTGAGAATGCACAGGCTTGGGACACATCGAAACCAACTACTTCCAAGACTGGCCAACAAAAGGAAAAGGGGGGAATGTATGTCTTATCAGAAGAAGATAGCATAAGTGCACGGTTGGCTAGCCTCACAAGAAAGGTCGAAGCCATGGAATTAAGGAAAGGAGAAACAATAAACTCCACTGACGTTAAAACTGTTTGTGGAATTTGTGCTGGAACTCAACATACTACACAAGATTGTCCCACAATTTTAGCAGTCCAAGGCATCTTACAAGAACAAACAAATGCCATAAACAGTTATTGAAATTGCGGTTTTACCGCTTGTAGAGACACTCGGAGATATGTCTAAGGACCTAGAGGGGGGGGGGGGTGATTAGGACCTTTGAAATTCTTTTCGCCTACTTACGCAATTCAACAAATTAAGCTATGTAAGCAAGAACACTTCGGCTTCCAAGCCTAGGTGGGTCCAATCACAAGACTAGCAAAAGATTAAGCAATAAACAGTCCTAGTCTAAGCATGCATAGTTAAGTAAAAGATTCAACTAATTAAGCTTCTAACCTATGCAACTTGTGTAGACTTATGAGAGTGGATCAATGAGCTCAAGTCTACACGACTAGTGAAGGTACATCTTGTGTGAGGATGAGTCTAAAAAGTGCCTAGCATACATTCCTATCAAGCATTCATAATTAAGCAATTAAACTAACAATGCGAAGATATAAATGTGCTCAAGAACAATCACAAACACAAGGATGTATAGTGGTTCGACTACGTGTCTACTCCACTCCCGGTTCAAGTACTCAACCCCTTTGAGCACACGGGCATTCACTATAGGAGGTTTTAAATGACGTTCACCTCTCAACCTTTACACGGAGGTTTTATCGGTTCACCTCTCAACTGTACCCGGAGTTTTAGACATAGGCTAACTCTCAACCTAACGCACGTTTACTCCCATGTCGGAGGCTCCCCCTTGGAGACTTAGTTTAGGCCCGGCTGACGGGCCAAGGAACGACTAACGCCCCTAGGTCGAGTTCGAAAAACAAACTCTAAAATGGACTCTCAAATAAGACAACCTACTTGTCGGATGAGCCCCTTGTTTAGCGCCGGATTGGGTAGCTTGATCTCCGCTCTCCCGTGCTTCAATCAGCTTCCCTAGCTCCCACGATCGTGTCGCCATTGCGTCGCCAATGCCTCAGCCACATTCGATCAAACACCTTGCATGCGATGCCGTTGAGATGCCCAAGGTGCTAGGAGGATGGGTTTGAGAACTCTACAACTAATGGATAAGGGTTGCCTAGAGTCTCTTACCTACAATGATCTCATCTTAGAGTTTTGGACAAAGATTTGCCAATCAAGAAGCTTCCAAACTCTAGAGATCAAGAGGGGATGAAGGTCATCTTCTTCATGAGCTTGGAATGCTCTAATCTTGTGTTAAAGCACAAGGAAGATGCCTTGCATAGGTCAAAGAATGAGCCTCAAATGGTCTCAAACAATGATGGCTTCACTCCTCAAAAATCCCTCTTACAATGCCCAAAAACGGAGCTCTATATGTAGGAAAAGAGAGCTCTAACGGTCATAAAACGGGCATAAAACGGCTATAAGCCGACCTGTCCCGACCGGTCATGACCGGTCGGATCCCTTTGCTGAAGGGTATCACCAATACATAGGCCGACCGGTCATGACCGGTCGGACCCCCTTGCTGGACAGGCAAAACATGCCAGGCCGACCGGTCATGACCGGTCGGACCCCCTTGTTGGATGGCTGAAGTTCTCCAGGCCGACCGGTCATGACCGGTCGGCTATGTTGGCTGCCCATTCTAAGTTCCCAGGCCGACCGGTCAAGACCGGTCAGCAGTGCCTGCTGACCACTTAGAGTTGTGAAGGCCGACCGGTCTTGACCGGTCAGCTGGCCATTGAGCATGCAGCAAAGCTGCTGGCCGACCGGTCTTGACAGCTCGGACCAGCCTGGATCCCCTCTCCAATTTGCTGAGATCTTCTTTCTTCAGCTTGTGAATTTTGGCCAAGGTTAGGGTGAACAAATGGGACACCTAGGGCCTATCTATGATGCCTAAAGGATTCCTAATATGGTCAAGGTCATCAAAGATACAAAGGGGGTTAGGTTTTGGTCAAGGTTAAGGCACCAAGGCATCACTTTTACCTGAAACTTCTTCCTTGATGCAGCCGGTCCGTCTTGAGTCTTCGGTCTTCGTCTTCATTGGGCTCAACCGACACTAGACTCACTGATGTAAGTGATTGACAAACAAGGTGCACTAGTATGCCACGAAAAAGTGCACTAACAGTTATCAACAGCAATATGGTGCTCCAAACTCAAACACGTTTAATCCTAATTGGAAGAACCATCCCAACTTCAGTTGGAGGAATGGACCCACTGCAAATGCAAACAACACTCCAAAAGTATCACTAGAGGAGATGTTGGGTGCATTCGTATCAGTCCAAGCTTAGTATAACAAGATAAATTCTCTAAAAATAGATGGGTTCATGCAAGAGCAATTGAAATTCAATCAAAATTCAACTCAAGCCATCAATGAATTGAAAACATCTCTGGCTAGAGTTGAATCTCACCTTAGTGTTAAAGAGAAGGGCACACTTCCTACCCAACCTCTTCCTAACCCAAGGACCCAGTATGAGATACAAGATGCAAGCTCATCCTCCCACCATACCGAACATGTCCAAGCTATCACCACTTTGAGAAGTGGGAAAGAAATTGACAAATCTAATCCGGTGAAGGCCTCAAAGCCTAAGGATTCGAAAATTCCCAAAGAGGATGATAGCCCAAACAATATTCCACAAGAGAAAGAACCGGAAAGACAATACAAGTCGGTTGCCCCATTTCCACAAAGGTTGATTTCACCTAAACCTTTAGATAAAAATCTGGAGATTTTAGAAGTTTTCAAGCAGGTAAAGATCAACATCCCGTTGTTAGATGCAATAAAACAAATACCATCGTATGCAAAATTTCTAAAGGAGTTGTGTATAGTCAAAAGGAAACACAATGTTCACAACAAAGTACTTTTGACCGAGAACTTGAGCGCCATCATCAAACAAGAGGTGCCCCAAAAATACAAGGATCCGGGTAATCCAACCATCTCATGCATCATAGGAGACTACCGGATTAAACAAGCCCTACTCGACTTGGGGGCAAGTGTGAATCTCATTCCATACTCGGTCTACGAGCAACTTGGGTTAGGTGAATTAAAACCGACCAAAACCACACTCCAACTTGCTGATAGATCCATCCGTATACCGAGAGGAATGATAGAGGATGTTCTAGTCCAAGTTGATAAATTCTACTACCTAGTAGACTTTATTATCTTAGACACACATCCCGTGATTGGCTCTGGTGCTCAAATTCCCGTCATACTTGGACGACCGTTTCTAGCTACCTCAAATGCCATCATCAATTGTAGAAACGGACTTGTACAAATGTCCTTTGGAAATATGACCCTTGAGCTTAACATATTTGATTTATGCAAACAACCACGGGAAGTTGATGATGATGTCCACGAATTAAACATGATCGAATCATTCGTGGAGGATACAGTCCCCTTATCACTATTTTTCGACCCTTTGGAGGCATGTGTGGCCCATTCTCATGAGACAAATGATGACACAATACAAGAGATGGATGCCATGTTAGAGATGATGCTAGTGCTTGATAATAAAAGATGGAGGACCCTATTTGAGCCTTTGCCTGTAAACGAGAACAAGGCCCTCCCATCCAACATCAAGGCACCAACACTCGACCTAAAACCATTACCAAGTGAGCTGAAATATGTTTATTTAGGTCGAGATGAGACATATCCAGTGGTGATTTCTTCCCACTTGGATGAGGAACAAGAGAGTAGGCTAATAGTCACTCTATTAGAGCACAAAAGTGCCATCGGATGGTCAATTGCGGATCTCAAAGGCATAGACCCACTGATTTGTACTCATCGCATACACCTTGAGGAGAATGCGAAGACATCTCGGCAACCACAAAGACGACTAAATCCAAACATGAAGGATGTGGTTAAGGCCGAAGTGGTAAAACTATTGGATGTAGGTATCATTTACCCAATATCCGAAGCCAATGGGTGAGCCCAACTCAAGTGGTGCCTAAGAAATTCGGAATAACCATCGTAGCCAATGCCAATAATGAACTCATGCCAACTAGAGTCACTACCGGTTGGAGAATGTGCATTGACTACAGGAAGCTAAACACTGTCACGAGGAAAGACCACTTCCCCCTACCATTTGTTGATCAAATTTTAGAACGGTTGGCAGGTCATTTGCTTCCTTGATGGCTATTCAGGGTACAACCAAATAGAAATTGCCCGTGAAGACCAAGAAAAGACTACATTCACATGTCCATTCGGCACTTTCGCCTACCGACGGATGCCATTTGGACTATGTAATGCCCCTGCCACCTTTCAGCGTTGTATGATGAGTATCTTTTCTGACATGGTGGGGACCATTCTCGAAGTCTTCATGGATGATTTTTTCGTATTTGGTTGCAGCTTTGATGAGTGCCTTGAGCACTTGAAGTCTGTGCTGAAAAGATGTGAAGAGAAGAACCTTGTGCTCAATTGGGAGAAGTGTCACTTCATGGTTCAAAAGGGAATTGTACTTGGTCACATCGTTTCACAAAATGGAATTGAGGTGGACAAAGCGAAAATTTATCTTATCTCTAACCTTCCACCACCCAAAAGCATACGAGATGTCCGGTCCTTTTTAGGACACGCAGGATTTTACAGAAGGTTCATAAAGGACTTCAGTTCACTCTCTCGCCCTTTATGTAACCTACTTCAAAAGGAAAATTCATTCGAGTGGAATGAAGAATGTCAAAAGGCCTTTACCACCCTTAAAGGTATGTTGACATGCGCTCCAATAATGCAACCACCTGATTGGAGCCTTCCTTTTGAGATTATGTGTGATGCTAGCGACTATGCTATTGGGGCCGTGTTAGGTCAAAGAAAAGAGAAAAAGCCATGTGTCATCTACTACGCAAGTAGAACCCTAAACTCAGCCCAAGCAAACTACACCACCACTGAAAAAGAACTTTTAGTCGTAGTTTTTGCCTTGGACAAGTTTAGGTCCTACTTGATTGGATCCAAGATCATTATATTCACTGACCATGCCGCGCTTAAGTATCTTCTTTCTAAGGAGGATGCTAAACCACGGTTGTTAAGATGGATCCTTCTACTCCAAGAATTCGACATAGAGATACGTGATAAGAAAGGAGTAGAGAATGTAGTAGCTAACCACCTCTCTCGGCTTGTCCTCACTGATTCCCCTGAAACGACTGCAATCAATGACATGTTCCCTGATGAACAACTTTTTGCTCTTTCCCAATTGCCATGGTATGCGGACATTGCTAACTATCTTGCTACAGGTACAATTCCTACATATTGGAAGAAGCAAGATAAGGATAAATTCTTCACAGAGGTGCGAAAATTCCTATGGGACGACCCATACTTATTCAAGTATTGTCCCGATCAAATCATAAGGAGATGTGTGCCGGATGAGGAACAACAAAGTATCATCTCCTTCTGTCATTCTCAGGCATGTGGTGGCCACTTTTCGGCTAAAAAGACCACGGCGAAAATTCTGCAATGTGGGTTTTATTGGCCCACCATGTTCAAAGATACACATGAGTTTTGCAAAGCATGTGAACCTTGTCAGAAATTAGGAGGAATCTCCTATAGAAATATGATGCCACTCAATCCCATCTTAATAATCGAAATTTTTTATTGTTGGGGCATCGATTTCATGGGCCCATTCCCATCTTCTTTTGGAAACCTATACATCCTGCTTGCCGTTGATTATGTTTCCAAATGGGTCGAGGCCATCCCTTGTCGAAATAATGACCATAAAACGGTCATTCATTTTTTAAAAGAGAATATTCTTTCCCGGTTTGGAACGCCTCGAGTCATTATAAGTGATGGAGGGTCTCACTTTTGCAATCGCCCTTTTGAAACCTTAATGAAGAAATATGGCGTAACACACAAAGTAAGCACTCCCTATCACCCACAAACTAGTGGACAAGCTGAGATATCCAATAGGGAGATTAAACACATTTTGGAGAAAACGGTGAACCCCGATCGCAAGGATTGGTCACTTCGGCTTACCGATGCGCTTTGGGCTTACCGTACTGCTTTCAAAAACCCTATTGGAATGTCTCCCTATAGACTTGTCTATGGGAAGGCTTGTCACTTGCCTGTGGAATTGGAACATAGGGCATATTGGGCTATTAAGAAGATGAATTTCAATTCTGACAAGGCAAGCTCGTTACGCAAACTACAATTGAATGAACTTGTAGAAATCCGGAATGAAGCTTATGAGAATGCGAGAATTTACAAGGACAAAACGAAGATATTCCATGATAAGAATATTCTTCGCAAGACATTCACGATCAATCAAAAAGTCCTCATGTATAATTCTTGCTTACATCTATTTTCGGGAAAATTGAGATCTCGATGGACCAGTCCCTACATTGTGCAAACTGTCTATCCATATGGGACTGTCGAGCTATTGAATCCGAGGAACGGCAACATTTTTAAGGCAAATGGGCAGCGATTAAAGCCGTTCTTTAAGAAATTCCCTTCAGAAGGTATATCCATACCTCTGAATGATCCTGTGTATCAGGATGATTGATCTCCTAGTCTGATAGAGGTATAGAGTAGTTAGGATTAGGATTTTGCTGCTTTTGGTTTACTTTTGCTTAGGTTTGTTAGAAGGAAGAGGAATTCCAATTTTCACTCTCTCAGGTACTATCACTCCTCACTCCCTTTTATTTTTCAAAATTGCTCTCATGTTTTGTTCATTGCACATCTTTTACATTGAGGACAATGCAAGATTTGGTTGGGGGGTGTAGGATCACTTGGATGAATCCAGTGTTTTGCAACATTTCAAGCAATTATGTGGAAATTTTTCGATTTTTCAAAAATTCAAAACTCTTTTGGAAAACACTAGTTCTATGCATTCAAGTTGATATGAGCATAAGAGGAGGAGATATGAAGTGTATGGGGCTGGATGTCTGGAATCGCTCATAGCATAATGGTTTTATATGTGAACTCCCCTATTTTTGTGATTGATAGAAAATCTGAACACTTTTACACCTAGTTCACATTACACGATTTTCATGAGTTGAAGAGATTATGTGATTTATGGATTAGCTAGACTTTGAATTAAGGTGTTGAGAAATCAGGCTGGGGTACTTTGTCCATCCTTGTCCATGGGAAAATAATGAAAGATATGGATTTTCAAAAATCCTATCTAAACTAAAAGAAAAAGGAAAAGGAAGGATGAAATTGGGAATGATGGAAAATTGGTGGAAAATTCTGATTAGGGCTACCTACTACCAACCGAGGGATGGTCTACCCGTAACCAAAGCCGGAAATGGGACGTAGTGTGAAAGTCGTCGGAAGGACGGTAAGGCAAATTCCTGTCATTGGCTTGATGTGACTTTATATACCTTGAGTTCTATAGTCTACTTGATCTATGAAGAAGATAATCCTAGAAACTCACGAGATGAATTTTCACTACCCACACTAGGTTGAATTTGTTCAAGTCCTTCTATTTATCAACCAATCAGCGGGAATTTCATATGAATGCTTATTATATCTTGAGAGTTTTTGGTTTCAACCTCTGTCGCCTAATATGTCTGAATATTGCGCTTATGTACCTTGGAATGAATAGAATAATGGTTTCAGAAGGAGAGTTGAGTTTTCGAGGAGTAGAATTGGTTTCACGCATGTTTTGCTCGGGACTAGCAAAATGCTGGTTTGGGGGGTGTGTTGAGCTCTTAATTGTGCAAATTCTAACCCAAATTCATCACTCATTATGCAAGGTTTGTATGGTTTGTAGGCTAATCCAATGCATGTTTTGTGACTACAGGACTGAGAGCGGTTCCACCTAATTGAAGATAAAAAGGGCTCATTTGGGACTATTTTGATGAAGATCATTTGAGGACAAAAGAAGAGAGTAGAAGAAAGAAAGGAAGAAAAGAAGAAACAACAGAAGCCGACCGGTCTTGACCGGTCGGCCAAGAAGGCCAGACCGGTCTTGACCGGTCATCCATGCACGTTGGGAGGCTGCTGAAGACATCTGACCGGTCATGACCGGTCGGACATGGTCGCTGGAGCTTCAATGAAGAGGACCGACCGGTCTTGACCGGTCGGCCATTGCTGCTGGAACGTGAATGAAGACGTCCGACCGGTCATGACCGGTTGGACATGGTTGCTGTACTAACTTTGAACAAGGCCGACCGGTCATGACCGGTCGGCTATGATTGCTGGAGTGACCATCCATTGAGACCGGTCGGCCATGTGTAAGAACTCAGAAGTTTCTATTTTAAGTCCGAATTTCTCTGCGCTGCGTAACTCTTACGCAGATTCTCGATCTTTCTGAAGTTGTGGAGCTTCCTTACTATAAAAGGACACCTAAGGATCGTTCCTAGGGTATCCTAGAAGGGTTTAAGCGAGGTTGGAGGCTGTGGAAGTGGATTTCAGAGTTTCACAACTCCTTCTAGTTTGCTTTGCTGTTTTCATGCTTTTTATAGTTGTTTCATGTTTCCTTGGATCATGAGCAGCTAAACCTCTTAGCTAGGGCTAAGAGGTGAAGCTTGTAGTGGATCCAAGATGTTTCAATTCGTAGCTAGTTGGTTTTAAGTGTGGAATTCATGATTATGAACTAAGGTTTGAAGTTTATACAAGTTTTTGAGTAGTTTTTCTTAGTCTTATGATGATTCATGGATGTTTGGGAGAATTACTTAATTGCTTAATTGGTTTGTGATGGTCTAGACCTGTATGATCCGAGGAATCGGAGTGTGCTCTAGTACTATGATCTTCATGAAGGGACTTCCTACCAAAGTTCTACTTTTCTGATTTTCTGTAATATGTATGGACTGTGCATATGATTTGAATCAAGTTCAAATCCTGATCTAGCCTTGTCTTGTGACAGGACTTGAGGATGGTTATGATTGTGAACTAGACCTTTTGGAAAGGGGAATGACCTATGCAATTGAGCATGCTCAGCTCAGCCTATATTGAGTGAATCTTATGCATAGCACTTACATATTACAAATTGTTTGGTTTAACAGCTCTATCATCCGACTAGATAGACCTTAATGTCGATTCTAGTTGAGAGAATGAGAAACCACAGCGGATTGAACATCAAGGATTGCTACAAGTGGATCCTTGAACCCCGAGTGCCTTTTTATAATTGTCTACATTCAAATTAGTTTAAAACTGTTATTCAAATCAATTCTATTCAAATTCTGATTATTAGCTTTCAATAGACACTTTTGGATGTGTTTGTGAAATCCTACATAAGTCCCTGTGGATCGACCTCGGTCTTACCGAGTTTATTACTACATCGCAACCCTACACTTGGGGAAGCGAACACCATGATCGTTGTTTTATCCAAATTTCAATTTAGACTTTGGGTATACTTTTAAAAGGTCAAATAGTGACCAAATTAGATGATTCCAAAGCCATTTGAAAGATTGTTGAATTGTCCTTACAATGAGCATAATATCACCTCGATCCGACCTGTAACGAGGAAGTTATAACTATTTTCATGTGATCGCATGATGCATTGTCCAAACCTTGATCATAATTTTTTCCAAATTACGA
Source organism: Liriodendron chinense (assembly GCA_003013855.2). Lineage (NCBI taxonomy): Eukaryota > Viridiplantae > Streptophyta > Magnoliopsida > Magnoliales > Magnoliaceae > Liriodendron > Liriodendron chinense. Next base: position 131,205 of record ML058423.1, read on the forward strand.
ACTTTGGGCCCACTTTTGAAAGGTCAAATGGTTTCTGAATGAGATAATTCTAAAGTCATTTGAAAGTTTGCGAATTATCTATCCAATGAGCACAAGATGACCCTAATCTGAGAAGTAACAAGGGAATTATAATCATTTTCGTTAGAAAAAATAGCGATTGTGATTTAGACAATCACAATTTTTTCGCGATCGTGATATGGACTCCCAAAAATCGCAATTGCAATATGGACTCCAAATCACGATTGTGGAAAATCGTGATCATTAGTTTTCCAACATGGCGTGGTGCCACAAAAACAAACATTACTCTCTCATTACAGGTTGGATTAGGGTGATCTTGTTCTCGATGAAAAGATATTTCGGCAAACTTTCAAATGACTTTGGAATCATCTTATTTAGACACCATTTGACCTTTTAAAAGTAGGCCAAATTTTCATATTGTAATTTGGACAAAACAGTTATTGCGGTTTAGATAATCGTTCGCTCACCTCAAGTGTAAGGCTACGATGTAGTAATAAATCTCGGTAAGACTGAGGTCGATCCACAAGGAATTAGAAAACAACTTCTAAACTATTTCAGCAACTAGGATTGCAATAATTAAGAGATTCAATTGAGAGAATTATCTTAAACAGTAATTTAGGAAAACCAGTAATTAAAGGAACTAAGGCTTTCAATGATCCACTTGTAACAACCTCATGTCAATCCAATCAATCCAAGCATAAAACACAACTAGATTTGAAATTCTATCTCTCATCTAGTTGGAAGATAAAGCATTAAACACATTCAATCCCACTTAGGTTGAACTTCCAAGTTCCAGTCTTATTCAAAATCATAGCCTTCGAAGTAACAGCCATGCCTAAGGACTATGGCATGCTCAAGGGTTACCATAATTCGAATCTAATCAAGAAAAACATAATAATCTCAGAGAATTGCAAAGAATCCATGTCCGAAGCACATGAACTCTCATAAAACTTCTAAAAATATTAACTTTATATGAACTAGAACATCCAAAATTCAAACTTAAAGTGAAAGTACTTGAATCAAACTGAATTAAACATGAAATTAACTACAAGCTTCACCTCTCATCCCTAGCTAAGAGATTCTAGCCGAGCATTGTCATACTACAACTAGAACTCAATGAAAAAGACTAAAAAGCATAAAAACCTGGATTTGGGAGGGTTGCAAATGCTCCACGCCAGCTCTCTTCACCTCCCACGAAGTTCCTCAGCTTCTATGATGCCCTAGGAAGAGACCCTAGGTGTCCTTTTATAGTGGGGAGGCTCTACCGCGTCGGAATCTTCCAGATTTGTTTTGCACTTACGCACTGCGCAGAAAAATTCGAAGTTTCAAAATAGAAACTGTTGTTTACGCAAGGCCGACCGGTCGTGACCAGTCGGACTGGGCTGGCCGATCGGTCAGACCTGTCTATTACAAGTCTGGCGGGCACAGAGAGGGGCCTGACCTGATGGCCGACCGGTCTTGACTGGTCAGACCAAACTAGTCCTTGCTCCAGCAATTTCACAAGGGGGACAGCAGGGTGGCTGACCGATCAGGACCGGTCATGGATCCCTTGGCCGACCGATCGGACCTCTGTTTCTCTTCTTTTTCTTCCTTTCTTTGTTCTCTTTTCTCCTTCTTTCTTCTTCCTTCTTTGGTCCACCTTGGGCCTTCATTCAAGGGTTCCTAAATATGCTATTTTTGGTCACCAATTGGGCGAAGTCGCTCTCATTCCTACAATCACAAAACATGCATTAGATGGGCCTTTTAAACATGCAAACCATGCATATAATGTGATGTAATGGGCTAGATCATGTATAAATTGGAGGTTCAACAATAATGCATCACACGGTCCCATAAAATGGTCATAACTCCCTCATTCTATCTCGAATCGAGATGATCTTGCACTCATTAGAAAGATAATTTAATGAACTTTCAAATATTTTAAATATCATCTCATTTCGACACTATTTAACCTTTTAAAAGTGATCCCAAAGTCCATATTGCAATTTGGACAAAACAACAATCGTGGTTTGGACAATGCACTGCGTGGTCCCACAAAAATGATCATAACTCCGTCGTTACATATCTGATCATGGTGATTTTGTGAGCATTTTAAAGATAATTTGGTGAACTTTCAAATGGCATTAGAATCACCTCACTTGAACACCATTTAAAATTTTACAAGTGGGCCCAAAAGTTCAGACTATAATTTAGAAAAAACAACGACTGCAGTTTGGATAATGCATCACGTGGTCCAATGAAAATGGCCATAACTCCCTTATTATAGTCAAATCTAGGTGATCTTATGCTTGTTAGAAAGGTAATTCGATGAATTTTCAAATGGCTTTAGAATAAACTCATTTGGAGATAGATTGACCTTTCAAAAGTAGGTCCAAAATTCAAATCACAATTTGGACAACAATCATATCACGATTTTGACTATGCATCACTTGGTCCTATGAAAAAAGTCATAACTCACTCGTTACAAGTCGGATTTGGGTGATCTTGTATTCGTTTGGAAGGATAATTCAATGGTCTTTCAAATTAGTTTAAAATCATCTCGTTTAGAGATTATTTGACCTTTCAAAAGTGTACCTAAAATAGCAGCCACGATTTAAGCAATACATCACGCGATCCCACCAAAATGCTCATAACTCTCTCGTCATAGATCAAATTAGTGTGATCTTGGCTCATTGGAAAGATAATTCAACAAACTTTTGAAATAGTTCACTCGCCTCAAGTGTAAGGCTGTGATGTAGTAATAAAACTCGATAAGACCGAGGTCGATCCACAGGGAATTGGATAACAAATTTCAAACTATTCCAGCAACTCAGTTTGCAATAAATAAGAGATTCAATTGGAATAATTATGCTAAAACAGAAACTTTAATGAAAACAGTAATTTAAGGTACTAAGGCATTCAAGGATCCACTTGTAACAATCCCATGTCAATCCAATCAATCCAAGCAAGATACACAACTAGATGTGAAGTCCTATCCCTCATCTAGTTGGAAAATAAAGCATTAAACACATTCAATCCCACTCAAGTTGAACTTCCAAGTTATAGCCCCATTCAACAATGTAGAATTTGAAATCATAGCCTTCGGAATAACATCCATGCCTATGGACTATGGCTTGCTCAAGGATTACTATAATTTGAATCTAAACAATCACAATGTGATAATCTCAGAGAATTGCAAGGAATCCATGTTTGGAGCACATGAACTCTCATAAAACATCTAAAACTATCAACTTTAAGAATTAGAATAGGTAAAAATCCAAACTTGAAGTAGAATTACTTGAATTAAACTGAATCAAACATGAAATTGGCTACAAGCTTCACCTCTCAGCCTTAACTGAGAGATTCTAACCGAGCATTGTCATACTACAACTAAAACTCATGAAAGAACTAAAAAACATAGAAAAACCGGAGTTTTGAGGGTTACAGACGCTCCACGGCGGCTTCCTTCCTCTCCCACGATGTCCCTTGGCTTCTCTGATACCCTAGGAAGAACGCCTAGGTGTCCTTTTATAGCGAGGATGCTCGGTTGCGTCAGAATCTTCCAGAAACTGCGTAAGGTTACGCACTTCGCAGCAGAAATCGGAGTTCGAATTTAGAAACACACTGTCTTACGCAGGGCCGACCGGTCTTGACCGGTCGAACTACTTATTAAAAACGTCCAGCGTGCACAGAGGTCATCAAACCTGCTGGCTAACCGGTCTTGACCGGTCGGACCAGGCTGGTCGTTACTCCAGTGAGATCCAGAGTGCGTGGCCGACCGGTCTGGCTCCCATGGCCGACCGGTCACGACCGGTCGGACCTTCTTTTCTCCACTTTTTCTTCTTTTCTTTCTTCTTCTCTCTTTTCTACTTGATTCCTTCTTTCTTTGGTCCTCCTTCAATCTTCATCTAATGCATATAAACACGTTCTTTTGGTCTCCAATTGGATGAAGTCCGCTCTCATTCCTACAATCACAAAACATACATTAGATGGTCCTTTTAAACATGAAACCGTGCATATAGTGTGATGTAGTGGGCTATGCAATGTATAAATTAGAGGTTCAACACAACCCCCCAACCAGCTTTTTGCTAGTCCCGAGCAAAACATGCTTGAAACAATTCCAAACCTCCAAACCAACCTTCCTTCAGAAGCCATGTTTCTATCCATTCCAAGATATATAAGTATAAAACTTGGAGAAAGTAGATGATAGAAGTTGAAACCTTAAACTCTCACAACATAATAAGTGTCTACATGAAATTCCCGCTAATTCATTGATAAATAGAAGAATTTGAACAACTTCAACCTAGTGTGCATAGTGAAAGTTTATCTCATGAGTTTCCGGGATTATCTTCTTCCTGGATCAACTGAACTATAGATCTTAAGGTGTATAGAGCAATAACAAGCCTATGACAGGAATTTATCTTACCGTCCTTCCGACGGCTTTCACATTACGTCCCATTTTCGGCTTTGGTTACGGGTAGACCATCTCCCGGTTGGTAATAGGTAGCCCTTTTCGGAATTTTCCACCATTTTTCCATCATTCCCAATTTCATCCTTCATTTTTCCTTTTTCTTTTAAATTAGTTAGGATTTTTAGAAATCCATATCTTTCGTTATTTTCCCATAGACAAGGATGGACAAAATACCCCGGCTTGGTTTCTCAACACCTTTAAATCAAAGTCTAGCTAATCCACAAATCACATAATCCTTTCAACCCATGAAAATCGTGTAATGTGAACTAGGTGTAAACGTGTTCAAATTTTTTATCAATCACAACAATAGAGGAAATAACATATAAAACCATTATGTTAGGAGAAGTTCAAGACTTACAACATCACACACTTCGTATCTCCTCTTCTTATACTCATATCATCTCGAATGCATAGAAATAAGATTTTCTAAAAGAGTTTTGAAATTTTAGAAAAATTAGAAAAAAATTGCACATATGATGCTCGAAATGTTGCAATATGCTAGATGAGGAATCTCATCTCACCCCCCAACGAAATCTTGCATTATCCTCAATGTGAAAAGATATGCAATGAGCATGAACATGAGAGCAATGGTAAAATAGAAGAGAGTGAGAACAATCGTACCTGTGAGAGTCGAACATGAGAGTCTACAACCCAACAACTAAAGTTACTAAGCAAGCAAAACGAAACAACAGAAATAACTAAACCTACCTATGCTATACCTCTGTCAGACTAGGAGATCAACTATCCTGATACACAGGATCATCCAGAGTGATGGACATGTCCTCTGAATCAAATTTCTCAACAAATGGTTTAAGGCATTGTCCATTAACTTTAAAACAGTTACCATTCGCTGCATTCTCAATCTCAACAGCCCCATGAGAGAAAACTTCTTTGACAATATATGGGCACGTCCATCGAGATCGTAATTTTTCCGAAAGAAGATGAAGTCGGGAATTATACAAGAGCACTTTCTGTCCTTCATGGAAGCATTTCCTGAAGATGTGCTTGTCATGAAAGGCCTTCATCTTACTCTTGTAAATTCTCGAGTTCTCATATGCATCGTTCTGGATCTCATCAAGCTCATTTAATTGGAGTTTACGAAGTGAGCTAGCCTTGTCGATGTCAAAATTTAACGCCCGAATTGCCCAATATGCTTTGTGTTCAATCTCCACAGGCAAGTGGCAAACTTTCCCATAGACAAGTCTATAAGGGGACATTCCAATGGGTGTCTTGTAAGCGGTACGGTGAGCCCAAAGTGCATCATCTAATCTTGGTGACCAATCCATGCGATCCGGCCTCACCGTCTTTTTCAAAATCTGTTTGATTTCCCGATTGGAAATTTCAGCTTGCCCACTTGTCTGTGGTTGGTAGGGGGTACTCACTTTATGCCTAATGCCATATTTCTTGATTAACGCTTCAAAAGGTCTGTTGCAAAAGTGAGAACCACCATCACTAATGATGGCTCGAGGCGTCCCAAATCTAGAAAGTATGTTTTCTTTGAGGAACTTGAGAACCGTACGATGATCGTTGGTTCTACATGGGATAGCCTCTATCCATTTAGACACATAGTCTACGGCAAGCAAGATATAGACATGTCCAAAAGATGAGGGAAATGGTCCCATGAAATCAATGCCCCAACAGTCAAAGACTTCAAGACGTTGAATTGGGGTAAGAGGCATCATATTTCGACGGGATAATCCTCCCAACTTTTGGCAACGCTCGCATGCTTTGCAAAACTCGTGGGTGTCCTTAAATAGTGTGGGCCAATAAAAACCACACTACAGAATTTTTGCAGTGGTTTTCTTGACGAAAAAATGACCCCCACATGCTTGATCATAACAAAAGGAAATGACGGAATTATGTTCATCATCAGGGACACATCTCATTATAATTTGGTCTGGGCAATATTTAAACAATAAAGGTTCATCCCAGAAAAATCTGCGCCCTTCTCTTAGAAATTTACGTTTGTCCTGCGCAGTCCAATGAATCGGCATCGCACCTGTGGATAGATAATTAGTTGTGTCAGCGTACCATGGTGGATGCATAGCAACAAAGACTTGCTCATCAGGGAATGAGTCCTCAATAGGTGACTCGTCAATGGAAGTAGGTAGGACTAGGTGGGATAGATGATCCGCTACCACATTTTTTACCCCCTTCTTGTCTTTGATCTCCAAATGGAATTCTTGAAGGAGTAGGATCCATCTAAGCAAACGGGGCTTGGCATCCTTCTTAGAAAGAAGGTGTTTCAGCGCCGCATGATCTGTGTAAACGATGACTTTGGATCCTATTAAGTAAGGCCTGAATTTATCCAAGGCAAAGATGACAGCTAGGAGATCTTTCTCCATAGTCGAGTAATTAACTTGGGCGGGATTCAAGGTCCTACTTGCATAGTAGATAACATGGGGCTTCTTATACTTCTTTTGGCCTAACACCGCCCTAATAGCATAATCGCTCGCATCGCACATCAACTCAAAAGGAATGGACCAATCCGGTGGTTGCATGATAAGAGCGGTTGTCAACATGTCTTTTAGCTTTGAAACAGCTAATTGACATTCGGCACTCCACTCAAATTGGTTCTCCTTTTGTAGAAGGTTACATAAAGGCCTTAAGGTATGACTAAAATCCTTTATGAATCTTCTATAGAAACCGGCGTGTCCAAGGAAGGACCGCACATCGCGAATACTTTTGGGTGGTAGTAGATTGGAAATTATGTCAATTTTTGCCCGATCTACCTCTATTCCATTGGACGAGATTATATGTCCAAGGACTATTCCTCTTTGTACCATGAAATGACACTTTTTCTAGTTTAAAATGAGGTTTTTCTCTTCACACCTCATTAAGACCAACTTCAAGTGATTGAGGCACTCGTCAAAAGTACAACCAAAAACAGAAAATTCATCCATGAATACCTCGAGAAACTCACCCACAATGTCCGAGAAAATGATCAACATGCATCATTGGAATGTCGCGGGTGCATTACATAGCCCGAATGGCATTCTTCGGTATGCGAAGGTACCAAACGGGCATGTAAATGTGGTTTTCTCTTGGTCCTCTGGGGCTATCTCAATTTGGTTGTATCCGGAATAGCCATCTAGGAAGCAATAATAGGAATGACCCGCTAACCTCTCCAAAATTTGATCCATGAATGGGAGAGGGAATTGGTCTTTCCTAGTGACTGTGTTAAGCTTCCGATAATCAATACACATACGCCAACCGGTGGTTACTCTAGTCGGTATAAGCTCGTTGTTGGTGTTTTCTACGATGGTAATATCGGATTTCTTGGGGACAACTTGGGTAGGACTCACCCATTGGCTATCTGAGATGGGGTAGATGATACCCACATCTAATAGCTTTAACACCTCAGTTTTGACAACCTCCATCATGTTTGGATTTAGCCTTCTTTGAGGTTGTCTAGTCGTTTTTGCATTTTCTTCAAGGTGTATACAGTAAGTACAAACCGAAGAATCTATCACTTTGAGATCCGCTATTGTCCAACCTATGGCTCCCCTATGTTCTTTGAGTAGCTCAATCAACTTGAGCTCTTAGTCTTTCTCTAGGTGAGAGGTAACGACAACTGAGAAAGTTTCCTCTTGACCCAAATATACATATTTAAGCTCGGATGGCAATGGTTTAAGGTCAAGCTTCGGTGGTTTGATGTTAGACGGTAGAGGCCTTGATGTGGTTGGTGGCAATTTTTCAAAGTGGGGCCTCCACCGGCTAGTACCAACTACCGGTCTCTCTATATTCAATGCTTGCACAATTTCACTAATTATGGGGTCTTTGGAATCCACGAAATGTGCCAAGCATGTCTCCAAGCTTTCTAGTGGTTCAAGTTGGAGGAGTTCTTCTTCTTCAAGAGATTCGAGCATGTTTAACTCGAAGAACTTGTCATCATCAACATCCTTATGTTTTTTTCCCAAGTGGAACACATTCACCTCTAATGTCATGTTCCCTAAGGATAATTGCATCACCCCATTCCGGCAATTGATGATTGCGTTTGATGTAGCAAGGAATGGGCGGCCTAAGATCACCGGTATTTGAGTGCTAGCATCTAAAACCGGTTGTGTGTCCAAGACGATAAAATCTACCAAGTAGTAGAATTTGTCAACTTGGACTAGAACATCCTCAACTATCCCCCTTGGTACACGGATAGATCTATCAACGAGTTGCAACGTGGTTTTGGTGGGTTTTAATTCACCAAGACCCAATTGCTCATATACCGAGTATGGGATCAAGTTTACGCTTGCCCCCAAATCTAGCAATGCACGCTCAATCCGGTAGTCTCCAATGATACATGAGATTGTGGGACTACCGGAATCTTTGAATTTTAGGGGGGTCTTTTGAGTGAGAATGGCACTCACTTGCTCATTTAAGAAGGCCTTTTACTGCACGTTATATTTGCATTTAGTTGTATATAAGTCCTTTAGAAACTTGGCATAAGAGGGGATTTATTTAATGGCATCAAGCAAAGGAATGTTTATCTTGACTTATCTGAAAATCTCTAGAATATCATAAGAGTTTGGAAGAGATTTTGGGGAAACCAATCTCGAAGGGAATGGTGCTACGAGCTTATAGTTGCGTTCCTTTTCTTGTAGAGCTAAGTTGGATCCGTCCTCATCCTCAGAATTTACCGAATCATTAGGCTTGTCAGCCTTCATCGGAATAGATTTGTAGATTTGTTTACCACTTCTAAAAGTGGTGACGGATTTGGCTTGCTCCATATGTTGGTTGAAGGGATAAAAAATGCTTACTTCATGTACTTGTTTTGGATTGGGCTGAGGTTGGGCTGGAAAAGTCCCTTCCCTAGCATTTAAGCGTCCCTTAATCTCATCAACCGAGACTTTAAGCTCTTGGAACATTTGCTGATGCGTTTGATTAATTTGCGTTTGCCCTTGTATAAACGCTTTCAAGGTATCCTCCATTGAGAATTGAGATGAGGCCATATTTTGCATAGGTGGCCCTCCTTGAGAGTTGGTAGGATTGCTCGTGGGAGCATTCTTCCAACTGAAATTTGGGTGGTTCTTCCAACTAGTATTGTACGTATTACCCACCAGTCCATTGAAAGGCCGTTGATACCCATATGTGGCAATTGCATGTTCATGTAACACCTCTTGAAATACAGGAATTGTAGGACAATCTTGCGTAGCGTGTAAATTAGTGAGACAAATCCCACATATGGTCTCAATAGCTTCATTGGACTTTGGAACTCCACTCTTACTAAGTTCTATGGCCTCGATCTTCCTTGTGAGGTTGGCTATCCTTGCATTCACGTCGTCTTCCTCCTTGAGGATATAGATCCCTCATTTCTCTTTCTCTTGAGTAGGCTTAGGGTTATTGGGTTTATCCAAGGTATCCCAAGATTGGGCATTCTCGGCCAACATATCCAAATAACTCCAAGCTTCATCTGGATTTTTGCTCATGAACTCACCATTGCACATCATCTCTACAAATTGGCGCATATTGGAACTTAATCCATCGTTGAAAAAGTTTATAATTCGCCAACTCTCACAGCCATGATTTGGGCAAGCACGTAGGAGGTCCTTAAATCTCTCCCGACATTGGAAGAAAGATTCACCCTCTTTAGCCGAAAAATTCGTTATGGCTTTTCGAAGGGTGTTCGTTTTATGAGCCGGGAAGAACTTTTTCAAGAATTCCCGGGTCATCTCATTCCATGACCCAATCGAATGTGGTCTAAGAGAGTGAAGACAATTTTTTACTCTTTCTTTCAATGAAAAGGAAAAAAGTTTAAGCTTAATGGTATCTTCAGAGACGTTGGTGTATTGCAAAGTAGCCACCACTTCTTCAAATTCCTTTAGGTGCAAATATGGGCTGTCAGAGTCTAGCCCATGGAACTTTGGTATGAGTTGAATTACACCCGGCTTTATGTCAATGTTTCCCCTGTTTGGTGGTAGAACCACGCAAGAGGGTGTAGTTGCACGGGCTAGTTGAAGGTAGTCCCGTAGTGATCTCATTGGAAGAACGTTATGTACCTCATTCTCTCCTACTCCTTCTTAATTTGCGTTTGTCATTGGAGTAGGGGGGAGGATTCCTTAAAGGTGTTTGATCCATACTCCCCAAATTATCACAATGTTCTACAGATTTTCGGATTCGTCTATGAATGGATAATGGTTCAACTAAACCACCTTCAAATTGGAGACGATTATTGTGGTCTCGTTCCCAACGGGACATAAACCACAAAATTCAAAATCTGACTAAACCTAAATCCTAAAATATAAAAAATAAAAACCAAAAACTAAAAGAGTTCAAGTTGGAAGGATAGTACCGATTCGCTTGAACTAGAAAATCTTCCTACAAAACAAAACAACTTGTTAGTTCTAGAATTCAGAAAAACTGATCCTAAATAAATCCTAACTACTTCTACTCTATAGCCACTAAACAATTTAGAACATTTATCTAAACTCCCCGACAGCGGCGCCAAAAACTTGTTCGCTCGCCTCAAGTGTAAGGCTGCAATGTAGTAATAAAACTCGGTAAGACCGAGGTCGATCCACAGGGAATTGGATAACAAATTCCAAACTATTCCAGCAACTCAGTTTGCAATAAATAAGAGATTCAATTGGAATAATTATGCTAAAACAGAAGCTTTAATGAAAACAGTAATTTAAGGTACTCAGGCATTCAAGGATCCACTTGTAGCAATCCCATGTCAATCCAATCAATCCAAGCAAGATACACAATTAGATGTGAAGTCCTATCTCTCATCTAGTTGGAAAATAAAGCATTAAACACATTCAATCCCACTCAAGTTGAACTTCCAAATTCTAGTCCCATTCAACAATGTAGAATTTGAAATTATAGCCTTCGGAGTAACAGCCATGCCTATGGACTATGGCTTGCTCAAGATTACTATAATTCAAATCTAAACAAGCATAATGCGATAATCTCAGAGAATTGCAAGGAATCCATGTCCGGAGCACATGAACTCTCATAAACATCTAAAACTATCAACTTTAAGAATTAGAATAGGTAAAAATCCAAACTTGAAGTAGAATTACTTGAATTAAACTGAATCAAACATGAAATTGGCTATAAGCTTCACGTCTCAGCCTTAGCTGAGATATTCTAGCCGAGCATTGTCATACTACAACTAAAACTCATGAAAGAACTAGAAAACATAGAAAAATCGGAGTTTGGAGGGTTGCAGATGCTCCACGACGGCTTCCTTCCTCTCCCACGATGTCCCTTGGCTTCTCTGATACCTCAGGAAGAACCCCTAGGTGTCCTTTTGTAGCGAGGATACTCGGTTACATCGGAATCTTCCAGAAACTGCGTAACGTTACGCACTGCGCAACAAAAATCGGAGTCCGAATTTAGAAATTACGCAAGGCCGACCGGTCGGACTGAGCTGGCCGACCGGTCTTGACCAGGCTGACCAGGCTGGTCGTTGCTCCAGTGAGATCCAGATTGCGTGGCCGACCGGTCACGATCGGTCGGACCTTCTTAATTCCACTTTTTCTTCTTTTCTTTCTTCTTCTCTCTTTTCTACTTGATTCCTTCTTTCTTTGGTCCTCCTTCAATCTTCATCTAATGCATATAAACACGTTCTTTTGGTCTCTAATTGGATGAAGTCCGCTCTTATTCCTACAATTACAAAACATACATTAGATAGTCCTTTTAAACATGAAATCGTGCATATAGTGTGATGTAGTGGGCTATGCAATGTATAAATTGGAGGTTCAACAGAAATCCTTATGGAACATCTCATTTAGACACCTTTAACCTTTCAAAAGTTAGCAAAAAATTATATTTTTAGCAAAAGAATAATCTAACCCTAATCTTTTGAAGAAAGAAGAAGAACTTATCTTTTAAAAGTGATTTTTTATAATATTTCTCCTCTCTTTATATCAATTTCTTTCCAAGTAATCTAGACATAATCTTTATAGAAAGAAGAAGAACTTATTTTTTAAAAGTGGAGCTTTTTATTTATCTATTTTCTTTTCTTTTATTTGTTTCTTGGCAAAAGACTTATCTAAACAAAAACTTTTAAAAATGAAGAAGAAACCATTTTTAAAGGTGAAATAATTGTAATTTTTTTATCTTATTTTATTTTACTTTCTTACCAAACAAGCTCAGTTCAACACACACACACACAAAAAAAAAAAAAAAAGAAATCATTTTTATGAGATGGGAGTTTCTGCAAAAGAATTTATCAAGTAATGATAAAACTGTTAATGTTATGAAAATCAATGCAATTACAATGTCCCTCCAGAAAGTGAATGTACTTGGGGTAAAAACCCCCGGTCATATTGATAACCAATGAAAGTAAGGTAGGATTTTCAAAATATCAGCCATATTTACATAATTTTGTTAGACATGCAATTAATTATTCCGTTTGACCTAATTAATAGTTCGCTGGAATGGACATTGTCAATGGACCGATCTGCAATGAAAGTGCTTTACACGAAAGCACTCGAATGATCAAAATCCCATAGAGACTTTATTTAGGTGGGACCCTTGCTTGGTGGGGTGCGATCGGGTTGGCTTTTCCCAGTAGTGCGATTGCACAATTTAAGTTAGTCAACTCGTTTGGAGATGACGACCACATCAAAACGAGCCTTGCTCATGTTACTTTCCCCACATGCTCAGCTGTCTCCCGTGTGTGCGAGATCCAGGCCATTCCCCAGGTGGGACCCACCGTTGTGGAATGGCCCAAAATCATGCCACTCAGATCATCAAAAGGTAATAATGCATGTACCTTGAGCGCGAACCGTTGCCATGTTCTTCCATACACAGGACGGACTTTCAGACCAATGGTTTATCAACGACAGGATACCATGATGAATGTTCTACGTCTGGCACACCATTAAAGTAGGAGAGAGCATCATGTCTCGTGAAAATAACAGGACGGGTTAAAAAAAGAGTCCTCTGTTGGCTGCTAAACAGAAGATATCTGCTCATAGCCTTTGAGTGCCTTTGCATTGGTTCATATCACACTGAATGACAAAAGTGTGACCAGGTCGCATTGAGGATGTGACTAAGTTGCAGAGCTATGTGAGAACGTGGACCAATTAAAAGGCTCCAAACTCGTATTTCTTGTTTGGCAGCCAACAGTCTACGTTCGTCATGTCTATCTACCTGATGATTTGTGGCTAGCCTAATTCTAAGATCATGTCATCAGCACGGTTGGGGCCAACCCATGCTTAGGTCCGTATGAAATCGGATTGCCTACTGAGTTCTTAGTACCCTCTTTGGACACTGAGTAACTGTGAATGTATGGGGAGGTTGATTCCAAAATTGAAGCATATCCAAAGATTAGGTGGATTATACCAGAGGAAATGTGGGAATAATGATTTCCAGCGTTGAAACCTTCCAAGGGCCCAAATTGATGTTTATTTCTCATCCAAATTGTTCATAAGATTACGCAGACATGGATGAAGGGAAATCAGAAATATCAGCTTGATCTATAACTTCTGTTGAAAATTTTCAACGGTAGATGCTCAATTCACACTGTTTCCTGTGGTGTTGTCTATTTGAGCTTTGGATGTTCTTCATTTTTGAGTTCGATAACTAAAATTACCTGGTAAACTGGATGGACAGAGTGGATAAAATACATAAATCATGGTGGGCCCCACAGAGTTTACTCAGTAGGCAATCCGCTTCCGGTTGGTATTCCTACAGGCGGTGTGCCTACCACACATGTGCATACACATGCATGCACGTGTGTACACCTGAGTTGACAATATATGAAAGAGAAAAGAAGTAATGAAATGAAAGTGATGACTCTTGGAAATTAGGTAGGCTGTTGTTGTAATCATTCTAACCAGTGCCCATCATCAATGAGAAATTATAACTACAGCAGCTGTATGTGAACTTTCAATTCAGCCATTTCTTTCTGGCTAACTTGCAACATGTGTAGAATATCCGATCCGTGCAAAATTCGGGCCACACCATGATGATCATGTGGTATGAAAATCAGACCATTCCACTCTATGAGTGGGCCACTAAATTAATTTTTTCGAAATCAAATGGTGTGACTCAATTTGCTAGTGGGTCGTACACAAAAATCTTTTAGCCTGATTTTCATTGGAAATGATCAACATGTTGTGGCCCACCTTCTGCACGGATCGGATATTTTACACATGGGACTCTTCAGCTGGGAAAGTAACAGATGTAACATCTTGCCGCTATCTAAATAAGAGACGGGACAGCCCAGGTGGGGCTGACGATAGGTGGGGCCCACCAAAGGAGATGATATGATCATCCCACCGCCTATTTTGACTTTGCAACTATTTTTCCATTTGGATCTACTCAATTACCGCCAACCACAGATGGCAGACAAGGACAAGAAGCAAAACAAAAGAAAATGAAGAAAAAGATGGGATTCAAGACAAAAGGACAACCCTCACCCAAAAGTCCAACCCTCATCTTTCACCTACTCGCCCCTAGAATTCCACACGCGTGTGAAAGCCCGGCCAAACCACACACTTTCAAATACCAATATGAGACGCATGTGCTTGATCATATCTTTCAATCAGGTGGGCGTACTCTATCTAGATCTCCATTCACAAATCTTGTGGGCCATATCATGGATAAAAAAAATCAACCGTTAAAAAGATTTTTTTAACCGTTGGTTCACTTTCGTAGATTGTGGCCCACATGAGGAGCGGAATCTTCAGATTTTTTAGGCAAAAGATCTAAGTATTATTTAAAACCAGATGTAAAGATCAGATCCCGTACACGTATTCCATATCGGCACGTGAGACTATGTATGGATGGGTAGAGCTAACACGCGTGTGGAATTAACAAACCTCTAACACCATTACATGCCTATCTGAAAGTGTGAATTGCTAGTCAGGTTACCACCCCTCCACTCCCTGTTTTTATTCATTCACACATTTCAGTGACCTGGCGTCAACCGTCCCACCAAACCATTGGTGGGCCATGATAAGCAATTTTAAGGGTCCTGATGCGTCAGGAAGTGAATAGTGTCCTAATGTTCCAAGTCGCAAAGGTGACGCATTTGTTATGATTATCCCAACCGTTGATTCAATGAGCCACACCGAGGGTGGGGGATGCACTAAAAAAAATCTCCCAGATAGGATGATCCTAGCCGTCCAATCAATTTCCATTTCTCCTTACCGTTCTTTTACTTTTTTCCGTTGACCATTCATTATACAGTGGTATAGACTACCCACAGTGGACCCATGATTTTGTTAATCTCGTCCCATCATTTGGACAGTCCGGATTGAGACACGCGTAAATCTCGTACGGAACGAACCAGCACAAGGTATAATATGCTTGCATATATACCTGGTCTGCTGCGACGGACCATGCCTAAAAATCCTTCCAGGCTGGAAGATTATAGCCACCCATCATTAGCTTTTTCAGTTGAATGTGTCCCTTCGCTGGATTTCTCATCTCAACCGTCCAAGATGGGCTCCAACGGATCAATGGCTCTGGACAAAGATATCCCTACCGCTACAAACTCAAAACCCTAGTATACTTTGCAGATCTTGGAGTCAAATATTCTTCAATTCCCAGGCCTGATTTGCTAATCACACACGTGTATAGTCCTGCCTATCCGCATGTGTCAGAGATCTGGGCCATTCATTGGGTAGTGGACACTGTTAAATGCCAAATACCAAAAAATAGGGTAGTACGCTGGCCCAGCTACACGTGTATGGTGAGCTTGGACCGGTTGACATTCTTTCTGAGTCGTGATTCAATGACTTCCCCATCCGGAGGGAGTGGTAGTTACCGTCGGATCAACGGTCAGTCAGACGGCTTATCAGGTCCGTTGATTAGGTAGAGTACATGATGTAGGACGGGTCGCTGACTATTTCATGGTTCAGATGGAGCAAAAGAAGACCGGTCGGGGTCGAAAGTGATTCGGACCGTCAGGACCGTAAATCGGTCATATCTCACCATCCGGAATGAGTTACGGGACGTGTAATATATAAATTTGGGGTAGCTCGAGCTACTTTAGCCAACCAACCCCGCTATGCTAGGTTGCCCAAGTCGGAATCGTGAGAATTGACCGTATCGACGGTCATTAGGCTAGTTTATTTTCAATTTTACTATTTATAGTAAGTTTTAATTCGATCATAACTTTGCATCTGTAAGGTTTTAGAGTTAGTGCCCAACATGAAAAGGGCTTGGAATATTTCGTAGAACAACGTCGTTAAGGCCGTTTGATAACTTTCTATTTTTAGCCGAAAACCAAGAATTCTAGTAGGATTGAACAACTTCTATAAATAATAAGTTTACCATTTATAATAAGTTGCGTTTTCTAGGAGTTTAAGTTGGAGTTGGAATCTGATAATTTGCATAGAGTTTAGTTTCTTATTTATATGTATTGTAATTTCGTTTTCATTCATTCAATCTTTAATAAATAATTATTTGGAATTAAATTTTCTTTTTTTTTTATCTTTTCTTTCTTTTCGTGGATTCGAGAAACTATGGGTTAGGGAGACGGTGATCGACCTACCGTGTGCTCCCTGCATCAGTACACAACGTGCCATGTACCAAAAATAATATTGGTCCGCCCAATGAGACAAGTCAAAGTTTTGTACGAGTAAAATGCGCGGTTAGAAAAAGGTCCAACAGCCCAAATGCATTTGTGGTCCACTTGATTAGAGTGCCACTTTTTCTTTCTTTTTTTCTTTTTTCCTTCTTTATAAGGCACGTTCAAAATGCGAACTACCTAATGGATGGACCGGATCTCTGATGGACCCGGATTGTCCCAACGTGATGTTTGTTAGAAATCCACCCCTTCCATCTGTTTTGTAAGATGATATTAGAACATCGCCCAAATGAGACGGATCCAAAACTCAGGTGGGCCACATAACAGGAAACAGGGAGGCCGTTGAAACATTCGTGGGTCACTGAAGCTTTGGATCAGACTTTTCTTTTTTTCTTTTTTCTTTTTTTGAGTTCATCCCAGTAGGAGATTTCAACGGTAGGTATTTCCCTGGCGTGTGACCCATGAGTTTTAAATCTGCCTCATTTTTGGGCCACGTCCTAACATCACCCGGCAAAACGGACGGACGGAGTGGGTTTCTCACCAACATCATGGGGACCCCACCTAGCTACCCGCCGCGGGCAGATCCGGCCAAAGTCATTCGCAGGCAATCATTCATCGCATTTTTCTTCAACGAGTCTGACATGCTTGATTATTCCGACTAAATACTATCATTCATTCCGGGCATGTTTACAGTGAAAACGACCTGATGAATGGCCGGATCTCTACCCCGCGACTGCCATCTGACGGTGGGAAACAGGCCCTGCTTGTTTAGCTATTCTGGGTGCGGATCAGGTGTTACCGGGGTTACACCATAGCTGGGCGTTTCCCTGACGTGGGGCCCACCTCGTTCTATATCCACACCTTACATCAGTTTTTCCAGCTCATTTTAAGGCATAATGCAAAAAATGAAGCAAATCCAAATCTCAACTGGACCACACCACGGAAACATAGTTGTCATTGACCTTATCAACAGCTTGACTACGGTGGGCCCTACGAAGCTTTTAATGGTGGACCACTGTTCCCTGTCATGTGGTCCACTTTCGAATTAGATATGCTTCATTTTCTATATTATGAGCTGGAAAAAAAGGATGGACCGCGTCGGTATGCAATACATACATCAAGGTGGGCCCCACGATCAGGGAAACACCGAACACTCTGGCCCTCCCACCTCTCTGCCCCGTGATGAAAATATTAGGATCTCTCACACGTGTGCCACTTGTGGGCTGATCAAACTTCAGACCGATCATTCGTCAACAGTCGTATACCACTTGCTATTTTCCTTCTCAAGCATTGACTATAAGAAAAGCTATTTAAAACAACCCACCAAAATAAAATATAAAAAAAGAAAAAGCAAAAGGAGACTCCAGCCTACTTCTTTTCCCCAAACAAAGAAACAGAGGAATCCCGTATTCTACAGGAAACGAACAAAACCCAATGCCCCCATTTTCTTCTTTTCCTTTCTCTTTCCTTCTTTTTCTCTCTTTTGCTTTTCACACCTCTTGGAGCTGAGACGAGGCTGCTGAGAGCTTTGTCTTTCTCTCTCTCCCTCTCTCTTCTTTTCCTTGGGTCTGTTGAAATAATGCAGCTGCGGCTGCGGCTGCACAGAGGACTTTCCGTTGCATGACTGACGACAGGGCACACCTCTTCTCTTTTTGGCTCGAGCCTTTAAGAAGAAGAGTCGAGAACGAGAGTCGTGCCCTCGGACATGGACTGAGTGTGGTTATGCTCGCCTTCATACGTTACGATCAGCATCGCAGGATCATCCACCGCTCGTTCCACGTGTTTCCGTGCTGGGCACCCTCTCACGCTGCTGCACTTGTAATAGCCTCTGTAAAGAACGAAAGAAAAAACCGCCTTAAAAATAGTCCACAACCGAGTCGGACTTGGACGAGTTTCCGAGTCAACTCGATTTCTCTGAATATAGGTCTCAACATAATGGTTACAACGGCAATAATCTATGAAAGCAAATCAAAGCTGTCTTCAAGCCAAAACAACAGAGCTGAGTCAGACTCGGACGTATTGGTGAGTCAACTCGAAAGGAGTATTCTTCTGAATCCAGAGACCTTTCAAGATCACAGTATAAGCCCCTTTTACAGGCATTGAAACTCGTATCTTAGGGGTAAATTGGTAATTAACGAGGGTGGTTTTATCCTAAATATGTTTGTCTATTCCTTCAGTAAATCGTCTGACTGAGTAAAGCAACTCGGATCCGAGTTAAAAAGAACTTGAAAAAAGAGGGAGACACATGAATTCCGAAAAAAAACATACCTTGGATGTGGAGATCCTTTGATGGGTTTCTGCCCATATTTCCTCCATGAGAAATCATCTGGCGGTATATCCGCCATCTTCAAGCTGATCGCTGGAACTCTCACCATTCTCTTCACCCTCGATTTTCTGCAAATCAAACCCAACAGAAATAAATAAAATGAAAAAACATCTTCCAAAATTTGAAAAAAAATAAAAAGAAAGAAAGAAAGAGAACCCATCATCCAAATTTTGAAAAGAAGAAGACCCATATTCCAAATTTTGAAAAAAAAAAATTGAAGATTTTATTCAACCCACCTTCTCTTCGAGCAATGGCATCGCCCGGATCCCGCTCCGCACTTTCCCGATCCATCCTCCGATTTCGATCCGCACTTCCTCTTCAATGAAGAAGACGATGACAGTGGCGGCCGGCCCGCGGACGATGATACCTGAGACAAATTAACAATCTGGAAAGCTGAGGCTGATGCCGCCGATCCCAAATTCTTGTTTTCGGCATCGCCCGTTAGCGACGATGCAAACGAGTTCCCTGCCGAAGGCGGCGATGATGTAAAACACTTCCCCTGCTCCATCCCACCGTTCTTCGGGATCGGAAGCAATGGATGGCCATGATGATGCTGGAATTGATGGTGATGATGGTGAAGAGAAAGAGGGAGGGGAGGAGGAGGCGGCGGCGGCGGCAGCAGCCGTTGGATTGGCGTCGGGCAATAGATCTTTGAAAACGACTGGTTCTCCTTCTCTTTCTCTTTTTCTGTTTGAAATGGTTCTTGTGTGTTCTCTGTTTTGGGGGGAGAAGGCAGAGGAGCTCTTCTAAAGCGAGCATGGCCAGTTCTGGTACGACCCAAGAGAGAAATCACCTTCTTGAACTTTGTAACGGCAGCATCTGCAACGGCCGTACAGTCCATCTCCATCTGCATAGCTGCTTTGGCGTCGGACGTCGTCTGGTATGGCTGCTGTTGCTGCTGTTGCTGTTGGGATTGAGATAGAAGCCTTATAAGCCTTTCCATGTTCTGTAGGCCTGCAGAAGCGGCTTCTTCTACGGCATTTTCCTCTGCTTTGGTTGAAAAACCATCGCCTCTGCAACCCATCAGCAGCTCTACTGCCATTTCCAGCTACTGCAACTAGAAAAGCATGAAGAAGGAGAAAAGGAAGATGAAGAGATGAAGCGATGAAGAGAGAGAGAGGAAAGCAAAAGCAAAAGCAAAAGAGAGATGATAATAAAAGATGGATTCGAGTCAAACCACCCTCCCAATACAAGGCATCGGACGACTGACCTGTCGCTTCTGCCTATCTGCCGTCAAAGGGCCTAACGAATCGTATCCCGCCACGTGGCACTGTCTGTTGGGTGCCCTCGGCCATCGCGCATGCAGGATGTTCTGCGGGAGTTACTTTATATGCTGGAAGAAAATAATCGCCCGCATGCACGTACACAGTATCGTACACGTGGCCAATATAACACCCTCATCAAGAGCTTCAAAATAGTGGGACCCATCTTCAATTTATCTTAAAGCGAAAACATCAACCCCTGTCCATCGAATGGACACTCATCTGAAAATATTCAACGATCCACATTCAAAAATACATGCTCTTTAATCTGAATCTAGGATTTTCCAATCAAATTTTTATTTTTCCCCTAAACCATCTAAGATGAGTACCATTATTTGGACGGTTTAGATTGAATTAATTTCTTTTATATATACATTCCATTTCTGCATGAGTATAAATCTCCATAATCTGCTAGCCTATAAGTGCCTTTCTCGTATGCTTTAATAATCAAAGGTATACGTCACGATATTGACCATCTTTTATACGAAGGATGGGATCTCTTTTGTTTTTACCGGCTCTAGCCGGTGGAAGAGGAAAAAGAGAGCTAGAGGGTTGGTTCTAGCCGTCGGATGATGTGTGACTCGGTAAGATCGGAGGGTTAGTTGCTGCCAGTGACATAGAGTTGACCTAAACTTTCTAAACTAGGGAGGCTGTTCTGGTTTTCCATGTTGGTAGTCACGAGGTGGGTCCCATCTTGGCATAGATTCTTACCGGGAACCGGAAGCTGTGTCTAAAGTGTCAACCGCGAGTCACATGGATTCTCGACCGGCATCCTTGATATGCTCGCTCACATTTTTAAAATGGTGGTGTCTTCTTAGTGGTAGAAGTCGGAACGTGTGTACGTCAATCAAGACCGTTCATGTCATGGACCCCATTGTAGATGGAGTGTGATCTAAAAGTCACATTAATCAGATCATACAACTATCTGATTTCTCTCTTTTTGTTTGGACGACTGCCCATCTCATCTTCGACCATATTTGATGGTAAATGGTGAAGTGGTTATGTTATTTTCGCGATAGGCACCACGATTTGGACGGTCCGAATTCGTTACAATGCATACTTGTATTCAGTGGATGGATTACCATCATTTTAAGAGTGATGGTTCATTTCCATGGTAACGTAGGCAATGGAGCCGGGTTTGAAATAGAGAAAAACTTTGATACTCTGGCAGTGTGAGGAATGATACACAGGCACTTAAGAATTACTTACGTGGCACAGTGTAACTTCAATTAAACTGTCGTCGGATGGTGGGAGGCACATCAGATGGTTCATGAGACAAACATTTTAAGGAGAAAATGCCTTGAAGAGTCGATTAGTTGATTGCAAATGGTTGGTCAACTTGAAAATAATCAACGGTTGGATTTCAACGATCAAATTTTTACAAATCGAAGTGTAAGATAGCTTGATTAATGTTATTTTCGCTTTATAACCTATATAAACCGAGTTCCATAACTGAAGCGGTTTGATTTGAGTTATAAATATTCGACGTACGCAAATGCAAGTGACTGAGGGCGCGACTTGGGTGAGACCCCGGAACCAGCAATGTGGGTGGGACCCTGAACCTAGGGCCCACCTGGATGTATTTCTTGTAGATCCATGCTATTAATATGCTTTTTCAGATTATTTTGTACTATAGTACCAAAAATGAAAAATATGAAAATTTTGAATGGACTACAACATAAGAAACACTGGTTAAGGATCATTAAAAACCTTTTGTGAGCCACAAAAGTTTTCTATAAACCTGATATTTGTTTTTTCCTTTCATCCCTGTCTACGTGACCTTATCAACTGATTGGATGGTCAATAAACATTACGGTGGACTCGAGGAAGTTTTTAATGGTCACAGTTGAATGATAATTGTTTCTTGGGTTGTGGTCCACATAAAATTTGCATCGGTTTCATTTTTGGGACTACATTTTAAAATAATATGAAGAAACAGATGGACGGAATGGATCTACAAAGAATACATCCAGGTGGGCCCTGGGTTCAGGGTCCCACCCACATCGCTGGTTCCGGGGTCTCACCCAAGTCGCGCCCACTGAGTATCGTCCATATCACTCTGCCGGAGTATCAAATAACTAGGGCTGCACATCGATTCGATCAATTCAATTTTGGATGAAATTGAAATTGAATTGATGTTAAATTTTCAAAAGTGAAATTGAAATTGAATTGATCTTAATTTTGAAATTTCGAATTGAAATTGAATTGACCTAATTTTTTTGGAATTGAATTGAGATTTGAATTGATGAATTTTTCGATTCAATTCGATTCGATTTTTCACACATTGCAATTTGAAAACTTATAAGTTTTGTAAGTTTGGATTTTATAGTACCTCAAATAATAATATTAGTAGAAATGCTTCTGAAAACATACGCATAATAATTAGTCCTTACATGAAAATTAGAAAGATCGTATTGATCCAAAGCTTATGAGGCTCAAAAAATGTTTTTAACGGTTATTCATCACTCTTTCTCTTGGTATGGTCCACCTGAGATTTGATTTTCTTATAATTTTGGATCATGTCCTAAAATGAGAAGTAAAATTAGATGGACGTAATGGATATACAAAATATATCAAGGTAGGCCCCACACGGTAGGGGTAACACTCACTAAGTTGTTACCAACATATCACTTAATTTACTCTTGAGCGAACTTCAAATTGCACGCTTTTATTGTACTGAGTAAACTTAGTTGGGCCTACTTTGAATGCATTTGGTTTACCATACCGTCCATTCGTTTTGCCTGCTCATTTTAGCCGTTGAGCCCAAAATGGAGCATATCCGAAACTTGGGTGGACCATGCCACATGAAATAGTGGGAATGATGATTTCCACCGTTGAAACTTTCCTAGGGCACACAGTGACGTTTATTTGTCATCCAACCTGTTCGTAAGATCAGGTAGACATGTATGAATGAAAAACACAAATATCAGCTTGATTCGAAACTTTTGTAGCCTACAATAATTTTTCAATGGTAGAGGTTCAATTCACACTGTTTCCTGTGGTGTGTGCCACTATACGCTTCAATTTTCAGCTCGAGCCATAAAATTATCTTTTAGAGTGGATGAACAGAGTGGATAAAATAAATAAATCACCATGGGCCCTATAGAGTTTACTCGGTAAGCCAAGCGCATTGAGTTACTAAGTACGCAATCTGATTCGTCTTGGACACGTGGGTGGGCGCAGATATGCAGAAGGGTGGTTTCAAAGCTCTATGGGCTCCACCATGGTGTATGTGTTTTATCTAGGCCCTTCATCCATTTTCCATATGATTCCAAGACATTATCCCAAAAATGAGACATCCAAATCTCAAGTGGACCACACAACAAGAAAACAGTGGAGGATTGACGATTATTATTGAAAACTTTTTGGGGCCTTAGAAGTTTGATATCGAGTTGATATTTGTTTTTTCCCTTCCTCAAGGTCTATATGACCTTATCAATAGGTTGGATGGCAAAGAAACATTACAATGGGCCATAGGAAGAATTTAATGGTAGACGTTCAATCTCCATTGTTTTGTTGTGGTGTGGTAATATGAGATATATATCTTACTAATTTTTGAAAAATTCCTTAAATTTAGATGTAAAAATAGATGGACGGCATAAATAAAACTTACTATGATGTATCTATTTCATCCATACCATTCATTAATATATATATATATATATATATATATATTCAATTTGATTAATCGATTCAATTCGATACAGATCAATTCGATTTTCGATTCAATTCGATCAATCGAAACTGAAAATTGAAATTTAATTGAAATTGATTTTTTTCTTTTTTTAAAAATTGAATTGAATTGATCTTGGAAAACGATTCGATTTGATTCGATTTGTTCAATTCAATTCAATCGATAAATTGATCATAAATTGAATTGTGTGCAGCCCTACAAATAACTCTGCTTTAATATATGATTTGTTATTGGATACTCTTACAGCGTACTTTACTCGATACTCAGGCAATTGCGAAGTTGTAAACGTGGCATACATCAAGTTCAATGAAATAGCCTAAATTGTCATTTACCATATTATTTTGGGGCATTATCCAAAAAACGAAGTGGAACCAATTATCAGGTGGACCGTACCATAAGAAACAGTGGTGACTGACTATCCTTCCATTAAAAACTTCTTAGGGCACACCTTAATGTTCCATAGTTTTTATTTACCATCCAATATGTGGATAAGGTCAGATAATCCTCGGTGAAGGCAAAAAAAAATATCAGCTTGATCCAAAATTCTTATGGCCCATTACTGGTCAATCAACCTTGTTTCCTCTAAAAAAGGTCCACCTGATAATTGGATCCATTTCATTTTTAACATGACATGATAAAATGACCTGGAAAAAAGGATGGACAGCATGGATACATAATACATACATCAAGGTGAGCCCCACTGTAAGGGTTGCACCATCTAGGTTGAAGCCGGGGGCTCACCTAATCCACTCTCCTATAAGTTAAAATCCCAAAATCACACTGGTTGAAGAATCCAACCTCCCTCCTCCTGGACACTTTTGTGCTGGAAAAGGAAAAGGACCGTTGAAGTTCTTTCATTTCAGCCGTCCAGTAAATGTCCAACAATCCGGTGGTTATATAATCAAACAAGTTTAAATTTGACATAAGATACATATGAAGTGGGGCCCATAATTTTGCTTGTTCAATTTGCAGTACTCATACACCATTTGTACAGTTTTTCAGTGCCTGCGTATCACCCACTTGTCATTACACTCTGACAGAGTATCAAAGTTTCATATTAAAATATGTTGGACGTATCATACCCACCTGTGGCCTGTACGGTGACAAATGTTGACGTTTGGTTTCTCCGTTTATGATTTTTAAAGCCGACTGTTGACAAATAGAAAACTGACCATCCACAGGCAACTGCACCAGAAATTGTACTACAGTGTCATCTTTCCCTACAAACATACCACCTATTAGGAAATCAGTACCATGGAAACAATAGGCCCCACCATCATGATCACCCTTCTCCAAAATCAAGCTGATCTACACTCTAAGTGGGCCAATCCTATATGTTGAGTCACAGTATTTGTTGATTCTAAGTGTGGGCCACCGGATGAATCAACAGGCTTGATTTTCTTGCAAGGTGATTCTAACAATGGTGAGGCCCACCATGATATGCTTTACATACACTTCATCTATTGGTTGTGCAAGTCTACGTTGGGACACAATTTAAAAGGGTCAAGATCGTAGGTTCAGCTTCTACGGGATTTTCTTATTTGCTGATACCTGATTCTTAGTATTGACCTGGACCAATTAAGTGGTCACAAACAGGAAAATCTTGTTGAAGCTGAGCAGACAATCCGGATTCAATTTTAAAATAGGGAAGATTCAAAGACCCAAGTGGGCCACATCACAGAAAATGTAAGGATCTAATTATCATCATCGAATCTCTTTTGGGCGACAAGAGTTTTGAATTGGGCTCTTATTTGTGTTGTCCCTTCATTGCAACCTGAATAACCTTTCAAATAGCTGAGACAGGTGGTACTGGAAGGTCCGAATTGGGCTCTTATTTGTGTTGTCCCTTCATTGCAACCTGAATAACCTTTCAAATAGCTGAGACAGGTGGTACTGGAAGGTCCGAAAGGCCCTTAAGATGGCCCTATAGAGCAGAGGGTTAGAAGAAAGTAGCTCATTTACATGTAGGGCTGTCAACGGCATGGATCATGATCCATATCCAATCCAAATCCGCTCCAATTTAATTGGATTCAGATCAATAATCGGATCATCGGGTTGGATTTGAATACCCTAAGGCGATCCGTTTAATATTCGGGTCGGATTCGCATCAACCTTGATCCGGCCTGTTAACGATCCGATTAAAAAAAAAAAAAAAAAGCCATTTTCCTTCGTCTCTACTCTCTACGCACGCAACCGTGCATCTCTCTCTCTCTCTCAGTATCGGGTTGGATCATATTCGGATCGGAAACGGATTTCAAAATATTTAAACGGGTCGGATTCAGATCATATACTTGTGATCCAAATCAGATTCGGGTCAGATATATCCTTAATCGAATCGGATACGGATCATTACTGATTCGGCCCGTATCCGACCCATTGACACCCCTATTTACATGCACGTGATCTGTTATGTGAAAATATCGGTAATGTTGCGTTAAAGAGAAAAATGGCCAATTTATGATGGATGAAGTTTTTAACGGTCTAGATAGTAGCTACACTAGGCGTTACACATGGTTCATTTCAATGCATGTAAGATACTATAATGGGGACAGTGGTCCGCCAGACCATAAGTAGTATGTAGCCCAACTTCCGTTGACTCAAGGATGGGACCTCTCAAATGACACAATGAGATCCACCCATGTATTGAATGGACCACCTGTCATACACGTGAATCCCTGTCATTTATTGAGCTACTATACACAGGTTGTATTGCAGGCTTAGTTTTCCAGATTGTACAAGTGGGGTCCATAGTTCAGTGGCCCAGTCCATTGTTGGTACGATGGAACTAACCTTTGATGGTCCTTGCAATTGGAATTCTCGTATTGGGAGATCCTGGCCATTCGGTTTGAATATGGACTATTGCTGTAGTTTCTCTACATTCAAATTTAAGTGTCAAGCTTTTCAATCAGGAGGATATTTAGAGCATGGGAAATCCATGGTGGTCCTTATCATATAAACGGTTTGGATCATTGCACCATGGGGCTACCTTTGTGCAAACTGAAAACAAGAGTGTATTGTACAAACTTTCGTGTGGACATTGTATAATAGCTGATGCCTTATGGTTGCTGACCATGATAGCTACGGAACCAACTAACTCAATGGTCCTGATGAAAACAGAACTATTCAGAAACTGAGAAGCCAGCACCTCAGAGGGACTTCAACAATTCAGCCTGGGTGTGGGACTCCTTGAAATGAGCAGGATGTAGTGCGAGATCTGGACCTATCATTAAGTGGGACCGATGGGGATAAATCAGGCCAATCGTCGAATTACTGGGCCACACTTTTAGATTCATGCATTCATCAACCTGGCCCAAAAATCAAGCAGCTTACCGACCAAGTAGACCACACAAGCATCTCAATGACCGGATACCACAAGCCAACCTCAAAAGTGGGTGGGCTACCCTGATTTTTGGGCAAGAGAAAAGTGGACTCGGATTCGGCAGTGAACCCTCCCACACCCAGTTCGGTACTGATCAGTACTGGAAAAGCTCTATAGGGCCCACCATGATTTATGTGTTTTATATATACTGTCCATTCATGTTTG
Source organism: Liriodendron chinense (assembly GCA_003013855.2). Classification (NCBI taxonomy): domain Eukaryota; kingdom Viridiplantae; phylum Streptophyta; class Magnoliopsida; order Magnoliales; family Magnoliaceae; genus Liriodendron; species Liriodendron chinense. Next base: position 158,983 of record ML058423.1, read on the forward strand.
GAGCTCATTTTAGGACATGAGCCCAAAAATGAATCAGACACAAAGCTCAAGTTAACCACACCACATGAAGCCGTGGGAATAGTGACGCCCACCGTTGAAACCTTCTTAGGGCCCATGGCGCCCAACCCTCTTATAAAGTCACATGGGAAAACATAAATATCCGATTGATCCAAAACTTCCGTGGCCCACGAAAAGTTTTTAATGATAGACTTTAGGGCCCGTTTGGATACTACCATGTAAGTTACTTTTTACTTACAGTAGTAGATAAGTAACTTATTATATGTAAGTTTGGTTTATGATTACTAATAAGTAACTTTTTACTTAAAAGTACATTATCACTTCAGCTAATTTCTTTTTAGCTTTTGAACATTTTTGGAAAGATGAAAGAGAGGAAAAGCTGGTTAGTATGTCGTTTACCAAGCATACTTATTTTCTTATTAAGTAGAAACTAAGATAAGCTACTTGCGGTGTAAGTAACTTATCTTAAGCTACTTATGATCCAAACGGGCCCTTAATCTCTACTGTTTCCGGTGATGTGGTCCACTTGAGATTTGGATCCGATCTACCTCATTTTTGGGTGATGCCCTAAAATGATTTGGCAAATTTGATAGAGGGTGTGGATAAAATACATACATTGTGATACATTGTGATGGGGCCCACAGAGCTTCGACCAGTACCGAGCTCGTACCGAGTATAGAATCTCATGGACTCCATCGAGAATGGCCTGGATGATCTAGAATGCGTGTGTAGCGATCTTTCAGTCTCCCGCAGAACGAGTACTCTTAGGCTTGTTTGGCAACAGCCTAAAAATGGATTCTCATTTTAGTTGACCAGAAATATCTCTGCGCGAATATTCGTAGACAATTTTACCCCTGCTATTAAAAGATTTTGAAACAAAAGAACATTGCTTTTGGAGGGGAGTATTTTTGTCATTTCAGTCATTTACGAGAGTACCCATGCGGTTTTTTTTTTTTCCCCTCTTTGCTTGCGTGTAGCCCCATGATACAACTAGAATTCGGTCCGATGTAAAACTACATGGGGGGCCCACCGTGATGTCTTTGTCCATTTCATTCACCCGTTGTGGCAGCTGAGGCTAGCATGTGAGCCCAGGATGGAGGCATATCTAAGACTTAGGGTGGTCCAAACCAATGAAAACAGTGAGACAGCGACATCCACTATTTAATCCACCCAAGCAGTTCTCTCTCCTCTCTTTGCATGTATAGCTGCACCTAACGGTACCCTTCTCCACCCATCTCTCCGCAATCTCTCTCCCTTCCTCCTGCACATGCATCCCACGTGCAATACTCCCTGGCGTGTTAAACAGCACCTATATGTTTAAGTCCAACCATTTAGACCACAGTTATGGTGCACCCAATTAATGACTTCCAACCTCTTAAGTGCACGGGGCATTCAACCATTCCGATAGGTTGTCCCCACTTCAAAGATCACCCAGTACAAAAATCAGCCCTTTCTGACCATAAGGTAGGCGCACCATACTTTATGGTGGACTCAATTGTAGACTCTGGGGAGTTTCTATTGATCGAGTGTCTTTAATCTAGTGTTGTAGAAGACCGGTCAATTTGATCGACGGATGTGTCGATTCAATTGAGTAATTCAAGAAATTTCATATTGCTTGCTAGAAGTTTTAGGCGTTGTCGATTCGATCGATAGTGAGTTGAGTCCTATTGATTCGATCGATAATCAGGTCGATACTTTTCGTAAGTTTTAGAAAAGTGCGGGTTTTGTTTCTTAATCTTGTATGAGAGTATATAAGGGAGTCTCTTAAACACGATTAGGGTATTGTGAAGAGAGCTTACACGATTTCTAAAGTTTTGTAAGGGAAAAGCTGGGGTTTTCTATATTGTAAGTTGTTCCATCTCTTCTAACTTTCTAGATACAGTGAATTGATCATCGCTTTGTGCCGTGGTTTTTTCTGCAAGGGTTTTCCATATAAAAATCTCTGTGATCCCTGTGTAAATTGCTCATATTTTTTGTTCACCATTATTGGGAATCTATGAAAGAAGAGGACTGTGATAAAATTGATTAGATGGCGATTAGCACAATCCAATTGTGTTTGGCCGATGAAGTCCTTCATAATGTCATTGATGAGACGACTGTCGCGGGCTTATGTACGAAGATGGAGGCATCTATATGATAAAGTCGCTCACCTAGTCATTATATCTGAAGAGACAGTTATATACTTTGAAGATTGCGTAAGGGTCGGATCTCTCAGAGTACATCAACGTCTTCAACAAATTGATTTGCAAGTTGACAAGCATGGAGGTGAAGATCGAAGAAGAAGACAAAGCCTTAATTTTGTTGACATCTTTCCTGGACTCCTACAAGTATTTGGTTAATATTCTTTGTTATGGTAGGGATACCTTGGATGTTGAGACCCTTATCTCAACCCTTCAGTTGAAGCAATTAAGAAAGAACATAGACAAAAGAACATCCATAAATGCATTGTTTGTTCGGGAAAGAAAGTCTGAGTGAGAGAAGCAAAAGTCATAATCTAGATCCAAGTCGAAAGGCAAAGGCAAGTTGGAACTGTCAAAATATCAAAAGATAGGACATATGAAAAAGGACTTTCAAAATATCAAAATATGAAAGGAGGAGATATCAGATGATTTGCTGAAGAAAGCCAATTTAGCGGAATTTGGTGAAGGATCGAGTGGTTATAATATGTTATTAATATCTAAGATGGACCACTTTTATTAGGAGTTAATTTTGGATATGGGGGCATCATACCATATGTGTCCTCATCAGAGTTAGTTCACCACATATAGCGAGTATGATGGTGGCATGGTTCTTATGTGTAATGATCATGCCTATAAGATTGTAGGAATTGGCTCGATTTGCATCGGGATGTTTGATGGGATGGAGTGTACTCTGACCGATGTGAGACACGTTCCAAATTTGAAGAAGAGTTTGATCTCTCTAAGAGCTCTAGATACACTTAGGTGGAAGTTCGTCGATTATGAAAGTGTCTTGAAAGTTTCAAAAGAGGCACTCACATTTATGAAGGCACAAAGGAGCGACAATCTTTATAAGTTGGTCGGGAATGCTATATCGGGTGGAGCTACGATGTCTATATCGGAGTCCACGTCGGCACATTTGTGGCATGCGTGCCTGGGACACATAACCGAGCGAGGTATGAAGGTATTACTTTATCGTTGTTGAGTTCCGAATTATGTATATTTATACCCCAATTCATCACACATTATACATGGTTTATACTATTAAAAGACTCATCTTATATATACATGTGTGTTTGTAGGAAAGAGAGAAACCTCATGAAATTAATGCTTAAAGGACCACTTTAGAGCATTTTGAAGATCAAGAAAGAAAAGAAGAGAGGAAGAATCCAAGTGAAAGAAGTCCGGAGTTCAAAATTAAAAGAATGCAGAAAATAACAATTTTCGATAGGTGTTCGATAAGTCTTCGATCAATCAGAAATTCAGTTCCGATAGGTGTTCGATCAATCGGAGGATCTATCGAAAATACCATAAAATTTGAATTTTTGAACAAACTCTCTGGACTGATTTCCATTATATCGAAATAGTTTCGATCAATCGAAATTTGAATTCCGATATATCGGAAGTCCAGAGTTCAAAATTAAAAGAATGCAGAAAATAACAATTTTCGATAGGTGTTCGATAAGTCTTCGATCAATCAGAAATTCAGTTCCGATAGGTGTTCGATCAATCGGAGGATCTATCGAAAATACCATAAAATTTGAATTTTTTAACAAACTCTCTGGACTGATTTCCATTATATCAAAATAGTTTCGATCAATCGAAATTTGAATTCCGATATATCGGAAATGAAATTTCGATATATTGGAAAATCACAATTTTCGGAATTAAAAATATGAACTCTCTAGATAGAAACTCCAATCCATCGAAATAGTTTCGATTAATTGAAGCATCCATTAGAACCAACGTAAAGTGTGAAAATCTTACTCACTTAGAAAAGGGGTGCGAGATTTTTCCTATATAAGGACACCTCCGCACTCTTCCTAAAGCATCCTAAAAGAGTCACAGTCGTGATAGAGGTGGAGAAGATCAAAGGGGAGCTTCTACAACTCCATTTTTCAGATTTTTCTAGTTTTAGTTTATGTTTTTCTTGATTTTCTTTTGAGTTTTTGTTCAATCATCTCTATGGTTGGTTAAACCTCTTATCTAGGGTTAAGAGGTAAAGCTTATAGTCGTTTACAATGCTTAGTTTAATTTAATTCAAGTACTTTAAAGTTTAATGATGAACAATTCTAGTTTTGATTTGAAATAAAATTGATAGTTTTAGTTTAATCTTTTATCTCTTGTAATATGTTTGTATTGGATGTTTTGATTTACTGAGATTGGTCAATGGGGTGTTGTTAAGAAGATTTTGGGTTGTGGAGATCTTAGATTCATCATGATATAGTGGATGCTATGTGATCTTACAAGTTAAGACTCATAAGTGCTTATTTAGAACTAAACTAGAAAAGTTTATATCTTTTGTTTATTCTGAGATGAATGTCTCATTGATTGATATTGGTTTAATTGAAGTTCAATTCATGATTCTAAATTAAGTTTAATGACAGGATTTGAGGAAGACCATAAATATGATCTTACTTATTTTATTGATGGATTGGCCTATGCAATTGAGTACGCCTAATGCCTTAGTTATTATGGGAGAACCATATCAATAGATGATCCACCCATGTTAGATGTGTTATTATAATCTGATTATATCTTCTGATTGGAAAGGGATAGGACTCCAATTCCAATTGAGTTATCGGCTTGAATAGTTGAATTGGTATTGTGAATTGATTATAAGTGGATCCTTGGCGCTCTAGTGCTTAGCTTCCTGATTTATTTCAAAAGTATATTGTTTTATGTTTTTAGAAATCATCTTTAAATTTAAATACAAATTTAGATAATCTTAGTTACATAATTTAGAATTGTTACGAAAATCTCTAAGGACGATCTCGGTCTCACGATTGAATTATTACCACATCACAACCTTCCACTTAGGGTTGACGAACAAGTTTTTGGAGCCGTTGCTGAGGATTAAGTTAACGGATATGAATTTTGTAAATAAGATTTAGTTAGATAGGTTATGATAGATTTTGATATTACATTTCTCAGATTTTTTTTTAATACTAACAGTTTTTTGTTTATTTTGTTGGATTTCCTTTGGCTAACCTAGTTCTTTAATCCGGTAACACTGTTCTAACTTAGAACTTTTCTTATTTTTTTTTTTCAGATTCTTAGATTTTAGGTTTAGTTTTTGTGTAGTTTATGCCCCATTGGGAGCTGTGAACATACATCGCGTCTTCTAAGTGAGGGAGGTTTAGTTGAAGGTTTAAAAATTCATAGACGAGTTAGAAAGCATCTAAGAAATCCTAAACCATTTGGAATTATGATTGAGAATGAGCCAAATATCGCAAAGAATGTTGAGAATAATACACCGCCAACTAAGGCGGCACATAATGAGAATGAAGTACATTATGTTCCTCCAGTCAAAACATTGTGAGATTATCTGCAACCGGATAGAACAACTATGTCCTCATGCATGATCTTTCCACTCAATGCAAGAAACGTGGACCTTAAACCTGGAATTATCAAAATGCTTCTAAAATTCCATGGACTTGACTCTGAGAGCCCATACTCACATCCGAGGGAATTTGAGGAGATCACCAACGCCTTGCAATTCTCCCAAGATGTAATCAAACTAAAATTATTTTCCTTCTTTCTAAAGGAGAAAGCCAAATCACGGCTTCAATCCTTAAATCCTAAAAGTATTGGGACATAAGCTGAGATGACCCAGGAATTCCTTAAAAAGTTATTTTCGGTTCACAAAACCAATAAGTTGAGGCGAGTCATCATGAACTTCTCCCAAAAAGGAGATGAGACATTTTTTCAATGTTGGGAGAGGTTCAAAGAGCTTTTATTAAAATGTCCACATCATGGTTATGAAAAGTGGCGTATGATTAACTTCTTCCATGGAAGATTGAGTCTAAACATGAGCCAATTTGTCCAGATGATGTGTAATGGTGAATTTTTTAACAAAGAGCCCAATGATGCTTATGATTACTTTAATATGCTAGCTGAGAATGCCCGATCTTAGGACATCTCTACCCTGACTAGTAATTCCAAGTCAACCCTAAGAGAGAAAGGAATACATGCACTAAATGAGGATGATGATTTGAATGCACGAATACACGCACTGAATGGGGATGATGATTTGAATGCATGGGGGCGGGTCTCACAGAGAAGGTTGAGGCCATAAAATTAAGCAGTGTTAATATGATAAGTACTGGTGAAGCCATGGAGAGTATATGTGGTATTTGTGAGAGTAATGTTCACTCCATAAAGGATTGTGTTGAACCTCCAATTTATACATTGCATTGCCCTCTACATGACCTGGTTTGCATGATTTTCATGATTTAAAGGCCCATCTAACGTATGTTTTGTGATTGGAGGGATGAGAGCGGACTTCACTCAATTGGGGACCAAAAGAATACATTTAGAGCCATTGGATGAAGGTTGAAAGAGAGCCAAAGAAAGAAGAAAGCAAGGAGAAGAGAGAGAAGAAGAAAGAGGAGAAAAGAAAGGAAGAAAAACTGAATTGAAGAAGGACCGACCGGTCGTGACCGGTCGGCCAAGGGAGCCAGACCGGTCAAGACCGGTCGACCAACCCCTCTGATGCACGCTGGACAGATGGACAGAAGGTCTTGACCGGTCGGACAACAAGTCCACCTCCACATTCAGCTTGCTGGACTGAAACGGAAGCAGGTCCGACTGGTCGTGACCGGTCGGCCAGCCCAGTCTGACCGGTCTAGACCGGTCGGCTCTGCGTAAACAGAGACCTTTCTAAAACGAGACTCCGAAATTCGCTACGCACTGCGTAACCTTAAGCGATTTCTGGATATTTCCGACGCAAGGGAGCTTTCCTACTATAAAAGGACACCTAGGGGCTCTTCCTAGATCATCATAGAAGCGAAGGGACATGGTTTTAGAGAGAGAAAGCTGTCGTGGAGCGTCTACAACTCTCCAATTTTTGATTTTTCTAGTTTTTATACCTTTATTATGAGTTCTAGTTGTAGTATGACAATGCTCGGATAGAATCTCTCAGCTAAGGCTGAGAGGTTAAGCTTGTAGCTAATTTCATGTTTGATTCAAGTTAATTCAAGTAATTTTCAATTTAAGTTTGGATTTTTCATATTCTAGTTCTTAAAGTGGTAGTTAAAGATGTTTTATGAGAGTTCATGTGCTTCGGACATGAATTCCTTGCAATTCTCTAAGATTATCATATGATGCTTGTTTAGATTCGAATTATAGTAACCCTTGATCAGGCCATAGTCCAGAGGCATGGCTATTACTCCGAAGGCTATGGTTTTGAATTCTACATTGATTGAATGGGACTAGAACTTGGAAGTTCAACTTGATTTGGATTGAATGTGTGTGAATGCTTTATTTTCCAACTAGATGAGAGATAGGACTTTAAATCTGAAAATGCGGTATAAGTTTGATTACCGCTGTTGTAGAAGCAAGAAACAAGTTATCTTGTCCTAGAGGGGGGTGAATAGGACACTTTTTAAATTTCTCAATACAAAGTATTCTTAGAGCACTTTCATCAAATACCAGATATGCAAAGCATAAATCAATAGAAGCACATGTAAAAGAAGTAAATCAGTTCATCCATTCACCACACAACAAGGGATTTTTTATAGTGGTTCGGTTATGTACCTACTCCACTCCCGGCTGATCCACTCACTCCTTGAGTGGCCAGATTTCACTATCACTATGGTTTTAAATGAGGTTAACCATAAACCTTAACAGCCTACAAAAGGACTTACGACTCAACACATGGATTCATCCTTCCATAGGACTAATCCATGACCACTTAGTCCTACGCAAGGGCTTGTCCTACTCAAGGACTTGTCCTACGTAAGGACTCTACCGAGTTTGGGTCTTCAAACTCTGAAACCCAAATCTCAACTTGAGGAGGTTTCTTGGACTCGAAAGACTAAATATACTTAGCTGATTGAGTCCCTTGATGATGCCTTTGTTGAAGAAGCTTCGGCTTGTACGGAAGACGTCTTCTTCAGCTCCCTCGATCAGCAACCTTACTCGGATGACCCATTGTAGTTTCCATGGTGAGGGATTGAGGTTAGGTTGAGGCTATTTTGGGATATGGCTTTTATATGAGGAAAGCTTCTACCTAAACCACCATTAATGGCATTAATGACAAGAGAATGTCTATGAGAGATAGGTCAAGATGCCATTAAAGAGGAGTTGAGTTCATGTTTCAATCCAAGCTTTGAATGCTTAATCAATGATGGTTAGATCAACATGGATTGAAGAATGAACTCAACAGATCTAAGGGTTTGGAAGAAAGGGATCTCAAGAGGAAGGCTCACTCAAACCCTAGATGAAGCTCAAGGTGACTTGGGCAAGATCCAACCGAGTTCTATAAATAGATTATGCCCTTCAACGGTCAGAAAACGGTCAGCTCGATAGGTTCCGATCGATCGGACATAAGTTTTAGTCAAATTTGAATTTTGCTTGAAAACAGGTTCTCCGATTGATCGGACTTAGTTCCGATTGATCGGAATACCATGTCCGATTGATCGGACAGATGGTCCGATTGATCGGAATTTCTTCCAGAGAGTTGATGCAATTTTTCTGGAAATTCCTCCGATGGATCGAATCTATGTCCGATGGATCGGAGAGCCATGTCCGATGGATCGGAAAGACCTCCGATTGATCGTAAAAGAGTCCAGAGAGTTTTTCATATATTTGCTTGACAATTGTACGATTGATCGGACATACTGTCCGATTGATCGGAATGCACTGTCCGATGGATCGGACAGCCCTCCGATGGCTCGGAAAAGTGTCCAGAGAGTTTACAATGTAACTAGACTATTTTCCGATGGATCGGACACATTGTCCGATTGATCGGACATCTATCGGAATATTCTCCGATGGATCGGGTATGTATCGGAGAGAGCAGACTTATATATTTTCAATTTTAAAGAAACTTCTGCTACCAAGAACCTATCCATTGCTGATCTTAATGGAAGGTGGGCTATAGATGGTGCTAAGGATGTGCCTAGAAAGGTTTTGGGCCATCTATAGAAGTTTTTGGGATCAAAGGTTTGGGTGGAGAGGCTTGAAGCTGACTTGATCTTCGAGAAGCTTCTGTCTTCAACCGCAAGGAAAACTGTCTTCAGCCGCCAGGGACTCGACGACACACTAACCATGGTAATTGACAAATCTTTGCATTAACAAAATCTAGTTGTGTTCTCTACTTGGATTGATTGAATCGACTTGCGATTGCTACAAGTGGATCCTTGAATGCCTTAGTACTTTAAATCACTTAATTTCCATTAAGTTATTGTTTTAGTTAATTACCCAATTAAATCTGATTTTCTTGCAAAACTGAGTTACTGGAGTAGTTTGAAAGTTGTTTCTAATTCCCTGTGGATTGACCTCGGTCTTACCGAGTTTTATTACTACATCGCAGCCTTACACTTGAGGCGAGCGAACAAGTTTTTGGCGCCGTTGCCGGGGAACTTAGATAACGGTTTTCAAAGTGTTTTAGTGGCTGTAGAAGTAGAAGTAGATAGGTTTTCTGATTTTCTTAGAACTAACAAATTGTTCTATTTTGTAGGAATTCTTCTCTAGTTCAAGCGCATCAGGTGATACCTTTCTAACTTAGCTTTTTACAGATTTTTTTTAGATTAATTTCAGATTTCAGATTTTTAGGATTTAGTTTTAGTCAGTTTTTGGTTGAGTGGTTTATGTCCCGTTGGGAACGTAACCACTCAAATCGTCTCCAATCTGAAGGTGGTCTAGTTGGACCATTGTCAGTTCATAGACGAGTCCGAAATTACCAAGAGCATTGTGAAAGTTTGGGGAGTATGGAATAAACACCTTTAAGGAATCCTCCCCCCTACTCCAACTACAAACGCAAATCAGGAAGGAGTAGGAGAGAATGAGGTACATAATGTTCCTCCAATGAGATCACTACAGGACTACCTACAACCTGCCGGTGCAATTACACCCTCTTGCGTGGTTCTACCAGCAAACGGTGGAAACTTTGACATCAAACTGGGTGTAATTCAACTCTTACCAAAGTTCCATGGGCTAGACTCTGACCGCCCATACTTACACTTGAAAGAATTCGAAGAAGTGGTGGCCACCTTGCATTACACCAATGTTTCCGAAGATACCATCAGACTTAAACTTTTTCCCTTTTCATTGAAAGAAAGAGCCAAAGATTGGCTTCACTCTCTTAGACCACATTCAATTGGGTCATGGGTTGAGATGAACCGGGAATTCTTGAAAAAGTTCTTCCCGGCTCATAAAATGAACACCCTTCGAAGAGCCATAATGAATTTATCGGCTAAAGAGGGTGAATCTTTTTTTTAATGTTGGGAGAGATTTAAGGATCTCCTACTTGCTTGCCCACATCATGGCTATGAAAGTTGGCAAATTATAAATTTTTTCAATGATGGATTAAGTTCCAATATGCGCCAATTTGTGGAGATGATGTGCAATGGCGAGTTTAGGAGTAAAAATCCAGATGAGGCCTGGAGTTACTTGGCATGTTGGCTGAAAATGCCCAATCTTGGGATACCTCGGATAAACCCAATAACCCCAAGCCTACTCAAGATAAAGGAGGGATCTATGTCCTTAAGGAGGAAGACGACGTGAATGCAAGGATAGCCAACCTCACAAGGAAGGTTGAGGCCATGGAACTTAGTAAAAGTGGAGTTCCGAAGTCCAATGAAGTTGTTGAAACCATATGTGGTATTTGCCTCACTGATTTACACGCTACGCAAGATTGTACCACAATTCCTGCATTTCAAGAGGTATTACATGAACATGCAAACACCACATATGGGTATCAACGGCCTTTCAATGGACCGGTGGGTAATACGTACAATGAGAGTTGGAAGAACCACTCAAATTTTAGTTGGAAGAATGCTCCTACAGGCAATCCTACCAACTCTCAAAGAGGGCCACCCATGCAAAATATGGCCCCACCTCAGTTCTCAATGGAGGATACCTTGAAAGCGTTTATACAAGGGCAAACGCAAATCAATCAAACAAATCAGCAAATGTTCCAAGAGCTTAAAGTCTCGGTTGATGAGATTAAGGGACGCTTGAATACTAGGGAAGGGACCTTTCCGGCCCAACCTCAGCCCAATCCAAAGCAAGTACATGAAGTGAGCATCCGTAATCCTTCCAACCAAAACATGGAGCAAGCCAAATCCATCACCACCCTTAGAAGTGGTAAACAAATTGATAAAACTATTCCGGTGAAGGCCGATGAGCCTAATGATCCGGTGAATTCTGAGGATGAAGATGGATCTAACTTAGCCCCACAACAACCGGAACGCATTTACAAGCCCATAGCACCATTCCCTTCAAGATTGGTTGTCTCAAAATCTCTCCCAAATTCTCATGATATTCTAGAGATTTTCAGACAAGTCAAGATTAATATCCCATTGCTTGATGCCATCAAACAAATCCCCTCTTATACCAAGTTTCTAAAAGACCTATGCACAACAAAACACAAATATAATGTGCAGCAAAAGGCCTTCTTAACTGAGCAAGTGAGTGCCATCCTCACTCAAAAGACCCCCCCCAAAATTCAAAGATCCCGGTAGTCCCACCATCTCATGTATCATTGGAGACTACCGGATTGAGCGTGCCTTGTTAGATTTGGGGGCGAGTGTGAACTTGATCCCATACTCGGTATATGAGCAATTGGGTCTTGGTGAATTAAAACCTACCAAAACCACGTTACAACTCGCTGATAGATCTATCCGTGTACCGAGGGGGATAGTTGAGGATGTTCTAGTCCAAGTTGACAAATTCTACTACCCGGTAGATTTTATCGTCTTGGACACACAACCGGTTTTGGATGCTAGCACCCAAATACCAGTAATATTAGGCCGCCCATTCCTTGCCACATCAAACGCAATCATCAATTGCCGGAATGGGGTGATGCAACTATCTTTTAGAAACATGACACTAGAGGTGAATGTGTTTCACTTGGGCAAAAGACATAGGGATGTCGATGATGAAGAGTTCTTCGAGGTAAACATGCTTGAATCTTTTGAAGAAGAAGAACTCCTCCAACTTGAACCACTAGAAAGCTTGGAGACATGCTTAGCACATTTCATGGATTCCGAAGACCCCATCATTAGTGAAATTGTGCAAGCATTGAATATAGAAAGACCGGTAGTTGGTACTAGCCGGTGGAGGCCCCATTTTGAAAAATTGTCACCAACCACATCAAGGCCTCTACCGTCTAAATCAAACCACCGAAGCTTGACCTTAAACCATTGCCATCCGAGCTTAAATACGTATATTTGGGTCAAGAGGAAACTTTCCCAGTTGTCATTGCCTCCCACCTAGAGAAAGACCAAGAGCTCAAGTTGATTGAGTTACTTAAAGAACATAGGGAAGCCATAGGTTGGACAATAGCGGATCTCAAAGGGGTAGATCCTTCGGTTTGCACTCACCGTATACACCTTGAAGAAAATGCAAAAACGACTAGACAACCTCAAAGACGGGTAAATCCAAACACGATGGAGGTTGTTAAAGTCGAGGTGTTAAAGCTATTGGATGTGGGTATCATCTACCCCATCTCAGATAGCCAATGGGTGAGTCCTACCCAAGTTGTCCCCAAGAAATCCGGTATTACCATCATAGAAAACGCCAACAACGAGCTTATACTGACTAGGGTGACCACCGGTTGGCGTATGTGCATTGATTATAGGAAGCTCAACACGGTTACTAGGAAAGACCACTTCCCTCTCCCATTTATGGATCAAATTTTGGAGAGGTTGGCAGGCCATTCCTATTATTGCTTCCTAGATGGCTATTCCGGATACAACCAAATTGAGATAGCTCCGGAGGACCAAGAGAAAACCACATTTACATGCCCTTTTAGCACCTTTGCTTACGGAAGAATGCCATTCGGGTTATGTAATGCACCCGCCACATTCCAACGATGCATGTTGAGTATTTTCTCGGACATGGTGGGTGAGTTTCTTGAGGTATTCATGGACGACTTTTCTGTTTTTGGTTGTACGTTTGATGAGTGCCTCAAGCACTTGGAGTTGGTCTTGATGAGGTGTGAGGAGAAGAAACTCGTCTTAAATTGGGAAAAGTGTCATTTCATGGTACAAAGAGGAATAGTCCTTGGACATATCATCTCATCCAATGGAATAGAGGTAGACCGGGAAAAAATTGACATAATTTCCAATCTACCACCACCCAAAAGCATACGCGATGTGCGGTCCTTCCTTGGACACGTCGGTTTCTATAGAAGATTTATAAAGGATTTTAGTCATATCTCAAGGCCTTTATGTAACCTTCTACAAAAGGAGAACCAATTTGAGTGGAGTGCCGAATGTCAATTAGCTTTTTTAAAGCTAAAAGACATGTTGACAACCGCTCGTATCATGCAACCACCAGATTGGTCCATTCCTTTTGAGTTGATGTGCGATGCGAGCGATTTTGCTATTGGGGCGATGTTAGGCCAAAAGAAGGATAAGAAGCCCCATGTTATCTACTACGCAAGTAGGACCTTGAATCCCGCCCAAGTTAATTATTCGACTACGGAGAAAGAGCTCCTAGCTGTTATTTTTGCCTTGGACAAATTCAGGCCTTACTTAATAGGATCCAAAGTTATTGTTTACATGGATCATGCGGCGCTGAAACACCTTCTTTCTAAGAAGGATGCTAAGCCCCGTTTGCTTAGATGGATTCTACTCCTTCAAGAATTCGAGTTGGAGATCAAAGACAAGAAGGGGGTAGAAAATGTGGTGGCGGATCATCTATCCCCGCCTAGTCCTACCTAATTCCATTGACGAGTCACCTATTGAGGACTCATTCCCTGATGAGAAACTCTTTGTTGCTATGCATCCACCATGGTACGCTGATATAGCCAATTATCTTTCCACAGGTGCGATGCCGATTCATTGGACTGCGCAGGACAAACGTAAATTTCTAAGGGAAGTGCGTAGATTTTTCTGAGATGAACCTTTATTGTTTAAATATTGCCCAGACCAAATTATAAGGAGATGTGTCCCTGATGATGAACACAATTCCATTATCTCCTTTTGTCATGATCAAGCATGTGGGGGTCATTTTTCAGCCAAGAAAACAACTGCAAAAATTCTGCAGTGTGGTTTTTATTGGCCCACACTATTTAAGGACACCCATGAGTTTTGCAAAGCATGCGAGCGCTGCCAACAGTTAGGAGGATTATCCCGTCGAAATATGATGCCTCTCACCCCAATTCAACATCTTGAAGTCTTTGACTGTTGGGGCATCAATTTCATGGGACCATTCCCCTCATCTTTTGGACATGTCTATATTCTGCTTGCCGTAGACTATGTGTCTAAATGGATAGAGGCTATCCCATGTAGAACCAACGATCATCGTACGGTTCTCAAGTTCCTCAAAGAAAACATACGTTCTAGATTTGAGACGCCTCGAGCCATCATTAGTGATGGAGGTTCTCACTTTTACAATAGACCTTTTGAAGCTTTAATGAAGAAATATGGTATTAGGCATAAAGTGAGTACGCCATACCACCCACAAACAAGTGGGCAAGCTGAAATCTCCAATAGGGAAATCAAGCAGATTTTGGAAAAGACGGTGAGACCGAATCGCAAGGATTGGTCCCTAAGATTAGATGATGCACTTTGGGCTCACCGTACCGCCTACAAGACACCCATTGGAATGTCCCCTTATAGACTTGTCTATGGGAAAGCTTGCCACTTGCCTGTGGAGATAGAACACAAAGCCTATTTGGCAATTCGGGCTTTAAATTTTGACATTGACAAGGCTAGCTCACTTCGCAAACTTCAATTAAATGAGCTTGATGAAATCCGGAACGATGCATAAGAGAACTCGAGAATTTACAAGAGTAAGATGAAGGCTTTCCATGACAAGCACATCTTCAGAAAATCTTTCCATGAAGGACAGAAAGTACTCTTGTATAATTCCTGACTTCATCTTTTTCCAGGAAAATTACGATCTCGATGGACCGGCCCATATATTGTGAAAGAAATTTTTCCTCATGGGGCTGTTGAGATTGAGAATGCAGCGAATGGTAACTGTTTTAAAGTTAATGGACAACGCCTTAAACCATTTGTTGAGAAATTTGATTCAGAGGACATGTCCATCACTCTGAATGATCCTGTCTATCAGGATGATTGATCTCCTAGTCTGATGGAGGTATAGCATAGGTAGGTTTAGTTTTAATTTTACTGTTTTAGTAGGTTTTAGTTGTCGGGTTGTAGACTTCCATGATCGCTCTCTCAGGTACTATTGTTCTCACTCTCTCATATTTTACCATTGCTCTCATGTTCATGCTCATTGCATATCTTTTTACATTGAGGACAATGCAAGAATTGGTTGGGGGGTGAGATGAGATTGCTCATCTA
Organism: Liriodendron chinense; assembly: GCA_003013855.2. Classification (NCBI taxonomy): domain Eukaryota; kingdom Viridiplantae; phylum Streptophyta; class Magnoliopsida; order Magnoliales; family Magnoliaceae; genus Liriodendron; species Liriodendron chinense. Next base: position 174,446 of record ML058423.1, read on the forward strand.
GCAGTTTGCAACATTTCGAGCTTTATATGTGCAAATTTTTTTTGAATTTTCTAAAATTCAAAACTCTTTTAGAAAACCTTATTTCCATGCATTCGAGATGATATGAGTATAGGAAGAGGAGATACGAAGTGTGCGACGTTGTAAGTCTTGAATTTCTCTCAACATAATGGTTTTATATGTTAGTTCCCCTATTGTTGTGATTGATAGAAAATTTGAACACTTTTTACACCTAGTTCACGTTACACGATTTTCATGAGTTGAACGGTTTATGTGATTTGTGGATTAGCTAGACTTTGATTTAAAGGTGTTGAGAAACTAAGCGGGGGTATTTTGCCCATCCTTGTCCATGGGAAAATAACGGAAGATATGGATTTGTAAAAATCCTATCTAAATCAAAAGAAAAAGGAAAAGAAAGGATGAAATCGGGAATGAAGGAAAAATGGTGGAAAATTCCGAAAAGGGCTACCTACTAGCAACCGGGGGATGGTCGAACCGTAACCAAAGCCGGAAATGGGACGTAGTGTGAAAGCCGTCGGAAGGACGATAAGGCAAATTCTTGTCATAGGCTTGTTATTGCTCTGTGCACCTTAAAATCCTTGGTTTACTTAATCTATGAAGAAGGTAATCCCAGAGACTCGTGAGATGAACTTTCACTATGCACACTGGGTTAAGATTGTTCGAGTTCTTCTATTTATCAATCAATCAGCGGGAATTTCATGTAGACACTTCTTATGCTTCGAGAGTTTAAGTTTGCAATTTCTATCACTTAGTTTTTCCAGATTTTATACTTGTACATCTTGGAATGGATAGAATCATGGTTTCTGAAGGAAAGTTGGGTTTGGAGGTTTGAAATTGTTTCACGCATGTTTTGGTCGGGACTAGCAAAAAGCTGGTTGGGGGGTGTGTTGAACCTCCAATTTATACATTGCATTGCCCTCTACATGACATGGTTTGCATGATTTTCATGATTTAAAGGCCCATCTAACGTATGTTTTGTGATTGTAGGCATGAGAGCGGACTTCACTCAATTGGGGACCAAAAGAATACATTTAGAGCCATTGGATGAAGGTTGAAAGAGAGCCAAAGAAAGAAGAAAGCAAGGAGAAGAGAGAGAAGAAGAAAGAGGAGAAAAGAAAGGAAGAAAAACTGAATTGAAGAAGGACCGACCGGTCATGACCGGTCAGCCAAGGGAGCTAGACCAGTCAAGACCGGTCGGCCAACCCCTCTGATGCACGCTGGACAGATGGACAGAAGGGTCTAACCGGTCTTGACCGGTCGGCCAACAAGTCCACCTCCACATTCAGCTTGCTGGACTGAAACGGAAGCAGGTCCGACCGGTCGTGACCGGTCGGCCAGCCTAGTCCGACTTGTCTAGACCGGTCGGCTCTGCGTAAACAGAGACCTTTCTAAAACGAGACTCCGAAATTCACTATGCACTGCGTAACCTTAAGCAATTTCTGGATATTTCCGACGTAAGGGAGCTTTCCTACTATAAAAGGACACCTAGGGGCTCTTCCTAGATCATCATAGAAGCGAAGGGACGTGGTTTTAGAGAGAGAAAGCTGTCGTGGAGCGTCTGCAACTCTCCAATTTTCGGTTTTTCTAGTTTTTATGCCTTTATTATGAGTTCTAGTTGTAGTATGATAATGCTCGGCTAGAATCTCTTAGCTAAGGCTGAGAGGTGAAGCTTGTAGCTAATTTCATGTTTGATTTAAGTTAAGTTCAAGTAATTTTCAATTCAAGTTTGGATTTTTCATATTCTAGTTCTTAAAGTGGTAGTTTGAGATGTTTTATGAGAGTTCATATGCTCCGGACATGAATTCCTTGCAATTCTCTGAGATTATCATATGATGCTTGTTTAGATTCGAATTATAGTAACCCTTGAGCAGGCCATAGTCCAGAGGCATGGTTGTTACTCCGAAGGCTATGGTTTTGAATTCTACATTGATTGAATGGAACTAGAACTTGGAAGTTCCACTTGATTTGGATTGAATGTGTGTGAATGCTTTATTTTCCAACTAGATGAGAGATAGGACTTCAAATCTAGTTGTGTTCTCTACTTGGATTGATTGAATCGACGTGGGATTGCTACAAGTGGATCCTTGAATGCCTTAGTACTTTAAATCACTGAATTTTCATTAAGTTACCGTTTTAGTTAATTACCCAATTAAATCTGATTTTCTTGCAAAACTGAGTTACTGGAGTAGTTTGAAAGTTGTTTCTAATTCCCTGTGGATCGACCTCGGTCTTACCGAGTTTTATTACTACATCGCAACCTTACACTTGAGGCGAGCGAACAAATTGTCCAACAAGCCCTGCTTTTTAAGAAATATTGTGTTGGGGCTCAAATTATCACCTAATGTTAAGGAACAAATGAGGATTCATGGGTAGCGACTCGGGCCGCAGAAGAGTTTAGAAATAGCCTGAAAAGGCGATGGAGTGCTAGTGTAACCCTAACTTGGGCAGTTGCGCAATCGCATCCGAGACTGACGCTTACCATGTCAAAGAGGATCTAGACACGAACTTCACAGCCAAATGATCTTGAAAGGCCTGGAAACCCCTAGCCCCAAAGTTTGGAAGACATCCGAGGCATATTTTGCATTGCGCACCTTGAAACGCAGCATTTCCCCCTGTTGCAGTAGCCCGAAGGGACGCAAAATCAAGAAATATCCATCAAATGGCCAATAATTGGATTTACACCTAACCGCCCATGTGTTGAGCATCATGAATAAAGTTTAAAAGTGCTCAAGTGACAGTGAAATTCACCTCTGAAAGGGTAGTTGTCCATTGAGCGTGGGCGCGCAGCCTGAATTTTCTAAGTCTTGAGGCAAAATTTCCTAAAATTTTCTAAGTCTAGGAACTGTTTTATGTCCCCTCTCTAGACACGCGCCTAGGGCTGTTTTACATACGTCTAGGGCATGTTACATACGCCCGGAGGTTCTCTCTCCCTTACATGCGCCTAGGGCTGTTTTACATGTGCTTGAGGTATGTTTTGCATGCGGCCAAGAAGCTCCCTCCCTTACATGCACCTGCAACCCCCTTGCATGCACTTGACAGCCCCTCTACTTGCTTTTGATTGGCTCTGTATGCCTAGTCTCGGCTATAAATAGCCTGAGACCCATAACATGAGAGAGAGAGAGAGAAGAGAGAGAGAGAGAGAGATTTATGAGCAAAGACGACGCGAGCATCAACGACGTCATCCTGACTCAAAGTGACGTGCGGCTAACCCTAAAGTCACATGTGCCTAACCCTTCGCCGGAGGCCTGAATCCCTTCTCGGGAGGCCGAAATCCTTCGCCGGAAAGGAATTTCTCTGTCAGGAGCACAAGTGTAAAGAGGGAGAGAGAAGAACTTCAAAATCTGCCAAATGTTGAAAGCCACATGCACCTAAGGCATGCTACATCTGCCCGAAGGTTGCACACATACACCTGCCCTTTGTGGCAGTCCAAAAATGGTGGAAGTACCAAGCCTGCCTGTGCTTGAGGCCAGCATGCATGACCTTGGGCCCTCCCCCATGCGCTTGACTCTGCTCAAACACCCCCAAAAAACTACTCCAAGCACTCACTTCTCTCCCTCTTCGCACATGCATCTAAGGCATGCTTGACATGCGCCTGAGGCATCCTCCCCTTCTCCAGATTTTAATGGTGTGGCCCGCTTTTGATATACGACATCGCACTGTCGCCTGATGAGTTCTAGACACACATCGGTGCCCCCGATGCATTCCCTGGGTTCATTCGATCAACAGTCTATATTTGATACCAAAAACCACCGATAAACACTAAAAATTTCAATACTTAGCCAAATGTTTATCCTGACAAGCACCTTAGGAAGTACCCTGAAGGTGCGACAATCGATCGCCACTTATCGAAAGCAGACGCAACAGGATTGTCGCCTGATTGGATTTAACACCGTCATAACCTTAGTAACCTTAATTAATTATTTGCGCAACGATAATCGCCTCCATTAATCAAGAATCAATAAAATTAAGTGGGTCACACCCCATTACTTTGCCATTTTTAGCCATGGGAAGTGCCCTGCAGGCTTGGAAACTGACTTCCATATCTCCAAAGCAAATGTGATTGGACTGTCGCCTAAGAAAATTGTTGAGTTCTTAATTGTGCATATTCTAACCCCAATTCATCACTCATTATGCTAGTTGTTATGGTTTATAGACTAATCTAATGCATGGATTCATGATTGTAGGGATGAGAGAGAGAAGCATCAATTGAAGACCTAAAGGTGCTAGTTAGAAGCAAAGAAGATCAAAGGGGTTAGCGTCGAAGAATGAAAGAAAGAAGTAAGAGAAAAGAAGAAAAGAATGCAGAAGAAGATGCCCACGACCGGTCGTCCGACCGGTGGTCTAAAGCCAAAGACCGGTCGTCCGACCGGTCCACACATGCACAGAGGAAGACCCAGAAGCCATTATACTCTGGACTGTTCACGACCGGTCATGCGACCAGTCGTCCACTTCTGCGACCGGTCGTACGACCGGTCCTTAAATTAATTTTCCAAGCTGAAACTCTCTAGGACTATTTTTTGTCATTTTGAGACCGGTCGTCCAGCACGTACGACCAGTCGTCCAGCCACTGCGACCGATCGTACGAACCGGTCGCCTACATAAGATTCAAACCTGCTAATTCTGGCGCCTGATTTTCTCTGCGCACTGCGTAAGTGTTACGCAGATTCTCGAATCTTCTGAACTTGCGGAGCCTCCCCACTATAAAAGGACACCTAGAGATCGTTCCTAGGGTATCTTAGAAGGGTTTAAGCAAGGTTGGAGGCGGCGGAAGTGGATTTTGGAGTTCCACAACTCCTTCTAGTTTGTTTTTATTGTTTTATGCTTTTCTTAAGTTGTTTCATGTTTCCTTGGATCATGAGCAGCTAAACCTCTTAGCTAGGGTTAAGAGGTGAAGCTTGTAGTGGATCTAAGATGTTTCAATTCGTATTTAGTTGGTTTTAAGATTTGAATTCATGTTTATGAACAATGGTTTGAAGTTTATACAAGTTTTAAGTAGTTTTTTTCTTAGTCTTATGATGACTCATGGATGTTTGTGAGAATTACTTAAATTCTTAATTGGTTTGTATTAGTCTAGACCTGTATGATCCGAGGAATTGGAGTACACTCTAGTACTATGATCTTCATGTGGGGACTTCCTACCAAAGCTCTACTTTTCTGAATTTCTGTGTTATGTATGGGACTGTGCATGTGATTTGAATCAAGTTCAAATTGTAATCTAGCCTTGTCTTGTGACAGGACTTGAGGATGGTTATGGTTGTGATCTGAGTCTATTGGAATTAGGACTGACCTATGCAATTGAGCATGCTCAGCCTAGCTTGCATTGAGTGAATCATACACATGGCTCTTACATATGACAGATTGTTTGGTTTAACAGCTCTATCATCCGGCTAGATAGATCTTAATATCGATTCTAGTTGAGATAATGAGAAACCACAGCGGATTGAACATCAAGGATTGCTATAAGTGGATCCTTGAACCCCTAGTGCCTTTTTATAATTGTTTACCTTCAATTTATTTCAAAGTTGTTACTTACATCAATCTCATACAAAATCTGGTTGTTAGCTCTCAATAGAAACTATTGGATGTGTTTGTGAATTTCTACATAAGTCCCTGTGGATCGACCTCGGTCTTACCGAGTTTATTACTACATCGCAACCCTACACTTGGGGAAGCGAACAAGTTTTTGGCGCCGTTGTCGGGGACTTTGACGGTTTTTTACAAATTACTGAAAATAGAATCTATTTAGGATTTTTAGAAATAGTTCTAACTTAGTTTATTTTGATTTGTTTTTCTTTTTCAGGGATTTCTAGGAAGTTCTAGGAAGTTGAAGAGGATGTAAGGATTTCAAGTGCTCGAATCAGGTTTTATCTTTCTAACCCTTACTCTTCTCCTTCACCTATTCATTCCTATCATATTCATCTCGTGTAGAGTGGGTGGAGACTCCTTTTGGATCTCTGAAAGGTAGGCCTTGTGCCACCAGGATTCCTATTGGTCGGCTCTGCCGTCTTGGATCACCTTGTGCTCAGAGATTTCTTTTCTCAACTCTACTCCTCTTTCTCTTTTTTCTGCACTTTTTCTCAAAAGATTCAAAGAGTGGGTGGGGAGTTCTCTGAACCCCTATTGACCAGGAGAAATCGGTCTCTATCCTTGCTTCTGGCTTAGCCATTGCAAGACACCTTGTGCTTTGGTCTCAGAGAAGAGTAAAGAAAGGGATGAAGAATTCTTCTTCTCTTTGTTTCATATTTTTTGGTTTTGCATGCCACATTGGGCTCGGGATTCCAATAACCGACTCATAAGTGAAGGGGGGATAGTTGAAGGAATTGACAGAGAGCCATGTGCTAGGAGACATCTAGACTCTCCAATTTTGTCTAAAAATATAGCTGTGAATCAACCTAATCCAATGACCAATCCTAATCTGGGCCAAAACCAAACTGAAACGGGGGAGAATGTGATTGAGAATGTTCCCAGACCAAGGACTCTACGTGATTTCTTGCAACCAGCAAAAGCAAGTACTCCCTCATGCATAATTTTTCCACAAAATGCAGGGAATGTGGATTTAAAAGCGGGAGTGATCCAACTTCTCCCTAAATTCCATGTATTAGACAGTGAAAGTGCCTATCAACACCTTAAGGAGTTTGATGAGGTAATAACCACCATGCACTTTGCTAATGTGACTGACGATGTGGTGAGACTTAAATTCTTCCCTTTTACTCTTAAAGATAAAGCTAAAGGTTGGCTTCATGCGTTAAGGCCAAGATCAATTGGTGCATGGACTGATATGCATAGGGAATTCATAAAAAAAATTCTTCCCTACTCACAAAACAAACATGTTGAAGCGCCTTATCATGAACTTTGCCCAAAAGGAAGATGAAACCTTCTTCCAATGTTGGGAGAGGTTTAAGGACCTACTAAACGCATGCCCACATCATGGCTATGAAATTTGGCGGGTTATAAGCTTTTTCTATGAAGGACTGACTTCACTCATGCGCCAATTCGTAGAGATGATGTGTAATGGGGAGTTCATGAATAAGGAGGCTGATGAAGCATGGGATTATTTGGAAGAATTGGCTGAGAATGCACAGTCTTGGGATACATCGAAACAAACAAATTACAAGACTTGCCAACAAAAGGAAAAAGGAGGAATGTATGTCTTATCAGAAGAGGATAACATAAGTGCACGGGTGGCTAGCCTCACAAGAAAGGTCGAAGCCATGGAATTGAGGAAAGGAGAGACGATTAACTCCAATGACGTTGAAACTGTTTGTGGAATTTGTGCCAGAAAATCAACATGCAACACAAGAGTGTCCCACAATTTCAGCAGTTCAGGACATCTTACAAGAACAATCAAATGCCATAAATAGTTATCAACGACAATTTGGTGCTCCAACATCAAACACGTTTAATGCTAGTTGGAAGAATCATCCCAACTTTAGTTGGAGGAACGGACCCACTGCGAATGCAACCACTATCCCTCAAGCTCAACCTATACTAGGTCCATCTCTAGTCATTATTCCAAAAGTGACGCTAGAGGAGATGTTGGGTGCATTCGTATCGGTCCAAGCTGAGTATAACAAGACAAATTCTCTAAAAATAGATGGGTTCATGCAAGAGCAATTGAAATTCAATCAAAATTCAACTCAAGCCATCAATGAATTGAAAACATCAATGGCTAGAGTTGAATCTCATCTTAGTGTTAGAGAGAAGGGCACACTTCCTGCCCAATCTCTTCCTAACCCAAGAACCCAGTTTGAGATACAAGATGCAAGCTCATCCTCTCACCATACGGAACATGGTCAAGCTATCACCACTTTGAGAAGTGGGAAAGAAATTGACAAATCTAATCCGGTGAAGGCCCGAAAGCCTAAGGATCCGAAAATTTCCAAAGAGGATGATATCTCAAACAACACTCCACAAGAGAAAGAACCGGAAAGACAATACAAGCCGGTTGCCCCATTTCCACAAAGGTTGATTTCACCTAAACCTTTAGATAAAAATCTGGAGATTTTAGAAGTTTTCAAGCAGGTGAAGATCAACATCCCGTTGTTGGATGCAATAAAACAAATACCATCTTATGCCAAATTTCTAAAGGAATTGTGTATAGTCAAAAGGAAACACAATGTTCACAACAAAGTACTTTTGACTGAGAATTTGAGCGCCATCATCAAACAAGAGGTGCCCCAAAAATACGAGGATCCGGGTAGTCCAACCATCTCATGCATCATAGGAGATTACCAGATTAAACAAGCCTTACTCGATTTAGGGGCAAGTGTGAACCTCATTCCTTACTTCGTTTACGAACAACTTGGGTTAGGTGAATTGAAACCTACCAAAACCACACTCCAACTTGCTGATAGATCCATTCGTATACCGAGAGGAATGATTGAGGATGTACTAGTCCAAGTGGATAAATTCAACTACCCAGTAGACTTTATTGTCTTGGATACACATCCCGTAATAGGCTCCGGTGCTCAAATTCCCTTCATACTTGGCCGACCGTTTATAGCTACTTCAAATGCAATTATCAATTGTAGAAATGGACTTGTACAAATGTCCTTTAGAAATATGACCCTTGAGCTTAACATATTTGATTTATGCAAACAACCACGGGAGGTTGATGATGATATCCACGAACTAAACATGATTGAATCATTCGTGGAAGATACATTCCCTTTGTCACTATCTTCCGACCCTTTGGAGGCATGTGTGGCCCATTCTCATGAGATAAATGATGACACAATACAAGAGATGGATGCCATTTTAGATGTGATGTCGGTGCTTGATAATAAAAGATGGAGGGCACTATTTGAGCCTTTGCCTATAAATAAGGCCCTCCCATCCAACATCAAGGCACCAACACTCGACCTAAAACCATTACCAAGTGAGCTGAAATATGTTTATTTAGGTCGAGATGAGACATATCCAGTGGTGATTTCTTCCCACTTGGATGAGGAACAAGAGAGTAGGCTAATGGCCACTCTATTAGAGCACAAGAGTGCCATTGGATGGTCAATTGCGGATCTCAAAGGCATAGACCCACTGATTTGTACTCACCGCATACACCTTGAGGAGAATGCGAAGACATCCCGGCAACCACAAAGACGACTAAATCCAAACATGAAGGATATGGTTAAGGCCGAAGTGGTGAAACTATTAGATGTGGGTATTATTTACCCAATATCCGATAGTCAATGGGTGAGCCCAACTCAAGTGGTGCCTAAGAAATCCGGAATAACCATCGTAGCCAATGCCAATAATGAACTCGTGCCAACTAGAGTCACCACCGGTTGGAGAATGTGCATTGACTACAGGAAGCTAAACACTGTCACGAGGAAAGACCACTTCCCCCTACCGTTTGTTGATTAAATTTTAGAACGGTTGGCAGGTCATTCCCACTTTTGCTTCCTTGATGGCTACTCAGGGTACAACCAAATAGAGATTGCCCGTGAAGACCAAGAAAAGACTACATTCACATGTCCATTCGGCACTTTCGCCTATAGATGGATGTCGTTTGGACTATGTAATGCCCCTGCCACCTTTCAGCATTGTATGATGAGTATCTTTTCTGACATGGTGGGGACAATTCTCGAAGTCTTCATGGATGATTTTTCCGTATTTGGTTGTAGCTTTGATGAGTGCCTTATGCACTTGAAATCTGTGCTGAAAAGATGTGAAGAGAAGAACCTTGTGCTGAATTGGGAGAAGTGTCACTTCATGGTTCAAAAGGGAATTGTACTTGGTCACATCGTTTCACAAAATGGAATCGAGGTGGACAAAGCGAAAATTGATCTTATCTTTAACCTTCCACCACCCAAGAGCATACAAGATGTACGGTCCTTTTTGGGACACGCAGGATTTTACAGAAGGTTCATAAAGGACTTCAGTTCACTCTCTCGTCCTTTATGTAACCTACTTCAAAAGGAAAATTCATTCGAGTGGAATGAAGAATGTCAAAAGGCCTTTACCACCCTTAAAGGTATGTTGACATGTGCTCCCATAATGTAACCACCTGATTGGAGCCTACCTTTTGAAATTATGTGCAATGCTAGCGACTATGCTATTGGGGCCGTGCTAGGCCAAAGAAAAGAGAAAAAGCCATGTGTCATGTACTATGCAAGTAGAACCCTAAACTCAGCCCAAGCAAACTACACCACTACTGAAAAAGAACTCTTAGCCGTAGTTTTTGCCTTGGACAAGTTTAGGTCCTACTTGATTGGATCCAAGATCATTATATTCACTGACCATGCCGCGCTTAAGTACCTTCTCTCTAAGAAGGATGCTAAACCACGGTTGTTAAGATGGATCCTTCTACTCCAGGAATTTGACATAGAAATACGTGATAAGAAAGGAGTAGAAAATGTCATAGCTGACCATCTCTCTCGACTTGTCCTCACTAATTCTCCTAAAACGACCGCGATCAATGACATGTTCCCTGATGAACAACTTTTTGCTGTTTCTCAATTGCCATGGTATGCGGACATTGCTAACTATCTTGCTGCAGGTACAATGCCTACACATTGGAAAAAGCAAGATAAGGATAAATTCTTCACTGAGGTGCGAAAATTCCTATGGGACGACCCTTACTTATTCAAGTATTGTCCCGATCAAATCATAAGGAGATGTGTGCCAGATGATGAACAACAAAGTATCATCTCCTTCTGTCATTCTCAGGCATGTGGTGGCCACTTTTCAGCTAAAAAGACCACAGCGAAAATTCTGCAATGTGGGTTCTATTGGCCCACCATGTTCAAAGACACACATGAGTTTTGCAAAGCATGTGAACCTTGTTAGAAATTAGGAGGAATTTCCCATAGAAATATGATGCCACTCAATCCCATCTTAATAATCGAAATTTTTTATTGTTGGGGCATCGATTTCATGGGCCCATTCCCATCTTCTTTTGGAAACGTATACATCTTGCTTGCCGTTGACTATGTATCCAAATGGGTCGAGGCCATCCCTTGCCGGAATAATGACCATCATTCGCTTCTTAAAAGAGAATATTCTTTCCCGGTTTGGAACACCTCGAGTCATCATAAGTGATGGAGGGTCTCACTTTTGTAATTGCCCTTTGGAAAACTTTAATGAAGAAATATGGCGTCACACACAAAGTGAGCACTCCCTATCACCCACAAAAGAGTGGGCAAGCTGAGATATCCAATAGGGAGATTAAACACATTTTGGAGAAAACAGTAAACCCCGATCGCAAGGATTGGTCGCTTCAGCTTACCGATGCGCTTTGGGCCTACCGTACTGCTTTTAAGACCCCTATTGGAATGTTTCCCTATAGACTTGTCTATGGGAAGGCTTGTCACTTGCCTGTGGAGTTGGAACATAGGGCATATTGGGCTATTAAGAAGATGAATTTCAATTCTGACAAGGCGAGCTCGTTGCGCAAACTACAATTGAATGAACTTGCAGAAATCCGGAACGAAGCATATGAGAATACGAGAATTTACAAGGACAAGACGAAGATATTCCATGATAAGAATATTCTTCGCAAGACATTCACGATCAATAAAAAAGTCCTCATGTATAATTCTCGCCTACATCTATTTCCAGGAAAGTTGAGATCTCGATGGACCGGTCCCTACATTGTGAAAAATGTCTATCCATTTGGGACTGTCGAGCTGTTTAATCCAAGGAACGACAACATTTTTAAGGCGAATGGGCAGCGATTAAAGCCGTTCTTTGAGAAATTTCCTTCAGAAGGTCTGTCCATACCTCTGAATGATCCTGTGTATCAGGATGATTGATCTCCTAGTCTGATGGAGGTATAGAGTAGTTAGGATTAGGATTTTGTTGCTTTTTTTACTTTTGCTTAGGTTTGTTAGAAGGAGGAAGAATTCCACTTTTCACTTTTTCAGGTACTCTCATCCCTCACTCCCTTTTATTTTCAACTTGCTCTCATGTTTTGCATATTGCATATCTTATTACATTGAGGACAATGCAAGATTTGGTTGGGGGTGTAGGATCACTTGGATGAATCCAGTGTTTTGTAACATTTCGAACAACTATGTAGAAGTTTTTCGATTTTTCAAAAATTCAAGACTCTTTTGGAAAACTTTTGCTTCTATGCATTCAAGATTATATGAGCATAAGAGGAGGAGATATGAAGTGAGTGAGGTTGCAAGTTTTGAATTTCTGACAACATAATGGTTTTATATGTGAATTCCCCTATTTTTGTGATTGATAGAAAATTTGAACACTTTTACATCTAGTTCACATTACACGATTTTCATGGGTTAAAGGGATTATGTGATTTGTGGATCAGTTATATGTTGATTCAAGGTGTTGAGACATCAAGCCGGGGTACGTTGTCCATCCTTGTCCATGGGAAAATAATGAAAGATATGGATTTCTAAAAATCCTATCTAATTTAAAAGAAAAAGGAAAAGGAAGGATGAAATTGGGAATGACGGAAAAATGGTGGAAAAATTCGATTAGGGTTACCTACTACCAACCGGGGGATGGTCTACCCGTAACCAAAGCCGGAAATGGGACGTAGTGTGAAAGTCGTCGGAAGGACAGTAAGGCAAATTTCCGTCATTGGCTTGTTGTTGCTCTATATACCTTGAGATCCATAGTCTAGTTGATTTATGAAGAAGATAACTCTGGAAACTCATGAAAAGAATTTTCACTATGCACACTAGATTGAAATTGTTCAAGTTCTTCTATTTGTCAACCAATCAGCGGGAATTTCATATGGGTACTTATTATGATTTGAGAGTTTACGATTTCAACCTCTATCACCTAATTTCTCTAACTCTTACTCTTATGTATCTTGGGATGTATAGAAGAATGGTTTCTAAAAGGGAGGTGGGTTTTGGAGAATGGAATTAGTTTCACACATGTTTTGCTCGGGACTAGCAAAATGCTGGTTGGGGGGTGTGTTGAGTTCTTAATTGTGCATATTCTAACCCCAATTCATCACTTATTATGCTAGTTGTTATGGTTTATAGACTAATCTAATGCATGGATTCATGATTGTAGGGATGAGAGAGAGAAGCATCAATTGAAGACCTAAAGGTGCTAGTTAGAAGCAAAGAAGATCAAAGGGGCTAGCGTCGAAGAATGAAAGAAAGAAGTCAGAGAAAAGAAGAAAAGAATGCAGAAGAAGATGCCCACGTCCGGTCGTCCGACCGGTCGTCCAAAGCCAAAGACCGGTCCGCACATGCACAGAGGAAGACCCAGAAGCCATTACTCTCTGGACCGTTCATGACCGGTCATGCGACCAGTCGTCCACTTCTGCGACCGGTCGTACGACCGGTCCTTAAATTAATTTTCCAAGCTGAAACTCTCTGGACTATTTTTTTTGTCATCCAGCCACTGCGACCGGTCGTACGACCGGTCGCCTGCGTAAGATTCAAACTTGCTAATTCTGGCGCCGATTTTCTCTGCGCACTGCGTAAGTGTTACGCAGATTCTCGAATCTTTTGAACTTGCAGAGCCTCCCCACTATAAAAGGACACCTAGGGATCGTTCCTAGGGTATCTTAGAAGGGTTTAAGCAAGGTTGGAGGCGGCGGAAGTGGATTTTGGAGTTCCACAACTCCTTCTAGTTTGTTTTTACTGTTTTATGCTTTTCTTAAGTTGTTTCATGTTTCCTTGGATCATGAGCAACTAAACCTCTTAGCTAGGGTTAAGAGGTGAAGCTTGTAGTGGATCTAAGATGTTTCAATTCGTATTTAGTTGGTTTTAAGATTGGAATTCATGTTTATGAACAATGGTTTGAAGTTTATACAAGTTTTAAGTAGTTTTTTTTCTTAGTCTTATGATGACTCATGGATGTTTGGGAGAATTACTTAAATTCTTAATTGGTTTGTATTAGTCTAGACCTGTATGATCCGAGGAATTGGAGTACGCTCTAGTATTATGATCTTCATGTGGGGACTTCCTACCAAAGCTCTACTTTTCTGAATTTCTGTGTTATGTATGGGACTGTGCATGTGATTTGAATCAAGTTCAAATTGTAATCTAGCCTTGTCTTGTGACAGGACTTGAGGATGGTTATGGTTGTGATCTGAGTCTATTGGAATTAGGACTGACCTATGCAATTGAGCATGCTCAGCCTAGCTTGCATTGAGTGAATCATACACATGGCTCTTACATATGACAGATTGTTTGGTTTAACAACTCTATCATCCGGCTAGATAGATCTTAATATCGATTCTAGTTGAGATAATGAGAAACAACAGTGGATTGAACATCAAGGATTGCTAAAAGTGGATCCTTGAACCCTTAGTGCCTTTTTATAATTGTTTACCTTCAATTTAGTTCAAAGTTGTTACTTACATCAATCTCATACAAAATCTGGTTGTTAGCTCTCAATAGAAACTATTGGATGTGTTTGTGAATTTCTACATAAGTCCCTGTGGATCGACCTCGGTCTTACCGAGTTTATTACTACATCGCAACCCTACACTTGGGGAAGCGAACAAAAATTCAATACAGCAAAGACTCTTATGAGCACTACAAAATATCCGTTCGACGACAACTACTTCCAGTTGTAAGAAAATAGTACGATTGCATGAGCTACAGCCTTGACACTTAACCCTGGGAAGTGCCCTGTTGGCTCTAAGATTGACTGTTGCCTACTAAAACCAGGCGTAATTAGACTGACGCCTAAATAGATTCAGTATCCCCCTGACCCAAAGCATCTAAATTGGGTAGTGGCACGACTTTAAGCTCCGCTATTTACATTTTGACAGTATAAGCATGTATATCGAGACTCTGATACTTAGTCATTTTCAGCCTTGGGAAGTGCCCTGTTGGCTCCAAAATTGACCATCACCAACCAAAACCGGGCACAATTTGACTAACACCTGAGTGGATTTAACATCCCTATAACTCAAAGCATCCAAATGAAGTGTTTGTGTAACATTAATTTTCGTCGCCTGCCATTCAACAACTCCAATAAGCATATTATGGTCAGGGTACTTAGCCATTTTCATGCCCAGAAATGTACAATCCAGGACGCCTAATCTCTCGTCAAAAAGAGCATGATCTAGCATCAAAGCACTCAATTTTTAACCCCTGAATACAAAGTACCGATGACCAAAATACGCTTTAATTTAATTAACCATTCATCGCACCCGATATTGCATGTTTAGCATACTGTGATCTTCAGTCTACACCTAAGCACCCAGATGTAGTCTTATGATTGGTTAAGATTTTCATGTATCTTTTTCATGATTATCGCATCCTGCATTGTATATAGGCACTATCGAATCTTATAGATCATCTTGATCACACATTAATCCTTAAAAAATGAGTAAGGGATGAGTCATCTCACTCCAACACTGTTTACAAATATTTTGTATCTTTTATACTCATTGTACAAGCTCTATCTTGACCCGGATTGAGGCTTGGGACTGAAACAGAAGGGATTATGGTTACCATAACTACAGAGTTCCCAAAACACTCAAAATCCTTTACTATGGATTGCTATCTCAAAGTTAGCCAATGTACTACCCATCCAAAACGGGATTTATAGGTTGAGCCATTCAAGTAGTTGCGATGTGCCTCCTCACAGTCACCCATCACAAAGGATGGGCACTGGCTCAGAGTCGTGCCACCCAACAGTCGCAGTGCGTATATTCCCGTAATCACCTTTCTAAAATAACAGCGTCAGCCCTCGATTAAGGAACTAGATAGTCTCCCAACCCGAACAACCTAAAAGAGCATGGGACATAGGCATCCGGCTTGTCTAAAACGATGGCTCAGTCCACAACAAGAAATCAGAAAGGTCTTTGTAACCACGAACTCAAAGACCATGGTCCCTGATAACTTAGTCTCTTTTGCCCAACAATTTGGGCCCACCCTTGAACACTCCATCTATTGTACAAGTATCATTCATAATGGAGCTTTGTCGCTCTGTGCCATGGTTTTCTCCTGCAAGGGTTTTGTTCATCAACTCCAAGTGCAATGTTGTAATATAGTAATAATTCAATCGTGAGACTGAGATCGTCCTCAAGGATTTTTGTAATAATTCTAAACTATGTAACTAGGATTATCTAAATTCAAATTTGAAATAAAAGATGACTTTTTGAAACATAAACCTGTCTACTTTTAAAATAAATCAGCAAAATAAGCATTAGAGTGCCAAGGATCCACTTATAATCAATTCATAATGTTAATTTAACTATTCAAGCTAATAACTCAATTGGAATCAAAGTCCTATCCCTATCCAATCGAAATATGGAGCAATTAAATCATCATAACATATCTAACATGGATGGATCATCTATTGATATAGTTCCCTCATAATAAACTAAGGCATTGGGCGTATTCAATCACACATGTCAATCATTCACAAAACAAGTGAAATCACATTCATGGTTCTTCCTCAAATCTTATCACTAAACTTGATTTAAAATCATGAATTGAACTTCAATCAAACCAATTTCAATTCATAAAACATTCATCTTATATCAAACCGAAAGATATAAACTTCTTCTAGTTTAGTTCTAGACAAGCACTTAGGATACTTGATTTGTAAGATCACATAGCATCCACCACATCATGATGAATCTAAGATCTCTACAACCTAAAATCCTCTCAACAACACCCCATTGATCAATCTTAGTAAATGATAAGTACCTAATATTGTATAATTAACCCTGGTTGTTAAGAGCAATATCATTGTTTTTCTGGTTAATTATCCCTCATTAGGTTAATTTTCTGTCTTCAGGTGTTCAGGAGAGGTTGGACAAGATCCAAGCCAATTAGGGCATTTTCGGACGTAAAAGTGATCAAGATCAAGTGTGCGGTAGTCTTGAAGGAAACTAAACCGAAAAGGTCAAATGATGGATCACATGCTATAATGGACCGCACCACGTCTGCTCATTTGGAAATCTAGGTTCTGGTGATTAGGCAAGCACGCAAGTTTGAATGATCAAGATTAGATGGCCACATGTGGATCAATCGTACATCAACCGACAAGTGAAGGATGTCTCCACCATCCATCATGCGTGATCAACAATCCCAACCGTCCATCTTGCCATCACATGGACGTCCATTTCATCTCAGCCGTCTAAGGAAGTTGTAACACATCATCCATCCATATTAGCCACCAACCAGACCAAACCATCTAGCCATCTAACGGTTCTTCAGCTCCACACGTGTGCATCACCAAGACCTGGGCATCCTTCCTCATCACACGTGCATCACCATGGCTAGCTGATGGACGTCCAAGCCTCACACGTGCCAGATTAACAAGGTGAGCCACACAGCAGCCCAAAAATCTGGCCGTCCATTGAGGGCAGACCCACCTCAATCACTATCCATTTGCAACCGTCCACCAGGGTTGGACATCCAAGCTTCAGCAATAGCTGCCCTTTCAATCCAGCCGTTCATCAAGTGGAGCCACCTGACACGTGTAATCAGCATTCAGAAACCCAACTCCAATCAGCGTCCAACAATTTTCGACATCACCAATATCTTCATCTTCACAAGCCATCAGCCGTCCCTCCATTCAGCCAAGCATCAGTGGCCAGCAATCACCGTTTGCATCATCATCAGCCACTGTCCAACTGTCCCTTCAATCAGTGGACCCCACCTGTTGCACGTGTAGCAACTCCATCTTCAACGTCCAGCTGATGAAAGCCATCAACGGCCAGCATCAAGTGGACCGTCCATTTCCAACTGTTGGACGTCCACATCGAGCCGTCCATCAGGTGGATCACCACCTTCACACGTGCATTAACACCCAGCAGAGGCAGCAGTTGTTCATCCGCTCCAGCTTCAACATCCAGCAGGTGGACCGCTCCATCTTCCTCTCACACGTGCAGCAGATGGCATCCATTTATGGTGGACCCCACCTCACACCAGCATCAGCAACTCTCCTCAGCATCTTCATCCCAGCCATCCATCAAAGCTCCAACGTCCAACTTCACACGTACAGTAGCAGTGCTGCAACTCCAGCATACTTCAACGTCCAGCAATGGACGGTTTTCTCCATCCACCACCATCTGCACAAGGAGCAGCAGCAGCTCATCAACTGTCCAAGCAACAACAGTTGCTTCTCTGCAAACTGACATTGCAAGCTATCCATCCAGCAGGGCCGTCTTCAACGTTCAATGGACCACATCATCCACCATCCACAGCACTCCATATACGTGCAGCCTTCTTGCATCTCCGCCGTCCAAAGGAGGACCACATCCAATCTACGGTCCAGCGTCACCATCCTTGCTCTAAATCTCGTCCATTCAGCAGCCATGGAGATCAGACCATCTTCAGCAATCTGCACCCCCTCCATCAGTTGAAGCAGCTCTTCATCTCCACCATTCCACCCTCAATTGTCGATCCAGCTGTTGATCATGCATCCAACCGACTCTGCCATCAACTCCAGGAACTCCCTTTCTCATGTGCAACCAAGAGAGGAGCTCTCTCTCTCTCTCTCTCTCTCTCTCTCTCTCTCCCCCCTCTCTCTCTCTCTTGCTCTCTTCCCAACACATGTCTCTCTCTCTCTCTCTTGCTTTCTTCCCAACACATCTCTCTCTCTCTCTCTCTCTCTCTCTCTCTCTCCTTCTCTCTTCCCAACACATGGAGTGCCACCTAGGCTTGGGTGCCACCTAGGATTGGGAGGAGGCTTGGGAGCCTCTCAAAAGTCTATAAAAGGAGGCCTCTCCTCCTCATTTCAATCATCTCATTCTCTACAACTCCTCTCTTCTCTTCTTTAGTTTTCTTTCTTTCTTTTGTAGTGTAGAGTAGTGTAGAATTTTCTTTCTCAGTGAGTTTTAGTCTTCCATTGTAGCATGGTTGGCTAAACCTCTAACTAAGGCTAGGGGTACGCCTTTGAAGAAATTTGCAAGCTTTGGTTCTTTTGGTTCAACAATGTGGTGTAAATGTTGGAGTTCTCTTTGGTTGATTGGTTCGGTTATCCACCTCGACAGACGCTATTGTTGTGCAAGCCCCTTGATCCATCGTCGACTCCGGGCACGTTGGATGCTTGGGATCCCTTACACACCAATTAGCTAGTTCATGATCGATAAAGTCCCTTGATCCATCGTCGACTCCGGGCACGTTGGATGCTTTGGATTCCCTACGGTCATCGAGCTAGTGCAGGTAAAGTCATCGATCTATAAAATCCCTTAATCCATTGTAGACTCCGGCCACATTAGATGCTTTGGATTCCTTGCGATCGATAGACGAGATCTTAACGGTTGGATCGGTCAATCAAAGCCTCCTATCTTGTAAGTATGCATTTGATCGTATGAATTGTGATCTTATCGGTTGACTAGTTGGCAAAGTTGTTGATCTGTACAATTCCTTGATCCATTGTCGACTCCGGGCACAGTGGATGCTTGGAATTCCCTGCGATCAACTAACGAGTGCTTCATGGTCAAATCAATCGGTTTAGATTACCATCTTTTATGAAATATGCAAGTAGTTTAACCGTTTTATCTTCCGATTGGAACGATCTTTATTCGATTCTAGTTGAGTTATAGTTGGACCATTGAATCAAACCTTGTGAATGAAACAAAGGTGGATCTCTAATGCCTTAGCCCCTTTTCTATTTTTGTCTTTCACCACACACAACTTGCTCCACTCTTGTGGATTAAACCAGATTTCATCTCACTCACCTAAACTAATTCCTCTAAGTGTTCTTAACCCCAATCCCTGTGGATCGACCTCGGTCTTACCGAGTATTTTACTACTTCGCTACCTGCACTTGGGTGTGCAATCTTCGGGTTGTAGCACCTTCGATCGCATCAAGAAGTATCTCATGAATCCTCCAGTCCTAGTGCCGCCCACTCCTGGACGACCACTATTGTTATATATCTCGGTAGCAGCAGAGGCCATTGGCTGTGTCCTTGGCCAGCACGATGAGACTGGGAAGAAGGAATAAGCAATATACTATTTGAGCCGAAAGTTCACCGACTACGAGACCAGGTATTCCCCGATCGAGAAGACTTGCCTCGCCCTAGTCTGGGCAACTCAGCGACTCCGTCAATACATGATTGCATTCCCTATTCTCCTCCTCGCTCACATGGATCCGTTCAAGTACCTGTTCGAGAAATTGGCACTCACTAGAAGGATAGCTAAATGGTAGCTACTCCTGTCTGAATTCGACATCACCCATGTCACTCAGAAGGCAATCAAGGGATAGGCCCTTGCCGATCATCTTGCGGCCCATTCCCTCCTTGATTATCAACCGCTCAAGACATTCTTCCCTGATGAAGATCTCTTGCTTATCGAAGGAGAAGAAAAGAAGAAGAAAGATGAGTGGACGTTATTCTTCGATGGCGCAGCAAATTCTAAATGGAGTGGTATCAGAGCAATCCTCTACTCTCCAGATGATGTCCCTATTCCTATCTCAAGGCGCATAGCATTCGAGTGCACCAACAACATGGCAGAGTACGAAGCATGCATCGCTGGCTTAAGGGAAGCCATAATCTTGGACGTTAAGAAGCTACGAGTATTTGGAGACTCACAGCTTATCATCAATCAGACCAATTGCGAATGGAAAACCAAGGACGAGAAGTTGATACCATATCATGTGTATCTTGACAATCTGATCGAAGAATTCAAAGAAATTACCTTCTCATACATGCCCAGAGCCAAGAACCAGTTTGCAGATGCACTCGCTACACTCGCATCAATGCTCGAGATCCCGAAAGGAGCTTCAGAATGGGAGCTCACAGTCAAAATTCAAGATGAACCTACTTTTTGCCTGCAAATAGAAGAAGCCGAAGCTGTCCCTAACAAACCCTGGTATGCCGACATCAAGCAATATCTCGAAACTCAGGAGTATCCGGAGTCAGCAACAGCAACAGATCGCCGAACCATCCAGCATTTGGCCGGCCAGTTCACCATCAGTGGCGAAGTTCTTTACAAGCGATCCTATAATCACATCCTCCTTCGATGCGTCGATGAAACAGAAACTGTAAAGATCATGAAAGAAATACACGAAGGAATTTGTGGCCCACACATGAACGGGCACATGATAGCAAAGAAGATTCTACGACTCGGCTACTATTGGCTCACCATGGAGACAGACTGCTGCCAGCACGTCAGAAAATGCTTCAAGTGTCAGGAGCATGCGAATCAAATCCATGCCCCCTCATCAGAATTATACAACCTGACCACCCCCTGGCCTTTCTCCATGTGGGGACTCGACATCATCGGCAAGATTAGTCCCAAAGCATCAAACAGTCATGAGTACATACTTGTGGCAATCGACTACTTCACCAAGTGGGTAGAGGCAGCCTCCTACACCACGATTGCAGCATCTCAGGTGATCAAATTCATGAAGAACAACATCATATGCCGGTATGGAATCCCTAATGCTATCATTACAGATAATGGGACCCCGTTCGTCAACAAGAAGATGGATGACTTCCTCAGCAAATTTAAGATCCAACGTCATCGATCAAGCCCCTACCGTCCTCAGATGAATGGTGGGGTAGAAGCCGCAAACAAGACAATCGTTAGGATACTCGAGAAGATGGTCGTGGCCTATCGAGATTGGTCAGATATGCTCCCATATGCACTTTGGGCTTATCGAACGTCTGTACGGTCTGCTACGGGCGTTACTCCTTTCAAGCTTACTTATGGAATGGAAGCAGTTCTACCAGTCGAGGTGGAAATACCTTCACTACGGGTGTTACTCGAAAGCGGAGTTGAAGAAGGAGAATGGCAATGGGCCAGATTCGATCAGTTGCAGCTAGCAGATGAAAAGCGCATGCGTGTGCTAAGTCATTCCCAGTGTTATCAGAAAAGGATCGCTCGGGCTTACAACAAGAGAGTCCGAAAAAGAAGCTTCAAGGTAGGCGACATGGTCATGAAGAAGATTCTACCGTCGCACCTTCCGGATCCTAGAGGAAAGTTCAAACCTCGTGGGACGGGTCGCTGATCATCAGAGAAGTACTTCCCGGAGGCTCCCTCCGACTCACCAGCATGAGAGGGGTGGATCTTCCTGAGCCAATCAACGCCGACAAAGTGAAGAGCTTTCACGGGTAAGTCATTCTGACTTTATCAAGAGTTACTTTAATAAAGCTGAAGTCAAGAGGTCGAAGCTAAAACCTCTGAGAAATCATTTCCGTCCACTAACAAGTGTTTCAAATAAGGGGATTTAAAAGGAAAAGAAAAAAACAATGCAAAAAAAAAGGGAAAAAAAGAATACAACAAAAAAAAGGAAAGAAAAAAGAAAAGGGAAGCCAAAGCAAGACACCCGAGAAAAGTCAACCCAAGAGGAAACACAATCATCCATCCACCCACCTCAGAAATGTCAGTAGCTAAGACCGGTAGCTCTATCATCGTAACTTAGGATAAAGGCTGAAAGACTGCCATCGACCAGCAACGACGGATTCCCGACCTCTAGCCGCCGCAATTATCCAAAGATTCAGAGAAAGAAAAAAAGAGAAAAAGAAAATGTATACCTAAACAAAGAAGATGGAGTGAAAACCCAAAAGGACGCTCCGAGTAAAAACAGTGGGCATACAGCGGACTTGGTGAAAACCCGAAAGGGTGCCGAGGGTAAAAACAGCATAACTGCCAAGGGGTAGGCAAGATCAAGCACCCGGGACGTGGTGAAAATCCAAAAGGGCGCCATGGGCAAATATGACGGGAAAATGCCGGCTGTGGTGAAAACTCGAAAGAGCGCTGCAGGCAAAAATGGCTCAAATTGAAAAAAAATGAAAAGTGCAGGTACCAAGAAATCAGACAGTCCAGATCGGTTCAAGCAGTCACAGTTCAAGAACAAGAGGAAGTATAGTCAGGAACAAAGAACTCTACAAATTCTGACAATCTCAGGAAGTAACAGTTTACATTGCCTACATCTCTAGGGAACCAAAGGGTTCTCACGCAAGTCAATCTCGAGACATCGGTCAAAGCATTGGCCGAGCCCTAGTTCTGATTCCTATATCCCGACACAAAATCCAGACACACTCACAAGACAACTCATGGCACAATAGATTCTCAAAAAAGTTTTCTTCTTTTTCATTAAAAGCATCATATTTCTTTTACATATATCATGTCATCTTTTTCAAAAAAAAAAAAATACAAAAAAAAATGCATCATCATCAATCATATATGCAAAAAGGAATGTGCAGGTGGCTAATACAATCAATCCCTACCCTCCTCCTCGGCCATATCAGGTAAGTCCCCTGACTCATAATGAAATAGTCTCACTCTCAACCTGCTCACCTCCATACACAGGTAATGCACCTCATCGCGCTCAAGGGTACGAATCGCGGCCTCCTCATCAAATAACCTCTGATCGGCAGCCAATCTCCTCGACATCATCTCACAATGATACCGAAGTGCGGAAATCTTAGACAGCAAATGGCCATGAGTGGCCAAAAGGAAACCAGGATCAATAAACGGGCGCTCCTCAAAGGGTTCATATGAACCAGATGAAGAGCCGGCATCTCAAAGGATATCCTGCTCATCCTCATCAGCAGTTTGGTGCCAGCAAGGGATACGTCGATACAAAGACTGCTCAGCAACCCAGTACTGATATGAGGCGGTCGCCATCGAAAAAGCCCGCAGCTCAAAACTAAGCAAATCGGCAGTCAAGTAACTCGCCCAAGATCCATCGACCCGAGTCCTAAAGTCAGAGGTTCTGGATGGAAGTACTCGACGCCTGATACCCGTGAAAGCAAAAAGAGGAACATCCTGCTCATACCCAAACTGCCGCAGAAACCGGATAGGGTGGTAAGAAAAGTAAGATCGAAAGCCTACCAGCATCAGAGAAAGGCGGTGCGCATCACAAAGCACTGGAGGAAGTGAAAGCCAAGATGACTCCCAACGAACATTCCAGTCACGAAGATCAGCGAACATCCTACGATACAAGGGCTCACCCATCCTAGCCGTATGAGGAAGAAATTCCATGATGTGTCGCATCAGGTCTGGGCGACGAGTGTCAGGAAATGGTACAGGAACAGTCAGCGAAAGACACTCCCATAGCCAGACCTGATCATAAGAAGGAAAAGAAGTTCAGCTAGAGCAAAGCAATTCCTAAAAAGTAAGAAGAGAAAGTGCAGAAAAGATACCTGAAGAAATGCACAGCAGCCGCGAAGGACAAGAGTGCGGCCCAGAGCACAGTCAGTCAGCCCACTAAACAGCTTGGCCAGGACGAGAGAAATGATCCCCTGCCGTCGGGTAGCTCGGCCCATCACCTTAAAAAGCAAAGGAGTCTGGGACCGGCGCCATCCCGAGAATAGCACCTCAGCTGTCAAGCAGAACATCAGTGCGTTCCGAGCAAGGATAGATCTGGCCACACTCCGAGGACCCGAAAAGAGATCATACAGTAAATCCAAGGAAAACACTACAGCATCCTGGCCGGCAGCTATAGGCTGAACCATTTAGGGGATTCCGAACTAGTTCTGCGGCGTGGTAGTCTTCGGCAATGTCTTCGGTGAAAAATACTGAGTATAATCCCCAGGTAGGCCTGCCAAGTGCGCAAGCTCCTCCAAAGAGGGTCCCATCTCCATGTCGTTGAACGCAAACAAGTTCAACGAAGGGACCCAGTCAATCAGTGCGGCCTCGAGCATCCTCCAATCAATGTCAACTCTATCCATATGGATCAGACTGTCGAAGCCATAGGACTCCAAATCCCGAATCTCATAAACTGACAAGCTGTTAAGCCAAGCAAGCAGTCGTGGCGAGTAAGAAGGACGAGGAAGCAGCTGACAAGTCCTCACGGGTACCCCCTCCAGAACAAAAGGCCCAGAAATCAATGATAGCTCATCAAGGATCGGAAGATTAACGGGTGAAGGAGAAGGAAAAGCTGGAACCTCTGCAGACTCGACAGCCCCTGACCTGCCCTTAGTAACGGCTATGTCTGATATAGTCGCATCACTGTCTGAAACTGTCACGACCTCAGCCGCATGAGAAGACTTGTGATGAGTACCTAATATTGTATAATTAACCCTGGTTGTTAAGAGCATTATCATTGTTTTTTCGGTTAATTATCTCTCATTAGGTGAATTTTCTGTCTTCAGGTGTTCAGAAGAGGTTGCACAAGATCCGAGCCAATCAAGGCAATTAAAGGCCCAAAAGAAAGCAAGATCAACCATCAGGGCAGCTTGGAAGGAAATCAGACCGTAAAGATCGAAGGATGGATCATGTTCTATGGTGGACCGCATCACAACCGTTCATTTGAAAATCCAGGGGTTGGATGTCCTCATCACCATCATTCCATGGTCAATCACGTCCATCATGTGGGCCAGCAATAGGAGAACAGATCCAGTCGTCCAAGGAAGCTGCAACACATCATCCATCCATATTAGCCATCCAGCGGTCCTTCAGCTCCACACGTGTGCATCACCAAGACCTGGGCATACTTCCTCATCACACGTGCATCACCATGGCCAGGGTTGGACATCCAAGCCTCAGCAATAGCTGCCCTTTCAATCCAGCCGTTCATCAAGTGGAGCCACCTGACAAGTGTGATCAGCACACGTGTGCAAGCAGAAGCTGCACCAAGGGCAAACCATCCATGCCACACGTCCAATAGCTGGACATCTATCATCATCAACCGTCCATTACCGCCCGTCCATGGTGGACTCGTCCATTGAAGAAGCTCCAACGGTCAACAACAGTGGACCGTCCATCTCTAGCAGTCCATCCATTCATTAAGGTGGACCATCACCCTGATCTCCAGCCGTCCATCATTGCTGCCCTCATCTGCCTCACCATCAGCTCCACCTGCTGGACACCTCCATCACCAGCATCGTCCAGCTGCTTCAAGATTAGTAGCCGTCCATCATCAAGGCCAGACCGTCCAGCAGCAATCAGCAATGGACAACTGATCTCAGCACGTCCCACCATTTGACGGCCAGCAACAGTCCTTCCATGCCAGCTCCAACACGTGCCAACTCATCCTGCAGAGGACGTCTCCAACAGCAACGATGGAGATGATCTCTCCACCGTCCATCCAGCAGCCAAGCATGGAGACCCTCCTCACGTTTGAGGAAGAGTAGCCACTGGCAGCTCTTCAAATCGTCTCCAGCCTGCAGACAGCTGTTTGACTTCTTCCTCCAGCACGTGATCATCAAGGGAGTTTCAAATTCTCACACCAGCCGTCCATCCAGCAGCTGCAACGGTCCATCAAAGCTGCAGATGCAAAGCTGCTTCATCACCTAATCGTCCACATCATCTGGACCGTCCATCAAGCTGGAGTCATGTGCAACCCCACCATCAATCTCTCCACCGTCCAACCAGTTCAACGTCAGAAGGCCTCCAGCGTGCAACTAGTGGACCCCTCTGTTGGCACATACAACATGCTTCAACCGTCCATCCCTCCAGTTCACATGATCACGTCCAGCAAGTGTGGGTTGTCCAACAACCGTCAATCCACTCCATCCATCATAGCAAACTCCATCCGTTCATCCAAGGAGCAGTAACACACCAATGTCCAGCAATGGACGTCTGTCCATTCTCCAATAACTGGGACACTCATCATCTCCATCATCCACCATCCAAAGTTCAGCTGGACCAAACGTGCAAAAGGTCTGGACGTCCATTCATCCAGATGCTCTCCAGCTCCTTCCAGCCATCCAACCATCTGCCACACCAGCGGCCAGCTCTCCACCATCCAGTGGACCCCTTGATCCTTCTCATCATCTCCACCATGGCAGCAAGAGAGGAGCTCTCTCTCTCTCTCTCTCTCTCTCTCTCTCTCTCTCTCTCTTCCAACACATGTGTAAGGCATGGAATGCCACCTCATCATCCAAGCCTCACTCCAAGCCCAAACCTAAAAGAAAAGTTGCTTTAGGCTTGGAGTGACACCTAGGATTGGAGTACTTTTCTTGCCACATGTCCATCCAAGCCTAACTCCAAGCCCAAACCTAAAAGCAAAGTTTGTTTGGGCACTCCAAGCCTAACTCCATTCCCAAACCTAAAGAAACTTTTGGTGTGCCACCTAGGCTTGGGAGCTTTTCATAAGGCTATAAAAGAAGCTCCTCTCCCTCTCATTCTCATCATCCCTCAAAATCCCATTCTCTACAACTCCTCTCTTCTCTTTAGTTTTCTTTCTTTCTTTCTTTTGTAGTGTAGAGTAGTTTTCTCTTTTGTAGAGAATTTAGTCTTCCATTGTAGCATGGTTGGCTAAACCTCTAGCTAAGGCTAGGGGTGAAGCCTTTGAAGAAATTTGCAAGATATGGTTCTTTTGGTTCAACATTGTGTGGTGTAAATGTGGGAGTTCTCTTTGGTTGATCGGTTTGGTTATCCACCTCGGCAGACGCTATTGTTGTGCAAGCCCCTTGATCCATCGTCGACTCCGGGCACGTTGGATGCTTGGGATCCCTTGCACACCAATTAGCTAGTTCATGATCGATAAAGTCCCTTGATCCATCGTCGACTCCGGGCACGTTGGATGCTTTGGATTCCCTACGGTCATCGAGCTAGTGCAGGTAACGTCATCGATCTGTAAAATCCCTTGATCCATTGTAGACTCCGGGCACATTGGATGCTTTGGATTCCCTGCGATCGATAGACGAGATCTTAACGGTTGGATCGGTCAATCAAAGCCTCCTATCTTGTAAGTATGCATTTGATCGTATGAATTGTGATCTTATCGGTTGACTTGTTGGCAAAGTTGTTGATCTGTACAATTCCTTGATCCATTGTCGACTCCGGGCACAGTGGATGCTTGGAATTCCCTGCGATCAACTAACGAGTGCTTCATGGTCAAATCAATCGGTCCAGATCACTATCTTTTATGAAATATGCAAATGGTTTAACTGTTTCATCTTCCAATTGGAATGAATCTTTATTCAATTCCAGTTGAGTTATAGTTGGACCAATGAATCAAATCCTGCAGAATGAATCAAAGGTGGATCCCTAATGCCTTAGCCCCTTTTCTATTTTTGTCTTTCACCACACACAACTTGCTCCACTCTCGTGGATAAACCAGATTTCATCTCACTCACCTAAACTAATTCCTTTAAGTGTTCTTAACCCCAATCCCTGTGGATCGACCTCGGTCTTACCAAGTATTTTACTACTTCGCTACCTGCACTTGGGTGTGCAATCTTCGGATTGTAGCAACTTGCCCACCTCATGAACAGAGTGCGCAAAAGACCGACGATCAGGAGAAGGACGATACTCTCCAGCAAAAGGGCTATCAGCAAAGATCACACCGCACATCATGGCATCCGGGCCAATCTGACCGTCAAAGAATGCATCTGAACCATCAAGAAGGGTCCCGGCAACCCCGATCGAAGAATCAACGGTCAGATCTGGACCTGCAGCCCTCTCCAATAGGAAATCATGAATCCAGTCATCATCCTGGCCAATCAAAGGGATCACCGAGGCATCCACACCGTCCATCATCAGGGAGACATCATCAATGATCACATCAAGTCCACCCAAACAAGTATGCCGCACATCTCGGCCATCATCAAGAGCATCCAAACCATCAAAGGTATCATCTGAACCATCCATACCATCCAGACATGAGATCAGCCCATCTATGTCCATCATACCCCCATCACCACCATCAATCACATCATCTAGGTGACCCACATTCAAGGGGTGCATAGCCTCACCTATGTCCCATCTTCCCATCTCATCCATACCATCCATTTCTCCCATAATGAAGGCCCCATTCAAATCAGAAATTTTAGCATGGCTGCCATTAATGGGGCCATTCAAAGCTCCACCAACCACCATCCCTAGCCCCTCATCAATGCCTCCATTCAATACTCCATCTCCACCATCTATTAAAGAAATCCCTCCATCATTAAAGCCTTCAACACTTTCTGAAGTATGAGACCCACCATGGACAGCCCCCACAGCCCATAAATCTCCACCGTCCATTGCTTGAGAAAAGACAAACCAAGAAAAAGACAAAAGGAGAAGGGAAGATGAGACAAAGAGAATATTCATGGCTATAATCGAACCAGGACGTGAAGGGAATATGGGACAAGGACAGGGGACTGTGAAGAATGTCCGAGCACGAGCCAGCCCAGGCCGCACAAGAGGCGAACCTTAGGCGGCCCGCTCTGGGCCGCCCGTATGGACGCGCTCCCTCTCTCTCCGTGGGATTGGCTCCATGGTTGTTGGTAGATGAGGCTGACAGTCCACATCAGTGGATGGCACCCTGAGGGCCGCCCAAGGCTCCGATCCATTCCAGATTTCGATTGAGGTTGATCAGAATCATTTGGAAGGTACCCCACCTGTCCAATCACGAAGTACTGCGGCCAGAATGGGTCTGATCGAGTCAAAGAGAAGAAAAGTTGATCAAGAGAGGCCCACAAGCAATCTGAGCCATTCGAAGACTAGATCATTATGATCTAAACCATGAAAAAGCTTGCATGGGTCATCAAATAGCAAGATCAAGGGTTTGATCATCAAAAGAAGAGTCAGAATCCAAGATCTGATCATCAAGTGGGCCCACAAGGCCAAATCAAGCGATCTGAGTCGTTCAAGTCATCATTCGCACCATGAGAAGCCTTCTTAGCCTCACAAAACATCAAGAAAAGTTGCTCCAAAGTAAAGCCGAAGTCTAAAATGGGCCCGCAGGGCCAAATCAAGCCATCTGAACCATTTAAGTCATCATCCATGCAGTTAAGAAGTCTCATCTTCCACAAGTCATTAAGAAATGAGTCAGAAGTTGAAGCATCCAGACATCATCAAGGAATTTGAGACAAGTCAAAGATTGTATATTCATTCAGAAGATTTTTATACAGAAGAAGGTAAAAGCAAAAAGAAGAAGGTTATAAATCAAGTAAGCTGAACACAAAAGCAGGCTACAGGTCACCAACATAGTCGTCATTATCCCTCCTCTCGTCCCGCTCTCGACGATGAAGATCCATCAAAGGAGTTGTCACCGAGCCTCCAGCATATCTGCGACGGCCCCCAGGAACATAGAGCGGAGGAAGCAGAGGCTCCTAGCCATACAACAAGTACCACTCATCATAGTCGCAATCTGGGATCGTGAAACGAAACCCGGGCTGGCCCACAAGAGCATCAGCTATCTCATCAGCTGGGATCTGAGCGGCTGGAGGAGGTGCAGAACAAGGGACTCTAGCCACCCAGGTAATGTGTCAAAACAGCCTCTCACCCAAATACCACTGAAATGATTCAGCGTCAGAAAGCATGATCTGGAGGCATGAAGCATCACAGGTCTCCACACGCTGAGGGGTGTAGTAGAGAAGAAAGTTGGCATATGGCATCCAGTAAGCTACAACAAGGGAGATCATCATGATCAGTTATAGTGCAGCACGAGGATAAGGAAAGCAAGATACTTACATCTTCAACGGTCAATCCGTCTATGTCAACACACCAGTTGTCCCCAGAGACTCGAGAGTTTCGCTGAAGATTTTGTTAATGCCAGTACATGTGGCGATACAAAGATGGCTCAATGTCATCCCGCATCCTCGGCGCGAGGTGGGGAAAATGGTCATAAAAGCAAGTCTGGGCAAGGGTACACCTAACGATCAGAGAAAGAAAAAAGACAAATGTCTCCAAGGAAGGTTAAAGAAGAAGTACCTCAACGACAGGCTAGAAACCTATGAATGACCGGCTATTCCGGGAGGTCTTATCCAAACCCTGAAAAACATGAGTCAAGATAGCCCCGTTCCAATTGAAGGGGTGGTGAAGATCCTCAACCAAGCGAAGAAATCTAGGATCTACCCTCTCATTCACGTGGCAGAAGAGGAAAGACCCGAAGGCATAAGTAATCATGGCCCGTGCTTTGTGGAGGGCCTCTAGCTCGGTAGTGGGGGTGACGGTAGCAAAGGTGTTGTAGAACCATCGCATCTTTACTTGATGGCCTTGGAATTCATCTTCAGGTGGGACGTCACCAACAAGCCATAGCCAGTCAGTGGAAGTGATGGGAGCAAGAGAGCTAACCCGGGGAACAACTGCCCCATGAAATGGAAAGCCGTATATATATATATATATATATATATATATATATATATATATATATATATATATATATATATATATATATATATATATATATATATATATATCCAGGGGAGTTATTCCCCATTCGCCGCAAGGGAGTTGAAAGGTGTGGGTCTCGTCCCGCCACCTCTCGCAAAAAGCCACAAGCAACATACGGTTGGCACTGTTATTATGGAAGCGTAAGGTAAGGAGGCCAGCAAAGGGAGTGTCAGCCAGAACTCGTTCAAGCAAAGGCGTGGGTGTTTCACCCAGTTATCCCGATGATCTCTGGTACCTCGACCCTTGATGGAGGGAAGAGGTTGGTGCTCCTGAGCCAAGGAACACATATGGGCCCCTCGGTGGATGATGAAGGTGGGATCATCCTCATCGATCACCCGACGTCCTCTTGTACCGTCCGCCATTGAATCCTACAAGCTTGGCAAGGTAAGTCCCTATCCTTTACCCGTTAAAATCTAAATTATTATCCAGGAAACCCATGGGATTGGGGTCACATTCAGATGCAAAATCCAAAGTCCGACTCCATGTGTTACCTAGGATATGTGTTGGGCCCATTAAAGAAAGCAAGGCCCACCTTAAAGAAGGTTGCATGCCATGCCTTAGGCAAAGAAAGTCCATCATCCAAGGACATACTTTGGACAACAAATGCACTCAAGTGCCATGAGATCAACAAGGGATAAGAATCCTACTTCACATAAGAAATCCCTCTTCAAAGTCCACATGTGGCCAAGGATTGATCCACTTTTTATGCCAAGGCCATGATTCTCACTTAAGATGTTTCCATCTTTTTACACATGTACGTGGACAAGTGGGGAATAGAAAGGAAGTGAGCCCCCAAGAACAACCCAAATGCCTCACCTCAATGGATTGAAGGGAGCACATAGCCCACTTGAAGAACATGAGGACCCATTCAATGGGTTAACCATGGGTACCCCTATGTGCATCATCTTGATGAAAGTTTTGACTATGAGAGTACAACATGACGGTCTACCCACAAACATAGGAATCAAAGAAGCTAATGGTAAAAATTAGATGCACATAGCCCACATAAGAATCAAAGTTGGAAATGCCCATGTAAGGACAAGTTTGGGCAACTTATGAGCACCAATTCCTTTACCAAAAAGGGGGACCATTTGAGCACAAGAGGGCATGGCTTGATGAGTCACCCAACCATCACGAAAATGGCTAAGAATGGTATACATAGCCCACTTGAAGATCAAAATCCAAAATGCCCCAAAGCATGGGACAAAATTGGGCAACTTATGGGTATCATTCTTTCTCACAAATTGAAAGAAAAATCACTCATCTTCGAGAATGATGGTGGATGACCCACCAAGCACCCCAAGAGAAGTTCAAGGAGCTATGGTTGCATGGATAGCTCACTTGAAGAGGAATCATCCATTTGAGATTGATAACATTAAGGGAAATTCTTGAGAACCACTTTCTTACCACATGGAAAAAACCATTTGAACTTAGTGAGATTGTTGAGACAACTCACTCATGGGACTTGTAGATGATCAAGTAACTCAAGTCCTCCATCCATCAAAAGAAAAATCATGAAAGGAAAAAATTCTACATTAACAAAGTGTAGTGGTGCACACATGGTCCAAAGAAATCCAAGTTTCAATGAGGGCCCAAAAGCCCATCCATATGAAAAAATTCTAAGGAACCCACCACACTTTGTGAACAAGGATGTACATCATAATCAAGAAATGGTGGAAGATTTGGGCTACTTGACCTCAAGGGCTCAATTAAGAAATCTAGCCCACTTGAAGATCCAAGTGAAGAATGGGCTAGTCACCTTTGTCCATACACATGTGAAGAAAGATGAGGCCATCCAAGGTGAACCCCATGAGCCTAAAACTTGAGGTGGGCCCTACCATTCTCATGGGCCCAAGCCTTGGAAAGAAGATGGAAAAGAAAAGAAAAGGTTCTAAGGAAAAATGACAAGGGCAAGAAAGCATGAGGGAGCCCAAAATGAAGTGTTGGGCCCATCAAATGCACCAAGGGCGATGACTTCACTTTGAGCTCATTTGATACACATGAAAAGAGTCCAAACTCCCATGAAGAAAGATAGGATATTTTGCCATGCATACTTGATGGACATAGCAAAATTACCCTTTACATACACATGAAGGGAGTGTGAAAGAAGAAAAGAAAGAATGAAATGAAAGCTTGTAATGTCCTTCTCCATGCACCACCTTTGGAAGAGACTTGAGATCTAGAAAATGGCTAAAAATACTTAGGCCCACCTCCACTCCTTTTGGAATAGCTACATGGAAAAAGAAAGAGTCATGAGAAGAGACAAGGAAGAAGGAAAAAGACAAGAAAGAAAGGGAGTGGTCCATACCTTTACCTCTCACCAAAGGGGGACCACCTTATTGTCACAAAGCTTCACTAAGGCCCACCACTTAAAAAGAGCAAAGAACCACCAAAAGAGAGAGAAAAGTTGAAGAAAGAAAGAGTATGAGAGAGAGAAAAGAGAGATTGCACATTGGAGGGGGCAAGGGTGCCCCATGTTATATAGAAAAGGGGAGTGCACCCCTTTACCCAACCCACTGAAAAAATCAGTGGGCAGGGACGGCTTGGGCGGCGCCGAGGGGGCCGTCCTACCCACCCTCTAATTGAAACGACTTCTCACCCCCTCTCCTTCGGAAGAACTCCTCCTTGGGAAGGGTGGTTGCAAGTGAATCTTGTACCTCCATGTAAGAATGAAGTGATGGAAGAGAAGGATGAGAAAAAGTAAGGAATCTCACTAAAATCTCATCTTGTGAGAAATTGGTGAGAATTTGGCTTGATGATGTGGAAAAAGTTCTATGGAATTTTCAAGAAAAAAGAAAAAGAATTGACTTGGTCAAACAGTGATCTCAACCATCCAAAGTCATGACCTGATGATCTGAACCATTCTAAGAAAAATCTCCAGAATCTCCAACCTTGATTGCTGCTTGCTTGTACATATTTTGGGTCCGAAGACCTTAAACTACGTCGGGATCGACATCCCAAGAGATTTTCAATAAAAACCGGCATCGGTCTTGATTGCTCGAATCAAGATCCGACAACACCGGACATTTTTTTTCAAAAATCACAAATATATATATATATATATATATATATATATATATATATACATTTCCAGCACTCTCTTGTACAGTTTTGGTCCGAAGACCTTAAATTACGTCGGGATCAAGATCCCGAGGGACTTTCAATAAAAACCGACATCAGTCTGGATAGAATCAAGATCCGACGATCTCAGACATTTTCTGAAAACCAAAATATATATATATATATATATATATATATATATATATATATATATATATATATATATATATATATATATATATATCGCATGTACATATTTTTTGTCCGAAGACCTTAAACTACGTCGGGATCGACATCTCGAGAGATTTTCAATAAAAATCGGTGTCGGTCTTGTTTGCTCACATCAAGATCAGATGACTCTGGACATTTTCCAAAAATAAAAAAAATATGTTTGCCCGGTTTTGTACAGTTTTGAGGTCCGAAGACCTTAAACTACGTCGGGAACAAAATGCCGAGAGATTTTCAATAAAAACCAGTGTCAATCTTGATCGTTCAAATTGAGATTTAACAGCCTGGAACATTTCAAAAAAAATCACAAAAAGAATGTATTTTCAGCATGTACATATTTTGATTCGAAGACCTTAAATACACTGGGATTAATTTCTCGGGGGACCTTTTCCTGCTTTCAACCAAAAACCGGCATCGGCCTCAACCGCTGGGATCAAGGTTTGATAACTCGGATCATTTTCAAAAATACCAAAAAGATTTCAAGCTTTCCATAAAAACCAGCATCAACTTCAATTACCTGAGTTGAAATCTGAAAATTTTTTAAAAAAATAAAAATAAATTTTCACCATCAATTTCAACTGCACAAATTTATCTCCAGAGGTCCGAAGACCTAAAACTACACTGGGATTAACTTCTCGGGAGCTTTCTTTCCCAACCTGTTCCGGACATGGCTGACACTTGATCGTACGGGTGTCCGGAATCTTCTAAAACAGGTAAAGGCTGAGGCGGGCAGAACTCCGCAATCCTGTTCGTGTTGAACGCACCGTGATAGACAACCTTGATTTGGGAGTCGCTGTTAAATCTGACGAATATTCCCTATTCCTAAAACTCATGAAGAGGATTAAGGCTGTTGGGAGGTGGAGCGCACCCTCACGAAGTTGTGAGCAACGTAAGGCCCCAAACTGGATTGACAAAGTGAAATGTGAAGATGTGGCTCATTCTGTGGCCAAAGGAGTCCATCGGACAATATGTGGTCTATGTGCATTGCACATGAGGAACTGGCAACTTTATGGGTGTGTTGACTAAAAACCCTTAAAATCCCTGTTCGCTCGCCTCAAGTGTAAGGCTGCGATGTAGTAATAAAAACTCGGTAAGACCGAGGTCGATCCACAGGGAAATACTAACAACTCCCAAATCACTCCAGTAACTCAGTTTTTGAAAGAAATCAGTTTCAATTGAATGTTTACTTAAAACAGGAACTTAATGAAAAATCAGAGATATAAAGTACTAAGGCTTTCAAGGATCCACTTGTAGCAATCCCATGTTAATTCAATCAATCCAAGTAGAGAACACAACTAGATTTGAAGTCCTATCTCTCATCTAGTTGGAAAATAAAGCATTCACACACATTCCATCATATTCAAGTTGAACTTCCAAGTTCTAGTTCCATTCAATCAATACAAACTCGAAACCATAGCCTGCGGAGTAACAGCCATGCCTCTAGACTATGGCCTGCTCAAGGATTACTATAATCCGAATTTAAACAAACAAATATGATAATCTCAGAGAATTAAAAGGAATTCATGTCCGGAGCACATAAACTCAGATAAAACGTCTCAAACTACCACTTTTTGGAACTAAAGCATGCAAAAATCCAAACTTGAATGTAAATTACTTGAATTAAACTGAAACCAACATGGAATTAGCTACAAGCTTCACCTCTCAGCCTTAGTTGAGAGGTTCTAGCCGAGCATTGTCATGCTACAACTAAAAACTCTGAAATAAAGCATAAAAACAGAAAAACCCGAATAGGAGAGTTGCAGCCGCTACACAATCGCCTTCACTCTCCAAACTCACGTTCCTTAGCCTCTCTGATGACCTAGGAAGAACCCCTAGGTGTCCTTTTATAGCAAGCAACCTCCCTTGCGTCGGATTCTGCGAAAGACTACGCATTGCGCAGCGTTTTCCGGAGTCCAGATTTAGAAAGGACTCTCCATACGCAGAGCCGACCGGTCGTGACCGGTCGGACTAGCTTTTCAAACAATCCAGGGAGTGCTGCCGACCGGTCAAGACCGGTCGGACAGACCTATCCATTGTTCCAGCAAGTGTCACCGACCGGTCATGACCGGTCGGACCAAGTTGTCCATCATCCAGCGTATATAGACAACCGGTCGTGACCGGTCGGGCTCCTCTTTCCAGCTTCTAGTGTGTATGGCCGACCGGTCAAGACCGGTCGGCCTGTTCTTCTATGTGATCAGCAACCGTGGCTGACCGGTCAGCCCTCCTCAAATTGTTCTTCTTTCTTTCTTTTCTTTTCTTCTTTCCTTCTTTCTCTTCTCCTTGCTTTCTTCTATCTTCGATTCTCTTTCATTCTTCATCCAATGACTTCAAAAGCTTTCTTTTAATCCCAATTGAGTGAAGTCCGCTCTCATCCCTTGTAATCACAAAACATGTGTTAGATGGGCCTTTAAATCATGAAAATCATGCAAACCATGTCATGTAATGGGCAATGCAATGTATAAATTGGAGGTTCAACACACCCCCCAACCAGCTTTTTGCTAGTCCCGAGCAAAGCATGCGTGAAGACAATTTCAAACCTCCAAATCCAACTCTCTTCCAGAAACCATGTTTCTATCCATTCCAAGATGTACAAGTATAAAATTTGGAGAAATTAGGTGATAGAAGCTGACCCTTGGACTCTCAAAACATAAGAAATGTCTACATGTAATTCCCGCTGATTGATTGATAAATAGAAGAACTCGAACAAATTCAACCTAGTGTGCATAGTGAAAGTTCATCTCATGAGTTCCTGGGATCATCTTCTTCATAGATTAAGTAAACCAAGGATTTTAAGGTGCACAGAGCAACAACAAGCCTATGACAGGAATTTGCCTTACCGTCCTTCCGACGGCTTTCACACTACGTCCCATTTCCGGCTTTGGTTACGGTTCGACCATCCCCCGGTTGGTAATAGGTAGCCCTTTTCGAAATTTTCCACCATTTTTCTTTCCTTCCCGATTTCATCCTTTCTTTCCTTTTTTCTTTTAAATTAGATAGGATTTTTAGAAATCCATATCTTCTGTTATTTTCCCATGGACAAGGATGGCCAAAATACCCCGGCTTGGCTGCTCAACACCTTTAAATCAAAGTCTAGCTAATCCACAAATCACATAACCCTGTCACTCATGAAAATCGTGTAATGTGAACTTGGTGCAAAGGTGTTCAAATTTTCTATCAATCACAACAATAGGGGAACTAACATATAAAACCATTATGTTGGGAGAAATTCAAAACTACAACATCACACACTTCGTATCTCCTCTTCTTATACTCATAGCATCTCAAATGTATAGAAACAAGATTTTCTAAAAGAGTTTTGAGATGTTAGAAATTTAAAAGATTTTCTAAAAGAGTTTTGAGATGTTAGAAAAAAATTTGTGCATATGAAGCTCGAAATGTTGCAATATGCTAGATGAAGAATCTCATCTCACCCCCCAACCAAATCTTGCATTGTCCTCAATGTAAAAAGATAGTCAATTAGCATGAACATGAGAGCAATGGTAAACAATGAGAGAGTGAGAACAATAGTACCTGATAGAGCGATCATGGAATTCTCCAACCCAACAACTAAAACCTAGTAAAACAGTAAAACAAAACTAAACCTACCTATGCTATACCTCCATCAGACTAGGAGATCAATCATCCTGATAGACAGGATCATTCAGGGAGATGGACATGTCCTCTGAATCAAATTTCTCAACAAATGGTTTAAGGCGTTGTCCATTAACTTTGAAACAGTCACCATTCGCTGCATTCTCAATCTCAACAGCCCCATGAGGAAAAACTTCTTGACAATATATGGGCCGGTCCATCGAGATCGTAATTTTTCCGAAAAAAGATGAAGTCGGGCATTATACAAGAGCACTTTCTGTCCTTCATGGAAAGATTTCCTTAAGATGTGCTTGTCATGAAAGGCCTTCATCTTGCTCTTGTAAATTCTTGAATTCTCATATGCATCGTTCCGGATCTCATCAAGCTCATTTAATTGAAGTTTGCGAAGCGAGCTAGCCTTGTCAATGTCAAAATTTAAAGCCCGAATTGCCCAATAGGCTTTGTGTTCTATCTCCACAGGCAAGTGGTAAGCTTTCCCATAGACAAGTCTATAAGGGGAAATTCCAATGGGTGTCTTGTAGGCAGTACGGTGAGCCCAAAGTGCATCATCTAATCTTAGGGACCAATCCTTGCGATCCGGTCTCACCGTCTTTTTCAAAATCTGCTTGATTTCCCTATTGGAGATTTCAGCTTGTCCACTTGTTTGTGGGTGGTATGGGGTACTCACTTTGTGCCTAATACCATATTTCTTCATCAAAGTTTCAAAAGGTCTATTGTAAAAGTGAGAACCACCATCACTAATAATGGCTCGAGGCGTCCCAAATCTAGAAAGTATGTTTTCTTTGAGGAACTTGAGAACCGTACGATGATCGTTGGTTCTACATGGGATAGCCTCTATCCATTTAGACACATAGTCTACGGCAAGCAGAATATAGACATGTCCAATAGATGAGGGGAATGGTCCCATGAAATCGATGCCCCAACAGTCAAAGACTTCAAGATGTTGAATTGGGGTGAGAGGCATCATATTTCGACGGGATAATCCTCCTAACTTCTGGCAACGCTCGCACGCTTTGCAAAACTCGTGGGTGTCCTTAAATAACGTGGGCCAATAAAAACCACACTGCAGAATTTTCGCAGTTGTTTTCTTGGCTGAAAAATGACCCCCACATGCTTGATTATGACAAAAGGAGATGACTGAATTGTGTTCATCATCGGGGACGCATCTCCTTATAATTTGGTCTGGGCAATATTTAAACAATAGAGGTTCATCCCAGAAAAATCTGCGCACTTCCCTTAGAAATTTACGTTTGTCTTGCGCAGTCCAATGAGTCGGTATCGCACCTGTGGAAAGATAATTGGCTATATCAGCGTACCATGGTGGATGCATAGCAACAAAGAGTTG
Organism: Liriodendron chinense; assembly: GCA_003013855.2. NCBI lineage: Eukaryota > Viridiplantae > Streptophyta > Magnoliopsida > Magnoliales > Magnoliaceae > Liriodendron > Liriodendron chinense. The sequence goes on from ML058423.1 coordinate 213,611, forward strand.
CTCATCAGGGAATGAGTCCTCAATAGGTGACTCGTCAATGGAATTTGGTAGGACTAGGCGGGATAGATGATCCGCTACCACATTTTCTACCCCCTTCTTATCTTTGATCTCCAAGTCGAATTCTTGAAGGAGTAGGATCCATCTTAGCAAACGGGGCTTAGCATCCTTCTTAGAAAGAAGGTATTTCAGCGCTGCATGATCCGTATAAACAATAACTTTGGATCCTATTAAGTATGGCCTGAATTTGTCCAAGGCAAAAATGACAGCTAGGAGCTCTTTCTCTGTAGTCGAATAATTAACTTGGGCAGGATTGAAGGTCCTACTTGCGTAGTAGATGACATGGGACTTTTTATCTTTCTTTTGGCCTAACACCGCCCCAATAGCAAAATCGCTCGCATCGCACATCAACTCAAAAGGCATGGACCAATCTGGTGGTTGCATAATAGGAGCGGTTGTCAACATGTCTTTTAGCTTTGAAAAAGCTAATTGACATTCGGCACTCCACTCAAATTGGTTCTCCTTTTGTAGAAGGTTGCATAAAGGCCTTGAGATGTGACTAAAGTCCTTTATAAACCTTCGATAGAAACCGGCGTGTCCAAGGAAGGACCGCACATCGCGTATGCTTTTGGGTGGTGGTAGATTGGAAATTATGTCAATTTTCGCCCGGTCTACCTCTATTCCATTAGACGAGATGATATGTCCAAGGACTATTCCTCTTTGTACCATGAAGTGGCACTTTTCCCAGTTTAATACAAGTTGCTTTTCCTCACACCTCATCAAGACCAACTTCAAGTGCTTGAGACACTCATCAAATATACAACCAAAAACAGAAAAATCATCCATGAATATCTCAAGAAACTCACCCACCATGTCCGAGAAAATACTCAACATGCATCGTTGGAATGTGGCGGGTGCATTACATAACCCAAATGGCATCCTTCGGTAAGCGAAGGTACCAAACGGGCATGTAAATGTGGTTTTTTCTTGGTCTTCCGGAGCTATCTCAATTTGGTTGTATCCGGAATAGCCATCTAGGAAACAATAATAGGAATGGCCTGCCAACCTCTCCAAAATTTGATCCATAAATGGGAGAGGGAAGTGGTCTTTCCTAGTAACCGTGTTGAGCTTCCTATAATCAATGCACATATGCCAACCGGTGGTCATCCTAGTCGGTATAAGCTCGTTGTTGGAGTTTTCAATGATGGTAATACCAGATTTCTTGGGGACAACTTGGGTAGGACTCACCCATTGGCTATCTGAGATGGGGTAGATAATACCCACATCTAATAGCTTCAACACCTCGGCTTTGACAACCTCCATCATGTTTGGATTTAGCCGTCTTTGAGGTTGTCTAGTCGTTTTTGCATTTTCTTCAAGGTGTATTCAGTGCGTGCAAACCAAAGGATCTATCCCTTTGAGATCCGCTATTGTCCAACCTATGGCTTCCCTATGTTTTTTGAGTAACTCAATCAACTTGTGCTCTTGGTCTTTCTCAAGGTGGGAGGCAATGACAACTGGGAACGTTTCCTCTTGACCCAAATATACGTATTTAAGCTCGGATGGCAGTGGTTTGAGTTCAAGCTTCGGTGGTTTGATGTTAGATGGTAGAGGCCTTGATGTGGTTGGTGGCAACTTTTCAAAATGAGGCCTCCACCGGCTAGTATCAACTACCGATCTTTTTGCTTGCACAATTTCACCAATGATAGGGTCTTCAGGATCCATGAAGTGTGCTAAGCATGTCTCCAAGCTTTCTAGTGGTTCAAGTTGGAGGAGTTCTTCTTCTTCAAAAGTTTCGAGCATGTTCACATCGAAGAACTCATCATCATCGACATCCCTATGTCTTTTGCCCAAGTGAAACACATTCACCTCTAGTGTCATGTTTCTAAAAGATAGTTGCATCACCCCATTCTGGCAATTGATGATTGCGTTTGATGTGACAAGGAATGGGCGGCCTAAGATTACCGGTATTTGGGTGCTAGCATCCAAAACCGGTTGTGTGTCCAAGACTATAAAATCTACCGGGTAGTAGAATTTGTCAACTTGGACTAGAACATCCTCAACTATCCCCCTCGGTACACGGATAGATCTATCAGCGAGTTGCAATGTGGTTTTGGTGGGTTTTAATTCACCAAGACCCAATTGCTCATATACCGAGTATGGGATCAAGTTCACACTCGCCCCCAAGTCTAACAAGGCACGTTTAATCCGGTAGTCTCCAATGATACATGAGACGGTGGGACTACCGGGATCTTTGAATTTTGGGGGGGTCTTTTGAGTGAGGATGGCACTAACTTGCTCAGTTAAGAAGGCCTTTTGCTGCACATTATATTTGCGTTTTGTTGTGCATAGGTCTTTTAGAAACTTGGCATAAGAGGGAATTTGTTTGATGGCGTCAAGCAAAGGGATATTGATCTTGACTTGTCTGAAAATCTCTAGAATATCTTGAGAGTTTGGGAGAGATTTTGGAGCAACCAATCTCGAAGGGAATGGTGCTACGGGCTTGTAAATGCGTTCCGGTTGTTGTGGGGCTAAGTTAGATCCATTTTCATCCTCAGAATTTACCGGATCATTAGGCTCATCGGCCTTTACCGGAATAGTTTTGTCAATTTGTTTACCACTTCTAAGGGTGGTAATGGATTTAGCTTGCTCCATGTTCTGGTTAGAAGGATTAGGGATGCTTACTTCATGTACTTGCCTTGGATTGGGCTGAGGTTGGGCCGGAAAGGTCCCTTCCCTAGCATTCAAGCGTCCCTTAATCTCATCAACCGAGACTTTAAGCTCTTGGAACATTTGCTGATTCGATTCATTTATTTGCGCTTGCCCTTGCATAAACGCTTTCAAGGTATCCTCCAATGAGAATTGAGGTGGGGCCATATTTTGCATGGGTGGCCCTCTTTGGGAGTTGGTAGGATTGCCCGTAGGAGCATTCTTCCAACTGAAATTTGGGTGGTTCTTCCAACTCTCATTGTACGTATTACCTACCGGTCCATTGAAGGGCCGTTAATAACCATATGTGGCATTGGCTGTCTCTTGTAGCACTTCCTTAAATGCAGGAATTGTAGGACAATCTTGCGTAGCGTGTAAGTCGGTGAGGCAAATCGCACATGTGGTTTCAACAGCTTCCTTGGACTTGGGAACTCCACTTTTGCTAAGTTCCATGGCCTCAACCTTCCTTGTGAGGTTAGCTATCCTTGCATTCACATCGTCTTCCTCTTTAAGGACATAGATCCCTCCTTTCTCTTAAGTGGGCTTGGGGTTCTTGGGTTTATCCGAGGTATCCCAAGATTGGGCGTTTTCAGCCAACATGTCCAAGTAACTCCAAGCCACATCTGGATTTTTACTCATAAACTCACCATTGCACATCATTTCCACAAATTGGCGCATATTGGAACTTAATCCATCATTGAAAAAATTTATAACTCGCCAACTCTCATAGCCATGATGTGGGCAAGCAAGCAGGAGTTCTTTAAATCGTTCCCAGCATTGGAAAAAAAAATTCACCCTCTTTAGCCGAAAAATTCATTATGGCTCTTCGAAGGGTGTTCGTTTTATGAGCCGGGAAGAACTTTTTCAAGAATTCCTGGTTCATCTCAACCCATGACCCAATCGAGTGTGGTCTAAGAGAGTGAAGCCAATCTTTGGCTCTTTCTTTCAAGGTGAAGGGAAAGAGTTTAAGTCTGATAGTATCGTCGGAAACATTGGTATAATGCAAGGTGGCCAACACTTCTTCAAATTCTTGTAAGTGTAAGTATGGGCGGTCAAGTCTAGCCCATGGAATTTAGGTAAAAGTTGAATTACGCCCGGTTTTATGTCAAAGTTTCCACCGTTTGCTGGTAGAACTATGCAAGAAGGTGTAATTGCACGGGCAGGTTGTAGGTAGTCCCGTAGTGATCTCATTGGAGGAACATTATGTACCTCATTCTCTCCTACTCCTTCCTGATTTGCGTTTGTAGTTGGAGTAGGGGGGGGGGGGGGGGGGGGGGGGGGGGGGGGGGAGGAGGATTCCTTACAGGTGTTTAATCCATACTCCCCAACCTTTCACAATGCTCTTGATAATTCCGGACTCGTCTATGGACTGACAATGGTCCAACTAAACCACCTTCAGATTGGAGACGATTTGAGTGGTTACGTTCCCAACGGGACATAAACCACTCAACCAGAAACTGGCTAAAACTAGATCCTAAAAATCTGAAATCTGAGAGTAATCTAAAAAAAAAAAAACTAAAAAAAAATAAGTTAGAAAGATATCACCTGATGCGCTTGAACTAGAGAAGAATTCCTACAAAACAGAAAAAATTAGTTAGTTCTAAGAAAATCAGGAAGCCTATCTATTTCTACTTCTACAGCCACTGAATTATTTGAAAACCGTTATCTAAATTCCCCGGCAACGGCGCCAAAAACTTGTTCGCTCGCCTCAAGTGTAAGGCTGCGATGTAGTAATAAAAACTCGGTAAGACCGAGGTCGATCCACAGGGAAATAGTAACAACTCCCAAATCACTCCAGTAACTCAGTTTTTGAAAGAAATCAGTTTCAATTGAATGTTTACTTAAAACAGGAACTTAATGAAAAATCAGAGATATAAAGTACTAAGGCTTTCAAGGATCCACTTGTAGCAATCCCATGTCAATTCAGTCAATCTAAGTAGAGAACACAACTAGATTTGAAGTCCATCTCTCATCTAGTTGGAAAATAAAGCATTCACACACATTCCATCACATTCAAGTTGAACTTCCAAGTTCTAGTTCCATTCAATCAATACAAACTCGAAACCATAGCCTGCGGAGTAACAGCCATGCCTCTGGACTATGGCCTGCTCAAGGATTACTATAATCCGAATTTAAATAAACAAATATGATAATCTCAGAGAATTAAAAGGAATTCATGTCCGGAGCACATAAACTCAGATAAAACGTTTCAAACTACCACTTTTTTGAACTAAAGCATGCAAAAATCCAAACTTGAATGTAAATTACTTGAATTAAACTGAAACCAACATGGAATTAGCTACAAGCTTCACCTCTCAGCCTTAGCTGAGAGGTTCTAGCTGAGCATTGTCATGCTACAACTAAAAACTCTGAAATAAAGCATAAAAACAGAAAAACCCGAATAAGAGAGTTGCAGCCGCTCCACAATCGCCTTCACTCTCCAAACTCACGTTCCTTAGCCTCCCTCATGACCTAGGAAGAACCCCTAGGTGTCCTTTTATAGCAAGCAACCTCCCTTGCGTCGGATTCTGCGAAAGACTACGCATTGCGCAGCGTTTTCCGGAGTCCAGATTTAGAAAGGACTCTCCATACGCAGAGCCGACCGGTCGTGACCAGTCAGACTAGCTTTTCAAACAGTCCAGGGAGTGCTGCCGACCGGTCAAGACCGGTCGGACAGACCTGTCCATTGTTCCAGCAAGTGTGGCCGACCGGTCATGACCGATCGGACCAAGTTGTCCATCATCCAGCGTATACAGCCGACCGGTCGTGACCGGTCGGGCTCCTCTTTCCAGCTTCCAGTGTGTATGGCCGACCGGTCAAGACCGGTCGGCCTGTTCTTCTATGTGATCAGCAACCGTGGCTGACCGGTCAGCCCTCTTCAAATTGTTCTTCTTTCTTTCTTTTCTTCTCTTCTTTCCTTCTTTCTCTTCTCCTTGCTTTCTTCTATCTTCGATTCTCTTTCATTCTTCATCCAATGACTTCAAAAGCTTTCTTTTAATCCCAATTGAGTGAAGTCCGCTCTCATCCCTTGTAATCACAAAACATGTGTTAGATGGGCCTTTAAATCATGAAAATCATGCAAACCATGTCATGTAATGGGCAATGCAATGTATAAATTGGAGGTTCAACATAAAGCCCCAGATTTTCACCAACTTGGGAATTGAATGTCCTCGGGCATTACCGTAAGATTTTTTATCAAATCACATGACCGCACGTGTGTATATGTGTTTAAACCCAAATAATCAATATTAGAAAATCAAAAGTATCTAAAGTAACTATAATCAACAATGGCTCTCCCGAGTAATCTAAAACAATCACTTTTATTCAAATCAATCAACAAAAAATCATCGTTTAATCCAAAAATCCTTGAATCAAATAGGCATAAACATCATGGAAGGATTACGAGCTTCCATTCTTAGCCCTAGTTAAGAGGTTTAGCCAACCATAAGAATGATTGAACTAATCTCTCGAAACGAAAACAGAAAAATAACTAGAAAGCAAAGAAAATTTAGAGAATCTGGTGTAGAAATGCTTCATCCTTAAGCCCCTCTCTCTCCTTCATGTTCTAGATACATTGGGACATGATTAGATACTCTTTTTAATAGGTCTTGGTCCCACAGACCTTAAAAAAGCTTGAGGTTTAAGCCACTTTTGGAAAAATAAAAAAATAAAAAGAAAATAGCCCCATCAGGGCCATTCCAACAACAACTGGTTGACCAGAAGCTAAATCGGTCGACCGGATTTGGAACTGGTCTGGACTCCGTCGACCGAATTTCTTGCTTTTGGCCCTACATTTTTTAGTAACTTCAAAATTCATATCTCCTTCGTTATAACTCCGATTGAGGTGATTCAAAAGCCAGATTGAAGCTTGAAGAGTCTACTTTTATATGGAAATATATAAAAAAATAAAATAAATATAATAATAATGTTTAATTTAAACTATTTTAGAAACTGTCCAGAAAATCATCAGATTAGGACTCTTGATTTGGATCATTTAGACTGAATCACCATTTTTGTTAATTACGAATAAGCCATACTCTAAACTTAGCCAATCCAAACTCTAATCATCATGGCTAAGAAATTTCGCCGCCTATTTTATTCCAAAAATGTTCGGTTTATCTGAACAAGCTCTCAACCGCTCGTTAGCGGGCCACTGGACCCGAAACTAAGAAAAATCATCCATCTTAGCGGGCTTGACATCCCTCATGCGACGTTGAGCCAAGATTATGTACCAAATTACTCAACTTAGAACCGAGAGGGTGGCACATGTGATGTGTGAGTCTGCCTCGAAATTTCTAAAATTTAAGTGAATTTTGTCCACTCGAACTTATGCGAAGTTGTGGATTTCGAGCCGTTGAATTTCAATAAAAATTAGGATCCTAGTCTCAAACATTTCTCCTAAACTATCCCTAAAGTCATGGCCCTGATCGATGATTGGTGACTGTTTAACGAACACTGCATCATAATTGTCGATCATCGCATCCAAAACATGAAAAATCTTGTCCTTAGGTAGATCACCACTAGGTTCATGATCGGCCCGTGCACCTTCTGGTGGGCCCGAATAGTGGGAAACGACCTCCCATATGGTCATAATACCAAATATTTGGCTCTTAGGGCCATTTACACCACATCTGGTGCTATAAAAGGGGCTCTTATGGGCAGCCCCTCCCCAAATCCGAATTTGCCCTATTAAGGGAGAAAGAGAGAGACAGAGAGAAGAAGACGGAAAGAGCAAGAGAAGAAGAGAAAGAGAGCTGGTCAAACAGGGTCCTCGACCAATTAGCCGACTGGTTGAATTAGGCTTGGACAGAGCAAAAAGCTTGCTGTCCTGAGTTGGTCGGTCGCGACCGGTCGGACTTACCTAGCTAACCAATCTTGACCGGCCGATTTTGGCCAAGGCACAACACATGCTTACTGTCCCATTATCTTCACTGGCCGACCGGTCATCCATAGGTCCAGACCGGTCGGACAGTGCATGATCTCTGCTGTTTTGTTTATCTTATTTCCAGCAGCTCATGCAACCTCTATGGCCATTCTTTACGTGGTCGTTTGGGACACCTAAGCCCATTTTAAGATGACTACAAGTTTGCCTAATGGGTCAGGGTCATCTAAAGGTTTGGGTTTTGGTTTGGTTCAAGGTTTAAGGCTTACGAAGGCATCTCTTTTACATGTTTCTTCTTCCTTGATGCAGCAGGTCCGCTTGAGTTTTCGGTCTTCATCTTCTTTAAACTCAACCAACACTAAACTCACTGACCTAAGTAATTAAAAAATAAGGTGCACTAGTATGTCACTGAAAAGTGTACTAATAGAAGCTACCGAACCCTCTATGGATTCTCCCTTCACTTACTATTGAAGGTAAGAATTTCACCTTAAACCATTAATTTGATTCCCCGTCTGTCTTTCACTTCCTACATTGAGATGCAGGCCAAGATGAGACGCAGGCAGAGATGAGACTGACATCCGGATTGACAGAGATGAGACACAGGTTGAGATTGAGATGCAGGTAGAGGTACAGGATCAGGTGGAGCAGCCACCTATGCAAAGAAATTCTCCTAGAGATTGTAGGTTACCGACGAGGTATAGGGATGACTTGAATGTTACATTCACCCTTATTATGAATGAGGGAGATCAATCTACTTTTCAAGAGACACTTGATGACATAGATGCCAAAAAGTGGAATGTGGCAATTCAAGAAGAGATGGACTCTTTGTACAAAAAATGAGACATGGGAGCTGGTGGAGGTTCTTGTGGGGCTAAAAAATGATTGAGAGCATAGATTTTTCAGAGGAAACATGATATGTACAAGGCTAAATTGGTGGTGAATGGACATGCTCAACGAGAAGGTATGGACTTCCATTTGATATTCACACCGGTTATGAAGCAATTATCTATCAGGTTCGTGTTAGCTCTGGTTGCCCAACACGACCTAGAACTGGAACAGATGGAGGTAAAAACTGCTTTCCTACATGGGGAATTAAATGAGTATATTTACATGACGTAGTAAGAAGATTATATGGTACAAGGTGAAGAGAACAAGGTTTGTAGGTTGAGGAGGTCGTTTATATCTTGAAACAGTCGCCTAGGCAGTGGTACAAGAAATTTGATTCCTTCATTATGAGTTAGGGCTTTTTCAGGAGTGAGTACGATCACTATGCCTATTTTAAGACACTGGGTTATGGAAAGTTTATTATACTGGTGCTTTACATTGATGACATGCTTATTACTAGTCATAGCATATCTGATATTGATGTATTGAAGACTTAACTTTCATGGACATTCGAGATAAAAGATTTGGGGGCTGCAAAGAGGGTTCTTGCCATTGATATGCATAGAGATAGGAAGAAGAGCAGGTTGTGGTTGTCTCAAGATGAATACCTTGGAAAAGTATATATTGGTGAAGTTTGGGATGGATAAGTCTAAACCGGCTAACGTTCCCACGCGGCTCACTTCAAGCTTTTTTCAGAGCAATGTCTTAAATCAGATGAAGAAAAGCACGATATGTCTCATGTGCCTTATTCGAGTGTTGTGAGCAGCTTGATGTATGCTATAGTCTGTACTCCACTTCACATGTAGTTGGTGTTGTTAGCAGGTTCTTGTCTAACACTGGCAAACAACATTAAGAAGCTGTGAAATGACTACTTCGGTATATTCGAGGTACACAGGACTACGTCTTGACATGCGAAAAGTCAAAGAATAAGTTGGTTGGGTACATCGATTCAGATTATACGGGTAGTTTGGATTGTATGAGTTCGACTTCCGGTTACTAGTTTATGCTAGCGGGTGGAGCAATTAGTTGGATGTCAAAGCTTCAGTCGGTGGTGGCTCTTTCCACTAGTGAAGTGGAGTATATAGCGGTGACAAAAGTGTTCAAGGAGGCTGTTTGGTTGAGGGGCATGCTAAATTTAGTGGGGCTTCAATATGAGATTGTGCTGGTTAATTACAATAGCTCTAGTGCTATTAATTTAGCTAAGAACTCAGTTTATCACTCTCGTACTAAACATATTGATGTGTGTCACTATTTTATCTGACATGTGCTTGAGGAAGGCGATCTAACTCTAGAAAAGATTCACACCAGCATGAATCATAAGGACATGCTCACTAAGGTGGTTCCTGCAGATTCAAGTTCTTCGCGACTTCTCTCAAATTGTCGAAGACAGAATGAAGACGCAATGTGCATGAGAAGCGGTGAAGCTATGTTGAAGAAGAGATAATTGATGGAATAAAGAATGAATGTTTCAGTGATTGAAGCCCCGATGAAGATTATTGGTGGAGCCTTCAATTTAGACTCATATAGGGGTTTTAGGTGTTCGCTCGCCTCAAGTGTAAGGTTGCGATGTAGTAATAAATCTTGGTAAGACCGAGGTCGATCCACAGAGAAAGAGGTAAACAATTTCAAGTACTTTAATAACTAGAATCTAAGAAGTTTAAGAAAGTTATTTTTCACATGAAATAGGAAAATCTGAAAATAAGAAGAACTAGAGCATCAAGGATCCACTTGTAGTAGTCCAATGCCAATCCATTCATCCAAGTACAACACAATTAGAATCAAAGTCCTATCTCTCATCTAATTGGAAGATATAACATTCAAGCACAAATAGTCTCACTTAAATCTGGAAATCAGATTTCTAGTTCTAATGGAGCACATAGAACTTGAACTTGTAGCCTTCGGAGTAACAGCCATGCCTATGGACTATGGCATGCTCAAGGGTTACTACAATTCGAATTCAAACAACCCAATCATGGTAATCTCAGAGGATTGTAAGGAACTCATGTTCGGAGTACACAAACTCTCACAATCCATCTAAAAATCCAAACTTTATTCAAACTAGAAGTTCAAAATCCAAAATTAAGAAAAGGGTACTTGAAATAAAAGAATTAAAGCATTGGAACCAACTACAAATTTCACCTCTAGCTCTAGCTAAGAGGTTAGCTAAGGAAAAGCATATTAAAACTAAAACTAGAACTAAGAAAATGAAGAAAAACTAGCTGGAGGAGGCTAGGAAGCCTCCTATGACTTGAACTCCTTGCTTCCCACGTCCTTGCTTGATTTGGAATAGAAGAGAGCACCTCCTTTTATAATGCAGCAATAGTACAGCAACATAGCAGAATTTGTTTCGCCTGGTACGGCTTAACCAATGGTCGGATTGCCTTCAAATTTGGTTTGTAGCTTCCTTGTAATGTGATCTTCCTCATAGATGATTTAGATTTCCAAGATTATCCTCTGAATGGGCCCACCAATCACATCACCGACCGCCTCTCAAACTCGCGCACTTTGGGCACCTTCAGAACCAGTCATCTTGCTTTCAACGCCCCGGAGTGTACAGAGGTCGGATTGATCTCAAATTTTGAACATTGGTAGAAAACTTCCTCCTCTACATGATGGATAGATTAGATTGTCCAAAACAATCCCAGAATGTGGTCCGAAAATTAGAACACTTAGGCCTTTTATAAACTCTGCGCAATTGGATCTTTCTGGATGGTCCATCTTTCTTCAACCGGTACGATCAAACCACACATCCTTTTGATCTGAAACTTTTGTGGTTATTCACATATGGATGTGATCTAAAAGATGGTCAAAGTAGATTCTTCATATCATCAATGATGGGTCACCTGGACCGGCCCAGAGTTGAACAGCGAAATCTGAAACTTTCTGGACAGTTCGTATTGTTTTGGCCACCACGGTCAATCCGTAGCTCCGATCGACACGAAACCACTTGGGTTAGCTCGGTGTCGAGCTCCTCTTCAACATAGATGTATTGGATTTCCAAATATCATCAAGATGGCTTCAGAAAAGTGGTCCAAAAAACCAGAAACGGGAATGGCCTGCTGTATGCAATCTGAAAGTTGAACTTTGCATGGCCGACCGGTCACGACCGGTCGGACAGGGCTGGCCGACCGGTCATGACCGGTCGGACAAAGCTGGCCTTGCTCCAGGGAGTGCATCCGACCGGTCATGACCGGTCGGGCCTTCTTGGCTGACCGGTCTTGACCGGTCGGACCCAGTTTTGCTTGTTTTTCTTCTTTCTTTTCTTCTCTCCTTCCTCTCTCTTTGCTTTCTTCTTTCTTTGGTCCACCTTGGGCCTTCATCAAAGGCTCCAAATGGCCCCTTTTTGGTCTCTAATTGAGTGAAGTCCGCTCTCATCCCTACAATCACAAAACATGCATTAGATGGACCTTTTAATCATGAAAACCATGCATACCATGTCATGTAGTGGGCAATGCAATGTATAAATTGGAGGTTCAACATTAGGCAACCGAAACTGCTTCGAATTATGCAGATTGGTCTCTAGACAATTTTAGGCGAGTTCGGGCGACCAAACTCAAAGGCTCGGGTGACTGATATAATTCAAGAATTATGGAAAAATTTTCTGGACATTTTTGGGACAGTTCGAGCAACTGAACCCCTAGTCGTCTGGCAACCTACGGTTGCTGTAGTTTTGCATGGTTTTGCAATAATTGTTTCTATTTTTTGTTATAGCATATAAAAGCGGGTGTAATCGAGTTATAGGGTATCTAACACGTTTCTAAACGGGATAAGGGTTTAGAAAGAAAGTTTTGGCGGGAGAGAGCTTGTGTTTTCTCTTGGGACTTTGCTTGTGGGTTGATCATCTCTTATAAACTTTTAAAATTCATAGTGTTGCTCGCTTTATGCCGTTGTTTTTTCCCACAAGGGTTTTTCCACCTAAAAATCAAATTATCTTATGCGCATAATTGCTTGATTTTACTATGTGCTTTCATGAGGTTCCCAACATTGAGAACGTTAATCATGATAACATGGCATGAAGAAAGACATGGGTAAGGGACGATTATGGCATTTTGATGGAGATGGGTGCGGAACATTGGAGCATGCATCCATGGGTGAATGATGGATCACGTGCTCACTCACATGCGCTTTTAACCATTGTATGGGCATCTGCATCGTCCGAAAAATTTCAACCTCACCTTGAAGGTTTAGAAACACTCAGGATGGTCTGCATTCAATGTACTTTTGTGTGGCCCACCTGCTGAGCGAACCAGCCTGAATTTCTCGTCAGATCATCTTCACATTGGCCCATGTTCGCTCGCCTCAAGTGCAAGGCTGCGATGTAGTAATAATTCTCGGTAAGACCGATGTCGATCCTCAACGAAGGGGGTAAACAATTTGAACTATTCTAATAACTAGAATCTAGGAAGTTTTAAGAAAAACAGTCTTTAAGGATTAATCATAAAATAGGAAAATCTGATAATAAAAGAATAACTAGAGTATCAAGGATCCACTTATAGCTCTCATTGATGTATAATTTGAATAGGTTTCTCAATTACTCAACTAGAATTGAAATTAAATCCTATCTAGCCAGATTATAGAGCAATTATATTATCAAAATAATCCAACATATGTTTTGTTCATCAACATGATTCACTCAGTTCAAGTTAGGACTTGAGCATACTCAATTGCATAGGTCAATCTTAGTTCCAATAGATTAAGATCACAACTATGGTAATCATCAAACCCTGTCACAAAGCTTAACTATATCATGGTTTGAACTTGATTCAAATCACATAAATAAACGACATATATTTCAGACTTCTCATAAACAGTAGAACTTTGGTTTGAAGTTCCCACATGAAGATCCAAGTCTAGATAACTAAGAACTAAAGCAATTCTTTCAAACATCCATGAGTCATTATAAGATAAAAAAAAAAACTACTTAGAACTTTATTCAAACTCAACAAACCATTGTTCAATCAATAAAAATCTAATTTAAAACTAATAAAAACGAATCAAACCATCTAAGAAAACCATAAGCTTCACCTCTTAGCTCTAGCTAAAAGGTTAACTAATGAAAAGCATAAAAATAAACTAAAACGAGAACTAGAAGAAGAAGAAAACTAGTTGTAGGAGGCTAGGAAGCCTCTTAGGTCTTGAATCCTTTGCTCCCCACGTTACTAGATGCCCTAGGAATGAAGTGGAGGTTTTCTTTTATAGCTTTCACACTCCACAAACAAAGAATCTTCGAGAATTTGTGTACAAGTTACGCACTGCGCAGAGAAAATCGGAAGCCAGACTTAGAAATTTCTATTTTTGGGTCTGGGCGATTGATCGGTTGGGCTGGGCGATCAATCAATTTTTCGGGCCAATTGTAAAAACTGCAATCTAGACATCTAGGCAGTCGGACGATCAATCGCAAGTGGTTGGGCGATTGATTGCTAGGTCCAAAAAGTGTACAAAGAGTTCCAACAACAAATCTTCAAAAATCTGTATTCTGTCGATTGATCTACAGGCTGGGCTATCAATTGCTTAGGCTGGGAGATCAATCGCAATTCTGCATTTTAGTCCAGCAACAAATTTGCCAATTATACTGTGAGCGATCAATTGCTCAGGGCTGTCGATCAATCGCTCAGGATGAGAGATCAATTGCTCAGGCTGAGAGATCAATCTCTCAGGCTAGGAGATCAATCTCTTAAGGTGATCTTTCTTCTTTTCTTTTCTTCTTCTTGCTTATTTTCTTCACTCTTTTTCTTGCTTCTTTTCTTTTATCTTCAACATGTATTAGGAAGGTCTTTTATCATCAGTTTGTTGAAGTCTCTTCCTCACTCATAGAATCACAAAAGCATGCATTAGATAAGTCTTTCAAATTCAAAGTCATGCATAATGTGTGATGAATTGGGGTTAGATTATGGACAATTCAGAGCTCAACGCACCCCCCAACCAGCATTTTGCTAGTCCTGAGCAAAATATGCGTGAAATATAATCCCATATTCCAAAACCCCCAACTCTCTTTCAGATACTATACTTCTATAAACTCCAAGACATATAAGAACAAAATTCAGAGAAATTAATGATAGGAATTGAAATCTTAAACTTCCTAAACGTAATGAGCGTTTCACATAAAATCCCATCTGATTAATTGATAAATAGAAGAATCCGAACAAGCGCGGTCTAGTGTGCACGGTGAATGTTCATCTCATGGATTTCCAAGATTACCTTCTTCATAGATTAGCGAAATAAAAGATCTAAGAGTATACAGATCAACAACAAGCTTATGACAAGAATTTGCCTTACCGTTCATCCGACGACTTTCACACTACTTCCCACTTCCAGCTTTGGTTACAGGTAGACCATCCCCTGGTTAGTAATAGTAGCCCTTTTTGAAAATTTTCATCATATATTCAATGAATAACCGTACTTTCTTTTTCTTTTCCATATTAGATAGGATTTTTAGAAATCCATATCTTTCGTTCTTTTCTCTTATTTTCTCATGAACAAGGATGGACAAAGTTCCCTGGCTTGGTTCCTCAACACCTTAAATCTTAGTCTAACCAATCTATAATTCTACGTAATCCCTTCAACCATAAGAATCGTGTAATGTGAACTAGACTCAAAAGTGTTCAAACTTTCTATCAATCATATATAAATAGGAGAATTCATATAGAAAACTATTATATTATAAGTAATTCACGGTTTTCAAATCAATCACTTCATCTCCCTTTCTTTTATACTTATAACATCCAAAGTGCATAGAAATACAGTTTTCCAAAGGAGTTTTGAATTTTCAGAAAAATTGAAAATTTTCTACATAATTGCTCAAGATGTCACAAAAGCTAGTAGATTCATCTAAGGAATCTCACCCCCCAACTAAAATCTTACATTGTCCTCAACGTAACAAGATATCAATATGCATAACATAAGAACAATGACATTAAACAAAGGAGAGTGAGAACGAGACTACCTGAGGTAGCAAGTTGATCAATTCTAGCATCTTCCATTGTCTCGATGAAACTTATTCAATCATAAATGTAGAAAAGAAATCCTAACCTACCTACCTACCATTGGTTAGTCTGATCGACTACGTGATCAAATTTGAGCAGGATCTTTATGAATTTCAATAGGTTTCTCATGAGGACAATCCAAAGTCCTGCTCGATAGTACACATGTGTGCTTTTCTTCATTGAAGTCCAATCATAGTGTGCACCACATGCATGTGAGGAGATAAGAGCAGCAAAAAGATATCTCCTCAAATTCTGAACTAGGTTGTGATTGATTAAAAACGGGTCCTCCCAGTCAGAATTCTCAATGGGCTGAGAACCCATGATGGTGGAGAGACATTTATCGTGTTTCCATCAGTTAAAGTTGTCTCCTCCACAATTTCAAAATTGTTTGGTGCTTCCACAAACAATAGTAAAGAGTGTAAATCAGTGGAATGGTGTTCTTTAGGCGCTGACACCATGTCTAACAAACTATCCAACTCCTTAATCATCTCATCATCAAGATCATGGGAGTGGGCCAAGCATTCTTCTTGGAAATCAAAATAGTCGGATGAAGGGTCCTCGTCTTCCCTAAGTGATTGCAAAAATCCAGTTTCTATGGTGAGGGATTCACACTCCATGGAGTGCAATTCTTCCAAACTAGGTTCCTCATAAATAGTATAAGGTACCAAGTTGGAAGTGTGCAATGCTTTAACAACCTCTTGAATAATTGGGTCTTTTGAATTTTCAAAGTGAGCCACACATTCATCCAAAGAATATGAATTCTCACTCAAAGGGAAGTCTTCCACAATAGAATTTGGCATGTGTTGTTGGTGGAAGGACTCAAAAAAATCGACTTCGGCCATCTCTCTAGCAAGAATATCTTCCGACGACTCATAAACATTCAGCTCTTTGGAAGAAAAAGTCATGGGCTCACAATCATCCATTGAACCCTCATCATAGTTAATCATACTATCACTTTCAGATTTTGTAGATTCATCGGGTTCATCAACCATCATTGAAATCTCTTCATCATTCAAATCCGAATAGCTAAAAGAGATAATTGATTCACCATAATCAATGGTAATATTGGGATCACTGAGATTTACATCCACTAAAAGTTTAGTCATTAAATTGAAAGAGGGTTGGGCTTGGATAACTTCATCCTCCTCATTGTTGGGGAATGATTCGGTGTTTTCAATGTCGGGTTTAAGATTTTGAGAGGTTGGCGAGAGGTTTTGTATGCATTGCCCAGTTATTTTCATAAACTCTCGTAGCGTATCCTTAAGAGTTTGTGTCAGTTAAAGCTCATGAGAAAGAAACTTTTGAGGATAATTGTTAGCATCTATGGTTGTCTTGTCTCCCAAGTTGAAATTTTGATGCTCCCACCAATTAGGATTATGCATGTCATATGTTGGGCTATTAGATGATTGTTGATATGTGTAGCCATACAAGTGATCTTACATTGTCCTAACCGGTAGAATATTATTCATCTCTTTCTGATACTTTCCTATTGTCTTACCCGGTGAAAAGTTATGCACATTATTCTTATTCCGGTAATATCGCAATGTCTTACTTGGGGGAGTATTAGAAGTAGATTGAGTCTCAGGAAAATAATCATACTTATAATTGTTCTAATCATAGTGAGTTTTGATTCCATAGTCCGACATCTCATCTTCCAAAAGGTATGCATAAGCACCACCCATCCATTCAGCTATAATGGGACTTAAAAGAAATTGGAAAATACCCCAATCTAAGAAAAGAAATAAATAAAAAGAAGGGAGATGGGGAGATATTACCCAATAGGGTGAGAACTATGTTAGAAATAAGTTCCTACAAAATAGAAAACAGAAAATTGTTAGAAATCTAGAAAAAAAAAATCAGAAAACTACTTTTGGAAAAACTGAAAATCCTACCAAACTAAGACTACTTTATAGTTACTAAAACAATTAGAACCGTTTAACCTCGTCATTGCAATGGCGTCAAAAACTTGTTCGCTCGCCTCAAGTGCAAGGCTGCGATGTAGTAATAATTCTCGGTAAGACCAAGGTCGATCCTCAGGGAATGAGGTAAATAATTCGAACAATTCTAATAACTAGAATTTAGGAAGTTTTAGGAAAAAACAATCTTTAAGGATTAATCATAAAATAGGAAAATCTGAGAATAAAATGATAACTAGAGCATCAATGATCCACTTATAGCTCTCCTTGATGTATAATTAGAATAAGTTTATCAATTACTCAACTAAAATCGAAATCAAATCCTATCTAGCCAGATTATAGAGTGGTTATATTATCAAAACAATCCAACATATGTGTTGATCATCAACATGATTCACTCAGTTCAAGGTAAGACTTGAGCACACTCAATTGCATAGGTCCATCCTAGTTCCAATAGATTAAGATCACAACTATGATAATCATCAAACCCTGTCACAAAGCTTAACTATATCATGGTTTGAACTTGATTCAAATCACATAAATAAACAACATATATTTCAGACATTTCATAAAAAGTAGAACTTTGGTTTGAAGTTCCCACATGAAGATCCAAGTCTAGAGCATCTTGAATCTGATTCCTTGGAGTGTACAAGTCTAGATCTATGCAAAATAACTAAGAACTAAATCAATTCTTCCAAACATCCATGAGTCATCATAAGATTAAGAAAAACTACTTAGAACTTTATTCAAACTCAACAAACCATTGTTTAATCAATAAAAATCCAATTTGAAACCAATAAAAAGGAATCAAACCATTTAAGAAAACCATAAGCTTCACCTCTTAACTCTAGGTAAAAGGTAACTAATGAAAAGCATAAAAATAAACTAAAACTAAAACTAGAAGAATAAGAAAACTAGTTGTAGAAGGCTAGGAAGCTTCCTAGGTCTTGAATCCTTTGCTCTTCAAGTTGCTAGATGCCCTAGGAATGAAGTGGAAGTCTCCTTTTATAGCTTTCACACTCCACAAATGAAGAATCTTCAAGAATTTGTGTACAAGTTATGCACTACGCAGAGAAAATCGGAAGCCAGACTTAGAAATTTCTATTTTTAGGTCTGGGTGATTGATCGGTTGGGCTGGGCAATCAATCGACTTTTCAGGCCAACTGTAAAAAATGCAATCTGAACATTTGGGCGGTTGGGCGATCAATCACAATTGGTTGAACGATTGATTGCTAGGTTCAAAAAGTGTCCAGAGAGTTTCAGCAACAAATCTTCAAAAATCTGCATTTTGTTGATTGATCTACAGGCTGAGTGATCAATCACTCAGGCTGGGAGATCAATCGCAATTCTGTACTTTAGTCCAGCAACAAATCTGCCAATTCTGCTATGAGCGATCAATCGCTCAGGGCTGTCGATCAATCGCTCAGGATGAGAGATCAATCTCTCAGGCTGGGAGATCAATCGCTCAGGCTGTGAGATCAATCTCTCAATGTGATCTTTTTTCTTTTCTTTTCTTCTTCTTGCTTCTTTTCTTCACTCTTTTTCTTGCTTCTCTTCTTTAATCTTTAACATGTATTAGGAAGATCTTTTATCATTAGTTTGGTGAAGTATCTTCCTCACTCCTACAATCACAAAAGTATGCATTAGATAAGTCTTTAAACATAAAAGTCATGCATAATGTGTGATGAATTAGGTTAGATTATGCACAATTCAGAGCTCAACAACTCATAAATGCCACACATGTGCTTGAGTGGGCTTGCCCTCGTGTATGGTAAACGGTGATGGTAAAGAAATTTTTGAGTGTTGACGCCACTGTGTAGGCACATGGGCATGAATCATGTGGGAATGTACATGCATGCACGTGTGCTTCTAACGAGAGTTGCGTGCACCTAGCTTTTGGATGCAGGCAGATGTATGTAAAGCACGTCGGATCTTGCATGCATGTTGGGACTTGCAACCGCACTAGTTGATTTCGTCACCACAAATAAGACTACCGTACGTGGAGGGTTAGCTCACGGTTGCGGCCTGCGGGAGTTTTTGATCCAATTCACCGTATACGTGAAATAAGAGCATCAATCCTTACAGTCCACACCTTTGGAATTCTCACTGATCAAATAACCCTAGCCATCCAATTGGTGGCCGTCAAATAGACGGCAGATATAATCTACACACTGATCTGACCTGGACCATTGAAATCAGATTCTTCAGATAGTCCAATCGGTGTGAATTGTAACGTATGATCGACCCACCTGTGGTGTGTATATAGAATCCAAACCGTTCATCAGGTGAGAGTCCGCAAGGGAACCATAAATCCTGAGAATAATCTCTATCCAACAATCAGGTGAGACACACCAACAACCATGCCTACAACCTATATATAATCACGTGTTTTGGCCCCATAATTTTGAAATGTTTTGGGTGGTGATCCTCCCACCATGAACGTCTGTAGTGACCCGACCTGGCAGGATTTCTTAAGCTCCAGTGCTCACAGGTGCACAGTCCAGCTAATGCACACCCACCACATATGACAGCCTGGCAGAAAATTGCAATATCCAAGCCATCCATTAGAAAGATACTATTATTTAGATTCATCCCATCAATCTGGTCGGTCCACTAGTCAGGTAGGCTACAATTTACCGAGCAAATATAGAGTTGTGAAAAAAAAAATCAGCCGAAGAGTGGACCACCTTCATCTTTCCGAAGTGGCGCCTGCCTGCTTCACGTGATGATGGATGGATCGGATATTTCACCCGCTTGCCACACTGCTTATATGGTAGCATCGGGGCGGGAGCATCTGACGACTGGTACACGCGTGTGGCCTTAGCAAAGCTCTACTCTACGTGTGCTTCTAGAGGCTTCGAGATTTGTGTCCCACCACTTGGAAGAAAAGCAATTGGGCCCACGTGTATTTTATTTCAGGTTGAAGCATCAGGAATTATATCAGGCTCACCATCTACTAATATATATATATACGAATTAACATATCCCCTAGCATGCCAAGCCCTACCTTGGTGTACCATCTTTCTGCCAACGTGTCACATGTACGCAGTGCATCTGAGACCTGTGAATGGTGGGACCCCTCATGAAGATCACCTGGCGTTAAAAGTCAGACCGATGGGATAATAGGTGCAGCATGGTTACCTTAGCATGCTCGGCGATGTATGTGATTTCTACATCCATAATAAAACTGCATGCATGATGTTAAAATCACTGGTGCATCGAATGAGAAACGTGATGCATCCTCGTAAGGGCCAGGTCTCGAATCCCCCATTCTCACCTACGTAGCACATGTTTGTGGGGATTGACGTCGTTCATTACGTGGACCCTACCAACGATGTGCCATTGCGCCGGACGTGGATTTACTTCCAACACAATGCAACCCATCCAGTGATGTGCCGCCCATAAAAGAGCGCCACGTTTTTAGATTAGCGACATAGAATGAAAATTAAATATTAATGTACACGAAATGATGAACTTGCCTTTTTATCATGGTCCCATCTCTAACACATGCACACCACCATGATGTATTTGTGGGCCGCACCATGATGTATTTGTTTTATCCACGCCGTCCATCCATTTTCTCGGATCATTTTTGGTCTTGATCCAAAAAATGAGGCAGATCTAAATCTCGGGTGGGCCATACTGCAGGAAAACAATAGTGATTAAATATCCACCATTAAAAACCTCCTAGGGCCCACTGTAATGTTTATTTGACATCCAATCTGTTGATTTAGATCATAAGTACCTGTATGAAGGGAAAAACCAAATATCAGCTTGAGGCTCCCAAGAAGTAGCTTTTGATGGCTGGCGTTCCATCAACGCTGTTTCCTATGATATGGTCCACCTTGAGGTTTGGACGTAGCTCATTTTTGGGTTCACACCATAAAATAATCATCTGAAAAAGTGGATGGACGGCGTGTATGAAACACATACATCATGGTGGGCCCACACATCACCGACCACTGGCCGATGGCAGGTCACTTAGCCAATCCACGTCCACACATTTACTTCATTATGGGTCCAATCTCTGGGCGCGACTTGGGTGAGACCCCGGAACCAGCGATGTGGGTGGGACCCTGAACCTAGGGCCCACCTGGATGTATTCTTTGCAGATCCATGCCGTCCTTCTGTTTTTCCATATTATTTTGTAGTATGGTACCAAAAATGAAGAAGATTAAAATTTTGGATGGACTACAACATAAGAAATATTGGTTAATGACCATTAAAAACCTTTTGTGAGCTACAAAAGTTTTCTATCAACCTGATATTTATTTTTTCCTTTCATCCCTGTCTACGTGACCTTATCAACAGATTGGATGGTCAATAAACATTACGGTGGACTCCAGGAAATTTTTAATGGTCACGGTTAAATGATAATTGTTTCTTGGGTTGTGGTCCATCTAAAATTTACATCTTTTTCATTTTTGGCACTGCATCCTAAAATAATATGAAGAAACAGATGGACGGCATGGATCTGCAAAGAATACATCCAGGTGGGCCCTAGGTTCAGAGTCCCACCCACATCCCTGGTTCCAGGGTCTCACCCAAGTCGCGCCCCCAATCCCTACCATATGCACACCATATGCACAGCACTGCATTTACTTCATCATGGGTTCATCTCGAATATAGATATGATGTATTTTTCATTGAAGGCATGTTATCATTGGATGAGAGGCATATAGCACGTTGATGTAAGAAGATCCTTTGCTGTGTCCATTTCATCTCCCATTTGTAGGATAAGTAGAACAATCTAGAACCTTTTTTTATCTGGCTGTACCCAGTGCTGAAATTCCTTGAAGCTTTTCCCCTCTTTACGAAGTTTCGAACTCAACACTTACTTGGACCAATCACCTTTCAGACGACGTGTTCTAATCAACTGCCCCCATCTATCAACTCACTTCAGATGCCTCCATGCACATATGCTGCACTACCTCCGTGCAATGCCATACGTCCTTTTCCCATTCTTCCCAGCCTCGTCAGAAATAGGTTAATATTTTATTTTTAGCTAGATTTCTTAATAACCTTACGAGAAAAATGTAACTTTGAAATTAAATATCCCCAGAAATTCCCACGCCAGTTATCGAGAACTAGATTTGTAAATATGACCAACGGTCCACATTCAGTGTATATGTGTGGCCATCTAATGGTCCAAGGCTCAGAGCTGCCTGACTTTTGCGCCAGACAGTGGAGCCCACTTGCTGAAGGACCCAGATCCACGCACATGATGCATTAGCACCTGTGGGAGCAGCACTCAATTAACTTGTGAGATTTGATAACTCCCCTGCTCCATGTGGCATACATGGGAGTCTCGCTACGTGTGTTCATCAACCGTGATCTTGGACATACATCCATCTCCAACATATGTGGTTCCACTTGATAGTTACAACGACCCGATTCTTGGAATAAGAAATCTGCTTAGTCTTATGCTTCTGATGGATGGCTTGGATACTGTAACCATGTGTTATGTTGCCATATGGGGACCATTTTCGGTAGTGACCCCTCCAGTACCGACGACGGTGCTGGAAAAGCACTATGGGCCTACCATGATGTATGTGTTTTTATCCATGCCGTCCATTAATTTTGCCAGTTCATTTTAGGGAATGAGCCCAAAAATGAAGCAGATCCAAATCTCAGGTGATCCATACCACAGAAAACAATGGTGATTTCGATGGGGCCCATTGTATTGTTTATTTACCATCCAAACCGGTTGATTAGGTCGCATAGACATGTATGAAGGATAAACACAAATACCAACTTGATCCAAAGCATTTGCAGCCCTCAAGAAGGTTTTAGCGGTGGTCGTTTAATCACCACTGTTTCCTGTGGTATGGTCCACCTGAGATTTGTGTCTTTCTCATTTTTGGGATAATGCTTAAAATGAGCTAGCAAAATAGATGGATGGGGAGGATAAAACGCATAAATGGTGGGCTCACATAGCTTTTTAAGCACGTACCATTGAATAGGAAATAAATAAAAGATTTAAAAGTGGATTATTTCAACCCTATGAAATGTGCCTTTTTTGCTTTGAAAATGAACTCTTGTTGTATTCTTAGTGTTGAGTTCTGAATTGTGCATATTTTAACCCCAATTCATCTCTCATTATCTATGATTTTTATGTTTAAAGACTTATCTAATGCATGATTTTGTGATTGTAGGAATGAGAGAGGGATTTCACCAATTTAATGATAAAAGTCACATCTTAAAGCACATTGAAGACATTATAAAAAGAGTTAAGAGGTGGAGAGAAGAGAAGCTAGAAGGAAAAACCCAAGCAACTGGACAGATCCGACCGGTCATGACCAGTCGGCTACTAAGGATGGAGCTTGCTGGAATAAACACAGGTCGGTCCCACCGGTTATGACCGGTCAGCCATGCTCAGTGAATTTAAAAATCTGTTTTTGGCCACCAACTTCCAAGTGCGGGATTGCTACGTAATTTTTGGAAGTTTCCGATTTTGTTCGCGATTTCTCCTATAAAAGGCTACCCCCGCTCTCTTCCTAAAGCATCTGGGAATGTGGGGAGTAAAGAGATCAAGACCTAGGAGGCTAATGTCACGCCTTGAAATCCGAGACTCGAGTATAACAACCCAGGGCTCGAGTTTCAGAGTGTGAACTCAATCCAAATATAACTTGTAGAGAGATTTCATTCCACATACCACAATAATACTAAACTGAAGTATTTTATTAACCATGAATTAAATCTCAAATAAAAGTTTGAATCAAACAACTACATCCATTCTGCAAAATAATCGAATCTACTAAAATCTGTTTTTCATTCATCTTCTAAAGGAAATAAATTCAACACCTAAAACTAATATAAGTCTTCTAATAAAAGTAATCGTCCAAATATTCTGCTTCAGCCGCTCCTCCTTCCTCTTGATATCCTGCAGGAACTGTGGTGATTTTGGTGAGCTAAAGCCCAGTGAGATCATTTTCATCACAAGTAATATTCCAGTTGATAAGATGTTAGACGTGAAATACTAACAGTTAGGATTATATGAATATATTTAAGGATATGGTGAAGATTTAAACATCTTATGTCTTATTAGAAGTGAAGCATGATTATTATGATGTCATGTATGTTATGATACGTGTAAGAGCACAAACTTCTAGGAACTCGTTGTCACTAATCATTAGGAACTGTCGCAAATCAACCATGCTCACCTAACCGGTACAACGAGGCGGCAAATCAACCATGCACGCCAGTGGGCAAATCAACCATGCACCACTGATCCAACCGAGTAAATCAACCATGCTCAATAAGTGAAACGACCAGAACTCGCTGCCACTGAACATTAGGAACCTGTCGCAAATCAACCATGCTCACCTAACCGGTACAGCGAGGCGGCAAATCAACCATGCACGCCAGGAGTCAAATCAACCATGCTCCCGTTCTGTCGTTGTGTATAAGAATGTATATGAATGTCATGAATCGTGGAAACATCTCTTCAAGCATACAATGCATATCAAAATCAAATTCCAATCATACCATGCATGCATTATTCTTATTCAAGTAATTCGTCATCTAACCCTAGTTAATGGTAAACTTGAAACTAAAGAAGGACAACATGTAAGATCTTAGTGTCTCGATACTTACTAGTGTTATTCGAACTAGAAGTCTTGTACACGACCTAACCTAGGTTGAGTTTGCTTAACAATTTTCATGAGATACTAGTACAGAAAATTTGAGGAAGGAAAGCATTAATAAGGAGGAAAAGAAATCAGGGGATGGATCTTAGAACAAAATCCAGTGATGGATCCCTTACCTAGAATGCGTACCATACACAAATACAAATCAACCTCCTAAACCTTATTAGAAAAAGAGCTAAAGAAGGATCCTTACCTTAGATCCATAACATGAAACGACAAGACAATTGGAATTTGAAGAAAGATGGAAACAAGCTAGTAAGAGAAAGATCAATGGAAATTTTTTTAGAAGAATCACTCACATGTAATGAACTATACACCCCAATCGAGTCGGAGTCGGCTCCCCGAGTCGACTTAGTTGGCCCTCTTCTTTCTTTTCTTCTTTCTTTCTCCCTTCTTTCTCTTTTCTTCTTCCTTCCTTTCTTCTCCTTCTTTTCTTCTTCTTTTCTTTCTCTTTCTTCTTTTCTTCTTCTTTTCTTGCTGCCCAGCAGTACTGATGCAACAGCAACAATGCGTTGCACTCCACTCCTCTCTCTCTACCGGCTTCTCTCTCTCTCTCTCTCTCTCTCTCTCTCTCTCTCTCTCTCTCTCTCTCCCACTCTCTCTCTTTCTATTGCGAATAACTGACCCTCTCCCCGCAAGGGAGAGAGGTTTTTATAATGCTGGGTGACCGACCCAGCGTTGGGTTCTGATTCACGCGGTGCGCACAAGACTCCCCCACACCGACTTGCTTCCTTCGCTGTGAATTGATACCTGGTCAGATCCAGTCCAAATTTTGGACGTTTACTAAACAGCGGGTGGTCCATCGAATGGACGGTTTGGATCAAGCAGTAGAGCCCACCCCGGTGCACGTACAACGATTGTTTGTCGACAGCGACCGGACGCTGTTTCATCCGATTTTGCAAATCCGCTGTGGCTTGCGCTCCAAGAAATCTGAATTTCTACCCATGATTACGGTCGGTTTTGTAGGAGGATTCTTGTCCAAGAATCCCAGATCGAACAGGATCAAGCGGCGATCACGGATGCATCTATTTCGGAAATCACCTCCGCGCAAGACTTCTTTCGCACGAGTATACAGTCGCCTAACCACACTTCCGACGATAAAGATTCCTCCCGTACGGTCGGAACTCCCTTCCGCATCAAATGGACGGTCCGGATCGGACCATGGCGTTCATCTTGATAATCACAGGGGATTCAACAGCAATGCCGTGCGGACGCTGTAATAGCGTCCGCGGTTTCAGCGGCTACAAAATCGGGAGGAGCTCTTTTTACAAGAACCGCGTACGTGCGGCGCACGTACACACTGCCAATGCTCTGTTTTTATGTGGGGCCCACCTGCAGTGGTCCCCGATGGACGGCGTGGACGAAACCAGCGGACGACGTCCGCTGCAGCAACGCTGCAAGGAAGAAGGCCTCCCGACTCCGTATAACACGCGGTCAACGCGGGTTGACCGGTTTGGCAACATGCACGCTGTGCACGTGGGTCCCACCATGATGCCTGCGTGAGATCCACTCCAATCATCAGGTAGGCCACGGGTTTTTAAACTATGACACCAAAAATGGGACAGTTTCGACGTTAGATGGTCCACTTATGGTCCGATTTCTGATTATGACGTTTATAGGATGATCGGAGGATTGAAATTTGACATGTATGGTTGGATCGTGTCCTAGAACTATTATAGAAGGTTTTGTACGGTAATGATTACTAGAAATCATGATTCATGCAAATTGTCTTATAACTTGGGTTCAATTAATAGCCTATTTATTTTATTTTATTATTTATTTATTTATTTATTTTATATGAAAGGTCATACCATAATCCTTATGGATGGTTTAATGTTAACTCATTCATTATTTAACTTATTTACTTACTTAATTATTAGATTAAACCCTTAATTAATTTATCGCAACTAATGAAAACCAGGGTTATTACATTCTACCCTCCTAAAAGAAAAATTTCGTCCTCGAAATTAAACGTACCTCAAAATAATTCTGGGTATTTCTCTCGAACTTCATCTTCACGCTCCCAAGAAGCTTCTTCACCTTCGTGATTACTCCATTGCACCTTCACCAGTGGTATCGTCTTGGTACGAAGTACTTGTTCCTTTCTGTCTAGAATTTTAACTGGCTTCTCAATGTATGTAGTATCTTCTCGAATTTCCAAAGGCTGCCAGTTGATGACGTGAGAAACATCTCGTTCATACTTTTGCAACATGGAAACATGAAAAATATTATGAATACTCGATAACTGAGGAGGTAAGGCCAGTCTGTATGCCACAACGCCAACTTTAGCTAACACTTCAAATGGTCCAATATATCTTGGAGCTAACTTTCCCTTCTTCCCAAATCGCATGACTCCTTTCATTGGAGAAACTTTCAAAAATACATGATCGCCCACGAAGAATTCCAATTCCTTCCTTCGGTTATCTGCATAACTCTTCTGTCGGCTCTGGGCGACACGGATACGTTCCTTTATAATCGCAATCTTCTCAGAAGTCTGTTGTACAAGTTCAGGTCCTAATAAAGCTTTCTCACCCACTTCTGTCCAACAGCTAGGGGATCTACAAGGTCTACCATAAAGTGCTTCAAACGGTGCCATACCAATAGTCGACTGGTAACTATTATTGTATGCAAACTCTATCAAAGGGAGATGGTCGTCCCAATTACCCTTGAAATCAATAACACAACACCTGAGCATATCTTCTAATATTTGATTCACTCTTTCTGTCTGGCCATCAGTCTGTGGATGAAATGCGGTACTGTAATCCAGTTTAGTTCCCAATGCTGCTTGCAGACCTTTCCAGAATCGAGAAACAAATCTAGGGTCACGATCGGAAACAATCGAAACAGGCACCCCATGAAGTCTCACAATCTCCTTGATGTACAACTTACTCAGCTCTTCTAAAGAGTTATTCATTCGCACTGGTAGAAAGTGAGCTGACTTAGTTAGCCTGTCTACAATCACCCATACAGCATCATGACTTCTCCTTGACCTGGGCAGACCCATAACAAAATCCATGGATATACGTTCCCATTTTCATTCTGCGATTTCTAATGGCTGTAGTAGTCCAGAAGGTCTCTGGTGTTCAGCTTTAACCTGTTGACAGGTGAAACACTTGGATACAAAATTTGCAATCTCCTTCTTCATGTTATTCCACCAATATGTCCTGCGAACGTCGCGATACATCTTCGTACTTCCAGGATGTATTGTCAACTTGGATCTATGGGCTTCCTCTAAAATTTCTTTCTTTAGTTCGGCTACATCTGGCATGCACACTCTTCCTCGATACCTGATCGCTCCATCTGTCCCCACTTTCCATTCAACTACTGCATCAGCGGCTACAACTGAAATTCGATCCTGGAGCCACGTGTCCTGCTTTTGGGCGTCTATGATTCGGGTTACCAATGTTGGCTGGATCGACAAATTTCCAAGGAAGGCCATAGTGCTATTTTCCCATTGTTGGATCTCGTAATCCTTGATATTTTCTAATAATTTCCATTCCTGCATGGCGAGAGTTGCGGCAAGTAACTGTTTCTTCCTACTCAGGGCATCGGCCACGACATTTGCCTTGCCCGGATGGTAACAGATATCGAAGTAATAGTCTTTTAGGAATTCTAGCCACCTTCTCTGCCGCATGTTCAGTTCTTTTTGATCAAATACATATTTTAGGCTCTTATGATCGGTGTACAGTTCAAACTGCTCTCCATATAAATAATGTCTCCATATTTTCAGAGCGAAAACAACCGCAGCTAGCTCCAAATCGTGAGTAGGGTAATTTTGCTCGTGTTTCTTCAACTGCCTGGAGCCGTAAGCGATCACCCTTCCATTCTGTGTAAGAATACATCCTAGCCCTTGGTGAGAAGCATCCGTGTAGACGACAAATTTTTCTCCCTCCGCTGGAATCGTTAATATCGGTGCCGACGTCAAATGTCTCTTAAGCCTCGCAAATGCTAATTCGCAACTGTCGTCCCATGTAAAGGTCTTACTCTTCCCCGTTAGACTGGTTAACGGTCTTGTAATTTTAGAGAACCCGTCGATAAACCTTCTGTAATAGCCTGCTAAACCCAAGAAACTTCGTACTTCAGATGCATTTGTGGGTTGTTCCCAGTTAATCACGGCTTCGATCTTTGTCGGGTCTACTGAGATTCCCTTTTCCGACACCACGTGGCCTAGAAATTTTACTTCCTTCTTCCAAAACTCACACTTTTTGAGTTTTGCATAGAGCTGGTTATCCTTGAGAATCTGTAACACAGTC
This sequence comes from Liriodendron chinense, assembly GCA_003013855.2. Classification (NCBI taxonomy): domain Eukaryota; kingdom Viridiplantae; phylum Streptophyta; class Magnoliopsida; order Magnoliales; family Magnoliaceae; genus Liriodendron; species Liriodendron chinense. Next base: position 242,885 of record ML058423.1, read on the forward strand.
CTAAGGTGTTCCTCGTGTTCCTCATAAGTCTTGGAGTAGATGAGGATATCGTCGATGAAAACAATGACGCACTGATCGAGGTAAGGCTTGAACACCCTATTCATTAAGTCCATAAACACCGCCGGAGCATTCGTGAGCCCGAAGGGCATAACCAGGAACTCATAGTGGCCATAACGTGTCCTGAAGGCGGTTTTTGGTATGTCTGGGTCTTTGATTCTTAACTGATGGTACCCGGACCTCAAATCTATTTTGGAGAAGTATCGAGCTCCCCTTAGTTGATCGAACAGGTCATCGATACGAGGCAGAGGGTATTTATTTTTAATTGTGGCCTTGTTAAGCTGACGATAGTCAATGCATAGCCTCATCGAGCCGTCCTTCTTCTTCACAAATAGTACCGGAGCTCCCCAAGGTGATGTGCTGGGCCTTATAAATCCTTGATCCAGCAATTCTTGTATCTGCTTCTTTAGCTCTCTTAATTCCAATGGGGCCATGCGGTATGCTGCTCTAGAGATCGGGGCGGTCCCTGGTACCAGTTCGATGGAAAAGTCCACTTCTCTCCGAGGGGGCAATCCAGGGATTTCTTGGAACACGTCAGGAAATTCGTTAACTACGTGTATTTGATCGGTATGGTTTTCCTGATCCATCGTCTCGGATAGTGCTGCCATGCTTATTATTGAATCTACATGTTTGCCCCCACGAAATGTGATGATTGGTTGATTTGGGGCGGAGAAAGTCACTGTCTTTTCGTAACAGTCTAAAGTGGCGTGATGTGCGGCTAACCAATCCATTCCTAGGATAATTTCGAATCCCGACATATCCATGACGATTAGGTTTGCTGGCAGGCAAGCCTCGCCTATCAAGATGGGACAGTCCTTACATATACGATCTAATACCACCGATCGACCAATGGGTGTGGCAATAGTTAGATTCCTATCCATATTCTCGCTAACCAATTCCAAGGAAGTGACCAAGGATGCAGAAATAAATGAGTGGGTAGCCCCCGTATCAAACAAAGCTTTGACAGGTGTCGTGAATATAAAAAGCGTACCTTCGACTACTGTCCCATTTGTGTTATGCTCAGGTGGGGCATCTGTGACTGCGTAGCACTGTGCTGCTGCCTCTTCAGGAACTGGTTCTTCTTCGGGTGGCATTTCTTCATGTTCCTGTGCTATTTCAGGCTCCCCTGCTGGCGGGGCTACTGCGTAAACTCGCCCTTGGGCTTGCTGTCTTGGTGGTTGGTGACTAGGCCTCGTAATAGAGAAAGGTTGTGTTTGTTGTGGCCTTTGGGAATATTGTGGAGGCCTCTGGTGTTGCACATGTGGTCGATGCTGTGGCTGTGCATATTGTGATGGTGGTCCGCGTGTCTGGGACACCGGGCGAGATGGCCCCTGGACCAATAAAGGGCATGATGATTGCGTGTGACCCACTTCGCCACAATTATAACATCTCCCTTGAAATTGATTGCTGCTCGATGGAGGCGGGGGTGCAGAACTACTCATCATTCGCTGTCTCTTGTCTGCATGTTGGGGTAGTGCAGAAGATGACGCCTTGTTTTTCGACCCCGGGTCGGACTTTTTCTGATCCCGATCCTTCCAAAACTCCTCAAAGTCTCTCTCCACCACCAAGGCCTTATTAAAGACCTCCATGTAAGTCGTCAGTTCGAAGGCCCGCACTCTGCTGCGTATCGGTGGTTTGAGGCCGTTCTCAAATTTTCGGGCCTTATCCTCTTCCTCACGTACCATAGAAGTGGCATACCTTGCCAACTCCGTAAACTTGGCTTCATACTGTCTGACGGAAAGTTTTCCTTGCTCCAATCTCATGAATTCTACTATCTTCTGATCTCGCATAGTCTTTGGGAAGTATTGTTTATTAAATTTGTCGCAGAATGAGTCCCAAGTCCACACAGTGCCTGGGTAAATTGATCTCACCATGGATTTCCACCAGTGATATGCTTCTCCTTCGAGTACAAAGGTGGCTAAAGTAACTTTCTCCTCGTCTCTGCATCCCATCCCATCAAAGAGCTTCTCCATTTCATTGCGCCAGTGTTCAGCCTCATTCGAGTCGGGCGATCCGTTGAATGAGGGGGGTCGTAATCGCTTGAATCTCTCCAGTAACCCACCTGAATTTCCGTGAGTAGTTGGAGGGGGTATCGGGTTATGCTGATTATTCTGAAGCCCAATTACGCTGACCACAGTCCCCAACACTTTCATCATTTCTTGTAGCAGCTGGTTTTGTTCGGCCAACCCAGGAGTTGCCGTCGTCGTATTGTTGGTAGCGGGTGGGGTGGAGGGCGTCCCGTTTTGCTCGCTACGACCCGTCATGGTAAATCTACGAGTCAAATAGAATCATAAGTTAATACTCAATGGGGTTGGTGTTGTCAAAGGACTGGTTTATTCACCTTAAACCTAAGCCTAACCCATAACCCTAGGCACTGGAATCTCGAAATTCTCTCTGATACCAAGCTGTCACGCCCTGAAATCCGAGACTCAAGTATAACAACCCAGGGCTCGAGTTTCAGAGTGTGAACTCAATCCAAATATAACTTGTAGAGAGATTTCATTCCACATACCACAATAATACTAAACTGAAGTATTTTATTAACCATGAATTAAATCTCAAATAAAAGTTTGAATCAAACAACTACATCCATTCTGCAAAATAATCGAATCTACTAAAATCTGTTTTTCATTCATCTTCTAAAGGAAATAAATTCAACACCTAAAACTAATATAAGTCTTCTAATAAAAGTAATCGTCCAAATATTCTGCTTCAGCTGCTCCTCCTTCCTCTTGATATCCTGCAGGAACTGTGGTGATTTTGGTGAGCTAAAGCCCAGTGAGATCATTTTCATCACAAGTAATATTCCAGTTGATAAGATGTTAGACGTGAAATACTAACAGTTAGGATTATATGAATATATTTAAGGATATGGTGAAGATTTAAACATCTTATGTCTTATTAGAAGTGAAGCATGATTATTATGATGTCATGTATGTTATGATACGTGTAAGAGCACAAACTTCTAGGAACTCGTTGCCACTGATCATTAGGAACTGTCGCAAATCAACCATGCTCACCTAACCGGTACAACGAGGTGGCAAATCAACCATGCACGCCAGTGGGCAAATCAACCATGCACCACTGATCCAACCGAGCAAATCAACCATGCTCAATAAGTGAAACGACCAGAACTCGCTGCCACTGAACATTAGGAACCTGTCGCAAATCAACCATGCTCACCTAACCGGTACAGCGAGGCGGCAAATCAACCATGCACGCCAGGAGTCAAATCAACCATGCTCCCGTTCTGTCGTTGTGTATAAGAATGTATATGAATGTCATGAATCGTGGAAACATCTCTTCAAGCATACAATGCATATCAAAATCAAATTCCAATCATACCATGCATGCATTATTCTTATTCAAGTAATTCGTCATCTAACCCTAGTTAATGGTAAACTTGAAACTAAAGAAGGACAACATGTAAGATCTTAGTGTCTCGATACTTACTAGTGTTATTCCAACTAGAAGTCTTGTACACGACCTAACCTAGGTTGAGTTTGCTTAACAATTTTCATGAGATACTAGTACAGAAAATTTGAGGAAGGAAAGCATTAATAAGGAGGAAAAGAAATCAGGGGATGGATCTTAGAACAAAATCCAGTGATGGATCCCTTACCTAGAATGCGTACCATACACAAATACAAATCAACCTCCTAAACCTTATTAGAAAAAGAGCTAAAGAAGGATCCTTACCTTAGATCCATAACATGAAACGACAAGACAATTGGAATTTGAAGAAAGATGGAAACAAGCTAGTAAGAGAAAGATCAATGGAAATTTTTTTAGAAGAATCACTCACATGTAATGAACTATACACCCCAATCGAGTCGGAGTCGGCTCCCTGAGTCGACTCAGTTGGCCCTCTTCTTTCTTTTCTTCTTTCTTTCTCCCTTCTTTCTCTTTTCTTCTTCCTTCCTTTCTTCTCCTTCTTTTCTTCTTCTTTTCTTTCTCTTTCTTCTTTTCTTCTTCTTTTCTTGCTGCCCAGCAGTACTGATGCAACAGCAACAATGCGTTGCACTCCACTCCTCTCTCTCTACCGGCTTCTCTCTCTCTCTCTCTCTCTCTCTCTCTCTCTCCCACTCTCTCTCTTTCTATTGCGAATAACTGACCCTCTCCCCGCAAGGGAGAGAGGTTTTTATAATGCTGGGTGACCGACCCAGCGTCGGGTTCTGATTCACGCGGTGCGCACAAGACTCCCCCACACCGACTTGCTTCCTTCGCTGTGAATTGATACCTGGTCAGATCCAATCCAAATTTTGGACGTTTACTAAACAGCGGGTGGTCCATCGAATGGACGGTTTGGATCAAGCAGTAGAGCCCACCCCGGTGCACGTACAACGATTGTTTGTCGACAGCGACCGGACGCTGTTTCATCCGATTTTGCAAATCCGCTGTGGCTTGCGCTCCAAGAAATCTGAATTTCTACCCATGATTACGGTCGGTTTTGTAGGAGGATTCTTGTCCAAGAATCCCAGATCGAACAGGATCAAGCGGCGATCACGGATGCATCTATTTCGGAAATCACCTCCGCGCAAGACTTCTTTCGCACGAGTATACAGTTGCCTAACCACACTTCCGACGATAGAGATTCCTCCCGTACGGTCGGAACTCCCTTCCGCATCAAATGGACGGTCCGGATCGGACCATGGCGTTCATCTTGATAATCACAGGGGATTCAACAGCAATGCCGTGCGGACGCTGTAACAGCGTCCGCGGTTTCAACGGCTACAAAATCGGGAGGAGCTCTTTTTGCAAGAACCGCGTACGTGCGGTGCACGTACACACTGCCAATGCTCTGTTTTTATGTGGGGCCCACCTGCAGTGGTCCCCGATGGACGGCGTGGACGAAACCAGCGGACGACGTCCGCTGCAGCAACGCTGCAAGGAAGAAGGCCTCCCGACTCCGTATAACACGCGGTCAACGCGGGTTGACCGGTTTGGCAACGTGCACGCTGTGCACGTGGGTCCCACCATGATGCCTGCGTGAGATCCACTCCAATCATCAGGTAGGCCATGGGTTTTTAAACTATGACACCAAAAATGGGACAGTTTCGACGTTAGATGGTCCACTTATGGTCCGATTTCTGATTAGGACGTTTATAGGATGATCGGAGGATTGAAATTTGACATGTATGGTTGGATCGTGTCCTAGAACTATTATAGAAGGTTTTGTACGGTAATGATTACTAGGAATCGTGATTCATGCAAATTGTCTTATAACTTGGGTTCAATTAATAGCCTATTTATTTTATTTTATTTTTTATTTATTTATTTATTTTATATGAAAGGTCATACCATAATCCTTATGGATGGTTTAATGTTAACTCATTCATTATTTAACTTATTTACTTACTTAATTATTAGATTAAACCCTTAATTAATTTATCGCAACTAATGAAAACCAGGGTTATTACAGCTAACCTCCTACAACTAGTTTTTCTTTCGCTTCTTAATTCTAGTTCTAGTTTCCTTATGCTTTCTTCTAGTTAACGTTAGCTAGAGCTAAGAGGTGAAGCTTGTAGTTAGTTTTGATGTTTAATTCATTTTTTCAAGTACCGTTTACTTAATTATGGATTTTCAAGTTCTAGTTTGAATAAAGTTTATATTTTTAGATGAATTATGAGAGTTTGTGTGCTTCGGACATGAGTTCCTTGCAATTCTCTGAGACTATCATATTGGTTGATGAGATTTGAATTATAATAACCTTGGAGCATGCCATGATCTCTTGGTATTGCTGTTACTTCAAAGGTTACAAGTTTAAGTTCTCTATGCTTCATTAGCATTAGAAATCTGATTTCCAGATTTAAGTGAGACTGTTTGTTCACTCGCCTCAAGTGCAAGGGTGCGATGTAGTAATAATTCTCGGTAAGACCGAAGTCGATCCATAGGGAATTAGAAAACCAATTCTAAACTATTCCAGCAACTTGAATTGAAACAATTTAGAAACTCAATTAAGAAATCTAACTCAAAACAGTAACTTAGGAAATTCAATAATTTAAAAGAACTAAGGCTTTTAAAGATCCACTTGCTGCAATCCCATGTCAATCCAATCAATCCAAGCATAAAACATAACTAGATTCGAAGTTCTTTCTCTTATCTGGTTGGAAGATAAAGTATTAAAAACACATTCAATCCCACTTAAGTTGAACTTCCAAGTTCTAGTCCTATTCAATCATATAGTATTCAAAATCATAGCCTTTGGAGTAACAGTCATGCCTATGGACTATGGCATGCTCAAGGGTTATCATAATTCGAATCAAATCAAGTCAAATATAATCTCAGAGAATTGCAAGGAATCCATGTCCGAAGCACACGAACTCTCATAAAACTTCTAAAAATATCAACTTTATTCGAACTGGAATAATAAAAATCCAAACTTAAAGAGAAAATACTTGAATCAAACTAAACTAAATATGAAATTGACTACAAGCTTCACCTCTCAGCCCTAGTTGAGAGATTCTAGCCGAGCATTGTCATACTACAACTAGAACTCAATGAAAAAGACATAAAAACTAGAAAAATTGGAATCGACGGAGTTGTAGATGCTCCACGGTGCACTCCTTCATTTCCTACGGCTTTCAATCTCTTCTAGGATACCTTTAGACAAAGCCCTAGGTCCCATTTTATAGAATAGTGTAGAAGATTCCAGATTGTGCAAGAAATCACGGAGCTGGGCAGAGAAAATCGTAGTTTGTAGGACAAGCTCTGTTACGCAGACAATCGGTCGTAAAACAGCAAAACAGTCCAGTGACTTTTCGAAATTTCCTCCCCCTCTCTGTTGAGTGCTCGACCGGTCTGACGACCGGTCTGGGTGCTAGTTGATCGGTTTAACGACCGGTCTAGCTTGGTCCAGGAATATGTACAGTAAAGAGGGATTCCTGTTGAATTGCAGACCGGTCGGACGACCGGTCTTTAGTGTTGTTTATTCTGCACTTCTTCTTCATTCTTTCTCTTTCTCCCTTGCTTCTTTCTTCCATCCTTTCGCACTCGGTTCCTTGATCTTCAATGTACCTACAGACCTTTTTAGCCTTGAATTGGTGAAATCTCCATCTCGCTCCTACAATCACGAATCACGCATTAGATGGGTCTTTTAAACATGCAAGCTATGCATATAATGTGATCTAATGGGCTAGATTATGTATAAATTGGAGGCTCAACACAACCCCCAACCAACATTTTGCTAGTCCCGAGAAAAACATGCATGAAGCAAGATCTAATCTCCAAAAACCAACTCTCCTTCAGAAACTATGCTTCTCTACATTCCATGACATACAAGTGCAAAAATGAGAGAAATTAGGTGATAGAAGCTAAAACCTTAAACTTCTCAAAACATAATAAGTGTTCATATGAAATTTTCGTTGATTGATTGATAAATAGAAGAACTTGAACAAATTCAACCTAGTGTGCATAGTGAATGTTCATCTCATGAGTTTCTAGGATTATCTTCTTTATAGATCAACTAACTATGGATCTCAAGGTGCACAGATCAACAACAAGCCTATGACAGGAATTTGCCTTACCGCCCTTCCGACGGTTTTCACACTACGTCCCATTTCCGGCTTTGGTTACAGGTAGACCATCCCCTGGTTGGTAATAGGTTACCCTTTTCAAAATTTTCCACCATATTCTTAATCATTCCCATATTTTCATCATTCCTTTCCTTTTCATACACATTAGATAGGATTTTTAGAAATCCATATCTTTCGTTATTTTCCCACAGACAAGGATGGACAAAGCACCTCAGCTTGGTTCCTCAACACCTCAAATCTAAGTCTAGCCAATCCACAAAGCTATGTAATCCTTTTAAACCATTAAAACCGTGTAATGTGAACTAGGTGTAAAAGTGTTCAAATTTTCTATCAATCATATAAATAGGGGAATTCACATATAAAAACATTATATTAAAAGTAGTTCAAGACTTGCAACATCACTCACTTCGTATCTCTTTTTCTTATACTCGTATCATCCCGAATGCATAGGAACAAAATTTTCTAAAAGAGTTTTGAATTTTCAGAAAAATAAAAAAAATTCGACATATAATGCTCGAAATGTCTACAAACTGCTAGATGAGGAATCTCATCTCACCCCCCAACCAAATCTTGCATTATCCTCAATGTAAAAGATATGCAATGAGCATGAACATGAGAGTAATGGGAAAATAAAAGAGAGTAAGATTGATAGTACCTGAGAGAGTCGATCATGTAAGTGTACAACTCCAGCAACTAAACTACTAACGAAATAAACCTAAAATAAAAAATCAAACAAAACTGAATCCTATGCTATACCTCTGTCAGACTAGGAGATCAATCGTCCTAATACACAGGATCATCTAGAGTGATGGACATGTCCTCTAAATCAAATTTCTCAACGAATGGTTTAAGGCGTTGTCCATTCACCACATTCTCTACCTCAACAGCCCCATGGGGAAAAACTTCTTTAACAATATATGGGCCGGTCCATCGAGATCGTAATTTTTCCAAAAAAAGATGAAGTCGATAATTATACAAGTGCACTTTCAGACCTTCATGGAAAGATTCCTGAAGATGTGCTTGTCTTGAAAGGCCTTCATCCTACTCTTGTAAATCCTCAAGTTCTGGTAAGCATCGTTCTGGATCTCGTCAAGCTCATTCATTTGGAGTTTGCGAAGCGAGCTAGCCTTGTCAACATTAAAGTTCAATGCACAAATTGCACAATAGGCTTTGTGTTCAATCTTCACAGGTAAGTGACAAGCTTTCTCATAGACAAGTCTATAGGGGGGCATTCCAATGGGGGTCTTGTAAGCGGTACGGTGAGCCCAAAAAGGATCGTCTAATCTAAGTGACCAATCATTGCGATCCGGCCTCACTGTCTTTTTCAAAATTTGTTTGATTTTTCGATTGGAAATTTCAGCTTACCCACTTGTTTGTGGGTGGTATGGGGTACTCACCTTATGTCTGATGCCGTATTTCTTCATTAAGGCTTCGAAAGGCCTATTTGAAAAGTGAGAACCGCCATCACTAATGATGGCTCGAGGCGTTCCAAATCTGGAAAGTATGTTTTCTTTAAGGAACTTAAGAACCGCACGATGATCGTTGGTTTTACATGGAATAGCCTCTATCCATTTAGACACAGTCTACGGCAAGCAATATGTAGACATGTCCAAATGATGAGGGGAACGGTCCCATGAAATCGATGCCCCAACAGTCAAAGACTTCAAGATGTTGAATTAGGGTAAGATACATCATATTTTGATGGGACAATCCTCCTAACTTTTGGCAACGCTGGCATGCTTTGCAAAACTCGCGAGCGTCCTTAAATAAAGTGGGCCAATAAAAACCACACTGCAGAATTTTAGCAGTGATTTTTTTGGCGAAAAAATAACCACCACACGCTTGATTATGACAAAAGGAGATGACGAAATTATGTTCATCATCAGGGACACATCTCCTAATTATTTGATCTGGGCAATATTTAAAAAGTAAAGGTTCATCCCAGAAAAATCTGCGCACTTCCCTTAGAAATTTTCGTTTGTCCTGCGCAATCCAATGAATCGGCATCGCACCTATGGAAAGATAATTGGATATGTCAGTGTACCATGGTGGATGCATAGCAACAAAGAGTTGCTCATCAGGGAATGAGTCCTCAATAGGTGACTCGTCCATGGAATTAGGTAAGACTAGGCGTAATAAATGATCTGCCACCACATTCTCTATTCCCTTCATGTCCTTGATCTCCAAATTGAATTCTTGAAGGAGTAAGATCCATTTAAGTAAACGGGGCTTGGTATCCTCCTTAGAAAGAAGGTGTTTCAGTGCCACATGAACAGTGTAAACAATGACCTTGGATCCTATTAAATAAGGCCTGAATTTGTCCAAGGTAAAAATGACGGCGAAGAGCTCCTTTTTCGTAGTCGAGTAATTTACTTGGGCAGGATTCATGGTCCTACTTTCATAGTAGATAACGTGGGGCTTCTTATTCTTCTTTTGGCCTAGCACCGCCCCAATAGCATAATCGCTCGCATCGTACATCAACTCAAAAGGTACGGACCAATCCAGTGGTTGCATGATAGGAGAGGTTGTCAACATGTCATTTAGCTTTGAAAAACCTAATTGACATTCGGCACTCCACTCAAATTGGTTCTCTTTTTGGAGAAGGTTACATGAGGGCCTTGAGATATGACTGAAATCCTTTATGAACCTTCTATAAAAGCCGGCGTGTCCAAGGAAGGACAGCACATCGCGTATACTTTTAGGTGGTGGTAGATTGAAAATTATATCAATTTTAGCCCGGTCTAACTCTATTCCATTAGACAAGATGATATGTCCAAGGACTATTCCTCTCTGTACCATAAAGTGACACTTTTTCCAGTTTAAAATGAGGTTCTTCTCCTTACACCTTGTCAAGACCAACTTCAAGTGATTTAGGTACTATTCGAAAGTACAACTGAAAACAGAGAAATCGTCCATGAATACCTCAAGAAACTCACCCACCATGTCTGAGAAAATACTTAACATGCATCGTTGGAATGTGGTAGGTGCATTACATAATTCGAATGACATCCTTTGATATGCGAAGGTGCCAAACGGGCATGTAAAGGTGGTCTTCTCATGGTCTTCTGGGGCTATCTCAATTTGATTGTAATCGGAATAGCCATCTAGGAAGCAATAATAGGAGTGACCTACTAACCCCTCCAAAATTTGATCCATGAATGGGAGAGGGAAGCGGTCCTTCCTAGTGACCGTATTTAGCTTCCGATAATCTATGCACATGCGCCAACCGGTGGTCACTCTAGTCGGTATAAGGTCATTGTTGGCGTTTTCTACAATGGTAATACCGGACTTCTTAGGGACAACTTGGGTAGGACTCACCCATTGGCTATCCGAGATGGGGTAAATGATACCCACATCTAGTAGCTTTAACACCTCAGCTTTGACAACCTCCATCATATTTGGATTTAACCTCCTTTGAGGTTGTCTAATCATTTTTGCATTCTCTTTGAGGTGTATACGGTGAGTACATACCGAAGCATCTATCCCTTTGAGATCCGCTATTGTCCATCCTATGGCTCCCCTATGTTCTTTGAGTAGCTCAATCAACTTGAGCTCTTGGTCTTTCTCTAGGTGAGAGGCGATGACTACCGGGAACGTTTCTTCTTGACCCAAATATACATATTTCAGCTCAGATGGCGATGGTTTAAGGTTAAGCTTCGGTGGTTTGATGTTAGACGGTAGAGGCGTTGATGTGGTTGGTGGCAATCTTTCAAAATGGGGCCTCCACCAGCTAGTACCAACTACCGGTTTCTCAATATTCAATGCTTGCAAAATTTCACTAATAATGGGGAATTTGGAATCCTCGAAACGTGCTAAGCATGTCTCCAAGCTTTCTAGTGATTCAAGTTGGAGGAGCTCTTCTTCTTCAAAAGATTTGAGCACGTTTACCTCGAAGAGCTCATCATCATCATCCCTATGACTTTTGCCTAAATGGAACACATTCACCTCCAATGTCATGTTTCCAAAGGAAAATTGCATTACCCCATTCCGGCAATTGAAAATTGCATTTAATGTAGCAAGGAACGGGCGGCCTAAAATCACCGGTATTTGAGTGCTAGCATCTATAACCAGTTGCGTGTCCAAGACGATAAAATCCACTGGGTAGTAGAATTTGTCAACTTGGACTAGAACATCCTCAACTATCCCTCTCGGTACACGGATAGATATATCAGTGAGTTGGAATGTAGTTTTGGTGGGTTTTAATTCACCAAGACCCAATTGCTCGTATATTGAGTACGGGATTAAGTTTACGCTTGCCCCCAAGTCTAGCAATGCACGTTCAATCCGGTAGTTACCAATGATGCATGAAATTGTGGGACTACCGGGGTCTTAGAATTTTGGGAGGGTCTTTTTAGTGAGAATGTCACTCACTTGCTCATTTAGGAAGGCCTTTTGTTGCACATTATATTTACGTTTGGTTGTGCATAAGTCCTTTAGAAACTTGGCATAAGAGGAGATTTGTTTAATGGCATCAAGCAATGGAATGTTGATATTGACTTGTCTGAAAATCTCTAGAATATCATGAGAGTTTGGAAAAGATTTTGGTGCAACCAATCTCGATGCGAATGGTGCTACGGGCTTATAAACGCGTTCCGTTTCTTGTGGGGCTGAGTTAGATCCGTCGTCATCCTCAGAATTTACCGTATCATTAGGCTTGTCGGCCTTCATCGGAATGAATTTGTCAATTTGCTTACCACTTCTAAGAGTAGTGACAGATTTTGCTTGCTCCACATGTTGGTTGGTGAAATTATGGATGCTTAATTCATGTACTTGTTTTGGATTGGGCTGAGGTTAGGCGCCAGAAAGGTCCCTTCCCTAGCATTCAAGCGTCCCTTAATCTCATTAACTGAGATTTTAAGCTCTTGGAATATTTGTTGGCTCGTTTGATTTATTTGCATTTGCCCTTACATAAACGCCTTTAAAGTATCCTCCATTGAAAGTTGAGGTGGGGCCATGTTTTGCATGGGTGGCCCTCCTTGAGACTTGGTAGGATTTCCCGCGGGATTATTCTTCCAACTGAAATTTGGGTAGTTCTTCTAAGTAGAGTTATTATATGTGTTACCCACCGGTCCATTAAAAGGTCGTTGATTACCATATGTGGCATTTGCATGTTCTTGTAACACCTCTTGAAACGCAGGAATTGTGTGACAATCTTACGTAGTGTGTATATATGTGGCACATATTCTATACATGTTCTCAATAACTTCATTGGACTTTGAAACTCCACTCTTACTAAGTTTCATGGCCTCGATCTTCCTTGTGAGGCTGGTTATCTTTGTGTTCACATCATCTTCTTCTTTAAGAATATAGATGCCTCCTTTCTCCTTTTGTTGAGGAGGCTTGAGATTACTAGATTTGTCTGATGTATCCCATGATTGGGCATTCTCAGCCAACATATCCAAGTAACTCCAAGCTTCGTCTAGATTTTTACTCATAAACTCGCCGTTACACATCATCTCTATGAATTGGCGCATGTTGGAACTTAATCCATCGTTGAACAAGTTTATGATTCACCAGCTTTTGTAGCCATGATGTGGGCAAGCAAGTATGAGGTCCTTATACCTTTCCCAACATTGGAAGAATAACTCATTCTCTTTAACCGAAAAGTCCATTATGGCCCTTCAAAGGGTGTTTGTTTTATGAGCTGGGAAGAACTTTTTCAATAATTCCCGGGTCATCTCATTCCATAACCCTATCGAGTGTGGTTTAAGAGAGTGAAGCCAACTCTTGGCTCTTTCTTTCAATGAGAAGGGAAAAAGTTTCAGTTTAATGGCATCTTCTGAAACATTAGTGTATTGCAAAGTAGCCACCACTTATTCAAATTCCTTTAAGTGTAAGTATGGGCTCTCAAAGTCTAGCCAATGGAACTTTGGCAAAAGTTGAATCACACTCGACTTTATATCAATGTTTCCCCTGGTTGGTGATAAAACCATGCACGAGAGTGTAGTTGTACGGGCCAATTGTAGGTAGTCCCGTAAAGATCTCATTGGAGGAACATTGTGTACCTCATTCTCTCCTACTCCCTCTCAATTTGCGTTTGTAGTTGGAGTAGGGGGGAGGATTCCTTAAAGGTGTTTGATCCATACTCCCCAAACTATCACAAAGCTCTTGGTATTTTCGGGCTCGTCTATGGACTGATAATGGTCCAACTAGACGACCTTCGGATTGGAGACGATTAGTGTGGTCACGTTCCCAACGGGACATAAACCATACAACAAATCCTAAGTCCTAGACATGATGCATTAACACTTGTGGGAGCAGCACTCAATTAACTTGTGAGATTTGATAACTCCCCTACTCCATGTGGCATACATGGGAGTCTCGCTACGTGTGTTCATCAACCATGATCTTAGACATACATCCATCTCCAACATATGTGGTTCCACTTGATCATTACAACGACCCGATTCTTGAAATAAGAAATCTGCTTAGTCTTATGCTTCTGATGGATGGCTTGGATACTGTAACCGTGTGTTATGTTACCATATGGGGACCATTTTTGGTAGTGACACCTCCAGCACCGACGACGATTTTGGAAAAGCACTATGGGCCCAACCATGATGTATGTGTTTTTATCCATGCCGTCCATTAATTTTGCCAGTTCATTTTAGGGAATGAGCCTAAAAATGAAGCAAATCCAAATCTCAGGTGATCCATACCACAGAAAACAGTGGTGATTTCGATGGGGCCCACTGTATTGTTTATTTACCATCCAAACCTGTTGATTAGGTCGCATAGACTTGGATGAAGGGAAAACACAAATACCAACTTGATCCAAAGCTTTTGCAGCCCTCAAGAAGGTTTTAGCGGTGGTCGTTTAATCACCTATGTTTCCTGTGGTATGGTCCACCTGATATTTGGGTCTTTCTCATTTTTGGGATAATGCTTAAAATGAGCTGGCAAAATAGATGGATGGCGAGGATAAAACACATAAGTGGTGGGCTCACATAGATTTTTAAGCACAAACCATTGAATAGTAAATAAATAAAAGATTTAAAAGTGGATTATTTCAACCCTTCGAAATGTGCCTCTTTTGCTTTGAAAATGAACTGTTGTTGTAGCCTTAGTGTTGAGTTCTGAATTGTGCATATTCTAACCCCAATTCATCACTCATTATGCATGATTTCTATGTTTAAAGACTTATCTAATGCATGATTTTGTGATTGTAGGAATGAGAGAGAGAGAGAGAGAGAGAGAGAGAGAGAGAGAGAGATTTCACCAATTTAATGATAAAAGTCACATCTTAAAGCACATTGAAGACATTATAAGAAGAGCTAAGAGGTGGAGAGAAGAAGCAAGGAGAGAAGAGAAGCAAGAAGGAAAAACCCAAGTAACTGGACAGATCCAATCGGTCATGACCGGTCGGCTACCAAGGCTGGAGCTTGTTAGACTAAACACGGGTCAGTCCGACTGTTGCGTAATTTTTGGAAGTTTCTGATTTTGTTCGCGATTTCTCCTATAAAAGGCTACTCCCACTCTCTTCCTAAGGCATCTAGGAATGTGGGGAGTAAAGAGATCAAGACCTAGGAGGCTAACTTCCTACAACTAGTTTTTCTTTCGTTTCTTAGTTCTAGTTCTAGTTTCCTTATGCTTTTTTCTAGTTAACTTTAGCTAGAGCTAAGAGGTAAAGCTTGTAGTTAGTTTTGATGTTCAATTCATTTATTCAAGTACCGTTTACTTACTTATGGATTTTCAAGTTCTAGTTTGAATAAAGTTGATATTTTTAGATGAATTATGAAAGTTTGTGTGCTTCGGACATGAGTTCCTTGCAATTCTCTGAGACTATCATATTGGTTTGATGAGATTTGAATTATAGTAACACTGGAGCATGCCATGATCTCTTGGTATTGCTGTTACTTCAAAGGTTACAAGTTTAAGTTCTCTATGCTTCATTAGCACTAGAAATCTGATTTCCAGATTTAAGTGGGACTGTTTGTTCGCTCGCCTCAAGTGCAAGCTACGATGTAGTAATAATTCTCGGTAAGACCGAGGTCGATCCACAGGGAATTATTAAACCAATTCTAAACTATTGCAGCAACTTGAATTGAAACAATTTAGAGACTCAATTAAGAAATCTAATTCAAAACAGTAACTTAGGAAATTCACTAATTTAAAGGAACTAAGGCTTTCAAGGGTCCACGTGTAGCAATCCCATGTCAATCCAATCAATCCAAGCATAAAACATAACTAGATTCGAAGTTCTATCTCTTATCTAGTTGGAAGATAAAGTATTAAAAACACATTCAATCCCACTTAAGTTGAGCTTCCAAGTTCTAGTCCTATTTAATCATATAGTATTCAAAATCATAGCCTTTGGAGTAGCAGTCATGTCTATGGACTATGGCATGCTCAAGGGTTACCACAATTCGAATCTAATCAAGCCAAATATAATAATCTCTGAGAATTGCAAGGAATTCATGTTCGGAGCACATGAACTCCCATAAAACTTCTAAAAATATTAACTTTATTTGAACTAGAATAATAAAAATCCAAACTTAAAGAGAAAATACTTGAATAAAACTGAACTAAACATGAAATTGACTACAAGCTTCACCTCTCAGCCCTAGCTGAGAGATTCTAGCCAAGCATTGTCATACTACAAGTAGAGCTCAATGAAAAAGACATAAAAACCGGAATCATTGGAGTTGTAGATGCTCCACGGTGCTCTCCTTCATTTCCCATGACCTCTAATCTCTTCTAGGATACCTTTAAATGAAGCCCTAGGTCCCCTTTTATAGAATAGTGTGGAAGATTCTAGATTGCGTAAGAAATCACGGAGCTGCGCAGAGAAAATCGGAGCTTGTAGGACAAGCTTTGTTATGCAGAAGACCGGTCATAAAATAGTAAAACAGTCCAGTGACTTTTCAAAATTTCCTCCCCGTCTCTGTTGAGTGCTCGACCGGTCTGACGATCGGTCTAGGTGCTAGTCGACCGGTCTGACGACCGGTCTAGCTTGGTCCAGGAATATGTACAGCAAAGAGGGATCCCTATTGAATTGCGGACCGGTGGACGACTGGTCCTATGCCTTGGCAGATCGGTCGGACGACCGGTCTTCAATGTTGTTTATTCTGCACTTCTTCTTCATTCTTTCTCTTTCTCCCATACTTCTTTCTTCCATCCTTTCGCACTCAGTTCCTTAATCTTCAATGTACCTACAGTGACCTTTTTAGCCTTGAATTGGTGAAATCTTCATCTCGCTCCTACAATCACGAATCATGCATTAGATGGGTCTTTTAAACATGTAAACTATGCATATAATGTGATGTAATGGGCTAGATCATGTATAAATTGGAGGCTCAACACACCCCCCAACCAGCATTTTACTAGTCTCGAGCAAAACATGCGTGAAGCAAGATCAAATCTCCAAAAACCAACTCTCCTTCAGAAACTATGCTTCTATACATTCCAAGACATATAAGTGCAAAAATGAGAGAAATTAGGTGATAGAAGCTGAAACCTTAAACTTCTGAAAACATAATAAGTGTTCATATGAAATTTCCACTGATTGATTGATAAATAGAAGAACTTGAACAAATTCAACCTAGTGTGCATAGTGAATGTTCATCTCATGAGTTTCTGGGATTATCTTCTTCATAAATCAACTAACTATGGATCTCAAGGTGCACAAATCAACAACAAGCCTAAGTAGGAATTTGCCTTACTGTCCTTCAGACGGTTTTTGCACTACGTCCCATTTTCGGCTTTGGTTACGGGTAGACCATCCCCCGGTTGGCAATAGGTAGCCCTTTTCAGAAATTTCCACCATATTCTCAATCATTCCCATATTTTCATCCTTCATTTCCTTTTCACACACATTAGATAGGATTTTTAGAAATCCATATCTTTCGTTATTTTTCCACAGACAAGGATGGATAAAGTACCCTGGCGGCTTGGTTCCTCAACACCTCAAATCTAAGTCTAGCCAATCCACAAAGCTACATAGTCCTTTTAAACCATGAAAACCGTGTAATGTAAACTAGGTGTAAAAGTGTTCAAATTTTCTATCAATCATATAAATATGGGAATTCACATATAAAACCATTATATTAAAAGCATTTCAAGACTTGCAACATCACTCACTTCGTATCTTCTTTTCTTATACTCGTATCATCCCGAATGCATAGGAATAAAATTTTCTAAAAGAGTTTTGAATTTTCAGAAAAATAAAAAAATTTCGACATATAATGCTCAAAATGTCCACAAACTGCTAGATGAGGAATCTCATCTCACCCCCAACCAAATCTTGTATTATCCTCAATGTAAAAGATATGCAATGAGCATGAACATGAGAGCAATGGGAAAATAAAAGAGAGTGAGAACAATAGTACCTGAGAGAGTCAATCATGGAAGTGTACAGCTCCGGCAACTAAACTACTAACGAAATAAACCTAAAACAGAAAATCAAACAAAACCGAATCCTACCTTACACCTCCGTCAGACTAGGAGATCAATCGTCCTGATACACAGGATCATCCAGAGTGATGGACATGTCCTCTAAATCAAATTTCTCAACGAATGGTTTAAGGCATTGTCCGTTCACTTTAAAACAGTTACCATTCGCCGCATTCTCTACCTCAACAGCCCCATGGGAAAAAACTTCTTTAACAATATATGGGCCGGTCCATCAAGATCGTAATTTTTTCGGAAAAGGATGAAGTCAAGAATTATACAAGAGCACTTTCTGACCTTCATAGAAAGATTTCTTGAAGATGTGCTTGTCATGAAAGGCCTTCATCCTACTCTTATAAAATCCTCAAGTTCTCATAAGCATCGTTCCAGATCTCGTCAAGCTGTTGAGCTCTTAATTGTGCATATTCTAACCCCAATTCATCACTCATTATGCATGGTTATCATGATTTAAAGACTAATCTAATGCATGGATTTGTGATTGTAGGAATGAGAGGGAGACTTCACCAATTCATGGTTAAAAGAGTCACTTTGTATGCCTTGAAGATCAAAGAAATAAAGGATATGAGATGGAGGAAAGATGCAATGCAATGGAGGAAGAAAAGTGTGAAAAAGTCACAATTTACAGCCTGACCGGCCAGCCGGCCATAGCCACCGACCGGCCGGCAAAACCCTCAAGAAATAGAAAATTCTCTGGACTGATTTTGTTGAGGCCGACCTGTCATCCGGCCGGTCGGCCGGCCGGATGACAGGTCGGCCATGCACTTTCAGGAGTCAAATTTCAGATACAGGCTATTCCCATTTTTAAATTTTTAGAATAGTTTTCTGATCCCATCTTAATGATATTTGGAAATCCAATACATTCATGTCGAACAAGAGCTCGACGCCGAACTAACACAAGTGGTTTCGTGTCGATCGGAGCTACGGATTAATCGTGGTGGCCAAAACAATACGAACTGTCTAGAAAGTTCCAGATTCCGCCTACTCCACTCTGGGCCGGTCCAGGTGGCCCATCATTGATGATATGAAGAATCTACTTAGACCATCTTCTAGACCACATCCATATATAAATAACTGCAAAGTTTCAGATCAAAAGGATGTGTGGTTTGATCGTACCGGTTGAAGAAAGATGGACCATCCAGAAAGATCCAACTGCGCAGAGTTTATAAAAGCCCTAAGTGTTCTAATTTTTGGACCTCATTCTGGCATTGTTTTGGACAATTTAATCCATCTATCATGTATAGGAGGAATTTTTCTACCAATGTTCAAAATTTGGGATCAATCCGACATCTGTACACTTCGGAGCGTTAAAAGCAAGATGACTGGTTCTGAAGATACCCGAAGTGCGCAATTTTGAGAGGCGGTCGGTGATCTGATTGGTGGGCCCATTCAGAAGATAATCTTGGAAATCTAAATCATCTATGAGGAAGATCACATTGCAAGGAAACTACAAATCAAATTTGAAGGCAATCCGACCATTGGTTAAGTCGTACGAAGTGAAACAAAATCTGTTATGTTGCGGTACTCTTGCTGTATTATAAAAGGAGGTGCTCTCTTCTATTCCAGGGCAACCAAGGACGTGGGGAGCAAGGAGTTCAAGTCATAGGAGGCTTCCTAGCCTCTTCCAGCTAGTTTTTCTTCCTTTTCTTAGTTCTAGTTCTAGTTTTAATATGCTTTTCCTTAGCTAACCTCTTAGCTAGAGCTAGAGGTGAAATTTGTAGTTGGTTCCAGTGCTTTAATTCTTTCATTTCAAGTACCCTTTTCTTAATTTTGGATTTTGAAGTTCTAGTTTGAATAAAGTTTGGTTTTTTTAGAAGTTTTGTGAGAGTTTGTGTGCTCCGAACATGAGTTCCTTGCAATTCTCTGAGATTACCATGATTGGGTTGTTTGAATTCGAATTGTAGTAACCCTTGAGCATGCCATAGTCCATAGGCATGGCTGTTACTCCGAAGGCTACAAATTCAAGTTCTATGTGCTTCATTAGAACTAGAAATCTGATTTCCAGATTTAAGTGGGACTGTTTGTGCTTGAATGTTATATCTTCCAATTAGATGAGAGATAGGACTTTGATTCTAATTGTGTTGTACTTGGATGAATAGATTGGCATTGGACTACTACACAAGTTCATTCATTTAGAGTTTGTGAAGCGAGCTAGCCTTGTCAACATTAAAGTTCAATACCCGAATTGCCCAATAGGCTTTGTGTTCAATCTCCACAGGCAAGTGACAAGCTTTCCCATAGACAAGTCTATAGGGGGACATTCCAATGGGGGTCTTATAAGAGGTACGGTGAGCCTAAAGAGGATCGTCTAATCTAAGCGACCAATTTTTGCGATTTGGCCTCATCGTCTTTTCCAAAATTTGTTTGATTTCCCAATTGAAAATTTCAGCTTGCCCACTTGTCTGTGGGTGGTATGGAGTACTCACCTTATGTTTGATGCCATATTTCTTCATTAAGGCTTCGAAAGGCCTAATGCATAAGTGAGAACCGCCATCACTAATGATGGCTCGAGGCGCTTCAAATCTGGAAAGTATGTTTTCTTTAAGGAACTTAAGAACCACACGATGATCGTTCGTTCTACATGGAATAACCTCTATCCATTTAGACACATAGTCTACGGCAAGCAATATGTAGACATGTCCAAAAGATGAGGGGAACGGTCTCATGAAAGTGATGCCTGTTAGAACGCTTTTTAGAAAAAGGGGAAAGATCAGAACTACTCGTCAGCAGTCCTTTCTTTCTTTTTTTCATGTTTCTTTTATTCTGGGGGAATTCTGAGTATTGAGACATTCATAGACAATCATAAGCAATCACAAAGTGTACACAAGAGAGAGATATCGCAAGGCGAATTTTATTCCAGAGATTCTGAGATCTTTTACATTCCAGGCTGTGATACTGGTCACGAGCCTTTAATTACATCAACGGTTGATCACCCTTGATTGGAAGGCAAAAGACTAATCCGCCGGGGATTATGGTCTTGAGTTCATGGTCGTGTAGACCTTTGTTTTCTTGTTATGGACTGAGCCACATTTGTTAGACACGCCGGATGTCTATGTCCCATTTTCTTTCGGTATGTCCGGGTTGAGAGACTGTCAGGATTCGAGTGGTGCAACTCGGGGCCCGCGCCTGTTACTGTGAACAGGTGACCGCTGGAATACACAAACCTCGAATGTTGGTCGGCATGACCCAAGGCCCGCGCCCGTACTTTTATGACGGGTGACCTTAGGAAAGCACTCCGCAACGTTCCCGAACGAGGGTTTTAATCGAGTGGTGCAACTCGGGGCCCGCGCCTGTTACTGTGAACAGGTGACCGCTGGAATACACGAACCTCGAATGTTGGTCGGCATAACCTAAAGCTCGCGCCCGTATTTTTATGACGGGTGACCTTAGGAAAGCAATCCGCAACTACTTCATCAGCTCAACCAACGGACCCGTTGTCGATGGGTAGGGCATCGACGGTCTTTTTCATAGTGGCAGTCCATAGCAAGACGTTTCAAGCTTAGTTAGAACTCTTTGTTTGTGGTTTCTTGTGGTAACCATAACCCTTAGGTTTAGCCTCAGACCTTTATCCGGGATGAATAGAGCTTTGCACAGTAAAGTAAATGTATTTCTTCTGGAGTCGGGCGACTCGTCTTCGAGAACACTCTTTCTTCTGAGTATTTTTAATGATCTGTTTGGGATCAAGTAGGCTTTATCAAGCCAAGATCTTTTGAGGATTCAAATTCAATGGGCTGGATCAGCTATCTCCGATGACTGTAAGTGGCTAAGTATAAGGTCCGATGGGTACCCACATATGCCAATTTCTTATGAATAATGGGGATCGGTGCCCCGTGAATGCTTGAACCGGCTGTTGGATAGCCTGAGTACTTCAGCTTTGCCTCGGCGTCTTCGAGATCGCGGTTGATTTCAACTGGCATTAGTCAATTTTCAAGCCAACAGGGCACTTCCCAGGGCTGAAAATGACTGAGTAGTGGACCTGTTCGCGGTCTGATTAGAGAGACTAGAGAGTATTATCGATAACCGTCCCTGAACAGGGATGGATTACGTCCACGAAGATCGCTGTGCGATCGCGTTTCGATTTGCTTAGCAAAAGTCAATTTTCGGGCCAACAGGGCACTTCCCAGGGCTGAAAAATGACTAAATAATGGACCTGTGTGCGGTCTAATCAGGGAAATCGATGAATATTATCGATGATCGTCTTTGAACAGGGATGGATTACGTCCACAAAGATCGCGGTGCGATCGTATTTCAATTTGTTTAGCAGAAGTCGATTTTCGGGCCGACAGGGCACTTCCCAGGGCTGAAAATGACTAAGTAGTGGACCTGCTTACGGTCCGATCAGGAAAATCGGTGAGTATTACCGATGACCGTCTTTAAACAGGGGTGGATTATGTCCACGAAGATCGCGGTGCGATCGCATTTCAATTTGCTTAGCAAAAGTCAATTTCAGGGCCAACAGGGCACTTCCCAGGGCTGGAAATGACTAAGTAGTGGACCTGTCTGCGGTCTAATCAGGGTATTCGGTGAATATTATCGATGACCGACTTAGAACAGGGGTGGATTATGTCCACAAAAATCGCGGTGTGATCGTGTTTCGATTCGCTTAGTAGAAGTCAATTTTCGGGCCAACAGGGCACTTCCCAGGGCTGAAAATGACTAAGTAGTGGACCTGCCGACCGCTTGATTAGAGTATTCAAGGGTCCTGAGATCGGATAACCTCGTCGCGGTACATGATTATGGTGTATCATGTCATGTAGAAGAAAAGTTTCCCTCTCGGGCTCGGTCCAATTCCGCCTGATTCTTCTCATTTTTGGCCGTTTTCGGCTCTTTCGGAAGGATTTTCGGGGCTGCCAAATTGGCTAAGTGTTGGTTATTTTGGACCAAAACACTGATTTGGGCCATTTATCATTGACCGTTGGAGAATCTGATCCGGTGGATGGATAGATCTCATCGAGACGCATCCGGCGGAAGTGATTTCATCAAAATCGGATTCCGGACGAAGGCGGGGCACACGATCGAAGGTCCACCCCTCCCATCAGCGTCCAGGCGCATGGAGGGCGAAATATGCAGGCGCATGTGAGGGTGACATGGCTGCCAAGCGCATGTGGTTAGAGGCCAGGCGCATGTCCCATCTCCCGGGCGCATGTGAAGTGTTTTTTATGAAAAATCAGATGGAGAAGAGGTGTTCCGGGCGCATGTGGCAATGCACATGCGCCTGGACTCAAAGAGTGGGTGCATGTCCCTCCTGGACTTAGCAGATTTTCAGGATTTTTCGGTGGGAAAAGCCGGCGCATGTGGTGGAATAAGCCGGCGCATGTGGGGGATATGCCGGCGCATGTGCCCAGCACTTAGAAAATTTCAGAATTTTCTTCCTGAACTTGGGATTCCGCGAGGAAATTCCTTTCCGGCGAGGGTTTCCGGAGAGGAAATCCACTCCGGCCAAGGCATCCGGCGAGGGGAGAGAAAGCAAGCGCATGTGGTGCTTACATCACTCTGAGGTCGGCAGGGGATGATTTCGTGCCGATGTAATAAGGTGACTTCACTATTTATCGGAGGGAAATCGGGTTCGGGTCTACCCGACAGGTATTTCCCGGCGCATGTGCCAGAAACAATGTCAAGCGCATGTTGGAATAATGCACCGGGCGCATGTGGTGGATCCGGGCGCATGTGCTTCACCGGCGCATTTCCCGGCGCTTTTCGAAAAAGTGTTCGGATCACTTCCTTTCACTATTAGGGTGCAAGCGCATGTGGTTAGAGGCCAGGCGCATGTCCTTTGCCGGCGCTTTCCCACCACTTAGCCAGATTTTCAGGATTCCAGCACTTAGAAAATTTCAGCATTTCAGCTCCGACGGGGGACCTCCAAAGGACAGCTACCTTTTCTAGACATGCACTCACTGTCGCCAAGCCACTTCTAGGCTATGATTAACCTCCTGAATGAACGGGGTGGGGTGTGGAATTCCAGATGTTGCTAATTTTGGTACTTCCTTCCTAATTTGGAGCCTCCGGGTCAGCTTGTCGTATAGGAACGTTGTTCAGGGGGGCGCGCGCATGGAAATATTCATCGTAATGACTTCAAACTTGCTATTTAAGGGTTTTGGGGCACTCCGAATCATTTGGCGGTGAAGTGCATGTCCAGTTCCGCTCTGAAATGGTAGCTGTAGGCTTACAGACCCTTTTTGTCAGTTTCGGGCAGGGACGAAACGTATTTCGAGGTGCGCAAGTAAAAATATGCACCGGATGACTTCAAAACTTGCAGGTTAAGGGTTTTAGGACATTTCAGATCATTTAGCGGTGAAGCACATGTCCAGTTCCGCTCTAAAATGGTAGTTGTAGGCTTACGGACCCTTTTTGTCAGTTCCGGGTAGGGACGAAACGCATTTCGAGGTGCGCAGGTAAAAATATGCACCGGATGACTTCGAAACTTGCAGGTTAAGGGTTTTAGGACATTTCAGATCGTTTGGCGGCGTAGCGCATGTCCAGTTCTGCTTCGAAATGCTGTTTACGAATTTTGATCGCTACCAAGCGATCAAGGTTGTGCTGGCATTTTCGGGGCTCTCCTGGCCTCGAAACTTATCTAAATCATTGCCACTAGACCATGGGATGTTGTTTTATAATGGGTACAAATTTGAGCCCCAACAAGTGCCCCCCCGATGTGCTGCGCTGGATGCTTACGTCATGCTAGTGCAGTGCACCGGTCCCTTAGGCTCAAGTATAAATAGTTGACTCACTGAGTCATTCCGCAATTTTCCGAGTCAGAAAGCTTGATTTCTCCCAAGGTGAGAGAGCTCACCCTCAGGGTACAGGCGCATGTGGTCCCCTTGTGGGCGCATGTGGCCTGCCATTCATTACTTTTTTCGGCAAAATACTTCCTCCAGGCACATGTCAAACTGCCTCTGAGGATGTGGGCGCATGTCCCAGGCGCATGTTGTTCTGGGCATGCACCCAGCGCACTGCCTAGGACTTGTCTTTTCTTCGAATTTCAGAGATGGGCGCATGTGGTGATGCACATGCGCCTGGTGCATTGAATTCCAAGCTCGTTTCTTCCTTTCTTCTGAGCCGGGCGCATGTCAAATTGCACATGCGCCTGATGCCTTATGGAATGAAGTTTCACTTTCAATTTTTAGAGATTGGGCGCATGTGAGGGGCCACATGCACCTGGGGCTCCACCTTGGGCGCATGTCACCCCAACACTTAGCCAAAAGTCCCATTTTTAGCCCCTGCTTTGCACTTGGTGGAGAAATGGCATTTCCAGCTCCGTTTCTCAGTCAAATTCAGTGCTGTTTGAGGCTAGATCACTTAAAATTCAAGCATGATTGGAACTTAGTGCCTTGGGCCTGCAGTTGACTGTCTACTTTGGCCTGTCACGGCTTGCAACTGTCTATTTTAGGCAGGTTCAGAGTATGTTTGCCAAAGTGCGCTTATAGCGTCCCGATTGCTTGTAAAGTTGCTGTGTGCTAACGGTTGCGTATGTATGATGTTGAAACTGTTTCCTGACTCTGTCTAGTGCCTTCTCATAAGCACCCGGACTTGTCGAGGCTGCTTTTAGACTAAATGCATGGATGTATTGTGGGTTCAATCTGTGATTTTGTGTGCATCAATCATATGTGTGCGTGCATGTATGATGGCAGTTGCTTTGTTATGAAATGCGTATGATGATTGATATGCTATGCTCTTGATTTGGTTGCTTTCATGCTCTTCATGTTGTGCTTGTGTTTGTGATATGATTTCGTTAGGCTATTTGCCCGTGTGTATCGAGTTGTTTTCTAATGTTGTTCTGTTTACGCGTTGCAGTGAATTGCAGTAGCGACAATGGGATCTTCTGGTGAAATTTCTGGGTCGCATGCTTCTGGTCCGACGCCGATGAAGCACGGTCGAAAAAGAACAGCTGAAGGTCCTTCTAACCCTCCTCCTCCAAGACGTAACTCTCGCTTCTTTCCTACGGTCGAACCCGAGATCAAGGATTTCTCGGAGCGTATTGGGTAGCTTCCTCATGAAGTGCTAGTACGCATCTTTGTCAACAAGATAGCGCCCGAACCTCCAAAGCAGGGAACAGAACAAGAGTGGGTCTATTGGTATGCCCAACTTGCTGGTGTGGCGAGTGCCATCGAGGCAGGTCCCCAAGATATACCTGTTCAAAATGTAGAAGAGAATCTGACGGGTCAGAAAAGTAAGAAGAAAGGAGGACGAGGAAAACAATCGATCAAGGCGCTCAGTCAAGCGGAGCGATTGATACAGCTCCTCGACTTGAAATATGAAAGGATGAAAATTGGATGGGAGAGCAACAAGATCGCTGCTGAGCGTGGCATCTGCATCACGAACCCCTACAATGGCGAAGTCATCTTGCACCAGAAGTCTCTTATGACGTGTAAACCTTTTCCGAGCATCGAGCCATCTAATGTTCGTAGACCTAGCCAGTTCTATGGAGTGGAGAGATGGTCTTCAGTTCCTGAGAGATTACTCACCGCCACCCTGGGAAGCAACGGGAAGCAACAAAAGGTTGGTGAGATTAAGGAAATGACTTTCCTCATGCCTACATGTGATCCGCATGCACCTTATCCGACTCATTTCTTTGAGACGGTGCGTCAAAGATTCCTCCCTATGAGCACGTCCGCAATGTGGGAGACTTCGAGCTTCCGTACCCAAGGGCATCTGAATCGTCGTGACAGCTACATCCCCTGGGCGAAGGAGATTCTGATTCGGCACGAGGCTGTGCTGAGGGACGTCGGGCTCTATTATGCCATCGAGGCGACTGCCGGCTTCTTTCCACGAGATCCGACGATTCTCAGGGGCTTCTTAAATTACTGGAGTTCCGTTACCAACTCTTTCCATCTTCCTCAAGGAGAGATGAGTATAACCCTCTGGGATCTTAAGATGATGGCGGGCCTGCCCATTCGCGGCGGGTATTATCACGAATATATCCCCTCTGATGAAGAATTGTCTGGCTTCAGGCACGAAGGTGATCGTAAGGCCTATCATTCCAAGGCATGTTTGGAGTTGTTCCATGAACTGCAACAATTTGACTGCATTACAAAGATACACTATGAAGATTGGTCAGTCTACTTCAGCCACGGCTTGAAGTAAGTCTTCTCGGGACGTCTTCTTTCTTTCTTCTCATGATGTATGCTCTTTCCTTTTGCGTAGCTTCTTATGTGAAGTTCTCTCTCATTTCTCTCTTTCAGGATCGACTACGAAAAATACAAGGTTGATATTAAAAGAGTAAGAGCCTTACGACAACGCTTTCAACGGAAATTTCCTTGCCCAAACGTATTGTCTCACACTTGTGAGCTAGCAGGCTTCCTCGCTTACTGGTTGTCCGCAGTCGCGCTTCCCAGCTCGAAGGGTGCTGATGGCGTCAGGGTTTCTTGCTTCGTCATGGCAGGTGCCCTTGCCAGTGGTCGACGTCTTGCTATAGCGCCACCTGTACTCTGCAGCATATATAGAGCGTTTGGTTATGTTGTCAGTAATCCGGACAAACCTGCTGATGGGATGGATGCGGCCTATTGCCCGTGGCATTATTTCTGCGGCTAGTTAGGCGTTTATTTTCCATGGGTATATGGCATGAAGCCTCACGCCTACTTCTTTCCGGACCGAGCGCCTCTTATCAGGTTCATGAAGGCCAAGATGGTGCTTAAGACGCCAGAATGGGTGTCTTCAAGGATCTGCAGTGAGAATGAAGTTGACTTCTACCATTTTCCTGCTTCCATTGCTGATGAAGATATTGAAGTCGTCGATGATGAGGATTCGGTTGACTCTTCTGAGAGAGAATTCCTAATATCAATCCGGACCGCCTCTCTCCCGTTCCGCGAAGGCATGGAGTTCTGGCGCGAGCCTTATTATCCGAGCAGGTTCGCCAGACAGTTCGGCTACGATCAGGGTGTTCCGTCAACTCTTCCGAGCGTGACGAGGATAGAATGAGCATATGGCACGGGTCCTGTCCATTGGGAATGGATGTGGGACCAGCTTTTGTTGACGCGAACTGGCGCGAGGTTCGTGTTGCCTGGCGGTAGTCGACGTCCTGCGACTTCTTACGGTTGGATGAGATGGTGGGTGCATCAGTATGCGCCCATCTGGGACGCCAAACCTGTCAATTTCCCTCTCCATCTCTCTCCTCCAAGGTTGACTGACCTTCCTGAGGACGGTCTTGGTTATCTTCGTGAGTAGCGTGAGGCCGTCGGAGTTCCTGGTACCAGCCATCTGACTTCCTTGAACGTGCCGATCACTCGTAGGAAAGAAGATGGAGCGTTAGACGGATGGTATTGCTTTGGGGTCCCTATACAGAGACATCAGCAAGGGGTTGGATCTTCGCGTCCTCCGGCAGAGAATGCTCCTCCGTCTGTCGAAGAGGATGAGCCTACGGAAGGCATGGCAGGAGTTAGACCTTCTGATGATTTCGTTGACGATCTTCCACCGGGCCGCGCGAGAGATCAGTTGAGAGTCAAGATAAGACTCACACCAAGAGTTCGCCCGTCCGCACCTGAGAAAAACTTAAGAAAGGCAGAAATATTACATATCAAGAAGTGGGGGAGTTTGGATCCGTCGTTGCAGATCAATCTTCCGAAAGTAGTGGCGGGTGCGACTGCTGCTGATAGTCGTGAAGAGGGTGAGCTTCTGTCTGGTGCTACAAAGGAGATTGTAGACGAAGAAGATATAATTGTCGACAATCGTGACGGAGGTGAGTCCGAGCCTGCAGATGTCGAGGGGGACAATGCCGAAGGCGGTTCTGAAGCAGGTGATGGTTCGGGGTCACGACTCGAAGATGAGCCTGTAGATTATTCCGGCGATGACTGGGGAGCGGATCATGCTAACGATCACAGCAACGATGATTCCCTCGCGAACTATTATGATAACGACGCCGGAGTCGGGGGCGTAGGTGATCTTGATGATGCTGCCATGGCAGCGCTCGAAGCACAACTCTACGACAACGTCAGGGTCCAACCTTCTTCCGAGCCTTTATTCTTCGTTTCTCAGGCTGTTGCGGCACCGACTATGAGGTTATCGATGGATGTTCCTCCTTGTTTGCCCATTCGTGTTGATAACACCGAGGAATCCATCCCTGGGGTTGAGATGCGTGAGGGGAACATCTATCCTTCTTTGGTCTTTCCATCAGGCTGTTCATTGCAAGCAAATTGTTCTGTTGAGTTAGAGGTCATGGATGCGTCACACCCTGCTGCAGTCGAAGTCGGACCCACCATTCCGCGAGCACAAGGTAAGAAATGCGATTGTGGTTCTGCTTTTTTCTTTTCTTCTTTGGTTCCTGCATAATCATACTAACCATATTTTGTTATTATTATCTTATTTCTACAGATCTTATTGGGTCAATACCTGCCTCTGCTACTTCCGTCGCGTCGTCTCCGGTTGTGACTATTGAACTGCCGGGCGAAGCTTTGGAAACAGTTGTTGATTCCGGGACATGCATTGCAGGACCTTCGGAGCCTGCTGTTGATCTTCCTGCCGTTCCTGGTATGACTCCTTCGCACTTTATATTAGATTATGACTTGTAGTTTCTGCTTCCATTTTTTTTTCTAACTCATCATTTGTTTGTCTTGCATTCTTTCTTGCAGCTGCTATCGATTCCGACGTCACCATTGCTATGATGCCGGACATTCCTGCATTTGAACACTTAGATTATTTTGGTCAGAGCGTGTTGAAGGGCCTGCTGTCTAGCCTTGCGAAGGCGTTGGCCGATCCATAAGAATGGCATATGCTGGGCGCTGGCATGAAAGGGCTGGAAGCTTGTGTCGGAGTAGTTGGGTCTGATGCGCTCGTGGTTGTCAATCACATCTCTGCGTTCGAAAGCTCCCTCGCAAACATGGCGGCTGCAGAGCGCGTCGAGCCCGATCCTGCTATCGAGGAGAAGCGGAGAATTGCGGAGTCTTTGGGACCTGCAGTGGAACGCCACGCGCAGTCTAGGGCGAACGCACGAGAATCCCTACAAAATAATAAGATACAGTATGAAGGGTGCTTGGGCCGTATAGCTGAAATCGACGCTGAGATTGAGCGTCTACAAGCGGAGAAGATCACCGTGAGCTTCGAAGCTGCCCGTCTCGAGTCAGTAGTTACTCAGGGTCAGATAACGGTCACGCGGCTCGAGAGTGAGGGCGAAGCAGCGCGCAAGCAGTTGGAGGATTTGACTGCTGAACTTCAACATGTTCCTGATCCTGCGAAGGTGTTATCTGCAGCAAAGTCAGCGATGGAAACTGCCAGGGTGGCCGTGATCAGGCTGATATCGGGATGTTTGGAGAAGCTTTGATCTTTCGCTCCCGATGCTCTCCTTCTTGACTTCAAAAATGTATAGAAATGATCGTAGGATCTTACCTTTAGAAAATTTTGTAGTTGGTGTAAGAGATACTTACCTTTTGACCATTCATGTATACGACGTCGGAAAAGATGTCAATCAAACTTTTGTTAAATGAAATGACAATAGCAGTTACTTTTCTATCGTGTTATGTTTGTGTGATGTGTTTTAAAATGGTTTGCAATAATAGCAATAATAATCGCAATTCTAGCAAGTGATGAATGTAGAATGAAATGAAAAGAGTAATACTTCCCTTTGTCGTCGATTTCGGGAGTGTCCAGGGTTTCTGAACTCGGGATATGCTCGTGTCGCAGACGAATGGTCCTTCTTAGTTATTTCTCCATAGCAAGGGCAAAGAAGACCTGCAAGAATACAAAATAACTGATTAGCTTTTGTAACTACAGGCTTATCTACTGTATTATACTCCATTTCATTCTCCGTTTCTATCCTTACTTATTACATTCCCTCTCTTGGGGAGTTTACATTTCTCATATTCATGTAAAGGAAAGTAACAGGTTGACTGTTAGGGGTAATATTTCTTCAGGAATCGGCCATTAATTGCGAAACCGGCTCCACCACTGTCAAAATTCACTAAACGGTAGGCCCCGTTGGAGTAAACTTCTTCTATGATGCATATCGGGTCCCACTTAGGGTCGAACTTGCTCTTTGTAGTGTGCGCGGCTGCCGGTCGCTTCATTACGAGTACCAAGTCACCCTTCTTGAAGGATCTACCCCTGACTCGTTTATCATATGCTGTTGAGATATGCTTCTGGTACATCTCTAGCCGTTGTTGTGCCGCGAGTCTTTTCTCGTCCAAGGCATCGAGCTCGACCATCCTGAGCTCAGCATTACGTTCATCTGTCAAGGAGTTCCGAAGTGCTACTCGTAGGGACTCGACCTGAACTTCCATAGGGATGATGGCCTCCGTGCCATATACTAGTGAATAGGGAGTAGCCCGTGTTGCTGTGCAGTGCGTAGTACGATATGCCCAGCGTGATTCGGGCAACCGTTTGTCCCAATCTTTCTTATTCTCTGCCACCGTTTTCTTCAGAATCTTCAAGATGGTTTTGTTGAACGCCTCAGCAAGTCCGTTTGCAGGAGGATAATAGGGTGTTGAGTAGCAATGCTTGATCTTGAACTTGGCACACAGCTTGTCGATCACAGCATTTCGGAAGGGCGTGCCATTATCCGTGACGATCCGATCGGGAATACCATGTCTATAGATGATGGTGTTCCGGATGAAACCCTCCACTTGTTTAGCTTTCACGTTCTTTAGGGCCACAGCCTCAGCCCACTTAGAGAAATAATCTGTTGCCGCCAGTATGTACTGGTGCCCTTGAGAGGAAGAGGGGTTAATGGGGCCTATCACATCCATACTCCAGGCCGCAAAAGGCCAAGACATCACTGACTGATGCAGTTCTTCTGGAGGTATATGTATGATGTCAGCATGTATCTGACACTGATGGCATTTTCTGACGTAGTCCATCGCATCTTTCACCCTGGTGGGCCAATAATAGCCCATATGCCGCACTCGATGATGTAGGTTCCGTCCGCCTTGATGGGCACCACATTCTCCTCCGTGCGCCTCTCTCAGCGTATCATGAATTTCTTCTTGGGCCAGGCATCTTGACAGCGTTCCATCGCTGGAGCGTCGATACAGTATTCCTTCTAAGAGAACGAACGAGCTGGCACGCCTTCTGACTTGAGTGCGCATCTACGGATCCTCGGGTAAGAACCCATACTTCAAGTAATCAGAGAATGGTCTTCTCCAATCTTCTTCTTCTATGATCTCAAAGCAATGTACAGGGCTTGCACTCGTGACATCCTCGGCTGCTGTGAGTGATGGCAATATTCTCCTTTCTTCTATGGTGACTTGAAGTGGGCTGCCCCCTGGGTGCACGAGAGCCGCGGCCAGGTTAGCCAATGCGTCTGCTTGAGAATTTTCAGCTCTTGGGACGTGCGACACCGTACCGTCTTGAAAATGATCGAATAGGGCTTGGGCCTGATGGCAAAGAGATGACAGCTCCGGCTTGCGGACTTCATATTCTGTCATAAGCTGTCCCACAACTAACCGAGAATCACCGTATACCTGTAGTGATCGGATTCGCATGTCTCGTGCCAACTGTAACCCAATGATGAGGGCCTGATACTCTGCCTCGTTGTTTGTGCATGACGGCACTATTGTGAATGAGTAGGGCAACAAGTCGCCTTGAGGACTGATGAAGATCACACCGGCCCCTGATCCTGCAGCTCTGGAGGCTCCGTCGAAATACATCCGCCACTGCTTCGCGACCCTTACCATCATGGCCTGGTCGTCGGGAAGATCACATTCCATTTCCATGTTATCCGGTATCGGGTGAGCTGCTAGAAAATCGGCTATCGCCTGCCCTTTAACAGCTCGAGACGGCAGATACGTAATGTCGAACTCGGATAGCAGTAGAGCCCATTTGGCTAATCGCCCTGACAACATAGGTCGGTTCATCAGGAACTTGATAGGATCTGCTCTGGAGATCAATGTAATCTGATATGACAGACAGTAATGCCTCAACTTCTTCATAGCGAATATCAAGGCCAGGCATATCTTCTCTATCGGTGAGTAATTAAACTCAGCATCGACGAGCGTGCGGCTCAAATAATACAGAGCATTCTCTTTCCCTTCTTCATTCTTCTGGGCGAGCAGTGCCCCCAGTGAGTTCTCTCCCACTGCTACATACAGTATCAGAGGCTTTCCCTCGATTGGCGCTGCGAGAACTGGAGCTTTCCCGAGTAACTCTTTGAGGGAATCGAAGGCTTTCTGGCACGCTTCGTCCCACTCGAAGCGGACGTCTTTCTTGTTCAACCGAGAGAAAGGCTGGCAACGACCTGACAGGTTCGAGATGAACCGCCGCAAGTAAGCAATTCTCCCTTGGAAGCTCTTCAGCTCTTTCAGATTCTTCAGAGGAGGCATTTCTCGGATCGCCTTGATCTTCGCGGGGTCAATCTCGATTCCCCGATGCCTGACCACAAAGCCAAGGAATTTTCCGGAGGACACCCCAGAGGCGCACTTCAACGGGTTCATGCGGAGGCTCTTCTTCCTCAACCTCTGAAATACTAGCTTCAAATGTTCGCGATGCTGTTGATGTCCGTCGGACCTCACTACCAGATCATCGACGTAGCATTCCACATGCTTGTGCATCATGTCTTGGAAGATTACCTGCATCGCTCTCTGATACGTGGCGCCTGCATTTTTTAGCCCAAACGGCATCACCCGATAACAGAATATGTCGAGAGATGTGCGGAAGGCAGTGGACTCTTCGTCTTCTGGAGCCATTCGGATCTGATTATACCCTGAGTAGCCGTCCATAAAGGACATCGTTGTATATGCTGATGTGCTATCGATCAGAAGCTTTGGGATGGGTAGAGGAAAGTCATCTTTGGGACAAGCTTCATTCAGGTTGCGAAAATCAACGCACACCCGGATCTGGCCACTCTTCTTCTTTACAGGTACTATGTTTGAGATCCATTTGGGATACTGAACTTCCCTGATAAACCCGGCCTGAAGCAGCTTCTTCACCTCTTCCTCTATCTTCGGGACGATGTCAGGATGGAAGCGTCTCTGTGGCTGTTTGACCGACCACTTCTCCTTCGCGATATTCAACCTGTGCATTGCGATTGCCAGGTTCAGTCCTGGCATTTCAGAATAGGTCCATGCGAACACGTCTCTGTTCTCTTTCAGGAGTTGAATGTAGCTCTCCCTCTCTTCTTCTGGAATGTTCTTACTGATATAAGTATTCTTCGGTTCTTCGTTGGTCCCCAGATTGACTTCTTGTAGCTCATCTATCGTGGGCTGACCTCCATCTTCGATCTGCTCTGGTGCGGCACTCGGCTGTATGACTTCATTCGGTCCAGCGGGCCTCACCTCTTCCACGGGACTAATTGTCACCATGTTAATATGCCTGATCTCACATTCTGCCCCCAGGGCTTCTTTTCCTCTGTATACCTTCGTCTTTACTTCGAAGGGTGCTAGCATGCCTTTCCGAGCTGGCGGTTCTGAACAGATGAACCCCATATTTCTCATGATGTTTCTACTGGCCTTGCTATATCTTTCTTCTTCAATGGGCGGTGTCTCTACCGGTGTTCTCTTCGCGTTCTCTTCGATCTACAATGGGTTGTGGAGTCCAGCCTGAAACCTTATCTCATGCCTGGCTCCCATTGTAGGCGGCACGCAGAACTGGCTCGGAGCTTTAGGGAAGGGACGAATCCTCTCAACTTTGGTACCGGCATATTGAAGCTAGACTGCAACACGCTCATCTGTTGGCTTGTCATCTGTTTCAACACTGACTGCCCTTCCTTCCGGAGGTGCTTCGGGATCAGGTAAAACTTCTTCCTTTGCAACGGATTTCCTCTGTGAGCCCTTGTCGCTTCAGCGACCACTCGCGGAGCTTCGTCCGCTTGTCTTGGACTCTCGCCCTGGGGTTCCGCCCCCTGTGCCACCTTTGTCGGTTTGTTGGCTCTTCTGGCAATCTCGGCTCCATCGCTCTCCTGATAGTATTGTGCATCTGCTAGAAAAGATTCAGTGACGGAGTATGGCCTCGGGTCTGCCGCCACTCTATACTGGACGCCATCTCTATTGTACTTGAAGCATTGGTGGTATGTCGAGGGAATAATGCCGTATTGATGCAGCCATGGTCGTCCCAACAAGATATTGTACGTCGTCATCGCATCGATCACCTGACAGGTGACTTTGGTGCTCAATTCTTCTATTTCCAGCATGACAGTAATGGACCCTAGGACACGCTGACCGTCCTGATTGAACCCTTGGATAACCATGGCGCTTGGGCGAAGTGCTGTCTGTCTGAAACCCAACTGCTGCAATGTCTTCAGAGACATAATATTCACAGCAGATCTGTCGTCTAACATGCATCTTCGGACCTCTATGTCTCGGATAAGACCTGTCACCATTAACGGGCGGTTGTGGTCCGTTAGGCTGATTGTTCTGTCTTCTTCAGAGAATGTGATCATAGACGATCGGTCAATCTGCATGACCTGTTCTACGGGTCGCTCCTCGGTTCCCGTTATCCTCATTCCTTCCATTTCTGACTCGATCTCTGTTATCATGACCTCACGAGCTTCTTGATCGAGCAACGCGTTGAGCAACATTTCCCGATATTTCTTCGAAAGGCACAAGGCGTCGTAGATGCTGAGTCGGGCAGGAACTTTCTTCAGATGAGACACCACATCATAAATCACCGGTGCCTTATCTCGAGTGTGATCTTATTGGTCAGCTGCTGGCTCATTGACTGCTTCTACCGGTTCTTTTTCTCGAGGTGTCTCTGATGGCTCACCTATGACCGCATTCGTCCTTCTAGGGTCTGGTCGCCTCGGAAATTCTCTCTGTACGACCTGCTTTCCGGACCGCAGAGCCACTACATTGACTTCTCCTTTATCTAGGACTTGGTCCTTGTCACTGGCCCCTGATTGAGCGACCACTGAAACCATGGCACACTGAACGGGCTGCGCACGTGGCTGTTCTTGTCCAACATTTCTTCTTCTTATTCTGTTCTTCATCTTCCTCTCTTTCTTCAAGTGTCTTCTTTTGTTCTCTAGCCTCTTCTTGCTGCTCACAAGTGTCCATGGCTCTTCCGGTTCTGGGAATGGATTCGCCGATGGAATTTGAACTGGCACAGGGAGGGCAGACACCACTGTCGCAGTGTTCTGGCTCGCCTCTTCCGCCTTCATATTGATGGTGCCATCGTTGATCATCCGTTGAATCTTGCCTTTTAGGACAAAGCAGTCTTCAGTCTTGTGGGTGGTCACACGATGATACCTGAAGTAGCTGGGATGATCGACCATCTTCGCTTCCTCCGGGCGTGTGCATTCTGGCAGTCTTATTAACCTCTCTTCGACCAGCTGTTCCATGATCGGAACCAGATCCTCCATGTCGAAGGTATAAGACCCGTTTTCTTGATTACGCTCTTATATCGTGAGATGTCGCGGCCTCTGAAAACTCTTGCCTTTGTCTTGAATCGTGGTTACTGGTCTGGCCTCGACTCTACGCTCGGTGTTTGGCCGTTTCCTGTCATTCGAACCCTTTCCTTTATCAACATAGTTAGATGTTATCATCCTTCCGGCTTCTCTCCGCGGCTTCTCTGCCTTGAACTGTGCTCTGCACGCGGCTCCTTCCACCAGGTGGGCTTTTGTAGCTAGGTCTCGAAACGTCGAGAAGTTGTGTCCAGATAAGCCAAATGAGATCATCGCATCCATGGCCTGCGTGCACATCTTGACCTGCTCAGATTCACTGGGCAGTTCCCGGCACTGTGCTGCTATGGTCCCCCACCTGTCGATGAACTTCTCGATCGACTCTCCCTGCCTTTGACGAACCAAGGCTAAATCTGTCAGTGAGACTTCTCGCTCAGTAGAGAAGAATTTGGAAATGAACAGGTCCTGCATCTGCTCCCAGGATTTGACTGACCCTGCGGGCAGTGACATGTACCACTGGAATGCCTTGCTCGTGAGCGTCGAGCCAAACAATCTTAGACAGTACTGGGGAATTGTCGATAGGTTGCCCATCATTGTCATGAATTGAGCCATGTGTTCCTCCGGCGATCCTCTGCCATCAAATCTGGGGAAGTCCGGACGCTTGAAATTGCTGGGAAATGGGAGATCGTGGACCTCGGGTAAGTACGGCACCCGGTATACATATTTCCCTCTCTTCTCCTTTTCTCTTTCCTGACGCATCAGGTCAGCAACTGTCTGGGACAATTCTTCTCTCGTGGCTTGAGACGGCAGTGGCGGTACACGTCCGAACACAACGTTTCTCGGGCGAGCTTGTGGTTCGGTGGTGGCTGGTTCTCCTGCTGCCCCCTGGCATTCCTCCACGGACTGTCGAGTGGGTACAGCTGGGCTTCTGTTTGCCCCCTAGGCAACTAGAGCCAACAGTGCTTCTTTCATCTCTCTCATTTCTCTGGCCGTGTCCTCTTGGACCTGGATAATCTCATCTATCTGTTCTTGGATTGGAGGCAGCTCTGGGTATCGCTCACTCGCCTCTCCTTTGGTGACCTACACCATCATTACTTGCGCTCGCTGCGGCCTCATCTTGATCACGGCAGCTTCAGTAGGGATTGTCTTCATCGTCGTCTTAGTCGACTGTCGAATAGCGGATCTGTTCGGTATCTTCGCTTGCGATGTTGTCTTCGGTATCGCTGGGAAGTCGATATCGGCGAAGGAGAACTCTGGCCTGGCTGACACGGTAGTTCTGCCAGGGTTGTGGGCGTCACCCCTGTAGACTGGCTTCCACTGTCTCTTTGTTCTGCTCTGCACCCTTGTTGTCTTCTCTGTCTCAACTGGAATAATCTTCTTGTTCTCAGTCTTCTTGACGGTCTTGCGCTTCTGCACAATCTGCCATCCAGCTTCAGAGGTTGCTGCCAGATGGGGGAAGTAAAATCCTCCGGATGCTAAGAAGATCATTGTGGACGCCATTTGGTTAATTCTTTTCTGTCTTTCTGTTCCTTTCTCTGTCTCTCTCTGTCTTTCTCTCTCTCTCTGCACAGTCATACACGCATTAGAATATTCCGCGCGCTTGGGAAAGAGAGGGGACGCGACCTTACCAATCGTGGTATGGCTCGACAGCGGGTAGACAGAAACATACAAGTATGAACTACATGCATGCTATGCAAAGCTTCAAAATTCTTTTGCCTTAAAGATGAAGGGAAGAACGTTCCCGTTGAGAGTCGCCAGTTTGACGCCCGTGAAGGCGCCGAACATTTCTCCATGCGGTAACCTTTCCCATGTACACATTAGTGTCTGCAAATGATTTATCGCAGAATGTCTATTTACTCAGAAATAACCAGAGATTCTGGTATTGAATACTCCCCAGCAGAGTCGCCAGTTTGTTAGAACGCTTTTTAGAAAAAGGGGAAAGATCAGAACTACTCGTCAGCAGTCCTTTCTTTCTTTTTTTCATGTTTCTTTTATTCTGGGGGAATTCTGAGTATTGAGACATTCATAGACAATCATAAGCAATCACAAAGTGTACACAAGAGAGAGATATCGCAAGGCGAATTTTATTCCAGAGATTCTGAGATCTTTTACATTCCAGGCTGTGATACTGGTCACGAGCCTTTAATTACATCAACGGTTGATCACCCTTGATTGGAAGGCAAAAGACTAATCCGCCGGGGATTATGGTCTTGAGTTCATGGTCGTGTAGACCTTTGTTTTCTTGTTATGGACTGAGCCACATTTGTTAGACACGCCGGATGTCTATGTCCCATTTTCTTTCGGTATGTCCGGGTTGAGAGACTATCAGGATTCGAGTGGTGCAACTCGGGGCCCGCGCCTGTTACTGTGAACAGGTGACCGCTGGAATACACAAACCTCGAATGTTGGTCGGCATGACCCAAGGCCCGCGCCCGTACTTTTATGACGGGTGACCTTAGGAAAGCACTCCGCAACGTTCCCGAACGAGGGTTTTAATCGAGTGGTGCAACTCGGGGCCCGCGCCTGTTACTGTGAACAGGTGACCGCTGGAATACACGAACCTCGAATGTTGGTCGGCATAACCTAAAGCCCGCACCCGTATTTTTATGACGGGTGACCTTAGGAAAGCAATCCGCAACTACCTCATCAGCTCAACCAACGGACCCGTTGTCGATGGGTAGGGCATCGACGGTCTTTTTCATAGTGGCAGTCCATAGCAAGACGTTTCAAGCTTAGTTAGAACTCTTTGTTTGTGGTTTCTTGTGGTAACCATAACCCCTTAGGTTTAGCCTCGGACCTTTATCCGGGATGAATAGAGCTTTGCACAGTAAAGTAAATGTATTTCTTCTGGAGTCGGGCGACTCGTCTTCGAGAACACTCTTTCTTCTGAGTATTTTTAATGATCTGTTTGGGATCAAGTAGGCTTTATCAAGCCAAGATCTTTTGAGGATTCAAATTCAATGGGCTGGATCAGCTATCTCCGATGCCTGTAAGTGGCTAAGTATAATGTCCGATGGGTACCCACATACGCCAATTTCTTATGAATAATGGGGATCGGTGCCCCGTGAATGCTTGAACCGGTTGTTGGATAGCCTGAGTACTTCAGCTTTGCCTCGGCGTCTTCGAGATCGCAGTTGATTTCAACTGGCATTAGTCAATTTTCAAGCCAACAGGGCACTTCCCAGGGCTGAAAATGACTGAGTAGTGGACCTGTTCGCGGTCTGATTAGAGAGAGTAGAGAGTATTATCGAAACCGTCCCTGAACAGGGATGGATTACGTCCACGAAGATCGCTGTGCGATCGCGTTTCGATTTGCTTAGCAAAAGTCAATTTTCGGGCCAACAGGGCACTTCCCAAGGCTAAAAATGACTAAATAATGGACCTGTGTGCGGTCTAATCAGGGAAATCGATGAATATTATCGATGACCATCTTTGAACAGGGATGGATTACGTCCACGAAGATCGCGGTGCGATCGTATTTCAATTTGTTTAGCAGAAGTCGATTTTCGGGCCGACAGGGCACTTCCCAGGGCTAAAAATGACTAAGTAGTGGACCTGCTTACGGTCCGATCAGGAAAATCGGTGAGTATTCCTGATGACCGTCTTTGAACAGGGGTGGATTATGTCCACGAAGATCGCGGTGCGATTGCATTTCAATTTGCTTAGCAAAAGTCAATTTCCGGGCCAACAGGGCACTTCCCAAGGCTGGAAATGACTAAGTAGTGGACCTGCCGATCACTTGATTAGGGTATTCGAGGGTCCTGAGATCGGATAACCTTGTCGCGGTGCATGATTATGGTGTATCATGTCATGTAGAAGAAAAGCTTCCCTCTTGGGCTCGGTCCAATTCCGCTCGATTCTTCTTGTTTTCGGCCGTTTTCGGCTCTTTCGGAAGGATTTCCGGGGCTGCCAAATTGGCTAAGTGTTGGTTATTTT
The DNA here is from genome assembly GCA_003013855.2 of Liriodendron chinense. NCBI lineage: Eukaryota > Viridiplantae > Streptophyta > Magnoliopsida > Magnoliales > Magnoliaceae > Liriodendron > Liriodendron chinense. Next base: position 283,073 of record ML058423.1, read on the forward strand.
GGACCAAAACACTGATTTGGGCCATTTATCATTGACCGTTGGAGAATCTGATCCGGTGGATGGATAGATCTCATCGAGACGCATCCGGCGGAAGTGATTTCATCAAAATCGGATTCCGGACGAAGGCGGGGCACACGATCGAAGGTCCACCCCTCCCATCAGCGTCCAGGCGCATGGAGGGGGAAATATGCAGGTGCATGTGAGGGTGACATGGCTGCCAAGCGCATGTGGTTAGAGGCCAGGCGCATGTCCCATCTCCCGGGCGCATGTGAAGTGTTTTTTATGAAAAATCAGATGGAGAAGAGGTGTTCCGGGCGCATGTGGCAATGCACATGCGCCTGGACTCAAAGAGTGGGCGCATGTCCCTCCTGGACTTCGCAGATTTTCAGAATTTTCCGGTGGGAAAAGCCGGCGCATGTGGGGGATATGCCGGTGCATGTGCCCAGCACTTAGAAAATTTCAGAATTTTCTTCCTGAACTTGGGATTCCGGCGAGGAAATCCCTTTCCGGCGAGGGTTTCCGGTGAGGAAATCCACTCCGGCCAAGGCATCCGGCGAGGGGAGAGAAAGCAAGCGCATGTGGTGCTTACATCACTCTGAGGTCGGCAGGAGATGATTTCGTGCCGATGTAATGAGGTGACTTCACTATTTATAGGAGGGAAATCGGGTTCGGGTCTACCCGACGGGTATTTCCCGGCGCATGTGCCAGAAACAATGTCAAGCGCATGTTGGAATAATGCACCGGGCGCATGTGGTGGATCCGGGCGCATGTGCTTCACCGGCGCATTTCCCGGCGCTTTTCGAAAAAGTGTTCGGATCACTTCCTTTCACTACTAGGGTGCAAGCGCATGTGGTTAGAGGCTAGGCGCATGTCCTTTGCCGGCGCTTTCCCACTACTTAGCCAGATTTTCAGGATTCCAGCACTTAGAAAATTTCAGCATTTCAGCTCCGACGGGGGACCTCCAAAGGACAGCTACCTTTTCTAGACATGCACTCACTGTTGCCAAGCCACTTCTAAGCTATGATTAACCTCCTGAATGAACGGGGTGGGGTGTGGAATTCCAGATGTTGCTAATTTTGGTACTTCCTTCCTAATTTGGAGCCTCCGGGTCAGCTTGTCGTATAGGAACGTTGTTCCGGGGAGCGCGCGCATGGAAATATTCATCGTAATGACTTCAAACTTGCTATTTAAGGGTTTTGGGGCACTCCGAATCATTTGGCGGTGAAGCACATATCCAGTTCCGCTCTGAAATGGTAGCTGTAGGCTTACGGACCCTTTTTGTCAGTTCCGGGCAGGGACGAAACGTATTTCGAGGTGCGCAAGTAAAAATATGCACCGGATGACTTCAAAACTTGTAGGTTAAGGGTTTTAGGACATTTCAGATCATTTGGCGGTGAAGCGCATGTCCAGTTCCACTCTGAAATGGTAGCTGTAGGCTTACGGACCCTTTTTGTCAGTTTCGGGCAGGGACGAAACGCATTTCGAGGTGCGCAGGTAAAAATATGCACCGGATGACTTCGAAACTTGCAGGTTAAGGGTTTTAGGACATTTCAGATCGTTTGGCGGCGTAGCGCATGTCCAGTTCCGCTTCGAAATGCTGTTTACGAATTTTGATCTCTACCAAGCGATCAGGGTTGTGCTGGCGTTTTCGGGGCTCTCCTGGCCTCGAAACTTATCTAAATCATTGCCACTAGACCATGGGATGTTGTTTTATAATGGGTGCAAATTTGAGCCCCAACAATGCCCTAACAGTCAAAGACTTCAAGATGTTGAATTGGGGTAAGAGACATCATATTTCGATGGGACAATCCTCCTAACTTTTGGTAACGCTCGCATGCTTTGTAAAACTCGTGGGTGTCCTTAAATAAAGTGGGCCAATAAAAGCCACACTGTAGAATTTTAGCAGTGGTTTTCTTGGTGGAAAAATGACCACCACGCGATTGATTATGATAAAAGGAGATGACGGAATTATGTTCATCACAGGGACACATCTCCTAATTATTTGATCTGGGCAATATTTAAAAAGTAAAGGTTCATACTAAAAAATTCTGCGCACTTCCCTTAGAAATTTTCGTTTGTCTTGCGCAGTCTAATGAATCGGCATCGCACCTGTGGAAAGATAATTGGCTATGTCAGCGTACCATGGTGGATGCATAGCAACAAGGAGTTGCTTATTAGGGAATGAATCCTCAATAGGTGACTCGTCAATGAAATTAGGTAAGACTAGATGCGATAAATGATCCGCCACCACATTCTCTACTCCCTTCTTGTCCTTGATCTCCAAATTGAATTCTTGAAGGAGTAGGATCCATCTAAGTAAACAGGGCTTGGCATCCTTCTTAGAAAGAAGGTGTTTCAATGCCGCATGATCAGTGTAAACAATGACCTTGGATCCTATTAAGTAAGGCCTGAATTTGTCCAAGGCAAAAAAGACGGTTAAGAGCTCCTTTTTCGTAGTCGAGTAATTTCCTTGGGCGGGATTCAAGGTCCTACTCACATAGTAGATAACGTGGGGCTTCTTATCCTTCTTTTGGCCTAGCACCGCCCCAATAGCATAATCGATCGCATCTCACATCAACTCAAAAGGTACAGACCAATCCGATGGTTGCATGATAGGAGCGGTTGTCAACATGTCTTTTAGCTTTGAAAAAGCTAATTGACATTTGGCACTCCACTCAAATTGGTTCTCCTTTTAGAGAAGGTTACATAAGGGCCTTGAGATATGACTGAAATCCTTTATGAACCTTCTATAAAAGCCGACGTGTCCAAGGAAGGACTGCACATCGTGTATACTTTTGGGTGGTGGTAGATTGGAAATTATATCGATTTTGGCCCGGTCTAACTCTATTCCATTAGACGAGATGATATGTCTAAGGACTATTCTTCTCTGTACCATAAAGTGGCACTTTTCCCAGTTTAAAATGAGGTTCTTCTCCTCGCACCTTGTCAAGACCAACTTCAAGTGTTTTAGGCGCTCCTCGAAAGTACAACCGAAAACAGAGAAATCGTCCATGAATACCTCAATAAACTCACCCACCATGTCTGAGAAAATACTCAACATGCATCGTTGGAATGTGGCAGGTGCATTACATAATCTGAATGGCATCCTTCGATATGCGAAGGTGCCAAATGGGCATGTAAAGGTGGTTTTCTCTTGATCTTCAGGGGCTATCTCAATTTGATTGTAATCGGAATAGCCATCTTGGAAGCAATAATAGGAGTGACCTGCTAACCTCTCCAAAATTTAATCCATGAATGGGAGAGGGAAGTGGTCCTTCCTAGTGATCGTATTTAGCTTCCGATAATCTATGCACATACGACAACCGGTGGTCACTCTGGTCGGTATAAGCTCATTGTTGGCGTTTTCTACTATGGTAATACCGGACTTCTTAGGGACAACTTGGGCAGGACTCACCCATTGACTATTCGAGATGGGGTAGATGATACCCACATCTAGTAGCTTTACCACCTCAGCTTTGACAACCTCCATCATATTTGGATTTAACCTCCTTTGAGGTTGTCTAATTATTTTTGCATTCTCTTCGAGGTGTATACGGTGAGTACATAACGAAGCAACTATCCCTTTGAGGTCCGCTATTGTCCATCCTATGGCTCCCCTATGTTCTTTGAGTAGCTGAATCAACTTGAGCTCTTGGTCTTTTTCTAGGTGAGAGGCGATGACTACCGGGAACGTTTCTTCTTGACCCAAATATACATATTTCAACTCGAATGGCAATTGTTTAAGGTCAAGCTTCGGTGGTTTGATGTTAGACGGTAGAGGCCTTGATGTGGTAGGTGACAATCTTTCAAAATGGGGCCTCCACCAACTAGTACCAACAACCGGTTTCTCAATATTTAATGCTTGCACAATTTCATTAATAATGGGGTCTTTGGAATCCTTGAAATATGCCAAGCATGTCTCCAAGCTTTCTAGTGATTCAAGTTGGAGGAGCTCTTCTTCTTCAAAAGATTCGAGCATGTTTACCTTGAAGAGCTCATCATCATTATCCCTATGCCTTTTGCCCAAATGGAGCACATTCACCTCCAATGTTATGTTTCCAAAGGACAAATGCATTACCCCATTCTGGCAATTGACAATTGCGTTTGATGTAGCAAGGAATGGGCGGCCTAAAATCACCGGTATTTGAGTGCTAGCATCTATAACCGGTTGCGTGTCCAAGATGATAAAATCCACTGGGTAGTAGAATTTGTCAACTTGGACTAGAACATCCTCAACTATCCCTCTCGGTACACGAATAGATCTATCAGTGAGTTGTAATGTGATTTTGGTGAGTTTTAATTCACCAAGACCCAATTGCTCGTATACTGAGTACGGGATCAAGTTTATGCTTGCCCCCAAGTCTAGCAATGCACGTTCAATCCGATAGTCACTAATGATGCATGAAATTGTGGGACTACCGGGGTCCTTGAATTTTAAGAGGGTCTTTTGAGTGAGAATGACACTTACTTGCTCATTTAAAAAGGTCTTTTATTACACATTATATTTGCGTTTGGTTGTGCATAAGTCTTTTAGAAACTTGGCATAAGAGGGGATTTGTTTAATGGAATCAAGCAATGGAATGTTGATCTTGACTTGTCTGAAAATCTCTAGAATATCATGAGAGTTTGGAAGAGATTTTGGAGCAACCAATCTCGAAGGGAATGGTGCTCGGGGCTTATAAATGCGTTTCGTTTCTTGTGGGGCTGAGTTAGATTCGTCGTCATCCTCAGAATTTACTGGATCATTAGGCTTGTCGGCCTTCGCCGGAATGGATTTGTCAATTTACTTACCACTTTTAAGAGTGGTGATGGATTTTGCTTGCTCCACATGTTGGTTGGTAAAATTATGGATGCTTAATTCATGTACTTGTTTTGGATTGGGCTGAGGTTGGGCCGGAAAGGTCCCTTCCCTAGCATTCAAGCGTCCCTCAAACTTCATCAATCGAGATTTTAAGCTCTTGGAACATTTGTTAGTTCGTTTGATTTATTTGCGTTTGCCCTTGCATAAACGCCTTTAAAGTATCCTCCATTGAAAGTTAAGGTGGGGACATGTTTTACATGGGTGGCCCTCCTTGAGAGTTGGTAGGATTTCCTGTGGGATTATTCTTCCAACTGAAATTTGAGTGGTTCTTCCAAGTAGAGTTATACATGTTACCCACCAATCCATTAAAAGGCCGTTGATAACCATATGTGGCATTTGCATGTTCTTGTAACACCTCTTAAAATATAGAAATTGTAGGACAATCTTGCATAGCATGTATATTAGTGGCACAAATTCCACACATGTTCTCAATATCTTCATTGGACTTTGAAACTCCACTCTTACTAAGTTTCATGGCCTCGATCTTCCTTGTGAGGCTGGCTATCTTTGCATTCACATTATATTCTTCTTTAAGAATATAGATGCCTCCTTTCTCCTTTTGTTGAGGAGGCTTGAGATTACTATATTTGTCCGAGGTATCCCATGATTGGGCATTCTCGGCCAACATATCCAAGTAACTCCAAGCTTCATCTGGATTTTTACTCATAAACTTGCCGTTGCACATCATGTCTACGAATTGACGCATGTTGGAACTTAATCCATCTTTGAAGAAGTTTATGATTCGCCAGCTTTCGTAGCCGTGATGTGGGCAAGCAAGTAGGAGGTCCTTAAACCTTTCCCAACATTGGAAGAATGACTCATTCTCTTTAACCGAAAAGTTCATTATGGCTCTTCGAAGGGTGTTTGTTTTATGAGCCGGGAATAACTTTTTCAAGAATTCCCGGGTCATCTCATTCCATGACCCTATCAAGTGTGGTTTAAGAGAGTGAAGCCAACTCTTAGCTCTTTCTTTCAATGAAAAGGGAAAAAGTTTAAGTTTAATGGTATCTTCTGAAACATTAGTGTATTGCAAAGTAGCCACCACTTCTTCAAATTCCTTTAAGTATAGGTATGGGCTCTTAGAGTCTAGACAATGGAACTTTGGCAAAAGTTGAATCACACCCGACTTTATATCAATCTTTCCCCTACTTGGTGGTAAAACCATGCATGAGGGTGTAGTTGTACGGGCCGGTTGTAGGTAGTCCCGTAAAGATCTCATTGGAGGAACATTGTGTACCTCATTCTCTCTTACTCCCTCTTGATTTGCATTCGTAGTTGGAGTAAGGGGGAGGATTCCTTAAAGGTGTTTGATCCATACTCCCCAAACTATCACAAAGCTCTTAGTATTTTTGGGCTCATCTATGGACTGATAATGGTCCAACTAGACGACCTTCGGATTGGAGACGATTGGTGTGGTCACGTTCCCAACGGGACAAAAACAACACAACAAATCCTAAGTCCTAAACAGAATTTAACAAAAATCTGAAAAATCGAAAAATCTGTAAAAAACACTAAGTTAGAAGGATATTACCTGATTCGTTTGAAGTATGGAAGAATTCCTACAAAACAAAACAACTTGTTAGTCCTAGGAAATCAGAAAATTTATCTACTTCTACTTCTACTTCTACAACCACTAAAACAATCTAGAACCATTTATCTAAATTCCTCGGCAATGGCACCAAAAACCTGTTCTCTTACCACAAGTGCAAGGCTGTGATGTAGTAATAATTCTTGTTAAGACCGAGGTCGATCCACAGGGAATTAGAAAACCAATTCGAAACTATTCCAGCAACTTGAATTGAAATAATTTAGAAACTCAATTAAGAAATCTAACTCAAAATAGTAACTTAGGAAATTCACTAATTTAAAGGAACTAAGGCTTTCAAGGATCCACTTGTAGCAATCCCATGTCAATCCAATCAATCCAAGCATAAAACACAACTAGATTCGAAGTTCTATCTCTTATCTAGTTGAAAGATAAAGCATTAAAAACACATTTAATCCCACTTAAGTTAAACTTCCAAGTTCTAGTCCTTTTCAATCATATAGTATTCAAAATCATAGCCTTCGGAGTAACAGCCATGCCTATGGACTATGGCATGCTCAAGGGTTACCATAATTCGAATCTAATCAAGCCAAATATGATAATCTCAGAGAATTGCAAGGAATCCATGTCCGAAGCACATGAACTCTCATAAAACTTCTAAAAATATCAATTTTATTCGAACTAGAATAATAAAAATACAAACTAAAAGAGAAAATACTTGAATCAAACTGAACTAAACATGAAATTGGCTACAAGCTTCACCTCTCAGCCCTAGCTGAGAGATTCTAGCCGAGCATTGTCATACTACAACTAGAACTCAATGAAAAAGACATAAAAACTAGAAAAACTGGAATCGACGGAGTTGTAGATGCTCCACGGTGCTCTCCTTCACTTCTCATGACCTCCAATCTCTTCTAGGATACCTTTAGACGAAGCCCTAGGTCCCCTTTTATAGAATAATGCAGAAGATTCCAGATTGCGCAAGAAATCATGGAGCTACGCAGAGAAAATCGGAGCTTGTAGGACAAGCTCTGTTATGTAGACAATCGGTCGGACGATCGGTCTGAGCTCCTGGATGACCGGTCTGATGACTGGTTGTAAAACAGCAAAACAGTCCAGTGACTTTTTAGAATTTCCTCCCCCTCTCTCTTGAGTGCTCGACCGGTCCGACAACCAGTCTAGCTTGGTCCAGGAATATGTACAACAAAGATGGATCCCTGTTGAATTGCAGACCGATCGGACGACCGGTCCTGTGCGTTGGCAGACTGGTCGGACGACCGGTCTTTAGTGCTGTTTATTTTGCACTTCTTCTTCATTCTTTCTCTTTCTCCCTTGCTTCTTTCTTCCATCCTTTCGCACTCGGTTTCTTGATCTTCAATGTACTTAAAGTGACCTTTTTAGCCTTGAATTGTTGAAATCTCCATCTTGCTCCTACAATCACGAATCACGCATTAGATAGGTCTTTTAAACATGTAAACTATGCATATAATGTGATGTAATGGGCTAGATCATGTATAAATTGGAGGCTTAACACTGTTTGTGTTTGAATGCAATATCTTCCGATTAGATGAGAGATAAGACTTTGATTCTAATTGTGTTTATGCTTGGATGAATGGATTGGCATTAAGCTACTACAAGTGGATCCTTGGTGCTCTAGTTTCTCCTTAAATTCTCTGATTTTACCTATTTACTGTTTCTACTTAAGTTCAAAAACTCTGAATGTTCTTAATTTTTTAGATTTAAGTTATTAGAATAGTTTAAATTGGTTTACTCTTTTCCTTGTGGATCGACATCAATCTCACCAAGTTATTACTACATCGCAGCCTTGCACTTGAGGCGAGCGAACAAGTTTTTGGCGCTGTTGCCGGGGATTAGGTTAAACGGTTCTAATTTTTCTAGTAGATATATATAGAGTAGTTTTAGTTAGGTAGGATTTCCAATTTTTCAAGAAAAAGATTTTTTGATTTTTCTAGATTACTAACATTTTTTTTTTCTGTTTTGTAGGAATTTGCGGCTGACATAGATTACATTCTCGGGTATCATCTCCTCATCTCCCTTCTTTTTATTTATCCTTTTTCCTAGATTAGGGTAGTTTTCAATTCCTTATAAATTTCATTTGGCTAATTGGACCGGTAGTGCATATAAGTACCTTTTGAAAGATGAGATGTTGGATCTTGGGATTCAAAATTTTTATGATCGGAACCCCTCTAAGTATGAATATTTTTCTGAAACTCACCTCAGTGTTCGCTTCCCCAAGTGTAGGGTTGCGATGTAGTAATAATCTCGGTAAGACCGAGGTCGATCCACAGGGAAGGAAGTAAACAATTCAAATTATCCTAATAACTAGAATCAAAGAGGTTTGTGAAATTGGTTTTGAACATAAAATAGAAAATCTGATAATGAAAAGATAACTAGAGCATCAAGGATCCACTTATAGCTCTCCTTAGATGCATAATTCACTATGGTTTCTCACTTTCTCAACTAGAATCGATATTAAGATCTATCTAGTCGGATGATAGAGCTGTTAAACCTAACAATCTGTCATATGTAAGTTCAATGCATAGGATTCACTCAATGTAGGCTGAGCTGAGCATGCTCAATTGCATAGGTCATTCCCCATTCCAAAAGGTTCAGTTCACAATCATAACCATCCTCAAGTCCTGTCACAAGACAAGGCTAGATCATGATTTGAACTTGATTCAAATCACATGCACAATCCATACATATTACAGAAATTCAGAAAAGTAGAACTTTGGTAGGAAGTCCCCACATGAAGATCATAGTACTAGAGCGCACTCCAATTCCTCGGATCATACAGGTCTAGACTGATGCAAACCAATTAAGAATTTAAGTAATTCTCCCAAACATCCATGAGTCATCATAAGACTAAGAAAAACTACTTAAAGCTTGTATAAACTTCAAACCATAGTTCATAATCATGAATACCAATCTTAAAACCAATAAAACGAATTAAACAATCTAAGAAAACTATAAGGTTCACCTCTTAGTTCTAGCTAAGAGATTAGCTAATGAAAAGCATATTAAAAATAAAACTAGAACTAAGAAAAGGAAGAAAAACTAGCTGGAGGAGGCTACGAAGCCTCCTATGACTTGAACTCCTTGCTCCCCACGTCCTTGGTTTCCTTGGAATAGAAGAGAGCACCCCCTTTTATAGTGCAGCAAAAGTACCGCAACGTACAGATTTTGTTTCGCTTCGTACGGCTTAACCAATGGTCGGATTGCCTTCAAATTTGATATGTAGCTTCCTTGTAATGTGATCTTCCTCATAGATGATTTAGATTTCCAAGATTATCCTCTGAATAGGCCCACCAATCATATCACCGACCGCCTCTCAAAATCGCGCACTTCGGGTACCTTCAGAACCAGTCATCTTGCTTTGAACGGTCCAGAGTGTAGAAATGTCGGATTGATCCCAAAGTTTGAAAATTGGTAGAAAACTTCCTCCTCTACATGATAGACGGATTAGATTGTACAAAACAATCCCAGAATGTGGTCCAAAAATTAGAACAATTAGGGCTTTTATAAACTCTGCGCGGTTGAATCTTTCTGGATGGTCCATCTTTCTTCAACCGGTACGATCAAACCACACATCTTTTTTATCTAAAACTTAGGGTTATTCATATATGGATGTGGGTTATTCATATATGGATGTGGTCTAAAAGATTCATATATGGATGTGGTCTAAAAGATGGTCAAAGTAGATTCATATATGGATGTGGTCTAAAAGATGGTCAAAGTAGATTCTTCATATCATCAATGATGGGCCACCTGGACCGGCCCAAAGTGGAGTAGGCAGAATCTGGAACTTTCTGGACAGTTCGTATTGTTTTGGCCACCACGATCAATCCGTAGCTCCGATCGACACGAAACCACTTGGGTTAGTTCGGCGTCGAGCTCCTCTTCGACATGAATGTGTTAGATTTCCAAATATTATTAAGATGGGCCCAGAAAACTGGTCCGAAAAATCAGAAACGGGAGTGGCCTGCTGTCTACAATCTGCAAAGCTGGAATTTGCACGGCCGACCGGTCAAGACCGGTCTAGCCTGTCTGGGTGGCAGTCCAGCAACATGTGAAGAATTTCTACCCATGGCCGACCGGTCTTGACCGGTCGTGGGTCTCCTGGCTGACCGGTCTTGACCGGTCTAGCCTAATTTTCTGCATTGTTTTCTTCTTTCTTTCTTCTTTCTTCTCTCTCCTTGCTTTCTTCTTTCTTTGGCCCACCTTGGGTCTTCATCCAAGGTTCCTAAATATGCTTCTTTTAGCTATTGATCAAGTGAACTCTCTCTCATTCCTGCAATCACAAAACCATGCATTAAAATAGTCTTCAAACATAAAATCCATGCATAATGAGTGATGAATTGGGGTTAGAATATGCACAATTAAGATCTCAACACACCCCCCAACCAGCATTTTGCTAGTCCAGAGCAAAACATGCGTGAAACAAATTTAATTCTCCAAAAACCAACTCTCCTTCAGAAACTATGCTTCTATACATCCCAAGACACACAAGTGTAAAAGTCAGAAAAATTAGGTGATAGAAGTTGAAACCTTAAACTCTTAAAACATAATAAGTGTCCATATGAAGTTCTCGCTGATTGATTGATGAATAGAAGAACTCGAACAAATTCAACCTAGTGTGCATAGTGAAAGTTCATCTCATGAGTTTCTGGGCTTATCTTCTTTATAGATCAACTAAACTATGGATTTCAAGGTGCACAGAGCAACAACAAGCCTATGACAGGAATTTGTCTTACCGTCCTTCTGACGGCTTTCACACTACTTCCCATTTCCGGCTTTGGTTACGGGTAGACCATCCCCCGGTTGGTAATAGGTAGCCCTTTTCGGAATTTTCCACCATTTTTCCATCATTCACAATTTCATCCTTCCTTTTCCTTTTTCTTTTACATTAGATAGGATTTTTAGAAATCCATATCTTTCGTTATTTTCCCATGGACAAGGATGGACAAAGTACCCCGGCTTGGCTTCTCAGCACCTTAAATCAAAGTATAGTTAATCCATAAATCACATAATCCTTTCAACCCATGAAAATCGTGTAATGTGAACTAGGTGTAAAAGTGTTCAAATTTTCTATCACTCACATAAATAGGGGAATTCACATATAAAACCATTATATTAAGAGAAGTTCAAAGCTTACAACATCACTCACTTCGTATCTCCTCTTCTTATACTCGTATCATCTTGAATGCATAGAAATAACGTTTACCAAAAGAGTTTTGAATTTTAGAAAAATCGAGAATTTTCTACATAATTGCTCGAAATGTCACAAAAGCTAGTAGATTCATCTAAGGAATCTCACCCCCCAACCAAAATCTTACATTGTCCTCAATGTAATAAGATATGCAATATGCATGACATGAGAGCAATGACATAAACAAAGGAGAGTGAGAACGAGAGTACCTAAGGTAGCAAGTTGATCAATTCTAGCATCTTCCATTGTCTCAATGAGACTTATTCAATCCTAAATGCAGAAAGAAATCCTAACCTACCTACCTACTGTTCGCTCGCCTCAAGTGTAAGGCTGCGATGTAGTAATAAATCTCGGTAAGATCGAGGTCGATCCACAGGGAAAGAAGTAAACAATTTCAACTACTCCAATAACTAGAATCTAAGAAGTTTAAGAAAGTAGTTTTTCACATGAAATAGGAAAATCTGAAATTAAGAAGAACTAGAGCATCAAGGATCCACTTGTAGTAGTCCAATGCCAATCCATTCATCCAAGTACAACACAATTAGAATCAAAGTCCTATCTCTCATCTAATTGGAAGATATAACATTCAAGCACAACAATCCCACTTAAATCTGGAAATCAGATTTCTAGTTCTAATGAAGCACATAGAACTTGTAGCCTTCGGAGTAACAGCCATGCCTATGGACTATGGCATGCTCAAGGGTTACTACAATTCAAATTCAAATAACCCAATCATGGTAATTTCAGAGAATTGCAAGGAACTCATGTCCGGAGCACACAAACTCTCATAATTCATCTAAAAATCCAAACTTTATTCAAACTAGAACTTCAAAATCCAAAATTAAGAAAAGGGTACTTGAAATAAAAGAATTAAAGCATTGGAACCAACTACAAATTTCACCTCTAGCTCTAGCTAAGAGGTTAGCTAAGGAAAAGCATATTAAAACTAGAACTAGAACTAAGAAAAGGAAGAAAAACTAGCTGTAGGAGGCTAGGTAGCCTCCTGGGACTTGAACTCCTTGCTTCCCACGTCCTTGGTTGATTTGGAATAGAAGAGAGCACCTCCTTTTATAGTGCAGCAATAGTACAGCAACATAGCAGAATTTGTTTCGCCTGGTACGGCTTAACCAATGGTTGGATTGCCTTCAAATTTGGTTTATAGCTTCCTTGTAATGTGATCTTCCACATAGATGATTTAGATTTCCAAGATTATCCTCTGAATGGGCCCACAAATCACATCACCGACCGCCTCTCAAAATCGCGCACTTTGGGTACCTTCAGAACCAGTCATCTTGCTTTCAACGCCCCGGAGTGTACAGAGGTCGGATTCATCTCAAATTTTGAACATTGGTAGAAAACTTCCTCCTCTACATGATGGATGGATTAGATTGTCCAAAACAACCCCAGAATATGGTCCGAAAATTAGAACAATTAGGGCTTTTATAAACTCTGCGCAGTTGGAGCTTTCTGGATGGTCCATCTTTCTTCAACCGGTACGATCAAACCACACATCCTTTTGATCTGAAACTTTTGTGGTTATTCATATATGGATGTGTTCTAAAAGATGGTCAAAGTAGATTCTTCATATGATCAATGATGAGTCCTCTGGACCGGCCCAGAGTTGAACAGCGAAATCTGGAACTTTCTGGACAGTTCGTATTGTTTTGGCCACCACGGTCAATCCATAGCTCCGATCGACACGAAACCACTTGGGTTAGTTCGGCGTCGAGCTCCTCTTCGACATGGATGTGTTGGATTTCCAAATATCATCAAGATGGCTTCAGAAAACTGGTCCGAAAAATCAGGTGCGGGAGTACATTGCTGTTTTAGAATCTGGAATCTGAAACTTGCATGGCCGACCGGTCACGACCGGTCGGACAGGGCTGGCCGACCGGTCATGACCGGTCAGGCCCTCTTTGGCATTACTCCAGCAAGCATGGCCGACCGGTCAAGACCGGTCGGTCTCTTTTTCTTCTTATTTTCTTCCATTCTTTCTTCTATTTTCTTCTTTCTTTGCTTCCTTCTTTCTTTGGTCCACCTTGGGCCTTTATCAAAGGCTCCAAATGGCCCCTTTTTGGTCTCTAATTGAGTGAAGTCCGCTTTCATTCCTATAATCACAAAACATGTGTTAGATGGGCCTTTAAATCATGAAAATCATGCAAACCATGTCATGTAATGGGCAATGCAATGTATAAATTGGAGGTTCAACACCTACCTTTGATTAGTCCGATCGACTACATGATCAAATTTGAGCAGGATCTCCATGAATTTCAATAGATTTCTCATGAGGACCATCCAAAGTCCTGCTCGAATGTATACCTGGGTGCGTTTCTTCATGAAGGTCCAATCATAGTGTGCACCACACGTATATAAGGAGGAGATAAGAGCAGCAAAAAGATATCTCCTCAAGTTCTGAATTGGGTTGTAATTGATTAAAAATGGGTCCTCCCAATCAGAATTTTCAATAGGTTGAAGAACCCATGATGGTGGAGAGACATTCATTAAGTATTTTTCAGTTTGGGTTGTCTCCTCCACAAATTCAGAATTGCACAGTGTTTCCACAAATAATGGTAAAGAGTGTAAATTAGTGGAATTGTGTTCTTCAGGCACTAACACCGTGTCTAACAAACTATCCAACTCCTTAATCATCTCATCATCCAGATCATAGGGGTGGGTCATGCATTCCTCTAGGAAATCGATAGAGTCGGATGAAGGGTCCTCGTTCTCCCTAAGTGATTGAGAAAATTCTATTTCAAGAGTAAGGAATTCCTCCTCTATAGAGGGGAGGTCTTCCAAAGAAAAATTTTCAGATTCAGTGGTAAGCACATCATCTAGCATTGGTTGATCTTTTGAAATTTCAGATTGTGCCACCCCATCATCCAAAGAAACAGAATTTTCAACCCAAGGGAGTTCTTCCACAATAGAATCCGACATGTGTTGTTGGTGGAAGGACTCAAAAATATCAACTTCGGCCATCTCTCTAGCAAGAATATCTTCTTGCGACTCATAAACATTCGGCCCTTTGGAAGAAGAAATCATGGGCTCACAATCATCCATGGAACCCTCATTGTAGGCAATCTCACTATCACTTTCAGATTTTATGGATTCCTCAGGTTCGTCAACCGTCATTGAAATCTCTTCATTATTAAAATTGGGATATCTAAAAGAGATAGTTGATTCACCATAATCGATGGTGATATTGGGGTCACCAAGATCAACATCCTCTAGAAGCTTAGTCATTAAATCTAGAGAAGGTTGGGTTTGGATAGCCTCATCCTCCTCATTGTTGGGGATTGATTCGGTGTTCCCAATGTTGGGTTCAATATTTTGAGATGGCGAGAGTTTTTGTATGCATTGCTCAGTTATTTTCATAAACTCTCGCAGTGTATCCTCAAGAGTTCGTGTCGGTTGTAGCTCATGAGAAAGAAACTCTTGAGGATAATTGTTGGCATCCATGGTTGACTCGTCTCCCAAATTGAAAATTTGATGCTCCCACCTATTAGGATTATGCATGTCATATGTTGTGCTATTAGATAGTTGTTGATATTTATAGCCAAACAAGTGATCATACATTGTCCTAATCAGTGGAACATTATTCATCTCTTTCTGATACTCTCTCATTGTCTTACCTTGCGAAAAGTTATGCACATTGTTGTCATTCCGGTAATCTCGCAAGGTCTTATGTGGGGGAGTATTAGAAGTAGATTGAGTTATAGAAAAATATTCATGCTTGTAATGGTTCCAATCATAATGATTTTTTATTTGGTTCGACCTCTCATCTTCCAAAAGGTATTTAGACAATCCACCCGTCCAATCATTCATAATGAAATTATAAGAAGTTGAAATAGTCCCCCAAAAAAAAAAACAAAAAACGAAAAAAAGAAGGGGAGATGGGGAGATGTTACCCGTGGAAGTGAGAACTATGTCAGCAACTAAGCTCCTGCAAAATACAAAAACAGAAAATTGTTAGTAATAAAAAAAAAATCAGAAAACTACTTCTACAAAAACTGAAAATCCTACCTAACTAAGACTACTCTATAGCTACTAGAACAATTAGAACCGTTGAACCTCTTTCCCCGGCAGCGGCGCCAAAAACTTGTTCACTTCCCCAAGTATAGGGTTGCGATGTAGTAATAATCTCGGTAAGACCGAGGTCGATCCACATGGAAGGAAGTAAACAATTCAAATTATCCTAATAACTAGAATCAAAGAGGTTTGTGAAATTGGTTTTGAACATAAAATAGAAAATCTGATAATGAAAAGATAACTAGAGCATCAAGGATCCACTTATAGCTCTCCTTAGATGCCTAATTTGCTATGGTTTCTCACTTTCTCAACTAGAATAGATATTAAGATCTATCTAGTTGGATGATAGAGCTGTTAAACCAAACAATCTGTCATATGTAAGTTCAATACATAGGATTCACTCAATGTAGGCTGAGCTGAGCATGCTCAATTGCATAGGTCATTCCCCATTCCAAAAGGTTCAGTTCACAATCATAACCATCCTCAAGTCCTGTCACAAGACAAGGCTAGATCATGATTTGAACTTGATTCAAATCACATGTACAATCCATACATATTATAGAAATTCAGAAAAGTAGAACTTTGGTAGGAAGTCCCCACATGAAGATCATAGTACTAGAGCGCACTCCAATTCCTCGGATCATACAGGTCTAGACTGATGCAAACCAATTAAGAATTTAAGTAATTCTCTCAAACATCCATGAGTCATCATAAGACTAAGAAAAACTACTTAAAGCTTGTATAAACTTCAAACCATAGTTCATAATCATAAATACCAATCTTAAAACTAATAAAACGAATTAAACAATCTAAGAAAACTATAAGGTTTACCTCTTAGCTCTAGCTAAGAGATTAGCTAATGAAAAGCATATTAAAAATAAAACTAGAACTAAGAAAAGGAAGAAAAACTAGCTGGAGGAGGCTACGAAGCCTCCTATGACTTGAACTCCTTGCTCCCCACGTCCTTGGTTTCCTTGGAATAGAAGAGAGCACCCCCTTTTATAGTGCAGCAAAAGTACCACAACGTAACAGATTTTGTTTCGCTTCGTACGGCTTAACCAATGGTCGGATTGCCTTCAAATTTGATATGTAGCTTCCTTGTAATGTGATCTTCCTCATAGATGATTTAGATTTCCAAGATTATCCTCTGAATAGGCCCACCAATCATATCACCGACCGCCTCTCAAAATCGCGCACTTCGGGTACCTTCAGAACCAGTCATCTTGCTTTGAACGGTCCAGAGTGTAGAAATGTCGGATTGATCCCAAAGTTTGAAAATTGGTAGAAAACGTCCTCCTCTACATGATAGACGGATTAGATTGTCCAAAACAATCCCAGAATGCGGTCCAAAAATTAGAACACTTAGGACTTTTATAAACTCTGCGCAGTTGAATCTTTCTGGATGGTCCATCTTTCTTCAACCGGTACGATCAAACCACACATCCTTTTGATCTGAAACTTTGTGGTTATTCATATATGGATGTGGTATAAAATATGGTCAAAGTAGATTCTTCATATCATCAATGATGGGCCACCTGGACCGGCCCAGAGTGGAGTAGGCAGAATCTGGAACTTTCTGGACAGTTCGTATTGTTTTGGCCACCACGATCAATCCGTAGCTCTGATCACATGAAACCACTTGTGTTAGTTCGGTGTCGAGCTCCTCTTCGACATGGATGTGTTGGATTTCCAAATATCATTAAGATGGGCCCAGAAAACTGGTCCGAAAAATCAGAAATGGGAGTGGCCTGCTGTCTGCAATCTGCAAAGCTGGAATTTGCATGGCCGACCGGTCAAGACCGGTCTATCCTGTCTGGGTGGCAGTCCAGCAACATGTGAAGAATTTCTACCCATGGCCGACCGGTCAAGACCGGTCTATCCTGTCTGGGTGGCAGTCCAGCAACATGTGAAGAATTTCTACCCATGGCCGACCGGTCTTGACCGGTCGTGGGTCTCCTGGCCGACCGGTCTTGACCGGTCTAGCCTAATTTTCTGCATTGTTTTCTTCTTTCTTTCTTCTCTCTTCTCTCTCCTTGCTTTCTTCTTTTTTTGGCCCACCTTGGGTCTTCATCCAAGGTTCCTAAATATGCTTCTTTTAGCTATTGATCAAGTGAACTCTCTCTCATTCCTGTAATCACAAAACCATGCATTAGAATAGTCTTCAAACATAAAATCCATGCATAATGAGTGATGAATTGGGGTTAGAATGTGCACAATTAAGATCTCAACACTCAGCTCCACTACTCCCCATGTAAGATGCTGCATGATTATTATAATGAAAACATTATACATGACGAGATACGGCGTAAGACGTTGTGAGATTATCGGAATGAAGCCAAGTCAAATATTGATCAACCGAGTAAAACACTTTGTGAATATTGGACTGAAAATAATGTACATAGTGTTTCACTAGTTTGTTTCTCTAGTTTTATGTTTTGTTTTGTTGTTTTCATGTTTCCTTGGATCATGAACGGTTAAGCCTCTTACCTAGGGCTAAGAGGTGAAGCTTGTAGTGAATCTAAGATGTTTCAATTCATTTGATTTGGTTTCAAGTTGGATTATTAGTGAAGAACAATAGTTTGAAGTTTAAATAAAGTTCTAAGTAGTTTTTCTTAATCTTATGATGGCTCATGGATGGTTAGAAGAATTGCTTGAGTTCTTAACTGTTTTGAGCTAGTCTAGACCTGTATGATCTGAGGAATTGGATTCAATACGCTCTAGATCTATGATCCTCATGTGGGAACTTCATGCCAAAGGTCTATTTTTCTGGAAATTCTGAAGTATGTAAGATTGTGTATGTGATTTGGATCAAGTTCAAATCATGATCTAGTTTTATCTTGTGACAGGATTTAATGATGATTATGGTTGTGATCTTAACTTATTGGAATTGGGATTGACCTATGCAATTGAGTGTGCTCAAGTCCTAGCTTGAATTGAGAGAATTATGTACATGAATCATGCGTATGACAAATTGTTTGTTTTAAATGCTCTATCATCCGACTAGATAGAACTTAATTTCGATTCTAGTTGAGAAAGTGAGAAACCACAGTGAATTGAGCATCAAGGATTGCTACAAGTGGATCCTTAAACCCTTAGTGCCTTTTTATTAATTGATTACCTTCAGTTTAGTTCTAAAGTGTTATCTTCATCAAATTACTAAAATTCTGATAGTTAGCTCTTCAGTAGAAACCATTAGCAGTATATTGTGATTTCCTACACAAGTCCCTGTGGATCGACCTCAGTCTTACCGAGATTATTACTACATCGTAACCCTACACTTTGGGAAGCGAACAAGTTTTTGACGCCATTGCCGGGGACTTTGACGGTTTTAACAGAATTTCTGAAGATAGTTTCTATTGAAATTTTTATGAATAGTACTAGCTTAGTTTGTTTTATTTTGATTTGGCAGGGATTTTAGGAAGTTGGATCTTAAGTTCTTAATCAGGTTTTATCTTTCTAACCTTACTCTTCTTCTTCCCCTATTCATTCCTATCATATTCATCTCTTGTAGAGTGGGTGGAAACTCCTTTTTGGATCTCTGATAGGTTGGCCTTGTGCCGCTTTGATTCCTATTGGTCGGCACTATCGTCTAGGATCACCTTGTGCTCAGAGATTTCTCTTCTCAACTCTATTCCTTTTTCTTCTTTTTGTGCACTTTTCTCAAAAGATTCAAAGAGTGGGTGGGGAGTTCTTTGAACCCCTATTGACCAGGAGAAATCGGTCTCTATCCTTGCTTCTGGCTAAGCCATTGCAAGACACCTTGTGCTTCGGTCTTAGAGAGAAGTAAAGGAAGGAAGAAAGAATTCTTTTTTTATTCATTCTTTTAGGATTTGCATGCCACATTGGGCTCGGGATTCTAATAACCGACTCGTTAGTGAAGGGGGAATAGTAGAAGGAATTGATAAAGAGCCACGTGCTAAGAGACATTTAAATTCTCCATTTTTTCTATAAGTATGGCTGCAAATTAACCTAACCCTATGGCCAATCAGAATCTGGGCCAAAACCAAACCGAAACGGGAGAGAATGTGGTTGAGAATGTTCCCCAACCCAAAACATTACGTGATTACTTACAACTAGCAAGAGCGAGCACTCCCTCATGCATAGTTTTTCCACAAAATGCAGGGAACGTAGATTTGAAACCGGGAGTAATCCAACTCCTCCCGAGATTCCATGGACTAGACAGTGAAAGTGCTTATCAACATCTTAAGAAACTTGATGAGGTGATAGCCACAATGCACTTTGCAAATGTAACCGATGATGTGGTGAGACTTAAATTGTTTCTGTTACCCTTAAAGAGAAAGCTAAAGGTTGACTTCATGCATTAAGGCCAAGATCAATTGGTACATGGACTGAGATGTCTAGGGAGTTCATCAAAAAGTTCTTCCTTACTCACAAAACGAACATTTTGAGGCGCCTTATCATGAATTTTGCCCAAAAGGAGGATGAGACCTTCTTCCAATGTTGGGAGAGGTTTAAGGACTTGTTAAATGCATGCCCACATCATGGCTACGAAATTTGGCGGGTTATAAGCTTTTTCTATGAAGGACTAACTTCACCCATGCGCCAATTCATAGAGATGATGTGTAATGGGGAATTCATGAATAAGGAAGCCAAGGAAGCATGGGACTATTTGGATGAATTGGCCGAGAATGCACAATCTTAGGATACATCTAGACCAACAAATTCCAAAACTAGCCAACAAAAGGAAAAAGGAGGAATTTATGTTCTCTCAGAAGAGGATAATATAAGTGCATGTGTGGCTAGCCTCATAAGAAAAGTCGAGGCCATGGAACTTAAGAAAGGAGAAACGATCAACCCAAAAGACATTGAAACTGTTTGTGGAATTTATGCCAGAAATCAACATGCTACACAAGATTGTCCCACAATTTCAGCATTCCAAGATATCTTACAAGAACAATCAAATGCCATAAACAGTTATCAACAGCCATTTAGTGCTCCAAACTCAAACATGTATAATTCTAGTTGGAAGAACCATCCCAACTTCAGTTGGAGGAATGGACCTACTACGAATGCAAATAATGCTCCTCAAGTTCAACCTTTACTAGGTCCATCTCTAGTCATTACACCAAAAGCTACGCTAGAGAAGATGTTGGGTGCATTCATATCGGTTCAAGCTGAATATAACAAGACTAATTCTCTGAAAATAGATGGGTTCATGTAAGAGCAATTGAAATTTAATCAAAATTTAACTCAAGCCATCAATGACTTGAAAACCTCAATGGCTAGAGTTGAATCTCACCTCAGTGTTAGGGAGAAAGGCACACTTCCTACCCAACCTCTTCCTAACCCGAGGACCCAATTTGAGATACAAGACGCAAGCTCATCCTCCCAATATACAGAGCATGTTCAAGCTATCACCACTTTGAGAAGTGAGAAAATAATCGATAAATCTAATCCGGTAAAGGCCCCAAAGCCTAATGATCCGAAAAATTTCAAAGAGGATAATAGCCCGAACAGCACTCCACAAGAGAAAGAACCGGAAAGGCAATACAAGCCGGTTGCCCCGTTTCCCCAAAGGTTGATTTCACCCAAACCTTTAGACAAAAACCTGAAAATTTTAGAGGTTTTTAAGCAGGTGAAGATTAACATTCTGTTGTTGGATGCTATAAAGCAAATACCATCCTATGCCAAATTTCTAAAGAAATTGTGTACAGTCAAAAGGAAACACAATGTTCACAACAAAGTACTTTTGATTAAGAATTTGAGTGCTATTATCTAACAAGAGGTACCCCAAAAATACAAGGATCCGGGTAGTCCAACCATCTCATGCATCATAGGAGACTACCGGATTAAACAAGCCTTACTTGATTTAGGGGCAAGTGTTAACCTCATTCCATACTCGGTTTATGAACAACTTGGGTTAGGTGAATTGAAACCCACCAAAACCACACTCCAACTTGCTGATAAATCTATTCGTATACCGAGAGGAGTGATTGAGGATGTCTTAGTCCAAGTGGATAAATTCTACTACCCAGTGGACTTTATTGTCTTGGACACACATCCCGTGATACGTACCGGTGCTCAAATTTCCGTCATACTTGGCCGCCCTTTTCTAGCTACTTCAAATGCGATTATCAATTGTAGAAACAGGCTTGTACAAATGTCCTTTGGAAATATGACACTTGAGCTGAATATATTTGATTTATGCAAACAACCACGAGAAGTTAATGATGAGATCCACGAGATAAATTTGATTGAATTATTCGTAGAGGATATATTCCCCATGACATTATATTCCGACCCTTTAGAGGCATGTGTGGCCCACTCTCATGAGATAAATGATGACACATATGAGAGATGGATGCCATTTTAGATGTGATGCCGGTACTTGATAACAAAAGATGGAGGGCACTATTTAAACCATTACCCTTAAACGAAAACAAGCCCCTCCCATCCAATATCAAGGCACCAACACTTGACCTAAAACCATTACCAAGTGAATTGAAATATGTATATTTGGGTCGAGATGAGACATATCCTGTGGTGATTTCTTCCCACTTGAATGAGGAACAAGAGAGTAGGCTAATAGCCACTCTAATAGAGCATAAGAGTGCCATTGGATGGTCGATTGCGGATTTTAAAGGCATAGACCCACTAATTTGTACTCATCGCATACACCTTGAGGAGAATGCGAGGACATCTAGGCAACTACAAAGACAACTCAATCCAAACATGAAGGATGTGGTTAAGGTTGAAGTGGTGAAACTATTGGATGTGGGTATTATTTACCCAATATCCGATAGTCAATGGGTGAGCCCAACTCAAGTGGTGCCTAAGAAATCCGGAATAACCATCATAGCCAATGTCAATAATGAACTCATACCAACCAGAGTCACTACCGGTTGGAGAATGTGTATTGACTACAGGAAGCTAAACATAGTTACGAGGAAAGACCGCTTCCCCCTACCGTTTGTTGATTAAAATTTAGAAAGGTTGGCGGGTCATTCCCATTTTTGCTTCCTTGATGGCTATTCAGGGTACAACCAAATAGAGATCGCCCTAGAGGACCAAGAGAAAACAACATTCACATGTCCATTCGGTACTTTCGCCTATCGAAGGATGCCATTTGGACTATGTAATGCCCCTGCCACTTTTCAGCGTTGTATGCTGAGTATTTTTTCTGATATGGTGGGGACAATTCTTGAAGTCTTCATGGATGATTTTTCTGTATTTGGTTGTAGCTTTGATGAGTGCCTTATGCACTTGAAATCTGTGTTGAAAAGATGTGAAGAAAAGAACCTTATGTTGAATTGGGAGAAATGTCACTCATGGTTCAAAAGAGAATTGTATTTGGTCACATCATCTCACAAAACAGAATCGAGGTGGACAAAGCGAAAATCGATCCTATCTCTAACCTTCCACCACCCAAGAGCATACGAGATGTGCGGTCTGTTCGCTCGCCTCAAGTGTAAGGCTGCGATGTAGTAATAAATCTCAGTAAGACCGAGGTCGATCCACAGGGAAATAGTAAAAGCTACCAAATCACTCCAGCAACTCAGTTTTTAAAAGAAATCAGACTTAATTGAATGTTTACTTCAAACAGGAATTTAACGAAAAATCAGAGAAATAAAGTACTAAGGATTTCAAGGATCCACTTGTAGCAATCCTATGCCAATTCAGTCAATCCAAGTAGAAAACACAACTAGAATCAAGGTCCTATCTCTCATCTAGTTGGAAAATAAAGCATTCACACACATCCCATCACATTCAAGTTGAACTTCCAAGTTCTAGTTCCATTCAATCAATACAAAACTCAAAACTATAGCCTGCGGAGTAACAGCCATGCCTCTGGACTATGGCCTGCTCAAGGATTACTATAATCCGAATTTAGATAAACAAACATGATAATCTCAGAGAATTAAAAGGAATTCATGTCCGGAGCACATAAACTCAGATAAGACGTCTCAAACTACCACTTTTTGGAACTAAATCATGTAAAAATCCAAACTTGAATGTAAATTACTTGAATTAAACTGAAACCAACATAGAATTAGCTACAAGCTTCACCTCTCAGCCTTAGCTGAAAGGTTTTAGCCGAGCATAGTCATGCTACAACTAAAAACTCTGAAATAAAGCATAAAAACAGGAAAACCCGAATAGGAGAGTTGCAGCCGCTCCACGATCGCCTTTCTTTCCAAACCCACGTTCCTTAGCCTCTCTGATAACCTAGGAAGAGCCCCTAGGTGTCCTTTTATAGAAAACAATCTCCCTTGCGTCGAATTCTGCGAAAGGCTACGCATTGCGCAGTGTTTTTCGGAGTCCTGATTTAGAAAGGACTGATCTTACGCAGAGCCGACCGGTCACGACCGGTCGGACTGATGTTTTACACCTTCCAAAGAGCACCGCCGACCGGTCATGACCGGTCGGACTGCTTCTAAAAATAGTCCAGGGAGTGCTGCCGACCGGTCAAGACCGGTCGGACAGACCTGTCCACAGTCCAGCGTGCATGCCCGACCGGTCATGACCGGTCGGGCTTTGTTTCCATCTTGTCCAGAGAGCCTGGCCGACCGGTCATGACCGGTCGGCCCTTTATACATGTGAGCAGTTTCCATGGCCGACCGGTCAAGACCGGTCGGCCTTCTTCCTTTGTTGCCCCTTTGATGTGGCTGACCGGTCGGACGACCGGTCTGCCTTGTCTTCACTTCAACTTTTTCTTATTTTCTTCATTCTCTTTTCTCCCTCTTTCTTCTTCTTTCTTTGGTCCATCTTAGGACTTCCTCCAATGTCTTCAAATAACCCTTGTTAAGCTTCAATTGGATGAAGTCCGCTCTTATCCCTACAATCACAAAAACATGTGTTAGGTGGGCCTTTAAACCATGAAAATCATGCAAACCTTGTTGTATAATGGGCAATGCAATGTATAAATTGGAGGTTCAACACACCCCCCAACCAGCTTTTTGCTAGTCTCGAGCAAAACATGCGTGAAACAATTTCAAACCTCCAAACCCAACTCTCTTCCAGAAACCATGTTTCTATCCGTTCCAAGACATATGAGTATAAAATTTGGAAAATTTTTGTGATAGAAGCTGAAACCTTGGGCCCTCAAAACATAAGAAGTGTCTACATGAAATTCCCGCTAATTTATTGATAAATAGAAGAACTCGAACAAATTCAACCTAGTGTGTATAGTGAAAATTCATCTCATGAGTTCCTGGGATCATCTTCTTCATAGATTAGGTAAACCAATGATTTTAAGGTGCACAGAGCAACAACAAGCCTATGACAGGAAATTTGCCTTACCGTCCTTCCGACGGCTTTCACACTACGTCCCATTTCCGGCTTTGGTTACGGTTCGACCATCCCCCGGTTGGTAATAGGTAGCCCTTTTCGTAATTTTCCACCATTTTTCTTTCCTTCCCGATTTCATCCTTTCTTTCCTTTTCTTTTAAATTAGATAGGATTTTTAGAAATCCATATCTTCTGTTATTTTCCCATGGACAAGGATGGACAAAATACCCCGGCTTGGCTGCTCAACACCTTTAAATCAAAGTCTAACTAATCCACAAATCACATAAACCTGTCACTCATGAAAATCGTGTAATGTGAACTTGGTGTAAAGGTGTTCAAATTTTCTATCAATCATAACAATAGGGGAATTAACATATAAAACCATTATGTTGGAAGAAAATCAAGACTACAACATCACACACTTCGTATCTCCTCTTCTTATACTCATAGCATCTCAAATGTATAGAAACAATATTTTCTAACAGAGTTTTGAGATGTTAGCAAATTCGAAAAAATTTTGTGCATATGAAGCTCGAAATGTTGCAATATGCTAGATGAAGAATCTCATCTCATCCCCCAACCAAATCTTGCATTGTCCTCAATGTAAAAAGAGAGTCAAGTAGCATGAACATGAGAGCAATGGTAAACAATGAGAGAGTGAGAACAATAGTACCTGAAGGAGCGATCATGGAATTCTCCAACAACTAAAACCTATTAAAACAGTAAAACAAAACTAAACCTACCTATGCTATACCTCCATCAGACTAGGAGATCAATCATCCTGATAGACAGGATCATTCAGGGAGATGGACATGTCCTCTGAATCAAATTTTTCAACAAATGGTTTAAGGCGTTGTCCATTAACTTTGAAACAGTCACCATTCGCTGCATTCTCAATTTCAACAGCCCCATGAGGGAAAACTTCTTTGACAATATATGGGCCGGTCCATCGAGATCGTAATTTTCCCGGAAAAAGATGAAGTCGGGCATTATACAAGAGCACTTTCTGTCCTTCATGGAAAGATTTCCTTAAGATGTGCTTGTCATAAAAAGCCTTCATCTTGCTCTTGTAAATTCTCGAATTCTCATATGCATCGTTCCGGATCTCATCAAGCTCATTTAATTGAAGTTTGCAAAGCGAGCTAGCCTTGTCAATGTCAAAATTTAGAGCCCGAATTGCCCAATAGGCTTTGTGTTCTATCTCCACAGGCAAGTGGCAAGCTTTCCCATAGACAAGTCTATAAGGGGACATTCCAATGGGTGTCTTGTAGGCAGTACGGTGAGCCCAAAGTGCATCATCTAATCTTAGGGACCAATCCTTGCGATCCGGTCTCACCGTCTTTTTCAAAATCTGCTTGATTTCCCTATTGGAGATTTCAGCTTGCCCACTTGTTTGTGGGTGGTATGGGGTACTCACTTTGTGCCTAATACCATATTTCTTCATCAAAGTTTCAAAAGATCTATTGCAAAAGTGAGAACCACCATCACTAATAATGGCTCGAGGCATCCCAAATCTAGAAAGTATGTTTTCTTTGAGGAACTTGAGAACCGTACGATGATCGTTGGTTCTACATGGGATAGCCTCTATCCATTTAGACACATAGTCTACGGCAAGAAGAATATAGACATGCCCAAAAGATGAGGGGAATGGTCCCATGAAATCAATGCCCCAGCAGTCAAAGACTTCAAGATGTTGAATTGGGGTGAGAGGCATCATATTTCGACGGGATAATCCTCCTAACTTCTGGCAGCGCTCGCACGCTTTGCAAAACTCGTGGGTGTCCTTAAATAACGTGGGCCAATAAAAACCACATTGCAGAATTTTTGCAGTTGTTTTCTTGGCTGAAAAATGACCCCACATGCTTGATCATGACAAAAGGAGATGACTGAATTGTGTTCATCATCGGGGACGCATCTCCTTATAATTTGGTCTGGGCAATATTTAAACAATAGAGGTTCATCCCAGAAAAATCTGCGCACTTCCCTTAGAAATTTACGTTTGTCTTGCGCAGTCCAATGAGTCGACATCGCACCTCTGGAACGATAATTGGCTATATCAGCGTACCATGGTGGATGCATAGCAACAAAGAGTTGCTCATCAGGGAATGAGTCCTCAATAGGTGACTCGTCAATGGAATTTGGTAGGACTAGGCGGGATAGATGATCTGCCACCACATTTTCTACCCCCTTCTTATCTTTGATCTCCAAGTCAAATTCTTGAAGGAGTAGGATCTATCTAAGCAAGCGGGGCTTAGCATCCTTCTTAGAAAGAAGGTATTTCAGCGCCGCATGATCCGTATACACAATAACTTTGGATCCTATTAAGTATGGCCTGAATTTGTCCAAGGCAAAAATGACAGCTAGGAGCTCTTTCTCCGTAGTCGAATAATTAACTTGGGCAGGATTCAAGGTCCTACTTGCGTAGTAAATGACATGGGGATTTTTATCTTTCTTTTGGCCTAACACCGCCCCAATAGCAAAGTCGCTCGCATCGCACATCAACTCAAAAGGCATGGACCAATCTGGTGGTTGCATGATAGGAGCGGTTGTCAACATGTCTTTTAGCTTTGAAAAAGCTAATTGACATTCGGCTCTCCACTCAAATTGGTTCTCCTTTTGTAGAAGGTTACATAAAGGCCTTGAGATGTAACTAAAGTCCTTTATAAACCTTCGATAGAAACCGGCGTGTCCAAGGAAGGACCGCACATCGCGTATGCTTTTGGGTGGTGGTAGATTGAAAATTATGTCAATTTTCGTCCGGTCTACCTCTATTCCATTGGACGAGATGATGTGTCCAAGGACTATTCCTCTTTGTACCATGAAATGGCACTTTTCCCAGTTTAACACAAGTTGCTTTTCCTCACACCTCATCAAGACCAACTTCAAGTGCTCGAGACACTCATCAAATGTACAACCAAAAACAGAAAAGTCATCCATGAATACCTCACGAAACTCACTCACCATGTCTGAAAAAATACTCAACATGCATCGTTGGAATGTGGCGGGTGCATTGCATAACCCGAATGGCATCCTTCGGTAAGCGAAGGTACCAAACGGGCATGTAAACGTGGTTTTCTCTTGGTCTTCCGGAGCTATCTCAATTTGGTTGTATCCGGAATAGCCATCTAGGAAGCAATAATAGGAATGACCTGCCAACCTTTCCAAAATTTGATCCATAAATGGGAGAGGGAAGTGGTCTTTCCTAGTAACCGTGTTGAGCTTCCTATAATCAATGCACATACGCCAACCGGTGGTCACCCTAGTCGGTATAAGCTCGTTATTGGCGTTTTCAATGATGGTAATACCGGATTTCTTGGGGACAACTTGGGTAGGACTCACCCATTGGTTATCTGAGATGGGGTAGATGATACCCACATCCAATAGCTTTAACACCTCGGCTTTGACAACCTCCATCATGTTTGGATTTAGCCGTCTTTGAGGTTGTCTAGTCGTTTTTGCATTTTCTTCAAGGTGTATTCGGTGCGTGCAAACCGAAGGATCTATCCCTTTGAGATTCGCTATTGTCCAACCTATGGCTTCCCTATGTTCTTTGAGTAACTCAATCAACTTGAGCTCTTGGTCCTTCTCAAGGTGGGAGGCAATGACAACTGGGAAAGTTTCTTCTTGACCCAAATATACGTATTTAAGCTCGGATGGCAATGGTTTCAGGTCAAGTTTTGGTGGTTTGATGTTAGACGGTAGAGGCCTTGATGTGGTTGGTGGCAATTTTTCAAAATGGGGCCTCCACCGGCTAGTATCAACTACCAGTCTTTCTATATTTAATGCATGCACAATCTCACTAATGATGGGGTCTTTAGAATCCATGAAATGTGCTAAGCATGTCTCCAAGCTTTCTAGTGGTTCAAGTTGGAGGAGTTCTTCTTCTTCAAAAGTTTCGAGCATGTTCACATCGAAGAACTCATCATCATCGACATCCCTATGTCTTTTGCCCAAGTGAAACACATTCACCTCTAGTGTCATGTTTCCAAAAGATAGTTGCATCACCCCATTCCGGTAATTGATGATTGCGTTTGATGTGGCAAGGAATGGGCGGCCTAGGATTACCGGTATTTGGGTGCTAGCATCCAAAACTGGTTGTGTGTCCAAGACTATAAAATCTACCGGGTAGTAGAATTTGTCAACTTGGACTAGAACATCCTCAACTATCCCCCTCGGTACACGAATAGATCTATCAGCGAGTTGCAACGTGATTTTGGTGGGTTTTAATTCACCAAGACCCAATTGCTCATATACCGAGTATGGGATCAAGTTCACACTTGCCCCCAAGTCTAACAAGGCACGTTCAATCCGGTAGTCTCCAATGATACATAAGACGGTGGGACTACCGGGATCTTTGAATTTTGGGGGGGTCTTTTGAGTGAGGATGGCACTAACTTGCTCAGTTAAGAAGGCTTTTGCTGCACATTATATTTGCGTTTTGTTGTGCATAGGTCTTTTAGAAACTTGGCATAAGAGGGGATTTGTTTGATTGCGTCAAGCAAAGGGATATTGATCTTGACTTGTCTAAAAATCTCTAGAATATCTTGAGAGTTTGGGAGAGATTTTGGGGCAACCAATCTCGAAGGAAATGGTGCTACGGGCTTGTAAATGCGTTCCGGTTGTTGTGGAGCTAAGTTAGATCCATTTTCATCCTCAGAATTTACCGGATCATTAGGCTCATTGGCCTTCACCGGAATAGTCTTGTCAATTTGTTTACCACTTCTAAGGGTGGTAATGGATTTAGCTTGCTCCATGTTTTGGTTGGAAGGATTAGGGATGCTCACTTCATGTACTTGCTTTGGATTGGGCTGAGGTTGGGTCGGAAAGGTCCCTTCCCTAGCATTCAAACGTCCCTTAATCTCATCAACCGAGACTTTCAGCTCTTGGAACATTTGCTGATTCGATTCATTTATTTGAGCTTGCCCTTGCATAAACATTTTCAAGGTATCCTCCAATGAGAATTGAGGTGGGGCCATATTTTGCATGGGTGGCCCTCCTTGGGAGTTGGTAGGATTGCCCGTAGGAGCATTCTTCCAACTGAAATTTGGGTGGTTCTTCCAACTCTCATTGTACGTATTACCTACCGGTCCATTGAAGGGCCGTTGATAACCATATGTGGCATTGGCTATCTCTTGTAGCACTTCCTTAAATGCAGGAATTGTGGGACAATCTTGCGTAGCGTGTAAGTCGGTGAGGCAAATCCCACATGTGGTTTCAACAGCTTCCTTGGACTTGGGAACTCCACTTTTGCTAAGTTCCATGGCCTCAACCTTCCTTGTGAGGTTGGCTATCCTTGCATTCACATCATCTTCCTCTTTAAAGACATATATCCCTCCTTTCTCTTGAGTGGGCTTGGGGTTCTTGGGTTTATCCGAGGTATCCCAAGATTGGGCGTTTTCAGCCAACATGTCCAAGTAACTCCAAGCATCATCTGGATTTTTACTCATAAACTCGCCATTGCACATCATTTCCACAAATTGGTGCATATTGGAACTTAATCCATCATTGAAAAAATTTATAACTCGCCAACTCTCATAGCCATGATGTGGGCAAGCAAGCAGGAGTTCCTTAAATCTTTCCCAACATTGAAAGAATGATTCACCCTCTTTAGCTGAGAAATTCATTATGGCCCTTCGAAGAGTGTTTGTTTTATGAGCCGGGAAGAACTTTTTCAGGAATTCCCGGTTCATCTCAACCCATGACCCAATCGAATGTGGTCTAAGAGAGTGAAGCCAATCTTTGGCTCTTTCTTTCAAAGTGAAGGGAAAAAGTTTAAGTCTGATTGTATCCTCAGAAACATTGGGATAATGCAAGGTGGCCAACACTTCTTCGAATTCTTGCAAGTGTAAGTATGGGCGGTCAGAGTCTAGCCCATGAAATTTAGGTAAAAGTTGAATTACACCCGGTTTTATGTCAAGGGTCCCACCGTTTGCTGGTAGAACTATGCAAGAAGGTGTAATTGCACGGGCAGGTTGTAGGTAATCCCGTAGTGATCTCATTGGAGGAACATTATGTACCTCATTCTCTCCTACTCCTTCCTGATTTGCGTTTGTAGTTGGAGTAGGGGGGGGGGGGGGGGGGGGGGGGGGGGGGGGGGGGGAGGATTCCTTAAAGGTGTTTGATCCATACTCCCCAAACTTTCACAATGCTCTTGATAATTCCGGACTCGTCTATGGACTGACAATGGTCCAACTAAACCACCTTCAGATTGGAGACGATTTGAGTGATTACGTTCCCAACGGGACATAAACCACTCAACCAGAAACTGAAACTAATCCTATCCTAAAAATCTGAAATCTGAGAGTAATCTAAAAAAAACTAAAAAGACTAAGTTAGAAAAATATCACCTGATGCGCTTGAACTAAAGAAGAATTCCTACAAAACAGAAAGAATTAGTTAGTTCTAAGAAAATCAGGAAGCCTATCTATTTCTACTTCTATAGCCACTGAAATTATTTGGAAACCGTTATCTAATTCCCCTGCAACGGCGCCAAAAACTTGTTCGCTCGCCTCAAGTGTAAGGCTGCGATGTAGTAATAAATCTCAGTAAGACCGAGGTCGATCCACAGGGAAATAGTAAAAGCTACCAAATCACTCCAGCAACTCAGTTTTTAAAAGAAATCAGACTTAATTGAATGTTTACTTCAAACAGGAATTTAACGAAAAATCAGAGAAATAAAGTACTAAGGCTTTCAAGGATCCACTTGTAGCAATCCTATGCCAATTCAGTGAATCCAAGTAGAAAACACAACTAGAATCAAGGTCCTATCTCTCATCTAGTTGGAAAATAAAGCATTCACACACATCCCATCACATTCAAGTTGAACTTCCAAGTTCTAGTTCCATTCAATCAATACAAAACTCAAAACTATAGCCTGCGGAGTAACAGCCATGCCTCTGGACTATGGCCTGCTCAAGGATTACTATAATCCGAATTTAGATAAACAAACATGATAATCTCAGAGAATTAAAAGGAATTCATGTCCGGAGCACATAAACTCAGATAAGACGTCTCAAACTACCACTTTTTGGAACTAAATCATGTAAAAATCCAAACTTGAATGTAAATTACTTGAATTAAACTGAAACCAACATAGAATTAGCTACAAGCTTCACCTCTCAGCCTTAGCTGAGAGGTTTTAGCCGAGCATAGTCATGCTACAACTAAAAACTCTGAAATAAAGCATAAAAACAGGAAAACCCGAATAGGAGAGTTGCAGCCGCTCCACGATCGCCTTTCTTTCCAAACCCACGTTCCTTAGCCTCTCTGATAACCTAGGAAGAGCCCCTAGGTGTCCTTTTATAGCAAACAATCTCCCTTGCGTCGAATTCTGCGAAAGGCTACGCATTGCGCAGTGTTTTTCGGAGTCCTGATTTAGAAAGGACTGATCTTACGCAGAGAGCACCGCCAGAGAGCACCGCCGACCGGGGGCTCTTCCTAGGTTATCAGAGAGCACCGAATGGTCCCTGGACTGGTCCCTGGTCCCTGGACTGATGTTTTACACCTTCCAGACTGGTCCCTAGACTGATGTTTTACACCTTCCAGAGAGCACCGCCGACCGGTCATGACCGGTCGGACTGCTTCTAAAAACAGTCCAGGGAGTGCTGCCGACTGGTCAAGACCGGTCGGATAGACCTGTCCACAGTCCAGCGTGCATGCCCGACCGGTCATGACCGGTCGGGCTTTGTTTCCATCTTGTCCAGAGAGCCTGGCCGACCGGTCATGACCGGTCGGCCCTTTATACATGTGAGCAGTTTCCATGGCCGACTGGTCAAGACCAGTCGGCCTTCTTCCTTTGTTGCCCCTTTGATGTGGCTGACCGGTCGGACGACCGGTCTGCCTTGTCTTCACTTCAACTTTTTCTTATTTTCTTCATTCTCTTTTCTCCCTCTTTCTTCTTCTTTCTTTGGTCCATCTTAGGACTTCCTCCAATGTCTTCAAATAACCCTTGTTAAGCTTCAATTGGATGAAGTCCGCTCTTATCCCTACAATCACAAAAACATGTGTTAGGTGGGCCTTTAAACCATGAAAATCATGCAAACCTTGTTGTATAATGGGCAATGCAATGTATAAATTGGAGGTTCAACACGGTCCTTTTTCGGACATGCCGGATTTTATAGATGGTTTATAAAGGACTTCAGTTCACTCTCTCATCCTTTATGTAACCTACTTCAAAAGGATAACTCATTCGAGTGGAATGAAGATTGTCAAAATGCCTTTACCAAACTGAAAGGTATGTTGACATGTGCTCCCATAATGCAACCACCTGATTGGAGCCTTCCTTTTGAAATTATGTGCAATGCGAGCAACTACGCTATTGGGGCTGTGCTATGCCAAAGAAAAGAGAAGAAGCCATGTGTTATCTACTATGCAAGTAGAACCTTAAACTCAGCCCAAGCAAACTACACTACTACAGAAAAAGAACTTTTAGCCGTAGTTTTTGCCTTGGACAAGTTTAGATCCTACTTGATTGGATCCAAGATTATCGTATTCATGACCATGCCGCGCTTAAGTACCTTCTCTCTAAGAATGACGCTAAGCCACGTTTGTTAAGATGGATCCTCCAACTCTAAGAATTTGACATAGAAATACGTGATAAGAAAGGAGTAGAAAACGTAGTAGCTGACCATCTCTCTCGACTTGTTCTCACCGATTCCCCTGAGACGACCGCGATCAATGACATGTTGCCTGATGAACAACTTTTTAAAGTCTCTCAATTGCCATGGTATGCGAACATTGCTAACTATCTTGCTACAGGTACAACTCCAACACATTGGAAAAAGCAAGATAGAGATAAGTTCTTCAACGAGGTGAGGAAATTCCTATGGGACGATCGTTACTTATTTAAGTATTGTCCTGATCAAATTATAAGGAGATGTGTGCTGGATGACGAGCAACATAGTATCATCTCCTTCTGTCATTCTCAGGCGTGTGCTGGCCACTTTTTTGCTAAGAAGACCACAGCCAAAATTATACAATGTGGGTTTTATTGGCCCACCATGTTCAAGGACACCCATGAGTTTTATAAAACATGTGAGCCTTGTCAAAAATTGGGAGGAATCTCCCGTAGAAATATGATGCCACTCAATCCCATCCTACCAATCGAAATATTTTATTGTTGGGGAATCGATTTCATAGGTTCATTCTCATCTTCTTTTGAACACTTATATATTTTGTTTGTCGTCGACTATGTGTCCAAATGGGTCGAGGCGATTCCATGCCGGAATAATGACCATAAAACAGTCATTCGTTTCTTAAAAGAGAATATTCTTTCCCGGTTTGGAACACCTCGAGTCATCATAAGTGATGGAGGGTCTCACTTTTGTAATTGCCCATTTGAAGCCTTAATGAAGATATATGGCGTCAATCACAAAGTGAGCACTCCCTATCACCCACAAACAAGTGGACAAGCTGAGATATCCAATAGGGAGATTAAACATATTTTAGAGAAAATTGTGAACCCCGATCGCAAGGATTGGTCGCTTTGACTTACTGATGCACTCTGAGCCTACCGTACTGCTTTCAAAACCCCCATTAGAATGTCGCCCTATAGACTTGTCTATGGGAAAGCTTGTCACTTGCCCGTAGAGTTGGAACATAGGGCTTATTGAACTAGAAATCTGATTTCCAGATTTAAGTGGGACTATTTATGCTTGAATGTTATATCATCCAATTAGATAAGAGATAGGACTTTGATTCTAATTGTGTTGTGCTTGGATGAATGGAATGGTATTGAACTACTACAAGTGGATCCTTGATGATCTAGTTCTACCCAAATATCTGATTTTCCTGTTTTATGTTAAAAACTATTTTCCTAAACTTCTTAGATTCTAGTTATTGGAGTAGTTGGAATTGTTTACCTCTTTCCTTGTGGATCGACCTCGGTCTTACTGAGAATTATTACTACATCGCAGCCTTGCACTTGAGGCGAGCGAACAAGGATGAGGACCCTTCATCCGACTATCTCGATTTTCTAGAGGAATACTTGGTCCACTCCAATAATCTTTATGATGAGATGATTAAAGAGTTGAATATTTTGTTAGACATGGTGCCGGTGCTTGAAGAGCCCCCTTCCACTGTTTTTAACTCATCACCATTGATTGTGAATGTACCGTATCATTCTGAAATTGTGGAGAAGACAACTTTAACTGAAGAATACATGATGAATGTCTATCCACCATTATGGGGTTTTTCAACCCAATGAGAATTCTGACTAGGACGACCCATATCTAAATAATCATTACCCAGTTCAAAATTTGAAGAGATATCTTTTTGCTGCTCTTATCTCCTCTTCTCATGCATGTGGTGCACATGACTATTGGACTTCAATGATGACAAGCACCCATGTATATCATTGAGCAGGACTATGGTGGTCCTCATGAGAAATTTGTTGAAATTCATGAAGATTCTGCTCAAATTTGATCATGTAGTCGTCAGACTAATTAACGTTAGGTAGAGTAGGTAGGTTAGGTTAATTTTTCTGTACTTAGGATTGAATAAGTCTTATGGAGACAAGGAAGAAGCTAGACTTGATTAACTTACTACCTCAGGTACTCTCGTTCTCACTCTCCTTTATTTATGTCATTCCTCTCATGTCTTCGCATATTGTATATCTTTTTACATTGACGATAATGTAAGATTTTGGTTGGGGGGTGAGATTCCTAGATGAATCTACTAGTTTTTGTGATATTTCGAGCAATTATGTAGAAAATTTTTAACTTTTCTCAATTCAAAACTCTTTTAAAAAACTTTGTTTCTATGCACTTGAGATGATATCATTATGAAATGAAGATAAATGAAGTGATATGATTTTGAAATCCTTGAATTATCTTAGATATAGTAGTTTTCTATATGAATTCCTCTATTGGTATGATTGATAGAAAATTTTGAATACTTTTGAATTCTAGTTCACATTACACGATTCTCATGATTGAAGGGATTATATAGATTTGTAGATCGGCTAGACTAAGATTTAAAGTGTTAAGGAACCAAGCAGAGGAACTTTGTCCATCACGTTTAAAAAATAAGAGAAGGAAATAATGTTTAAGATGCGGTTTTCTAAAAATCCTATCTCATTCTTATAGTGAAAAAAAGCAAAGAAAAGAAAGTGTATTGAAAGTATATTGAATTCCAAAAAGGGCTACCTATCACCAACCAGGGGAGGGTCTACCATAACCCAAGCTGGAAATGGGAAGTAGTGTGAAAGCCATCGAAGGAACAGTAAAGATAATTCTTGTCATAGGCTTGTTGTTGATCTATACACTTTTAGATCTTTAGTTTCGAAGGTAATCCTAGAGATTCATGAGATACATATTTACTATGCACACTAGACTATACTTGTTCAGATTTTTCTATTTATCAATCAATCATCGGGAATTCTATGTGAAACACTCATTATGTTTAGCGAGTTTAAGATCTCAACTTCTATCACTAATGTTCTCTGAATTTTGTACTTGTATGTCTTGAAGTTCATAGAAGTATAGTTTCTGAGTGAGAGTTGAGTTTTAGAGAATTAGATTAGTTTCATGCATGCTTTGCTCGGGACTAGCAAAATGCTAGTTGGGGGTGTGTTGAGCTCTAAATTGTGCATATTCTAACCCCAATTCATCACTCATTATGCATGATTTTTATGTTTAAAGACTTATCTAATGAATAATTTTGCAATTGTAGGAATGAGAGAGAGATTTTACCAATTTGATGATAAACGTTACCTCTTAAAGTACATTGAATTCATTAGAAGGAGAGCTAAGAGGTGGAGAGAAGAGAAGAAAGAAGGAAAAGCCTAAGCAACTAGACAGGTCTGACCGGTCATGACCGGTCAACTACCAAGGCTGGAGCTTGTTGGACTAAACACAGGTTAGTCCGACCAGTCATGACTGGTTGGCCATGCTCAGTGAATTTAAAAATCTATTTTTGACCACCGACTTCATAGTGCGGGATTGCTATGCGATTTATAGAAGTTTCCGATTATGTGCGTGATTTCTCCTATAAAAAGCCACCTCCACTCTCTTCCTAAGGCATCTAAGAACGTGGTGAGCATAGAGATCAAGACTTAAGAGGCTTCCTAGCCTCCTACAACTAGTTTTTCTTTCTCTTTCTTAGTTCTAATTCTAGTTTCCTTATGTTTTCTTCTAGTTAACTCTTAGCTAGAGTTAAGAGGTTGCAGCTTGTAGTTAGTTTTGATGTTTAATTTGTTCATTCAAGTAGCTTTTACTTAATTATAGATTTTCAAGTTTTAGTTTGAATAAAGTTGGTATTTTTAGATGAATTGTGAGAGTTTGTGTGCTTCAGACGGGAGTTCCTTGTAATTTTCTGAGACTATCTTACTGGTTTGATTAGATTTGAATTGTAGTAATCCTAGAACATGCTATGATCTCTTAGTATGATTGTTACTTTAAAGGCTACAAGTTCAAGTTCTCTATACTTCATTAGAACTAGAAATTTGATTTCCAGATTTAATTGGGACTGTTTGTGTTTGAATGTAATATCTTTCGATTAGATGAGAGATATAACTTTGATTCTAATTGTGTTTGTGCTTAGATGGATGGATTGACATTGAGCTACTACAAGTGGATCCTTAGTGCTCTAGTTTCTCTTTAAATTCTCTGATTTCACCTATTTACTGTTTCTACTTAAGTTCTAAAACTTTGAATTTCCTGAATTTTCTAGATTTAAGTTATTAGAATAGTTTGAATTAGTTTACTCTTTTCACCGCGGATCGACATCGGTCTCACCGAGTTATTACTACATTGCAGCCATACAGCTTGCCTCAAGTGCAAGACTGTAATGTAGTAATAAATCTCGGTAAGACCGAGGTCGATCCACAGGGAATTTAAGAACGGACTTCAAACTATTCCAGCAACTAAGAATTCAGCAATTTGGTGATTTAATTGAAAAACTTATGCTAAAACAGTAACTTTAGAAAAACAGTGATTAAAGGTACTAAGGCATTCAAGGATCCACTTGTAGCAATCCCATGTCAATCCAATCAATCCAAGCATAGAGCACAACTAGATTTGAAGTCCTATCTCTCATCTAGTTGAAAAATAAAGCTTTGAAGCACATTCAATCCCACTCGAGTTGAACTTCCAAGTTCTAGTCCCATTCAACAACATAGACTTCGAAATCATAGCCTTCGGAGTAACAGCCATGCCTATGGACTATGGCCTGCTCAAGGATTACTATAATTCGAATCTAAAGAAGCACAACATAATAATCTCAGAGAATTGTGAGGAATCCATGTCCGGAGCACATGAACTCTCATAAAACATATAAAACTATCAACTTTAAGAAACAGAATATGCAAAAATCCAAACTTGAAGTAAAATTACTTAAACTAATATCAATCAAACATGAAATTAGCTACAAGCTTCACCTCTCAGCCTTAGCTGAGAGATTCTAGCCGAGCATTGTCATACTACAACTAGAACTCATAAAAGAAACTAGAAAACATAGAAAAACCGGAGTTTGGAGGGTTGTAGTCGCCCCATGACGGCTTCCTTCTTCTCCCACTTCTATGATGCGCTAGGAAGAAGCCCTAGGTGTCCTTTTATAGTATAGTGCGGAAGGTTTCAGATTGCGCAAGAAATCCCGGACTGCACAGAGAAAATCGGAGCTTGTAGGACACGTTCTGTTACGCAGACGACCGGTCGCACGACCGGTCTCAAAAACGCAAAAACAATCCAGTGAGTTTTTCAGAAATTCAAACCCAAGATTTTAATTCAAGGACCGGTCGGACGACCAATTTGAGCAGTGGATGACCGGTTGCATGATCGGTCGTGGGTAGTCCAGCAAGGTTTGCAGTAAGGTCTCTTTTGTTGAGTGTTCGGACTGGTCGGACAACCGGTCCTGGGCTTTGGATGGTCGGTCGGACGACCGGTCTTGGCTGCTTTTTTTCTGTCCTCTTTTATTTTCTCCTTTACTTCTTTCTTCCACCCTTTCACACTTAATCCTGTGATCTTCAATGTGTCCAAAATGACTCTTATAACCGTTAATTGGTGAAGTCCCCCTCTCATTCCTATAATCACAAAACACGCATTTAGATGAGCCTTTTAACATGAAAAGCATGCATATAATGTGATGTAATGGGTTATGCAATGTATAAATTGGAGGCTCAACACACCCCCCAACCAGCTTTTTGCTAGTCCCAAGCAAAACATGCGTGAAACAAGTTCAAACCTCTAAAACCCAACTCTCCTTTAGAAACCATGTTTCTATCCATTTAAAGACATACAAGTATAAAATTCGGATAAAATTTGGTGATAGAAGTTGAAACCTCAAACTCTCAGAACATAATAAGCTTCCATATGAAATTCCCGCTGATCGATTGATAAATAGAAGAACCCGAACAATTTCAACCTAGTGTGCATAGTGAAAGTTCATCTTCTGGGATTATCTTCTCCATAGATCAACTAAACTACGGATCTCAAGGTGTACAGAGCAACAATAAGTCAATGACAGGAATTTTCTTTACCGTTCTTCCGACGGCTTTCACACTACGTCCCATTTCCGGCTTTGGTTACGGGTAGACCATCCCTTGGTTGGTAATAGGTAGCCCTTTTCGGAATTTTCCACCATTTTCCATCATTCCCAATTTTCATCCTTCCTTTTCCGTTTTCTTTTACATTAGATAGGATTTTTAGAAATCCATATCTTTCGTTGTTTTCCCATGGACAAAGATGGACAAACTACCCCGTCTTGGTTTCTCAACACCTTAAATCTAAGTCAGCTAACCCACAAATCACATAATCCCTTCAACCATGAAAATCGTGTAGTGTGGACTAGGTGTTAGAGTGTTCAAAATTTCTATCAATCACATAAATAGGGGAATTCACATATAAAACCATTATATTAAGAGAAGTTCAAGACTTGCAACATCACACTTCGTATCTCCTCTTCTTATACTTGTATCATCTCGAATGCAGAGAAATAAGGTTTTCTAAAAGAGTTTTAAAATTTTAGACAATTCAAAAAAAAATTGCACATATGATGCTCAAAATGTTGCAACATGCTAGATGAGGAATCTCATCTCACCCCCTAACCAAATCTTGCATTGTCCTCAATGTAAAAAGATATGTAATGAGCATGAACATGAGAGCAATGGTGAAATATAAGAGAGTGAGAACAATAATACCTGAGAGAGTCGATCATGGAAGTCTGCAACTCCAACAACTAAAACCTACTAAACAGTAAAACTAAATAAAACTAAACCTAATCTACGGAAGGCAATAAAGATACCTAACCCGTCCTTTTAAAAAGAGGATCTCCATCAAACTAGGAGATTGATTATCAGTAAAACATCCAAAAGGACAAAGTTGAGCAAGATCATCAAGTGGTGTAACAAATTATTCAGAAGAACTATCCACCATCTTGCTTTGGAAAGTACATTGGTGACATCGATCATTCTAACCCATTGAAAATCCAGCTGAAAAATTTCAGCGGGTTCTTCAAGAAAATTGTCACATGTACTAGGAAAGGACAATTGCATTGGTTGGAAATCATTGAATATGGATCTCCTTTCCTTCTTGTCTGGGCAAAAATCATTCAAGTATGTTAAATATGGGTCATCTAAGAAGTGTTCTTCGATTTGAACAAACCAAAGAGATGTGGAGACTTCAATCGCTTCATCCTCAAACATTGGAATGGTCTCCACATAATCATTTGTCGCTTGTGCTTTCACAATTGATTCTTCAATTTGGCACTCTATGGAAGGAAGCTTTTTAGGTGAATGAGGTCTCTCTCTCAAAGCATTTACCATGTCCTGAATCATGGGATCATCCCAATCTTCAAAATACTCTAAACACTCCTCGAGTGTGTAGGAGACCTCAGGAGAGGAAGTTTTCAGATTTGGACCCTTTACGTCTTCCTCCTTCTCAGAATTTTGTGTAGGTTGGAGTGGGTCCTCAACCTATACACTTTCAGAAATTAGCCTCTCTGTAGGCAAGTCAAGAACCAATTCTTCCAAATCCTGCATAACAAATTTGTGTAAATCAGAAATTGGCGACTTGTCAAATAAATTTTCAGAAATTGACACTTCCAATGTCTTATTAAAATTAGAATTAGATTCATCCTTAGAATGTGTCAAACATGTCTCCAAGCTTTCAGGTAGATCACGTTGGGAAAAACCCCCATCTTCCATAGATTCTATCATGTTTACCTCATGGGGGCCATCATTGTCGTCCCAATCCTCAAAGGGATCAAAGCTAATAGCATCTAGAGGATCAAAATTCTGCCTTAAAGCGAACTCCTCTTCCACGATTGAATCAATCATATCCACCTCGTGGACATCATCATCATCCCTATGCCTTTTGCCCAAGTGGAACACATTCACCTCCAACGTCATGTTCCCAAAGGACATTTGCATCACTCCATTCCGGGAATTTATGATTGTGTTTGATGTAGCAAGGAATGGGCGGCCTAGAATCACCGGTATTTGGGTGCTAACATCTGTTGAGCTCTTAATTGTGCATATTTTAACCCCAATTCATCCCTCATTATGCATGATATACATGTTTAAAGGACTACCTTAATACATGATTTGTGATTGTAGGAACAAGATGGAGGTTTCACCATTTGAAAGCTAAATAGAGCTCTTTATGAGTATTAAAGACCATTGGATCAAGCATGAAGGAAGACCAAAGAGAAGAAAGCAAGGAAAGAAAAGAAAAAGAAGAAAGAAAGAAAGAAAACATCAAAAGAAAGAAGCCAGACCGGTCAAGACCGGTCGGCCAGACCAGTCCGACCGGTCAAGACCGGTCGGCCACACCATTAGACTGATCAGGGAGGAGGTCCGACCAGTCAAGACCGGTCGGCTATGGCTGCTGGACCAACACAGAAAGGAGTCCGACCGGTCAAGACCGATCGGCCATGCGAAAAAGGGTATTTCTATTTTGAGATTCCGGATTTCTCGGCGCAAGTGCGTAAGTTTACGCGAGATCTGGAACTTTCTTGCGTAAAGGACACCTCCAAGCTATAAAAGGACGTCTTCCCTTCATACCAAAGCAGGCTAGAACGTGGGGATTGCTTAGGAGACGGATTCTACTTCGGATTTCTAGTTTTCTTCCTGTTTTAGTTAGTTTTTATGTTTTTAGAGGCTTCTAGTTCAAGGATGTTAGAGATGAACTAAAACCTCTTAGCTAGGGCTAAGAGGTGAAGCTTTTGATTCATTTTTTATGGATTGATGCAACCTAGGTTTCCTTTTTATGATTTAATTGATGAATTTTAGTTAATATGAGTCTGAATCAAGTACTATTTTGGTTTCTACTTTGATCTCTTGATGACTCCGGGCTCATGTGATTCTTAGTGATCCTAGCTTAGTATCTTAGCTTTGAGCATTGTTTATGCTTGTGTAGTTCATTGATCTACCATCGACTCCGGGCATGGTAGATGCTTTGATTGCCTTGTGTACAATGGCCTGATTTTCATGTGGGAACTCATTCAACTAAAGTTCTTATCTTTTGTTGTATAATCTGGAATAGTTGTTTATTGATTGATTTTGATTTAATTAGAGTTCTAATCATGAGTTGTAATCAGGTCTAGTGACAGGATTTGGTGAAAGCTATGGTTATGAATCTCAACTAGATTGGAAAGAGGCTTGGCCTATACAATTGAGTGTGCCCAAGGCCTGAGCATGGTTGTGGGAATCAAGTCAATGAATAAGCACTTATTTTGGATAATTGTTGATTTAACCGCTCTATATTCCGATCGGATAGAGATATGAATTCGATTCCGATTGAGTTGTGAGAGACCTAGTTGTGTTGATGCATTGAAACTTATCAAAAGTGGATCCTTGGCGCTCTAGTGCCTTTTTAGATTGAAATTACCTTAACCATTCATTGTTTAAACCCAAATCGCTATTTTCCAGTTTTAGTTCTTAATAGGATCTTAATTACTAGTTGTTTCAGACAAATTCTGAGGATACCCATTCATAAATCTCTGTGGGAACGATACTCGGTCTTTCCGAATTATTACTACTTCGCAACCCTACACTTGGGGAGTGAACAGCATCCATAACCGGTTGTGTGTCCAAGACGATGAAATCTACAGAGTAGTAGAATTTATCAACTTGGACTAGCAAATCCTCAACTATCCCTCTCGGTACACGGATGGATCTATTAGTGAGTTGCAATATGGTTTTGGTGGGTTTTAATTCACCAAGACCCAATTTCTCGTATACCGAGTATAGGATCAAATTCACGCTTGCCCCCAAGTCTAGTAATGCACGCTCAATCCGGTAGTCTCCAATGATACATGAAATTGTGGGACTACTGGGATCTTTTGAGTGAGAATGGCACTCACTTGCTCATTTAAGAAGGTCTTTTGCTGCACATTAGATTTGCGTTTAGTTGTGCATAGGTCCTTTAGAAACTTGGCATAAGAGGGGACTTGTTTGATGGCATCAAGCAAGGGAATGTTGATCTTGACTTGCCTAAAAATCTCTAGAATATTATGAGAGTTTGGGAGAGATTTTGGGGCAACCAATCTCGAAGGGAATGGTGTTATGGGCTTGTAAACGCGTTCTGTTTCTTGTGGGGCTAAGTTAGATCCATCCTCATCCTCAGAATTTACCGGATCATTAGGCTTGTCGACCTTCACCGGAATATATTTGTCAATTTGTTTACCACTTCTAAGAGTGGTGATGGATTTGGCTTGCTCCATGTGTTGGTTGGAAGGATTAGGAATGCTCACTTCATGTACTTCCTTTGGATTGGGCTGAGGTTGGGCCGGAAAGGTCCCTTCCCTAGCATTCAAGCATCCCTTAATCTCATCAACCGAGACTTTAAGTTCTTGCGACATTTGCTGATTCGTTTGGTTAATTTGTGTTTGCCCTTGTATAAACGCTTTTAAAGTATCCTCCATTGAGAATTGAGGTAGGGCCATATTTTGCATGGGCGGCCCTCCTTGAGAGTTGGTAGGACTGCCCGTGGGAGCATTCTTCCAACTGAAATTTGGGTGGTTCTTCCAACTAGAAATGTACGTATTACCCACCGGTCCATTGAAAGGCCGTTGATAACCATATGTGGCATTGGCGTGTTCATGTAGCACTTCTTGAAACGCAGGAATTGTAGGACAATCTTTCGTAGCGTGTAAGTTGCTGAAATAAATCCCACATGTGGTTTCAATGGCTTCATTGGACTTTGAAGCTTCATTCTTACTAAGTTCCATGGCCTCGATCTTCCTTGTGAGGCTGGCTATCCTTGCATTCACATCGTCTTCCTCCTTGAGGATATAGATCCTTCATTTATCTTTTTCTTGAGTAGGCTTGGGGTTATTGGATTTATCCGAGTTATCCCATGATTGGGCATTCTCGGCCAACACATCCAAATAACTCCAAGCTTCATCTGAATTTTTTCTCATGAACTCGCCATTGTACATCATCTCTACGAATTGGCGCATATTGGAACTTAATCCATCATTGAAGAAGTTTATGATTCGCCAACTTTCATAGCCATGATGTGGGCAAGCAAGTAGGAGGTCCTTAAACCTTTCCCAACATTGGAAGAAAGATTCACCCTCTTTAGCCGAAAAATTCATTATGGCTCTTCGAAGGGTGTTCGTTTTATGAATCGGGAAGAACTTTTTTAAGAACTCCCGGGTCATCTAAGAGAGTGAAGCCAAGTCTTGGCTCTTTCTTTCAATGAAAAGGGAAAGAGTTTGAGTTTTATGGCATCTTCAGAGACGTTGGTTTATTGCAAAGTAGCCACCACTTCTTCAAATTCCTTTAGGTGTAAATATGGGCTATCAGAATCTAGCCTATAGAACTTTGGTATGAGTTGAATCACACCCAGCTTTATATCAATATTTCCCTCGGTTGGTGGTAAAACCACACATGAGGGTGTAGTTGCATGGGCCGGTTGTAGGTAGTCCCGTAGTGG
The DNA here is from genome assembly GCA_003013855.2 of Liriodendron chinense. Lineage (NCBI taxonomy): Eukaryota > Viridiplantae > Streptophyta > Magnoliopsida > Magnoliales > Magnoliaceae > Liriodendron > Liriodendron chinense. The sequence goes on from ML058423.1 coordinate 327,859, forward strand.
TCTCATTGGAGGAACATTATGTACCTCATTCTCTCCCACTCCCTCTTGGGGGGGGGGGAGGAGGACTCCTTAAAGGTATTTGATCCATACTCCCCAAACTATCACAATGCTCTTGGTAATTTCGGACTCGTTTATGGACTGACAATGGTCCAACTAGACCACCTTTGGATTGGAGACGATTGGAGTGGTCACGCTCCCAACGGGACGTAAACCGCTCAACTACCAACTAGACTAATCTTAAAATCTGAAATTGATCTAAAAATTTGAAAATCTGTAAAAAGCACTAAGTTAGAAGGATATTACCCGAATCACTTGAACTAGAAAAGAAATCCAACAAAACAAAATAATTTGTTAGTTCTAAGAAATCAGAAAAACCTATCTACTTCTACTTCTATAGCCACTAAAACAATCTAGAACCGTTATCTAAATTCCCCGGCAATGGCGCCAAAAACTTGTTCGCTCGCCTCAAGTGCAAGGCTGCGATGTAGTAATAAATCTCGGTAAGACCGAGGTCGATCCACAGGGAATTTGAGAATGGACTCCCAACAATTCCAGCAACTAGGAATTCAGCAATTTGGTGATTTAATTGAAAAACTTATGCTAAAACAGTAACTTTAGAAAATCAGTGATTAAAGGTACTAGGGCATTCAAGGATCTACTTGTAGCAATCCCATGTCAATCCAATCAATCCAAGCATAGAGCACAACTAGATTTGAAGTCCTATCTCTCATCTAGTTGAAAAATAAAGCTTTGAAGCACATTCAATCCCACTCAAGTTGAACTTCCAAGTTCTAGTCCCATTCAACAACATAGACTTCGAAATCATAGCCTTCGGAGTAACAGCCATGCCTATGGACTATAGCCAGCTCAAGGATTACTATAATTCGAATCTAAAGAAGCACAACATAATAATCTCAGAGAATTGTGAGGAATTCATGTCCGGAGCACATGAACTCTCATAAAACATCTAAAACTATCAACTTTAAGAACTAGAATATGCAAAAATCCAAACTTGAAGTAAAATTACTTGAACTAATCTGAATCAAACATGAAATTAGCTACAAGCTTCACGTCTCAGCCTTAGCTCAGAGATTCCAGCCTAGCATTATCATACTACAACTAGAACTCATAAAAGAAACTAGAAAACATAGAAAAACCGAAGTTTGGAGGGTTGCAAACGCCCCACGACGACTTCCTTCCTCTCCCACGACGTCCCTTAGCTTCTATGATGCCCTAGGAAGAAGCCCTAAGTGTCCTTTTATAGTATAGTGCGGACGGTTCTAGATTGAGTAAGAAATCCCGGACTGCGCAGAGAAAATCGGAGCTTGTAGGACACGTTCTGTTACGCAGACGACCGGTCGCACGATCGGTTTGAGCTCCTGGACGACCGGTCGCACGACCGGTCTAAAAAACGCAAAAACAGTCCAGTGAGTTTTCCAAAAATTCAAACCCAAGATTTTAATTCAAGGACCGGTGGGACAACCGATCTGAGCAGTGGACAACCAGTCGCATGACCGGTCGTGGGTAGTCCAGCAAGGTTTGCAGTAAGGTCTCTTTTGTTGAGTGTTTGGACCGGTCGGACGACCGGTCCTAGGCTATGGACGACTGGTCGGACTACCGGTCTTGGCTGCTTTTTTCTGCCCTCTTTTCTTTTCTCCTTTGCTTCTTTCTTCCACCCTTTCACACTTAGTCCTGTGATCTTTAATGTGTCCAAAATGACTCTTATAACCGTGAATTGGTGAAGTCCCCCTCTCATTCCTACAATCACAAAACACGCATTTAGATGGGCCTTTTAACATGAAAAGCATGCATATAATGTGATGTAATGGGATATGCAATGTATAAATTGGAGGTTCAACACGAGCGAACACTTAGTATGATCAAAGAGTTAAAATATTCAATCTGATAGATATTCGGCGCACACCCATCCAATAGAATCCTTATCACACAAATGGTTTGAGTTATTAAAAAACTTAGGGGTTGTTTGGCCTCTCTATAAATAAGAGCTTATTTGCTTATTCCTAAAAAACTAAGCTTTTAGATTGTTTGTAAAAGTCTAGTCAAGGTGTTTAATTATTTAAAAAGTAGTAAATAAGCTCTGATTTGTGTTTGACATCTCTACAAATCAGAGCTTATTGGCTTATTCGTTAAAAAAAAGCGTTTAGATTATTTTGGTAAAAGTTTAGTCAAGGTGTTTAATTGTTTAAAAAGTAGCAAATAAATTTCGATTTAATGAGTCAGGGGGGGACATTTTGGACTAATTTTTAAATAAGTTTGTCCTTAAACTTTTCAATTAATTCCCATCTTACACTTTTCTCTTCTCTTTATAATTTCTTTAAGGTAAGCCCACATAATCAACAACCCATAGTGAAGGTGGGCCCTACATGATGAATGACTCGTATCAAAGGTGGGCCTACATAATGCACGGTCGCATCAAAGGTGAGCCTCACATGATGGATGACCTACTTTCAAGCATGACCCCACATGATGAACGATCCACATCAAGCAGGCCCTACCTAATGGATGTTCCACATGATGGATGGTGGACATTGAATGTGGAACCACATGATGGAAGGTTGACATTAATGGTGGGCCCACATGATGAATGGCCCATATTAAAGGTTGGGCCCCACATGATGGATGATCCATATCAAAGGTGGGACCTACATGATGGACATCAAAAGTGGGTCCCACATGATGGACTATCCACTTCAAGTGGGCCCCAAATTATAGTGCTCCACAACAAAGGTGGGACCCACATGATGGATGGTGGACATCAAAGATGGGCCCCTCATGATGAATGACTCATATTGAAGTGGGGCCCCACATCAAGGTAGGCCCACGTAATGAAAGGTTCACATCAAAGGTGAGCCTCACATGATAAACATGCACATCAAGTGGGTCCCATTTGATGGGCAGTCCACGTCAAAGGTGGGACCCATATGATGGATGATGGTGATTAAAGGTGGGCCCACATGATGGTTGGTTGATATCAAAGATAGGCTCACATGATGAACGACCCATAATGAAGGTGGGAACCCACATAATGAATGGTCGACATCAAGGTGGGCGCGCATAATGGACAAAGTGGGCTTCATATGATGGATGACCCACATAAAAGTGTTGCCCCTCATAATGGATAGTTCACATCAAGTGGGCCCCACCTAATGGACGGCCCACATCTAAGGTCTTTCTGAAATTGCAATTTGCACCGCTATTGAGATAAGCTTGAAGGTATGCTTATGTCCTAGAGGGGGGTGATAGGACTTTTAAAATTCTTTGGTGATTAAAGACTTGAATGCTTATGCAAGACATGTGATTCAAGTTAGAGGATGAGAAATAGAAGTAGAGAATCAAATCTAACTTGAAGTGCATTTAATCAAACAGTTAATATGCATGCTTATACTAATCTCTCGAAGATAGCAAATATACATTTTGTCAAACATGAGATGGGTATTTAGTTAAACATGTATAAAATCAATCAACAAGGCATAATAATCGACATAATGCATTCACCACATTGCACACAATGTATAGTGGTTCGACAATGAGTTTACTCCACTCCCGGCTAATCCACTCACCCCTTGAGTGGTCGGATTTCACTATTACAATGGTTTTAAATGAGGTTCACCATAAACCTTTACAACCTACACAAGGTCTACACCTACGCAAGGATAAGCACGTATTCTCCCATGTCGAAGGCCTACACAAGGACTTCCACAAGTCCTACTCAATGACACCCTCCCATGTCGGAGGCTTACACAAGGACTTTTATAAGTCCTACCCAAGGACACACACATCCTTCACAATGACATCAACATCCTACACAAGGACAATCTCTACACAAGAGAAATAGACTCACAATATAAACCCTTACTTGGTTGAGTTGAGCCCCGTTGATGCGCCGATGAGGCGCTTCTTCTCTGCTTGAAGTCGCTTCTCAAATGCTCCCTCGATTAGCTACCTTCAAATGATGTGACTATGGATGCCAAGGAGAGGGAAGGAGGTTTCTCTAAAAGGTTTTAACTATTGGGATTAAACAGAACCAAGATTGTGAGGTTTAGATACAATAACCTCAACTATGGTGATCCTATGAAGGATTTTATTATATAGGAAGGATTCACTAAAAAGGACACCTAGGGCTATTTACGGTAAGAGATTTAATTATGGAAATGATCTCTAAAGCCTAGGATTTGGATGGGTTTAAGCACACTCCATTATTGAGATTTGAATGCTCTTAATCATGTAATTAATCACATGAGATGTTCTTAACCTCAATGGTTTTGGCTAGGATATAATCTACCAATATTTGGGGTAAGTGAGAGCTCAAAAATGATTTTTTAAGCCCAACAAATGAATCTCATATATATAGCCTTTAAGCTCCAATGGCTAGAAAATGGTCATAAAATGGCTAGATCGATAGCCTCGCGTACACCATCGATAGGGTCGAAGGAGTGTCCAGACACACAAGCAGATTGCTAGACAGAGAGCTTCGATAGGGTCGTTGATAGGGTCGACAGACTCATTGATAGACTCGACAATTCTATCGATAAGCTCGACAGTCTATCCAGAGATTTTTCCGATTACTAGACAGATGCTCAATAGCATCGAGGCTTTCATCGATAGGGTCAACGGACTCATCGATATGGTCGACAGGACCGTCGATAGGGTCGACAGGGTCCAGAAAGATTTGCAAGATGCTGGACTACCTTGTCGATAGGGTCGACAGATACGTCGATAGAGTCGGCAGGACTAAAAAACTGTTGTTTTGGGCCAGATTGTTTACAGCAACTTGGAGACTCTAAATCCTTATATTTTTAAGGTTCATTTGGGAATCCTGAGGCCAATGAAGATGAATAAGAGTTTACCTATTTAAGTTCAAATCATCTAGAAGCTATATGGGTTGTTTTGGGTCAAAAGTTAGAGGCACCAAGGCATCATATATACTTGTCTCTTCCGTCCTTGATGCAGATTGTCTTGAGTTGTCTTCGGTCTTCATCTTCAATGGGCTCAACCGATTGACTGACATAAGGACTTACACAAACTCACATAATTGACAACCAAGGTGCACAAACAAGTGCACTAACAATCTCCCCCTTTGTCAATTACGTGACAGAATCCTAACCTACAAAAATAACAAAATACATGTTTACAAGTACAATGATATACAATGAATTACAGGATTCGAGACATGGACTACAACTCATACTGCTGCTACTCCCCTTGAATTGCTTCCCCTTACTCCAGCGTATCCCCACAATAAAGAAATCTTGCAAAACAGATTTCATTTATTTTGGTGGGATTTTTCTCTCCCTTTTTGTCAGTAATTGACAAAGAACCAATCTTATAGGGGTATAACTCTCCCCCTATCAAATATATCAAGTAAGCACAAAGATAAAATGGTTCAATGACATTAAGATCAAACTATTCAGCACATACTTACATGGGATATAATAAAGAATCATTGCATAACACTTTCATGATGGATGACCCATATCCAAAGTGGGCTGTTTGATGGATGATCCACATAGAAGGTGCACCCCACATGATGAATGGTGGATATCAAATGTGGGCCCCACATGATGGATAATCAAATTTGGAGTCCACGTGATGGGTGATGGGTAGTGGACATTGAGGGGCCCCACATAAAGGACAATTAGGATTAATGTTGGGTCCCACATGATGGATGATCCACTAAAACAACCATTTGGATTATTCTTATATTAAAGTTGTTGTAATTTTTAAAATTGACATCAACTACCCTTAAAAAGCTCTTATTTGAAACTTTTACCAAACATGCTTATTTTAAATAAGAGTTTTTTTTAGATTTTACCAAACGAGCTTATTTAAAACAAGAGCTATAACAAAAAGGGCTTAATTAGCTCTTATTAAATTAGAGTATAGATGCCACGCGAGTGTTCGCTTCCCCAAGTGTAGGGTTGTGATGTAGTAATAATTTCGGTAAGACCGAGGTCGATTCACAGGGACTTGTGTAGGAACTCGCAAAACACTTCTAATGGTTTCTAAGTAAGAACTAACTAAACAGGATTTTGGAATTGAATGTAGATAGATATTTTGAACTAAAACTGAATGTAATCAATAATAAAAAGCACTAGGGGTTTAAGGATCCACTTGTAGCAATCCTTGATGCTTAATTCACTGTGCTTTCTTACTTACTCAACTAGAATCGAAATTAAATCCTATCTAGCCGGATGATAGAGCAGTTAAAACAAACAATTTGTCATATGTATGATTTAAGTACATGATTCCCTCAATTCAAGTTTGGACTTGAGCACACTCAATTGCATAGGTCAATCCTAGTTCCAATAGATTAAGATCACAATCATAATCATCATTAAACTCTGTCACAAAGCATAACTAGATCATGATTTGAACTTCATTCAAATCACATACAAAATCATACATAATTCAGAAATTCAGAAACGTAGAACTCTTGGCATGAAGTTCTGACATGAGAATCAAAGGTCTAGAGTGTATTGAATCCGATTCCTCGGAGCGTACAGGTCTAGAACCATTCAAAATAATTAAGAACTCAAGCAATTCATCTAAACATCCATGAGCCATCATAAGATTAAGAAAAACTACTTAAAACTTTATTCAAATTTTAAACCATTGTTCTTCACTAATAATCCAACTTGAAACCAAAGCAAACAAATTGAAACATTCACTACAAGCTTCACCTCTTAGCCCTAGCTAAGAGGTTTACCCGTTCATGATCCAAGGAAACATGAAAACAACTAAGAAAAACATAAAAAAATAAAAAAAAATAAACTAGAAGGAGTTGTAGAACTTTGAATCCAACTTCCGCCACCTCCCACCATGGTAATTCTCTCCTAGGATCCTTAGGAACGAGCTAGAGGAGTTCTTTTATAGGTTTGGGGCCCTAGGTGCGAAGAAACTTCGAGAAATCCCACAAAAATTGCGCTTTGCGCAACAAATTTTAGAGCTTGTAGAAGAAGTTCTGTTACGCAGCCGACTGGTCGGACGACCGGTCTGAGCTCGTGGACGACCGGGCTGCCGACCGGTCGCAAAAGGCCAAAAACAGTCCAGAGAGTTTTCTGAAAATTTGAACTCATCTTTTAATTCAACGACCGGTCGGACAACCGGTCTGAGCAGTGGACGACCGGTCGGACGGTCGGTCATGATTGGTCCAGAAAGGTTTGACAGCAGGGTCCTCCTATTGAGTGTTCGGACCGGTCGGACGACCGGTCTTCAGTGCAACTTTCTGCACTTCTTCCTTTTCTCCTTTGCTTCTTTCTTCCACCCTTTGGCGCTTGGTCCTTTGATATTCAATGCTTGTGAGAAGCTTCTCTAAGCCTTCAATTGATAAATTCTCTCTCTCATTCCTACAACCACAAAACCATGCATTAGTTGGGTCTTTAATCATGTATTTCAAGCATAGTTCGTGATAAAATGGGGTTAGAATATACACATTTAAGAGCTTAACACACGCCCTAACCAGCATTTTACTAGTCCCGAGCAAAACATGCGTGAAACAAATTTCATTCTTCAAAACTCACTCTCCTTTAGAAACTATGCTTCTGTACACTCTAAGACATGCAAGTGTAAAAATCGAAAAAACTAAGTGATAAAGGTTGAAACCTTAAACTTTTAAAAACATACCAAGTATTCATATGAAATTCCCGCTGATTGATTGATAAATAGAAAAGTCCAAATAATTTAACCTAGTGTGCTCAGTGAATGCTCATCTCATGGATTTCCGAGGTTACCTTCTTTGTGAATTAGCTAAGGTATGGATTTAACGGTGTACAGATCAACAACAAGCCTTTGACAGGAATTTGCCTTACCGTCCTTCCGACGGCTTTCACACTACGTCCCATTTCCAGCTTTGGTTATGGCTAGACCATCCCTCAGTTGGTAATAGGTAGCCCTTTTTCTGAATTTTCCACCATATTTTCAATCAGTCCCATATTATCATCATTCCTTTCCTTTTCACACACATTAGATAGGATTTTTAGAAATCCATATCTTTTGTTATTTTTCCATGGACAAGGATGGACAAAGTACCCCGGCTTGATTTCTCTACACCTCAAATCCCAAACCTAGCTAATCCACAATTCTAATAATCCTTTCAAAACATGAGAATCGTGTAAAGTGAACAAGGTGTGAAAGTGTTCAAATTTTCTATCAATCATAAAAATAAAGGAATTTGCATATAAAACTAGTATCTTAAAGATTATTCAAGATATTTAACTTCACTCACTTCGCCTCTCCTTTTCTTATACTTAAACAGTCCCGAATGCATAAAAACAAAGTTTTCCAATGGAGTTTTGAATTTGTAGAAAAAATTTGAAAAATGTTCTTCATATTGCTCGAGATGTTACAAAACACTAGATTCATCCTAGTGATCCCACACCCCCCAACCAAATCTTGCATTGTCCTCAATGTAAAAGATATTCAATAAGAAAAACATTAGAGCAATTATAAAATAAAGGGAGTGAGGAATGAGAGTACCTGAGAGAGCAAAAACTGAAATTCTACCTCCTTTTAATAAACCTATGAAAAAGCAAACCAAAAGCAACAAAATCATAATCCTAACTACTATATACCTCCATCAGACTAGGAGATCAAATATCCTGATACACAGGATCAGTCAGAGGTATGGACAAACCTTTTGAAGGAAAATTCTCAAAGAACGGTTTTAATCGCTGACCATTTACTTTAAAGATATTACCGTTCCTTGGATTCAACAACTCGACAGTCCCATATAGATAAACAGTTTTCATAATGAAAGGACCGGTCCATCGAGACTTCAATTTCTCCGGAAATAAATGCAGCCGAGAATTATACATAAGGACCTTTTGATTAATCGTGAAGGTCTTATGAAGGATGTTCTTATCATGGAACAACTTCGTCTTATCCTTGTAAATTCTTGCATTTTCATATGCTTCATTTCGGAGTTTCGCAAGTTCATTCAATTGAAGTTTGCGCAATGAGCTTGCTTTGTCAGAATCAAAATTCATCTTCTTTATCGCCCAATATGCCCTATGTTCCAACTCCACGTGCAAATGACAAGCTTTCCTATAGACAAGTCTATAGGGAGACATTCCAATGGGGGTCTTGAAAGCAATATGGTAAGCCCAGAGTACATTGGTAAGTCGAAGTGACCAATCTTTGTGATCGGGGTTTAAGGTTTTTTCCAAAATATGTTTAATTTCCCTGTTGGATATCTCAGATTGTCCACTTGTTTGTAGGTGATAGGGAATACTCACCTTGTGATTTACGCCATATTTCTTCATTAAAGCTTCAAACGGGCGGTTACAAAAATGAGATCCCCCATCACTTATAATGACTCGAAGTGTTCCAAACCGGGAAAGGATATTTTCTTTTAAGAAACGAATGACTGTTTTATGGTCATTATTCAGGCCTGGAATCGCCTCAACCCATTTTGAAACATAATCGACGGCAAGCAAAATATATAAATTTCCAAAAGAAGATGGGAATGGATCCATGAATCGATGCCCCAACAATAAAAAATTTCGATTGGTAAGATGGGATTGAGTGGCATCATATTTCTATGGGATATTCCTCCTAATTTTTAACAAGGCTCACACGTTTTACAAAACTCATGGGTATCTTTGAACATGGTGGTCCAATAAAACCCACATTGTAAAATTTTGGTTGTGGTCTTCTTAGCCGAAAAGTGGCCATCACACGCCTGGGAATGACAAAAGGAGATGATACTGTGTTGCACACATCTCCTTATAATTTGATCGGGACAATACTTGAATAAGTACAGGTCGTCCCACAAGAATTTTCTCACCACGTTGAAAAACTTGTCCTTATCTTGCTTGTTCCAGTGTGTTGGAATTGTACCTGTAGTAAGATAGTTAGCAATGTCTGCATACCATGGCAATTGGGAGACTTTAAAGAGTTGTTCATCAGGGAACATGTCATTAATCGCGGTCGACTTAGGGGAATCGGTGAGAACAAGTCTAGAGAGATGGTCAGCCACTACATTTTTTACTCCTTTCTTATCACGTATTTCTATGTCAAATTCTTGGAGTAGAAGGATCCATCTTAACAAGCGTGACTTAGCATCCTTCTTAGAGAGAAGGTACTTAAGCGCGGCATGGTCGGTGAATATGATGATCTTGGATCCAATCAAGTAGGACCTAAACTTATTTAAAGCAAAAATTACGACCAAAAGTTCTTTTTCTGTAGTAGTGTAGTTTGCTTAGGCTGAGTTTAAGGTTCTACTTGCATAGTAGATGATGCATGGATTTTCCTCTTTTCTCTGGCCTAACACAGCCCCAATAGCGTAGTCGCTCGCATCACACATAATTTCAAAATGAAGGCTCCAATCAGGCGGTTGCATTATGGCAGCACATGTCAACATTCCTTTAAGCTTGTCAAAGGCATTTTGACATTCTTCATCCCACTCGAATGAGTTTTCATTTGAAGCAGGTTACATAAAGGGCGAGAGAGTGAACTAAAATCCTTTATGAACCGTCTATAGAATCCGGCATGTCCCAAAGAGGACCGCACATCTCGTACGCTCTTGGGTGGTGAAAGGTTAGAGATAAGATCAATTTAAACTTTGTCCACCTCGATTCCATTTTGTGAGATGATGTGACCAAGTAATATTCCCTTCTGAACCATGAAGTGACATTTCTCCCAATTCAACACGAGGTTCTTTTCTTCACATATTTTCAAAACAGTTTTTAAGTGTATAAGGCACTTATCAAAGTTATAAACAAATACTGAGGAATCATCCATGAAGACTTCGAGAATCGTCCCCACCATATCAGAAAAAATACTCAATATACATCGCTAAAAGGTAGCTGGGGCATTGCATAGTCCAAACGGCATTCTTTGATAAGTAAAAGTACCAAATGGACATGTGAAAGTTGTCTTCTCTTGGTCCTCTAGGGCGATCTCTATTTGGTTATACCCTGAATACCCATCAAGGAAGTAAAAATGGGAATGAGCCGCCAACCTTTCTAAAATTTGATCAACAAATGGTAAGGGGAAGTGGTCTTTCCTTGTGACAGTGTTTAGCTTCCTGTAGTCAATGCACATTCTCCAACCGTTAGTGACTCTAGTTGGCACAAGTTCATTATTGGCATTGGCTATGATGGTTATTTCAGATTTCTTAGGCACCACTTGAGTTGGACTTACCCATTGACTATCGAATATTGGGTAGATGATACCCGAATCCAATAGTTTCACCACTTCGACCTTAACCACCTCCTTCATGTTTGGATTGAGGCATCTTTGTGGTTGCCTAGATGTCTTAGCATTTTCCTCAAGGTGTATGCGATGAGTACAAATCAGTGGGTCTAGCCTACTTGTTCCTCATCCAAGTGGGAAGAAATCACCACCGAATACGTCTCATCTCGACCTAAATAAACATATTTCAAATCAGTGGGTAATGGTTTTAGGTCGAGCTTTGGTGCCTTGATATTAGTTGGAAGGGGCTTCTTCTGGCTTAAGGGCAAAGGCTTAAATGATGCCTTCCATCTTTTATTATCAAGTGTCGGCATAACATCCAAAATGACATCCATCTCTCGCATCGTGTTATCATTAATCTCATGAGAGTGGGCCAAACATGCCTCCAAAGGATCGGAATAGAATGCTAAGGGGGATGTACTCTCCACGAATAATTCAATTAGATTTATTTCGTGGACTTCGTCATCAACTTCCCATGGTTGTTTGCATAAGTCAAATATATTCAGCTCGAGTGTCATATTTCTAAAGGACATTTGTACAAGCCTATTTCTACAATTGATAATCGCATTTGAAGTAGCTAGAAAAGGGCGGCCAAGTATGACGGGAATTTGAGCACCGATACTTATCACGGGATGTGTATCCAAGACAATAAAGTCCACTGGGTAGTAGAATTTATCAACTTGGACCAAGACATCCTCAATCACTCCTCTCGGTATACGAATAGATCTATTAGCAAGTTGGAGTGTGGTTTTGGTGGATTTTAATTCACCCAACCCAAGTTGTTCATAGACCGAGTATGGGATGAGGTTAACACTTGCCCCTAAATCGAGTAAGGCTTGTTTGATCCGGTAGTCACCTATGATGTATGAGATGGTTGGACTACCCGGATCCTTGTATTTTTTTAGTACCTCTTGTTTGATAATAGCGCTTAAATTCTCAGTCAAAAGTACTTTCTTGTGAACATTGTGTTTCCTTTTAACTGTACATAATTCCTTTAGAAATTTGGCATAGGATGGTGTTTGTTTTATAGCATCCAACAACGGAATGTTGATCTTCACTTGCTTAAATTTTTCAGGTTTTTGTCTAAAGGTTTGGGTGAAATTAACCTTTGGGGAAACGAAGCAACCGGCTTATATTGCCTTTCCGGTTCTTTCTCATGTGAAGTGTTGTTTGGGCTATCATCCTCTTTGAAAATTTTCGGATCATTAGGCTTTGGGGCCTTGTTCGCTGGCCTCAAGTGCAAGGCTACGATGTAGTAATAATTCTCAGTAAGACCGAGGTCGATCCACAGGGAAAGAAGTAAACAATTCCAACTACTCTAATAACTAGAATCTAAGAAGTTTAGGAAAATAGTTTTTTCACATCAAATAGAAAAATATGAAATTAAGAAGAACTAGAGCATCAAGGATCCACTTGTAGTAGTCCAATGTCAATCCATTCATCCAAGCACAACACAATTAGAATCAAAGTCCTATCTCTCATCTAATTGGAGGATATAACATTCAAGCATAAATAGTCCCACTTAAATCTGGAAATCAAATTTCTAGTCCTAATGAAGCACATAAAACTTGAACTTGTAGCCTTCGGAGTAACGGCCATGCCTATGGAGTATGGCATGCTCAAGGGTTACTACAATTCGAATTCAAACAACCCAATCATGGTAATCTCAGAGAATTGCAAGGAACTCATGTCCGGAGTACACAAACTCTCACAAAACTTATAAAAAACCAAACTTTATTCGAACTAGAACTTGAAAATCCATAATAAAAGTTAAGGGTACTTGGAGGAACGAATTAAAGCATTAAACAAACTACAAACTTCACCTCTTAGCTCTAGCTAAGAGGTTAACTAGAAGAAAACATTAAAAACTAGAAACTAGAACTAGAAGATGAAGAAAACTAGTTGTAGGAGGCAAGGAAGCCTCCTAGGTCTTGATCTCTTTGCTCCCCACGTTGCTAAATGCTTTAGGAAGAGGCTGTAGGTGTCTTTTTATAGCTTAGAGGCGTCACCGACTTGGAAGAATCGCGAAAATACGGAGTCCTATCGAACTTAGGAAACTCAAAATCCGAATATAGAAAGCTTAAAGCCGCTGTCTACATGTGGCCGACCGGTCTTGACCGGTCGGACTGGGCTGGCCAACCGGTCACGATCGGTCGGACATGTGCTCTGACAGTCCAGGGAGTGCAAATGGGGTGTCCGACTGATTGGCCGACTGGTCAAGACCGGTCGGACCAAACTGGTCCTTCATCCAGTAGGTCTTCAAGGTGGGTAGTGGGGTGGCCGACCGGTCTTGACTGGTCTGGCTCCCTTGGCCGACCAGTCACGACCGGTCGGACCCTTGTTTTTCCTCTTTTTCTTCCTTTTCTTTCTTCTCTTTTCTCTCTCTCTTTCTTCTTCCTTCTTTGTTCTAGCTTGGACCTTCATTCAAGGGCTCCTGTAAGACCCGTACCCTGAATTGCCCTCCGTACATTTAGTTTCTGGTACCGGTACGTCCTGGATGGACCAGATTAGCGAGCCTAGATCGCGACCCTATTTTAGTACTGCATCGACCCAAGACCTATACCCCGGCGACCGCGTAGGCGCTGCGATTCCAACGCCGCGCGGCACGCCCCATTGCGATACCCGGTGTGAAAGATGCGTACTTTTGCCCAAATCGAGGTGGGCCGCACAATGCGCGTGTGACGTGGCACCCACTTGCACAAATCCCAAGAATATGTCAAATCAATCAAATCAATCACCATACCCACCCCATCATTCTCTCACCTCCAAAGTCAACACAACCCATACCTCCCATGCCCTCTCCCATCATCATCCTCATTACCTCATGTACCCCCCTCCTATGCTAGCCATCATCACTACATTTCTAAGAAACCCCCCCCATTTCCCAAGCACCACTCGTCCATTACAATTCCAAGATTTGACAGAGAGAGAGAAAGAGAAGGAGAGAGAGAGAGAGAGAGAGAGAGAGAGAGAAGAAAGAGATTTGAGAGATTGAGTGAGTTTAGAGAGAGATTTAGAGGGAGATCAAGAGAGAAAGAGAGATTGAAGGAGGAGATCAAGCTTGGAGGACCCCGATCATCATCCGGACCGTCCGATCGTCAATCCAACAGTCCAACCATCATTGTGAGTGCAAACTTTCCCCCTTTTTCTCGTTTACCTTTCATTTTATTTCCTTGGGCCAACCTTGTGATGGGCAATGAGATGGATGGGCTGGATCATCCATGAATGGGCCCCACATACCTGTAATAATAATAATAATACTAATAATAATATATATAAAAAAAGGGTAGAAGAGGATGGCCGCTGGACAGACAGCGTCCAGAGGACGCTGCTGCCCAGCAGCGCCTAGCCCCTTTGGGCGTTGACCATAGGTCTCACTCGTGGGACCCACCTTGATGCATGTATTTGATCCATGCCGTCCGTCTGTTTCTCCAGCCCATTTTAAGGCTGGGTACCAAGAATAAAGTAGATCCAGATCTCAGGTGGACCACACCATAGAAAACAGTGGAGATAATGAAGCCCTACTGTCGAAGCTTCCGTGGCCGACCGTGATGTTTGTAGACTGAATCACCGGTCCAATATTAGACTCTATGGGCTCCCCATGAGTTGAGAAACCTGATGCGCAGAGTGGATCTTCCCTAAGTTGGCCCCACTTGATATAGACAAAGAAGAAAAAAAAAGAAAAAAATATATATATACATGTTTGTGACGCTGGACGTTCACAGCGTCAGAGACGCTGGAACAGTCCAGCGTCGTCAGAAGGCTAGACGGTGAGTGGGGTCCCCACTCGTGGGACCCACCTTGATGTGTGTGATGAATCCACACCGTCCATTTGTTTTCCCAACTCATTTTAGGGCCAGGGCCCGAATATGAACCAGATCCAAATCTTAAGCGGACCGCATCACATGAAACAGTGGGGTAAACGATGTCCACTGTCGAAACTTCCTTGGACCACTTCAATGTTTGTAGACCAATTCACCTACCCAATATTGGGCTCATTGGGTCCTCCACGAGTTGGGGAACCTGATGAATGGAGTGGATCATCCTTATGTGGGCCCCACTTGATCAAAACCAAAAGAAAACAAAAAGAAAAAAAAGAAAAGAAAGAAAGAGAGAAGCGCAGCCTCCCTGGCGCTGGGAGTAGCCAGCATCCACGGACGCTGGGCTCGTGATGCCCAGCTGGTGGCCCACTCTGTGGGTCCCACCATGATGTATGTGTTATATCCACACCGTCCTTCCATTTGGGGAGATCATTTTAGGGCAAGATCTCAAGAATGAGACAGATCCAAATCTCAATTGGAGCCCACTTGTAAGAAAACAGTGAGGACAGTGACAGACAGTTGAAACCTTCCTACGGCCCACCATGATGATTATTTGAGATATAACTTGTTCATGAGTTCACACGTGCATGTGAAAGGAGGGAAAGCAAAGTATCAGCTTGATTGAAAGCTTCTGTGGGCCCACTCCAGTGATGTTTATTTGTCATCCAAAAGAGAAGGGGCGCTGGCTGGGCTGGTTGGGCTGCCCAGCAGGTGGCCCACTCGTGGGACCCACCTAAAATGTATGTGCCTTATCTATTACGCCCATATGTTTTTCCAGCTCATTTTAGTGCCTGAGCCCAAAATTTAAGCATATCCAAATGGCAAGTGTACCATGCCACGGGGCAACAGTGGAAATAATGATCTCTACCGTTGAAACCTTCCCAAGCTCCACAGTGATGTTTATTTGTCATCCAACCTGTTCATAAGATCACCTGGATATGGATGAAGGAGAAAACAAAATATCAGTTCGATTCAAAATTCTTGGGGCCCGTCTGGGTGCCATGCTCCAAGCAGCGTGCTTTGGCACACTGCCCAGCAGGTGGCCTACCCTAGGGGTTCCACCACGATGCATCTATTTTATCTATGCCGACTATCTATTTTTCCATATTATTTTAGGGCCGTGGGCCCTCATAATGAGGTAAATACAAACCTCAAGTAGACCACATTGTAGGAAACAGTGGTCATTGATGCCCACCTTTGAAACCTTCCTTGGGGCCATTGTAATGTTTATTTTTCCATCCAACCAAAGGTGATGGGGCCCAACTTTGGGTCCCACCTTGATGAATGTTGGGTATACCTTGTCGTTCTTCTTGGCAGGGGTGTGGGCCCAGTTTTGGGTGGGCCACACGTAGAAAATAAGGGTGGCTGAACGCCTACCATTGGAAACTTTGCAGGACCCATCTGTTATGTTTATTTGCCATTCTTCCTGTTCTTAAGTCACTTAACCATGCGTAGGGTTCCACACGTGTGGTTTGCGGGCCCCACCATGGTGTTTGGTTGCCATCTCACTTGATTAGTGGGAAAGCACAAATATCGGGTTAATCCCAAACTATTAGGGCCCATTGATGTATGTGGCTCCCCCACTCCTTTGTGCGGTTATGCCCAACCATGGGTCCACCTTGTTATGCATGTGTTCTATCCACGTCAGCCATTGGCCACTATGGTGCGATATGTATGTTGGCCATCCATTAGGACCGCCTTAAATTTGTGCTTGATCAAAACCATTCAAATGAATGGACCCTAGCATGTTATGTACAGGATGGCCCTTGGGACCACCTTAGTGTGCGTGTTCAAATGATCGCATTGTCCATCCCGTGGATCCACCTTGATGATTAGTTGTGTAAACCCTTATTGAAAGGTCATCCTTAGAGTTTGGTCGATCCAAGTCACAGGGCTACTTTCTTAAACTCACCCTGTTGAACCGTCTTGTCAATTCACCTTGTTAACTCACCATGTTAACCCGCCTTGTCAACCTGCCTTATTGACTCACCTTGTTGACTCACCTTGTTGATTGATCCTGGTAACTCAGCTTCTTGTGTACTCATATGACTCACCCCTCCTACCCTTGTACCCAACTATTAAAGACCACCATATCGTGTATATCCCATCCACACCATCCGTTTACCTTTAGGACGAGTGTGGGGCTCATCCTCGACGTTCGTATGTCATCTAGGCCATCCATTATATGGAGCCTATCTTGTAGTATGAGGTTAGACCTGTCGTCCCTTTTTGGACCTTATCGTATTGACCATCTATCTCAGATTACCCTACCATGTATGATTCTCTGTCATGACCTGTCTATCTTGCAACCCGTTCTATGACATTCCTCTTACGGACCATTATTGTGTTTATCTCAACTGTACTACAGGATTATGGGTCTCAGCATGATTTTGGGTATTCTACTCTTGCCGCTCAAGTAGGTTCTACCTTTGATGTGTTGGTAGTGTATTCAATCTTTTTCTTTCCATTTGGGTTATCTGAATGTTGAAGGTTAATCCACACCGTTCAATTGTTGGACCATCTGTGTTGTTGTATACCATCCATTTAGGGTCCTATCTCTTTGTGTTTGTTTGTGTTATAAGTGAACTATCTTTTTATGATGTTTTTAGTATGTCTGTTGCTACACGTAGTGTTGTTTGGAATACTCATATGTGATCTTTATATTATATGCTTCGATGACCACCATGCATGTGTAATGAGTATGCATCCCGAATCACCATTGTTAGTTGGGGATCACTAGGGCATAAACGCATTCATAAAGCATTCGAGATGTAGTCGCGCAAATGTAATTCACGTGCTCTCTATCGCAAACCTCTCCAATAAGTATGGGACTATTCGAGGACAGGAGTCTATCATCCTGACTTACACTGTATGGTAGGAATAGCTTAGCATACCTTGTAGCCCTTGGTGCGAGATTCCCTGGCTAGCGACATCACGCACTATGACGCACTCGATCATTCATATGTGTCCCCTTATCTTAATCATATTTCAAATAGGTTGGACTAGATTGCTTTATTGCCATCATGGTAGATTGACTACTTATTGGCACTCATACTGTATGCTTGGCTCATGCATCATGAATGCTTGGCTCATCTGATTGTCTTGTATCAACCGGCCATATCGGCCGCGATTGTCATGCAGTTCATTACCAGTTGACGGTGACATTGTATTTGAGACCCTATAGTTTTATGGTGCTTTTTGGAGACTTGCACGGGCATGTCGTCCCACGTTTGTATGCATGGTTGCATTTCGCACCGTCTGCTTGTGCCGCATATAACATGGTTACTAAGTTGCAACCACAGCTCCATCGTGGTTTGCAGAACACCGGAAATATGTGATCTTTGAACTGGATGCCAAAGATGTCCTTGGGTGAAAGTCCCTGATACCGTTGGTGCCAAGGTGGGTGCTTCATTCAAGGACCGGGTGGTTTAATCATACACCAGTATGCCGAATACCAAACGGCGGTGTTTTCCACTGCATGTGGTCAGTTTGAAAGGAGGTCTGACCTAACCTGCCGGAAGAGTGTTGGCAAAGTGGGTTGAGTTTGACCAGCTGTGAGTAGGTCCGCTATTGCACCAGATAGGCTTTGGCATTCTACTGGTGAGTAGTGAGGTCTGTGAGACCCCGGTGATGTTCCGTTTCAGAGGTGGTATTGGTATCAGTGATGTGATTGATGTTTTGTATGGTGTGGGACGGTCCTGACGTGGGCGGGTGTGATGTGGGCGGGGCTGTAAGCCTGGGTGAGCTACCACACTAGGCGAGCTACCAGTTTCGAGTCCTGCATTGCTTGGGCGATTGCGATATGACTGTTCGTATCTGGACCACTGTACTGAGAGGTGGTGATTTGCATACATGCATTGGATCATTGCATGTGATATTAGGCCCTGTAGGCCATTGCATAGTATGAGTATATAGCCTTGGTAGGCTGGTTACCTGTATTGCACGATTGCATAGCCATGGTAGGCTAGTTATATGTATTGCATGCTTGCTTAGCCGTGGTAGACTGGTTATCCATATCACATGATCGTGTAGCCTAATTAGGCGAAGTCTTGGTTTAAAGTTCTCATCATACTTTACTGCTTACTCTGATATTTATCATGCTTGTCATACGCATTGTGCACGCACACACGCACTCACAAAGCTTCGTTCGAAGCTTATGCGCATTTGTTACGCTGCAGGTTATGCCAGAGTGTATCAGAAATGTTGAGTTGGAGTTGGGAGTGCAGTAGCAGGAGGTGCCGGATTGTGCACAGTTTTTATATTTACGCATTGTGTATTTACCTTTCAGTACTATATGTAAACGAAATGACTTATTATGTTTGTCTTTGATAGTACTCATATGGTGATGCTCATGTTTCAAAAAAAAATTCAGACCCTAAAATCCCCCTTGTGGTATCCCAGGATCGGAACCTGGCGTGTGAGGTTAGGATCCGAGATCGGGGTACTACGGAGGCTGCCACTGTTGAACTCTTAATTGTGCATATTCTAACCCCAATTCATCACTCATTGTGCAAGGTTTGTATGGTTTATAGGCTAATCTAATGCATGTTTTATGACTACAGGACTGAGAGTGGTTCCACCTAATTGAAGATAAAAAGGGCTCATTTGGGACAATTTTGATGAAGAACATTTGAGGACCAAAGAAAGAAGAAAGCAGAAGAAAGAAAGGAAGAAAACAAGAAGAAAAAGAGGCCTGACCGGTCGTGACCGGTCAGCCATGCACATTGGGAAGCTGCTGAAGACATCCGACCGGTCATGACCGGTCGGACATGATTGCTGGACCAATATTGAATGAGGCCGACCGGTCATGATCGGTCGGCCATACTTGCTGGAACGTCAATGTAGACGTCCGACCGGTCATGACCGGTCGGATATGCTTGCTGGAGTGACTGTCACTTGAGGCCGACCGGTCATGACCGGTCGGCCATGCGTAAGAACTTAGAAGTTTCTAAATACAGCCCGATTTTCTCTGCGCTGCGTAAGTCTTACGCAATTTCTCGATTCTTCCGAAGTTGTGGAGCCTCCAGACTATAAAAGGACACCTAGGGATCGTTCCTAAGGTATCCTAGAAGGGTTCAAGCGAGGTTGGAGGTTATAGAAGTGAATTGTGGAGTTTCACAACTCCTTGGAGTTTGTTTTTGCTGTTTTCATGCTTTTTATAGTTGTTTCATGTTTCCTTGGATCATGAGCAGCTAAACCTCTTAGCTAAGGCTAAGAGGTGAAGCTTGTAGTGGATCCAAGATGTTTTAATTCGTAGTTAAGTGGTTTTAAGTGTGGACTTCATGATTATGAACTAAGGTTTGAAGTTTATACAAGTTTTTGAGTAGTTTTTTTTAGTCTTATGATGACTCATGGATGTTTGGGAGAATTACTTAATTGCTTAATTGGTTTGTGACGGTCTAGACCTGTATGATCCGAGGAATCGGAGTGCGCTTTAGTACTATGATCTTCATAAAGGGACTTCATACCAAAGTTCTATTTTTCTACTTTTCTGGAATATGTATGGACTGTGCATGTCATTTGAATCCAGTTCAAATCATGATCTAGCCTTGTCTTGTGACAGGACTTGAGGATGGTTATGATTGTGAACTAGACCTTTAGGAAAGGGGAATGACCTATGCAATTGAGCATGCTCAGCTCAGCCTACATTGAGTGAATCTTATGCATAGCACTTACATATTACAGATCGTTTAGTTTAACAGCTCTATCATCCGACTAGATAGATCTTAATATCGATTCTAGTTGAGAGAATGAGAAACCACAGCGGATTGAACATCAAGGATTGCTACAAGTGGATCCTTGAAACCCTAGTGCCTTTTTATCATTAGTCACTTTAATTTAATTAAACTTTGTTACTCACATCAATTCTATTCAAAATCTGATTACTAGCTTTCAATAGACACTTTTGGATGTGTTTGTGAAATCCTACATAAGTCCCTGTGGATCGACCTCGGTCTTACCGAGATTATTACTACATCGCAACCCTACACTTGGGGAAGCGAACAAGTTTTTGGCGCCGCCGGGGATTTTGACGGTTTTTCGCAAATTTCTGAAATTAGTATCTATTTAGGATTTTTAAGATTTTAGGACTAACTTAGTTTGTTTATTTTATTTTTCTTTTCAGGGATTTTTAGGAAGCTGAAGAAGATACAAGGATTTCAAGTGCCAAATCAGGTTCTATCTTTCTAAACCTTACTCTTCTCCTTCTCCTACTCATTCCTATCTTATTCATCTCTTGTAGAGTGGGTGGAGAATCCTTTTGGATCTCTAAAAGGTCGGTCTTTTTGCCACCTGGATTCCTATTGGTCGGCTCTGCCGTCTTGGATCACTTTGTGCTCAGAGATTTCTTTTCTCATCTCTACTCCTCTTTCTCCTTTTTCTGCACTTTTTCTCAAAAGATTCAAAGAGTGGGTGGGGAGTTCTCTGAACCCCTATTGACCAGGAGAAATCGGTCTCTATCCTTACTTCTGGCCTAGCCATTGCAAGACACCTTGTGCTTCGGTCTTAGAGAAGAGTAAAGAAAAGGGAGGAAGAATTCTTCTTTCTTTTTGTTTCTTATTTTTGGTTTTGCATGCCACATTGGGCTCGGGATTCCAATAATCGACTCATAAGTGAAGGGGGGATAGTAGAAGGAATTGATAGAGAGCCACGTGCTAGGAGACATCTAGACTCTCCAATTTTATCTGAAAATATGGCTGCAAATCAACCTAATCCGGGCCAAAACCAAACTGAAACAGGGGAGAATGTGGTTGAGAATGTTCCCCGACCTAGGACTTTACGTGATTTCTTGCAACCTGCAAGAACGAGCACTCCCTCATGCATAGTATTTCCACCAAATGCAGGGAATGTGGACTTGAAACCGGGAGTGATTCAACTTCTCCCTAAATTCCATGGATTAGATAGTGAAAGTGCCTATCAACATCTTAAGGAGTTTGATGAGGTAATCACCACCATGCACTTTGCAAACGTGACGGAAGATGTGGTGAGACTTAAATTCTTCCCTTTCACTCTTAAAGATAAAGCTAAGGGTTGGCTTTATGCATTGAGGCCAAGATCAATTGGTGTATGGACTGATATGCACAGAGAATTCATAAAGAAATTCTTCCCTACTTACAAAACAAATATGTTGAAGCGCCTTATCATGAACTTTGCCCAAAAGGAAGATGAAACATTTTTCCAATGTTGGGAGAGGTTTAAGGACCTATTAAACGCATGCCCACATCATGGCTATGAAATTTGGCGGGTTATAAGCTTTTTCTATGAAGGACTGACTTCACCCATACGCCAATTTATAGAGACGATGTGTAATGGGGAGTTCATGAATAAGGAAGCTGATGAAGCATGGGATTATTTGGAAGAATTGGCTGAGAATGCACAGTCTTGGGACACATCTAAACCAACAAATTCCAAGACTGGCCAACAAAAGGAAAAGGGAGGAATGTATGTCTTATCAGAAGAAGATAGCATAAGTGCACGGGTGGCTAGCCTTACAAGAAAAGTCGAAGCCATGGAATTAAGGAAAGGAGAAACAATCAACTCCACTGACGTTGAAACTGTTTGTGGAATTTGTGCTGGAAATCAACATGCAACACAAGATTGCCCCACAATTTCAGCAGTTCAAGGCATCTTACAAGAACAAACAAATGCCATAAACAATTATCAGCAGCAATATGGTGCTCCAAACTCAAACACGTTTAATCCTAATTGGAAGAATCATCCCAACTTCAGTTGGAGGAATGGACCCACTGCAAATGCAAATAATACTCCAAAAGTATCACTAGAGGAGATGTTGGGTTCATTCGTATCGGTCCAAGCTGAGTACAACAACACAAATTCTCTCAAAATAGATGGGTTCATGCAAGAGCAATTGAAATTCAATCAAAATTCAACTCAAGCCATCAAAGAATTGAAAACATCACTGGCTAGAGTTGAATCTCATCTTAGTGTTAGAGAGAAGGGCACACTTCCTGCCCAACCTCTTTCTAACCCAAGAACCCAATTTGAGATACAAGATGCAAGCTCATCCTCCCACCATACAGAACATGTTCAAGCTATCACCACTTTGAGAAGTGGGAAAGAGATTGACAAATCCAATCCGGTGAAGGCCCCAAAGCCTAAGGATCTGAAAATTTCCAAAGAGGATGATAGCCCGAACAATACCCCACAAGATAAAGAACCGGAAAGGCAATACAAGCCGGTTGCCCCATTTCCACAAAGGTTGATTTCACCTAAACCTTTAGACAAAAATCTGGAGATTCTAGAAGTTTTCAAACAGGTGAAGATCAACATCCCGTTGTTAGATGCAATAAAACAAATACCATCGTATGCCAAATTTCTAAAGGAATTGTGTACAGTCAAAAGGAAACACAATGTTCATAACAAAGTACTTTTGACTGAGAATTTGAGCGCCATTATCAAACAAGAGGTGCCCCAAAAATACAAGGATCCGGGTAGTCCAACCATCTCATGCATCATAGGAGACTACCGGATTAAACAAGCCCTACTCGACTTGGGGGCAAGTGTGAATCTCATTCCATACTCGGTCTACGAACAACTTGGGTTAGGTGAATTGAAACCCACCAAAACCACACTCCAACTTGCTGATAGATCCATCCGTATACCGAGAGGAATGATAGAGGATGTTCTAATCCAAGTTGATAAATTCTACTTCCCAGTAGACTTTATTGTCTTGGATACACATCCCGTGATAGGCACCGGTGCGCAAATTCCTGTCATACTTGGACGGCCGTTTCTAGCTACTGTAAATGCCATTATCAATTGTAGAAACGGACTTGTACAAATGTCCTTTGGAAACATGACCCTTGAGCTTAACATATTTGATTTATGCAAACAACCACGGGAGGTTGATGATGATGTCCACGAATTAAACATGATTGAATCATTCGTGGAGGATACAGTTCCCTTGTCACTATTTTCCGACCCTTTGGAGGCATGTGTGGCCCATCCTCATGAGATGAATGATGACACAACACAAGAGATGGATGCCATTCTAGATGTAATGCCGGTGCTTGAGAATAAAAGATGGAGGGCCCCAATAGAGCCTTTGCCTGTAAATGAGAACAAGGCCCTCCCATCCAACATCAAGGCGCCAACACTCGACCTAAAACCATTGCCAAGTGAGCTAAAATATGTTTATTTAGGTCAAGATGAGACATATCCAGTGGTGATTTCTTCCCACTTGGATGAGGAACAAGAGAGTAGGCTAATAGCCACTCTATTAGAGCACAAGAGTGCCATTGGATGGTCAATTGCGGATCTCAAAAGCATAGATCCACTGATTTGTACTCACCGCATACACCTTGAGGAAAATGCAAAGACATCCCGGCGACCACAAAGACGACTAAATCCAAACATGAAGGATGTGGTTAAGGCCGAAGTGGTGAAACTATTGGATGTAGGTATCCTTTACCCAATATCCGATAGCCAATGGGTGAGCCCAACTCAAGTGGTGCCTAAGAAATCCGAAATAACCATTGTAGCCAATGCCAATAACGAACTCGTGCCAACTAGAGTCACTACTGGTTGGAGAATGTGCATTGACTACAGGAAGCTAAACACTGTCACGAGGAAAGACCACTTCCCCCTACCGTTTGTTGATCAGATTTTAGAACGGTTGGCAGGTCATTCCCACTTTTGCTTCCTTGATGGCTATTCAGGGTACAACCAAATAGAAATTGCCCGTAAAGACCAAGAAAAGACTACATTCACATGTCCATTCGGCACTTTCGCCTATCGACGGATGCCGTTTGGACTATGTAATGCCTCTGCCACCTTTCAGCGTTGTATGATGAGCATCTTTTCTGACATGGTGGGGACCATTCTCGAAGTCTTCATGGATGATTTTTTCGTATTTGGTTGTAGCTTGGATGAGTGCCTTGAGCACTTGAAATCTGTGCTGAAAAGATGTGAAGAGAAGAACCTTGTGCTGAATTGGGAAAAGTGTCACTTCATGGTTCAAAAGGGAATTGTACTTGGTCACATCGTTTAACAAAATTGAATTGAGGTGGACAAAGCGAAAATTGATCTTATCTCTAACCTTCCACCACCCAAAAGCATACGAGATGTTCGGTCCTTTTTAGGAAACGTAAGATTCTACAGAAGGTTCATAAAGGACTTCAGTTCTCTTTCTCGCCCTTTATGTAACCTACTTCAAAAGGAAAATTCATTCGAGTGGAATGAAGAATGTCAAAAGGCCTTTACCACCCTTAAAGGTATGTTGACATGTGCCCCAATAATGCAACCACCTTATTGGAGCCTTCCTTTTGAGATTATGTGCGATGCTAGCGACTATGCTATTGGGGCCGTGCTAGGCCAAAGAAAAGATAAAAAGCCTTGTGTCATCTACTATGCAAGTAGAACCCTAAACTCAGCCCAAGCAAACTACACCACTACTGAAAAGGAACTTTTAGCCGTAGTTTTTGCCTTGGACAAGTTTAGGTCCTATTTGATTGGATCCAAGATCATTATATTCACTGACCATGCCGCACTTAAGTATCTTTTCTCTAAGAAGGATGCTAAACCACGGTTGTTAAGATGGATCCTTCTACTCCAAGAATTCGACATAGAAATACGTGATAAGAAAGGAGTAGAAAATGTAGTAGCTGACCATCTCTCTAGACTTGTCCTCACTGATTCTCCTGAAATGACTGCAATCAATGACATGTTCCCGGATGAACAACTTTTTGCTGTTTCCCAAGTGCCATGGTATGCGGACATTGCTAACTATCTTGCTACAGGTACAATTCCTACATATTGGAAAAAGCAAGATAAGGATAGATTCTTCACGGAGGTGCGAAAATTCCTATGGGACGACCCATACTTATTCAAGTATTGTCCCGATCAAATCATAAGGAGATGTGTCCCAGATGATTAGCAATAAAGTATCATCTCCTTCTGTCATTCTCAAGCATGTGGTGGCCACTTTTCGGCTAAAAAGACCACAGCGAAAATTCTGCAATGTGGGTTTTATTGGCCCACCATGTTCAAAGATACACATGAGTTTTGCAAAGCATGTGAACCTTGTCAGAAATTAGGGGGAATCTCCCGTAGAAATATGATGCCACTCAATCCCATCTTAATAATCGAAATTTTTTATTGTTGGGGCATCGATTTCATGGGCCCATTCCCATCTTCTTTTGGAAACCTATACATCTTGCTTGCCGTCGACTATGTTTCCAAATGGGTCAAGGCCATCCCTTGCCGGAATAATGACCATAAAACGGTCATTCGATTTTTAAAAGAAAATATTCTTGTCCGGTTTGGAACGCCTCGAGTCATCATAAGTGATGGAGGGTCTCACTTTTGCAATCACCCTTTTGAAACCTTAATGAAGAAATATGGCGTAACACACAAAGTGAGTACTCCCTATCACCCACAAACTAGTGGACAAGCTGAGATATCCAATAGGGAGATTAAACACATTTTAGAGAAAACGGTGAACCCCGATTGCAAGGATTGGTCGCTCCGGCTTACCAATGCGCTTTGGGCTTACCGTACAGCTTTCAAAACCCCTATTGGAATGTCTCCCTGTAGACTTGTCTATGGGAAGGCTTGTCACTTGCCTATGGAGTTGGAACATAGGGCATATTGGGCTATTAAGAAGATGAATTTCAATTCTGACAAGGCAAGCTCGTTACGCAAACTACAATTGAATGAACTTGCAGAAATCCGGAATGAAGCTTATGAGAATGCAAGAATTTACAAGGACAAGACGAAGATATTCCATGATAAGAATATTCTTCGCAAGACATTCACGATCAATCAAAAAGTCCTCATGTATAACTCTCACTTACATCTATTTTCGGGAAAATTGAGACCTCGATGGACCGGTCCCTACATTGTGCAAACTGTCTATCCATATGGGACTGTTGAGCTGTTGAATCCGAGGAACGGCAATATTTTTAAAGCAAATAGGTAGCAATTAAAGCCGTTCTTTGAGAAATTCCCTTCAGAAGGTATGTCCATACCTCTGAATGATCCTGTGTATCAGGATGATTGATCTCCTAGTCTGATGGAGGTATAGAGTAGTTAGGATTAGGATTTTGCTGCTTTTGTTTTCTTTTTCATAGGTTTGTTAGAAGGAGGAAGATTTTCACTTTTCACTCTCTCAGGTACTATCATTCCTCACTCCCTTTTATTTTCAAATTGCTCTCATGTTTTGCTCATTGCACATCTTTTACATTGAGGACAATGCAAAATTTGGTTGGGGGGTGTAGGATCGCTTGGATGAATCCAACGTTTTGCAACATTTCAAGCAATTATGTGGAAATTTTTCGATTTTTCAAAAATTCGAAACTCTTTTGGAAAACATCAGTTCTATGCATTCAAGTTGATATGAGCATAAGAGGAGGGGATATGAAGTGTATGGGGCTGTATGTCTGGAATCTCTCATAGCACAATGGTTTTATATGTGAACTCCCCTATTTTTGTGATTGATAGAAAATCTGAACACTTTTACACCTATTTCACATTACACAATTTTCATGAGTTGAAGGGATTATGTGATTTATGGATTAGCTAGACTTTGAATTAAGGTGTTGAGAAATCAGGCCGGGGTACTTTGTCCATCCTTGTCCATGGGAAAGTAATGAAAGATATGGATTTTTAAAAATCCTATCTAATTTAAAAAGAAAAAGGAAAAGGAATGATGAAATTGGGAATGATGGGAAAATGGTGGAAAATTCTGATTAGGGCTACCTACTACCAACCAGGGGATGGTCTACCCGTAACCAAAGCCGGAAATGGGACGTAGTGTGAAAGTCGTCGGAAGGGCGGTAAGGCAAATTCCTGTCATTGGCTTGATGTAGCTTTATGTACCTTGAGTTCTATAGTCTAGTTGATCTATGAAGAAGGTAATCCTAGAAACTCGTGGGATAAATTTTCACTACCCACACTAGGTTGAATTTGTTCAAGTCCTTCTATTTATCAACCAATCAGCAGGAATTTTATATGAATGCTTATTATGTTTTGAGGATTTACAGTTTCAACCTTTGACGCCCAATCTTCCTGAATCTTACACTTATGAACCTTGGAATGTATAGAAGGGTGGTTTCTGAAAGAGAGTTGAGTTTTGAAGAATGGGATTAGCTTCACGCATGTTTTGCTCGGGACTAGCAAAATGCTGGTTGGGGGGTGTGTTGAGCTCTTAATTGTGCATACTCTAACCCCAATTCATCACTCATTGTGTAAGGTTTGTATGGTTTATAGGCTAATCTAATGCATGTTTTGTGACTACAGGACTGAGAGTGGTTCCACCTAATTGAAGATAAAAAGGGCTCGTTTGGGACTATTTTGATGAAGAACATTTGAGGACCAAAGAAAGAAGAAAGCAGAAGAAAGAAAGGAAGAAAACAAGAAGAAAAAGAGGCCTGACCGGTCAGCCATGCACATTGGGAAGCTGCTGAAGACATCCGACTGGTCATGACCGGTCGGACATGATTGCTGGACCAATATTGAATGAGGCCGACCGGTCATGACCGGTCGGCCATACTTGCTGGAACGTCAATGTAGACATCGGACCGGTCATGACCGGTCGGATATGCTTGCTGGAGTGACTGTCACTTGAGGCCGAACGGTCATGACCGGTCGGTGTTCACTCCCCAAGTGTAGGGTTGCGAAGTAGTAATAATTCGGAAAGACCGAGTATCGTTCCCACAGAGATTTATGAATGGGTATTCTCAGAATTTGTCTAAAACAACTAGTAATTAAGATCCTATTAAGAGCTAAAACTGAAAAATAGCGATTTGGGTTTAAACAGTGAATGGTTAAGGTAATTTCAATCTAAAAAGGCACTAGAGCGCCAAGGATCCACTTTTGATAAGTTTCAATGCATCAACACAACTAGGTCTCCCATAACTCAATCGGAATCGAATTCATATCTCTATCCGATCGGAATATAGAGCGGTTCAATCAACAATCATCTAGAACAAGTGCTTATTCATTGACTTGATTCCCACAACCATGCTCAGGCCTTGGGCACACTCAATTGTGTAGGCCAAGCCTCTTTCCAATCTAGTTGAGATTCACAACCATAGTTTTCACCAAATCCTGTCACTAGACCTGATTACAACTCATGATTAGAACTCTAATTAAATCAGAATCAATCAATAAACAACCATTCCAGATTATACAGCAAAAGATAAGAACTTTAGTTGAATGAGTTCCCACATGAAAATCAGGCCATTGCATACAAGGCAATCAAAGCGTCTACCATGCCCGGAGTCGATGGTAGATCAATGCACTACACAGGCATAAACAATGTTTAAGAGCTAAGATACTAAGCTTAGAATCACTAAGAATCACATGAGCCCAGAGTCATCAAGAGATCAAAGTAAAACCAACTTAATACTTAATTCAAACTCATATTGAACTAAAATTCATCAATTAAAACATAAAAGGAAACCTAGGTTGCATTAATCCATCAAAAACGAATCAAAAGCTTCCCCTCTTAGCCCTAGCTAAGAGGTTTTAGTTCATCTCTAACATCCTTGAACTAGAAGCCTCTAAAAACATGAAAAAACTACTAAAACAGGAAGAAAACTAGAAATCCGAAGTCGAATCCGTCTCCTAAGCAATCCCCACGTTCTAGCCTCCTTTGGTATGAAGAGAAGACATCCTTTTATAGCTTGGAGGAGTCCAATACGCAAGAGAATTCCAGATTTCGCGTAAAACTACGCACTTGCGCAGAAGATTTCGGAGCCGAAATTAGAAAATTCCCGTTTTTACACATAGCCGACCGGTCATGACCGGTCGGTCTTCACTTGCAATAGTCCAGCAGCAATGGCCGACCGGTCATGACCGGTCGGACCAAGCTGAGCTCGTTCTAGTGTGTATAGCCGACTGTTGTAGAATAAAGTTGGTCGTCGAAAGATGTGATCAGAAAGTGATTGAGAGAAGTCATTATCAGATTGTTTGATAGCGAGCCTCCTCTGTTTATAGTTCATCTCAGATCCCCGAGCAATGCCATCCGATCAACATGCGAGCAGCTTGGCTCGTGAGCAACTCTCGTCATGAGCACTCCCGAATATGACCACTCTCGTCATGAGCACTCCCGACATATGACCACTCTCGTCATGAGCACTCCCGACATGTGAGCAGCCCTGCTCTCTGCTCTCTGGTCATGCGAGCAGCCCTGCTCTCTGCTCTCTGCTCTCTGGTCATGCGAGCAGCCCTGCTCTCTGCTCTTTGGTCTCTGGTCATGCGAGCAGCCCTGCTCTCTGCTCTCTGCTCTCTGGTCATGCGAGCAGCTCTGCTTTCTGGTCTCTGGTCTCTGGTCATGCGAGCAGCTCTGGTCTCTGGTCTCTGGTCTCTGGTCATGCGAGCAGCCCTGCTCTCTGCTCTCTACTCTCTGGTCATGCGAGCAGCTCTGGTCTCTGTTCTTTGGTCTCTGGTCATGCGAGCAGCTCTGCTCTCTGGTCTCTGGTCTCTGGTCATGCGAGCAGCTCTGGTCTCTGGTCTCTGGTCTCTGGTCATGCGAGCAGCCCTGCTCTCTACTCTCTGCTCTCTGGTCATGCGAGCAGCTCTGGTCTCTGGTCTTTGGTCTCTGGTCATGCGAGCAGCCCTGCTCTCTGCTCTCTGCTCTTTACTCTCTGCTCTCTGGCGAGGACGTCCTTCAGCTCATAGTACCAGCAGCCTATATATGCGAGCAGCTTGTCTCGCGAGCATCTTCCGACGTGCGAGCAGCTTGTCTCGCGAGCATCTTCCGACGTGCGAGCAGCTTTAACTACTGATGATCAGCGATGACATCCCTTAGCCTATAGTACCAGCAGCACGTATAGGCCGATTTTGAGCTTATCTCCGTCTACGGCTCCGTGTCTCAAGGGATCTCCATCAAGAGACGTAATCAGTTAGACGTGTAAAGTGGTTAGGCTATCCCCTTATCTAAGGATTAACAGGATAAGTGCCTTATCCCCTAAAATCAGTACTAATCTTAACAGCTTGCGTAACAGACTGGATCACCCGGATCTGCATAAATAGATGACCTCACAGATGATAAAGGAACACAATCTCTAAGCCTACATTACACACTTCATCTTACTATCACAGTACCCGTACTGACTTTGCCATCGGAGGGCCATAAGCCAGGTCAACCGGTGGTGGTCCTAACCTTTCTTGGTGATTGCAGGTTCCCCAATCTACACCATTCATCTCCCATTGGAGGTCAGACGACGAAGAATCAAAGTTGGTCTCTGACCAACATCTGTTAGCCAATTTTTGGCGTTAACAGATTGGCGCCGTCTGTGGGAACGACTAAATTGTTCTTGCCTATTTCTTCCTTCGTCGTTCAGTCATCTTCTCCCTTTTACCTAATCAATGGTTAGCATCATCTGCCACACATGCTCAACCAAGAGTTGGTGGATCATTTCACGCGCACATCTTCGCCAGTCTCATCTTCCTCTCCAGCACTCTAATGTCAGGAGGGGCCCACATCTTCACCAGTCTCATCTTCCTCTCCAGCACTCCAACTTCAGGAGGGGCCCAAGTCTCCACCAAGCCGCTTAGTCGTCCATCAGTTGAGGACGTCGCACCTATCATCGATGGCCTTCATCTTGCATGTACATCCTATCTTCCAGAGACCAGGGCATCATAAGTGTGTTAGTGCACTTTTTCGTGGCATACTAGTGCACCTTGTTTGTCAATCACTTACAGCTGTGAGTCTTGTGTCGGTTGAGCCCAAAGAAGACGAAGAACGAAGACTCAAGACGTCCAGCCGCATCAAGGAAAAAGATTCAGGTATATGAGATGCCTTGGTGTCTTAACCTCGACCAAAACCTATCCCCTTTGTATCCTTGATGACCTTGACCATATTTAGAACCCTTTAGGCATCATAGATAGGCCCTAGGTGTCCCATTTGTACACCCTAACCTTGGCCTTGAACTACATGCTGAAGAAACACATGTATCAGCAAATACATTGGGGTCCCAGGCTGGTCCGACCGGTCAAGACCGGTCGGCCAGCATCCCTGCTGGATGTACAAAGGCCAGCCGACCGGTCAGGACCGGTCGGCCTTCACAAATGAAGGTATACAGCAAGGTGGGCCGACCGGTCATGACCGGTCGGCCAGTGTTGGCTTCTATGCATGTTTCAGCCATCCAGCAAAGGGGGCCGACCGGTCATGACCGGTCGGCCACTATGGCTTAGGCTGTCCAGTGAGGGGGTCCGACCGGTCATGACCGGTCGGCCCATATATGTGGCCTATACTCTTAAGGTTCTTCAGCAGGGGAGTCCGACCGGTCATGACCGGTCGGGGCAGGCCGTTTTATGGCCGTTTTATGACCGTTGGAGCCTCTTTTCTATAAATATGGAGCTCCATTCTTAGGTCATAGAGAGAAGTTTTTGAGAGCCCATTCCACACTTATCTTGTACATCATTTGGGGCCTCAAAGAGGAGGTTTTCAAGTCATATCCCTTGTGTTTCAAACACAAGTATGGGCATTCAAATGCTATCAAGAGATGACTTGATTCCTCTCTCAAATCTAGAGGTGTGACACTATTCCACATAGGTATATCCTTTGTCCAAGACCTCTAGAAGACTCTCTAGGTGAATCTCCTAGTTGGAACAACCTACACATCCCATGTATGAGATTCACCCATCCTCCTAGCACCTTGGGCATTTCAAGGCATCGCATGCAAGGTGTTTGATCGAATGTGGCTGAGGCATTGGCAACGCAACGGCGGCACGATCGAGGGAGCAAAGGGAAGCTGATTGAAGCACGGGAGAGCAAAGATCAAGCAACCCAATACGGCGCTAAACAAGGGGCTCATCCGACAAGTAAGTTGTCTCATTTGAGAGTCCATTTTAGAGTTTGTTTGTCAACTCGCCTTAGGGACGTTAGCCGTTCCTTGGCCCGTCAGCCGGGCCTAAACTAAGTCTCCAAGGGGGAGCCTCCGACACGGGAGTAAACGTGCGATAAGGTTGAGAGTTAGCCTATGTCTAAAACTCCGGATACGGTTGAGAGGTGAACCGATAAAACCTCCGTGTAAAGGTTGAGAGGTGAACCTCATTTAAAACCTCCGATAGTGAATGCCGGTGTGCTCAAAGGGATTGAGTACTTGAACCGGGAGTGGAGTAGACACGTAGTCGAACCACTATACATTCTTGTGTTTGTGATTGTTATTGAGCTCATTGATCCAATCTCATAAGACTACACAAGGTGCATAGGTTAGTAGCTTAATTAGTTGAATCATTTTCTTACCTATGCATGCTTAGACTAGGTTTGGTTATTGCTTAACTCTTGCTAGTCTTGTGATTGGACCCACCAAGGCTTGGAAGCCAAGGTGTTCTTGCTTACCTAGCTTAAACTTGTTGAATTGCATAAGTAGGCGAAAAGAATTTTAAAAAGGTCCTATTCACCCCCCCCCCCCCCCCCCCCCCCCCCCCCCCCCTCTAGGTCCATAGACATATCTCCGAGTATCTCTACAAGCGGTAAAACCGTAATTTCAATTGGTATCAAAGCCGCAATTTCAAAGTGTACAACCCCTCATCCAACATTCCTGATTCCACGTCACCTAGCCTTCATAAGTGTAAACATCCAACCTAATGGTGGACATCATCAACGCCCAACAGTTGGGCCATCTTCAATCATCCGCACCTGATCAACCAATGATGCAGATGGACGTCCATCATCTTCACCGTAAAAAAAAAAGATCAACACCATCTAACTTTTAGCAGATTGACCCCACCGTTCAGCAGGGCAATCATCATCCAGAAGCTGGTGAACGACCAGGCCTCACACGTGTGCTTCCATCTCACGTGATTAGTTGAAGCCAAGCAGCAATTTGGGACCTCTTTCATCATCACCGTCCATCAGATTCCACTGTACAATCTTATGCACATATCTGCATCTCCAGCCCATCATCAGCCGTCCAACTGAGGACCCTACTATTCTAATTCCAGCAATCAACGTCCATCAAAGTGGATTCCACCTTCAACAGCTCCTCCAAACAAGCAACACGTCTTCGTGTGGACCACATCTTCTTCCCAACCGTCCATCTCATGTGCATAGTATCACCACCGCTGATCTCTCTGACGTCTTCGAACGCATCGAGACCGTCAACCCTCTTTACACCCCTCCGATCATCCCCAATAATAAGATCACCTACTTCGAAGATCTCATCTCGGGGCCGTTATCTGAATTCCTGCCAGTGCCCGTCGGGCAGTCCGACACTGCCGCACTCCTCTACTCCTCCGGCATGACCGGCATCAACAAGGGCGTGGTCCTCACACATCACAATTTCATCTCGGCCTCTCTCATGGCATCCGCCGATAAGGAAAACGACTGTGAGGATCACAAATCGCGTAAGGCACGGAACCAATTTCGATTCCTTCAATTCTTCATATCAGCGAAACCTCCAAAGTCAATCCAGGTCGTACAACATATAGCAATGGTGGATCAAAGATCTAATGAACCAGCAGTCCTGCAACGATCTTCGACCATTCTTTCACATTCTTCAAAGCATTCTACCCTTTTGACCGTTCGATTCTAGCATGCTCTCACACGACTTGCAGTAGTTGGACATCATGTACGTCCATTAAGGGAAGACGGTCCAAATCAACATCTCCAAGTGCAGCCAGCAATCCATCTGTCCAGTCCAACGGTCCCCAACAAATCAATGGCTGCAGTTCTCCGGTACTTGTTCACCATCATCGAGCCAACTGTCCAACTCTTCCATCATCATTTTCATCACCATCCAGCCATGGACGATTCAGCAAACTAGGCTCGTTCTGAATCAAGATTACATCACGTGTGGGGCCAGCAAACCATCAACGCCGCCCAGCTGATCTTCATCATCCAGCTAGCGGTCATCCACTCCATCCATTGCAAGTGGCCCGGCTTGTGGAGGAGATTCCCAAGCCTCAGGAAAGCATATACTCGAAAGGCATGCCAGAAGCCTTAGCATATTTATTGGGTGGAAAAATCATCCAGCACGTTAAGTTTGGAGCCATCATCCAATCTCTCTCTCTCACGAAGATGCTAAAGGAATCCATTTCCCTCATAAGGATTCCATCGTTGTAGCGTTAAAGCTCTCGTGCCTCAACGAAACGGAATATGAAACCTTAATTGTCGGCTTCAAATTAGCAAATATACACGTAATAAGGAACCTACTCATTCACAACGACTCTCAGTTCGTTGTATATCAAGTGCTCAAAGAATTCGAGGCAAAGGAGGAGCGGATGGCTTCGTACAAATCTCAGGTACTCATCCTGCTCGCTCAAATTGAACAAATATAAAATAAGTCATATTCCTCGAGAGGAGAACAAGCTCGCAGGTTCTTTTGCAAAATTATCTTCTGCACCTGAGTCTGATCTGACGCAAGCTGTTCTTATCGAGCATCTATTTACCCCGAGTGTCGATCAAGTTGCTCCAGAGCAGCTCGCACATTACTTTTATCTTCCTATTGGATGGACCCCATCATCCTTTACTCCAAAGCGGATGACTCCCAGATGATAAAAATCAGCCCGACAATCCGCTATCGTGCTGCCAGGGTTTTTTTTTTAGCTCGACAACTTGGTGCTCAGGCAAAACATCGGAACAGCCACTCGGTCATTGCATCTTAATTGGGAAGGCCCGTATCGAGTCATCGAGATTGCTCGACCAGGTACATATTATCTAGAAGACATGCAAGGAAGACCCCTACGTCACCCTTGGCACATGGAACATTTACTCTGATATTTTTTCATAAAGTATGTGAATATTGGACCATTCTAAAATAAAGATGATCTCTCTCATTCCAGCTGTTCAGCTATGGAATCTATAACTTGGTCGCTACTCCATTTTTTGGACCCGAATAGCCCCGAAGGGAATACATACATTCTCTTGGCCAATCTTCTGCCCTTGGTAGAATCAAAGCCTCAATCGATAGATCAGTTGTTGAGCACTTAATTGTGCATATTCTAACCCCAATTCATCACTCACTGTGCAAGGTTTGTATGGTTTGTAGGCTAATCCAATGCATGTTTTGTGACTACAGGACTGAGAGGGAATTCCACTCAATTGAAGACAAAAAGGGTTCACTTGGGATCATTCTGATGAAGAACGTTTGAGGACCAAAGAAGAAAAGAAAGAAAGAAGTAAAGAAGAAAAGAAAGCAGAAGAAAGAAAGGATGAAAATAAGAAGAAAAGAGAGCTGACCGGTCGTGACCGGTTGGCCAAGGAAGCCAGACCGGTCAGTGACCGGTCAGCCATGCGTGTTTGGAGGTACTGAGGATGTCCGACCGGTCATGACCGGTCGGATAGGATTGCTGGAACGTTAATGAACAAGGCCGACCGGTCATGACCGGTCGGCCATGGCTGCTGTAACATAAGAAGAAACGTTCGACCGGTCTTGACCGGTCGAGCATGCTTGCTGGAGTGATTGTTTATTGAGGTCGACCGGTCATGACCGGTCGGCTGTGCGAAAGAAGTTAGAAATTTCTAATTTCATCCCGATTTTCTCTGTGCTGCGTAAGTGTTACGCAAGTTCTCGATTCTTCCGAAGTTGTGGAGCTTCCAGACTATAAAAGGACACCTAGGGATCGTTCCTAGGGCATCCTAGAAGGGTTCAAGCGAGGTTGGAGACTGTGGAAGTGGAGATTGGAGTTTCACAACTCCTTTTGGTTTGCTTTGCTATTTTCATGCTTTTTGTAGTTGTTTCATGTTTCCTCGGATCATGAGCAGCTAAACCTCTTAGCTAGGGCTAAGAGGTGAAGCTTGTAGTGAATCCAAGATGTTTTAAATCGTAGTTAAGTGGTTTAAGTGTGGAATTCATGATTATGAACTAAGGTTTGAAGTTTATACAAGTTTTTAAGTAATTTTTCTTAGTCTTGTGATGACTCATGGATGTTTGGATGAATTACTTAGCTTCTTAATTCGTTTGCAACGGTCTAGACCTGTATGATCTGAGGAATCGGAGTGCGCTCTAGTACTAAGCTCTTCATAAAGGGACTTCATGCCAAAGTTCTATTTTTGTTGATTTTCTGGAATATTTAATGACTGTGCATGTGATTTGAATCCAGATCAAATCCTGATCTAGTCTTGTCTTGTGAGAGGACTTGAGGATGGTTATGATTGAGAACTGGACTTATAGGAAAGGGGAATGACCTATGCAATTGAGCATGCTCAGCTCGGCCTACATTGAGTGAATCTTATGCATAGAACTTACATATTACAGAATGTTTGGTTTAACAGCTCTATCATCCGACTAGATAGACAGGAATGTCGATTCTAGTTGAGAGAATAAGAAACCACAGCGGATTGAACATCAAGGATTGCTACAAGTGGATCCTCTGAACCCCTAGTGCCTTCTTATAATTAATTACTTTCGATTTAATTCAGGTTTTGTTACTCACATCAACTTCATACAACAATTTGATTAGTAGACTTAATTAGACACTTGTGGATGAATTTGTGAGATCCTACATAGTCCCTGTGGATTGACCTCGGTCTTACCGAGTTTATTACTACATCGCAACCCTACACTTGGGGAAGCGAACAAGTTTTTGGCGCCGCTGCCGGGGACCTTGACGGTTTTCACAAATTTCTGAAATTAGTATCTATTTAGGAATTTTTTTAGATTTTTAGACTAACTTAATTTGTTTATTTGATTTTTCTTTTCAGGGATTTCTAGGAAGCTGAAGAAGATTCAAGGATTTCAAGTGCGAATCAGGTTCTATCCTTCTAAAACCTTACTCTTCTCCTTCTCCTATTCATTCCTATTCATCTCTTGTAGAGTGGGTGGAGATTCCTTTTGGATCTCTAAAAGGTCGGCCTTTTTGCCACCTGGATTCCTATTGGTCGGCTCAGCCGCCTTGGATCACCTTGTGCTTAGAGATTTCTTTTCTCATCTATACTCCTATTTTTTCCTTTTTCTGCACTTTTTCTCAAAAGATTCAAAGAGTGGGTGGGGAGTTCTCTGAACCCCTATTGACCAGGAGAAATCGGTCTCTATCCTTGCTTCTGGCCTAGCCATTGCAAGACACCTTGTGCTTCGGTCTTAGAGAAGAGTAAAGAAAAGGGAGGAAGAATTCTTCTTTCTTTTTGTTTCTTATTTTTGGTTTTGCATGCCACATTGGGCTCGGGATTCCAATAACCGACTCATAAGTGAAGGGGGGGTAGTAGAAGGAATTGATAGAGAGCCACGTGCTAGGAGACAGCTAGATTCTCCAATTTTATCTGAAAATATGGCTGCAAATCAACCTAACCCGATCCAAAATCAAACTGAAACAGGGGAGAATGTGGTTGAGGATGTTCCCCGACCAAGGACTTTACGTGATTTCTTGCAACCTGCAAGAACGAGCACTCCCTCATGCATAATTTTTCCACAAAATGCAGGGAATGTGGATTTGAAACCGGGAGTGATCAATCTTCTCCCTAAATTCCATGGTTTAGACAGTGAAAGTGCCTATCAACACCTTAGGGAGTTTGATGAGGTAATCACCACCATGCACTTTGCAAATGTGACTGAAGATGTAGTAAGACTTAAATTCTTCCCTTTCACTCTTAAGGATAAAGCCAAGGGTTGGCTTTATGCATTGAGGCCAAGATCAATTGGTTCATGGACTGATATGCACAGAGAATTTATTAAAAAATTCTTCCCTACTCACAAAACGAACATGCTTAAGCGCCTTATCATGAACTGTGCCCAAAAGGAAGAGGAAACTTTTTCCCAATGTTGGGAGAGGTTTAAGGACCTATTAAACGCATGCCCACATCATGGCTATGAAATTTGGCGGATTATAAGTTTTTTCTATGAAGGACTGACTTCATCCATGTGCCAATTTGTAGAGATGATGTGTAATGGAGAGTTCATGAATAAGGAAGCTGATGAAGCATGGGATTATTTGGAAGAATTGGCTGAGAGTGCACAGTCTTGGGACACATCTAAACCAACAAGTTCCAAGACTGGCCAACAAAAGGAAAAGGGAGGAATGTATGTCTTATCAGAAGAAGATAGCATAAGTGCACGGTTGGCTAGCATCACAAGAAAGGTCAAAGCCATGGAATTAAGGAAAGGAGAAACAATCAACTCCACTGACGTTGAAACTGTTTGTGGAATTTGTGCTGGAAATCAACATGCTACACCAGATTGTCCCACAATTTCAGCAGTCCAAGGCATCTTACAAGAACAAACAAATGCCATAAACCGTTATCAACAGCAATATGGTGCTCCAAATTCAAACACGTTTAATCCTAATTGGAAGAACCATCCCAACTTCAGTTGGAGGAATGGACCCACTGCAAATGCAAACAACACTCCAAAAGTATCACTAGAAGAGATGTTGGGTGCACTCGTATCGGTCCAGAATGAGTATAACAAGACAAATTCTCTAAAAATAGATGGGTTCATGCAAGAGCAATTGAAATTCAATCAAAATTCAAACCAAGCCATTAATGAATTGAAAACATCTCTGGCTAGAGTTGAAGCTCACCTTAGTGGTAGAGAGAAGGGCACACTTCCTGCTCAACCTCTTCCTAACCCAAGGACCCAGTATGAGATACAAGATGCAAGCTCATCCTCCCACCATACGGAACATGTTCAAGCTATCACCACTTTGAGAAGTGGGAAAGAAATTGACAAATCTAATCCGGTGAAGGCTCCAAAGCCTAAGGATCCGGAAATTCTCAAAGAGGATGATAACTCAAACAATACTCCACAAGAGAAAGAACTGGAGAGACAATACAAGCCGGTTGCCCCATTTCCACAAAGGTTGATTTCACCTAAACCTTTAGATAAAAATCTGGAGATTCTGGAAGTTTTCAAGCAGGTGAAGATCAACATCCCGCTATTAGATGCAATAAAACAAATACCATCTTATGCCAAATTTCTAAAGGAATTGTGTACAGTCAAAAGGAAACATAACGTTCACAACAAAGTTCTTTTGGCTGAGAATTTGAGCGCCATCATCAAACAAGAGGTGCCCCAAAAATATAAGGATCCAGGTAGTCCAACCATCTCATGCATCATAGGAGACTACCAGATTAAACAGGCTCTACTCGACTTGGGGGTAAGTGTGAATCTCATTCCATACTCGGTCTATGAACAACTTGGGTTAGGTGAATTGAAACCCACTAAAACCACACTCCAACTTGCTGATAGATCCATCCGGATACCGAGAGGAATGATAGAGGATGTTCTAGTCCAAGTTGATAAATTTTACTACCCAGTAGATTTTATTGTCTTGGACACACATCCCGTGATAGGCACCGGTACTCAAATTCCCGTCATACTTGGACGACCGTTTCTAGCTACCTCAAACGCCATTATCAATTGTAGAAATAGACTTGTACAAATGTCCTTTGGAAATATGACCCTTGAGCTTAACATATTTGAGTTATGCAAACAACCACGGGAAGTTGATGATGATGTCCGCGAATTAAACATGATCGAATCATTCGTGGAGGATACAGTCCCCTTATCACTGTTTTCCAACCCTTTGGAGGCATGTATGGCCCATTCTCATGAGACAAATGATTACACAATACAAGAGATGGATGCCATTCTAGAGATGATGCCAGTACTTGACAATAAAAGATGGAGGGCCTCAATTGAACCTTTACCTGTAAATGAAAACAAGGCTCTCCCATCTAACATCAAGGCACCTACACTCGACCTAAAACCATTGCCAAGTGAGCTAAAATATGTTTATTTAGGTCGAGATGAGACATATCCAGTGGTGATTTCTTCCCACTTGGATGAGGAACAGGAGAGCAAGCTAATAGCCACTCTATTAGAGCACAAGAGTGCCATTGGATGGTCAATTGCGGATCTCAAAAGCATAGACCCACTGATTTGTACTCACCGCATACACCTTGAGGAAAATGCGAAGACATCCCGGCAACCACAAAGACGACTAAATCCAAACATGAAGGATGTGGTTAAGGCCGAGGTGGTGAAACTATTGGATGTAGGTATCATTTACCCAATATCCGATAGCCAATGGGTGAGCCCAACTCAAGTGGTGCCTAAGAAATCTGGAATAACCATCGTAGCCAATGCCAATAATGAACTCGTAGCAACTAGAGTCACTATCGGTTGGAGAATGTGCATTGACTACAGGAAGCTAAACACTGTCACGAGGAAAGACCACTTTCCCCTACCATTTGTTGATCAGATTTTAGAACGGTTGGCGGGTCATTCCCACTTTTGCTTCCTTGATGGCTATTCAGGGTACAACCAAATAGAAATTGCCCGTGAAGACCAAGAAAAGACTACATTCACATGTCCATTCGGCACTTTCGCCTATCGACGGATACCGTTTAGACTATGTAATGCCCCTGCCACCTTTCAGCGTTGTATGATGAGCATCTTTTCTGACATGGTGGGGACCATTCTCGAAGTCTTCATGGATGATTTTTCCGTATTTGGTTGTAGCTTTGATGAGTGCCTTGAGCACTTGAAATCTGTCCTAAAAAGATGTGAAAAGAAGAACCTTGTGCTCAATTGGGAAAAGTGTCACTTCATGGTTCAAAAGGAAATTGTACTTGGTCACATCGTTTCACAAAATGGAATTGAGGTGGACAAGGCGAAAATTGATCTTATCTCTAACCTTCCACCACCCAAAAGCATACGAGATATACGATCCTTTTTAGGACATGCAGGATTTTACAGAAGGTTCATAAAGGATTTCAGTTCACTCTCTCTCCCTTTATGTAACCTACTTCAAAAGGAAAATTCATTCAAGTGGAATGAAGAATGTCAAAAGGCCTTTACCACCCTTAAAGGTATGTTGACATGTGCCCCAATAATGCAACCACCTGATTGGAGCCTTCCTTTTGAGATTATGTGCGATGCTAGCGACTATGCTATTGGGGCCGTGTTAGGCCAAAGAAAAGATAAAAAGTCATGTGTCATCTACTATGCAAGTAGAACCCTAAACTCAGCCCAGGCAAACTACACCACTACTGAAAAGGACCTTTTAGCCGTAGTTTTTGCCTTGGAGAAATTTAGATCCTACTTGATTGGATCCAAGATCATTGTATTCACTGACCATGCCGCGCTTAAGTATCTTCTCTCTAAGAAGGATGCTAAACCACGGTTATTAAGATGGATCCTCCTACTCCAAGAATTCGACATAGAAATACGTGATAAGAAAGGAGTAGAGAATGTAGTAGCTGACCACCTCTCTCGACTTGTCCTCACTGATTCCCCTGAAACGACTGCAATCAATGACATGTTCCCGGATGAAAAACTTTTTGCTGTTTCCCAATTGCCATGGTATGCAGACATTGCTAACTATCTTGCTACAGGTGCAATTCCTACATATTGGAAAAAACAAGATAAGGATAGATTCTTCACAGAGGTGCGGAAATTTCTATGGGACAACCCATACTTATTCAAGTACTGTCCCGATCAAATCAAAGGAGATGTGTCCCAGATGATGAGCAACAAAGTATCATCTCCTTCTGTCATTCTCAAGCATGTGGTGGCCACTTTTCGGCTAAAAAGACCACAGCGAAAATTCTGCAATGTGGGTTTTATTGGCCCACTATGTTCAAAGACACACATGAGTTTTGCAAAGCATGTGATCCTTGTCAGAAATTAGGGGGAATTTCCCGTAGACACATGATGCCACTCAATCCCATCTTAATTATCGAAATTTTTTATTGTTGGGGCATCGATTTCATGGGCCCATTCCCATCTTCTTTTGGAAACCTATACATCTTGCTTGCCGTCGACTATGTTTCCAAATGGGTCGAGGCTATCCCTTATCGGAATAATGACCATAAAACGGTCATTAGATTTTTAAAAGAAAATATTCTTTCCCGGTTTGGAACGCCTCGAGTCATCATAAGTGATGGAGGGTCTCACTTTTGCAATCGCCCTTTTGAAACCCTAATGAAGAAATATGGCGTAACACACAAAGTGAGCACTCCCTATCACCCACAAACTAGTGGACAAGCTGAGATATCCAATAGGGAAATTAAACACATTTTAGAGAAAACGGTGAACCCCGATCGCAAGGATTGGTCACTTCGGCTTACCGATGCGCTTTGGGCTTACCGTACAGCTTTCAAAACTCCTATTGGAATGTCCCCCTATAGACTTGTCTATGGGAAGGCTTGTCACTTGCCTGTGGAGTTGGAACATAAGGCATATTGGGCTATTAAGAAGATGAATTTCAATTCTGACAAGGCAAGCTCGCTACGCAAACTACAATTGAATGAACTTGCAGAAATCCGGAATGAAGCTTATGAGAATGCGAGAATTTACAAGGACAAGACGAAGATATTCCATGA
Source organism: Liriodendron chinense (assembly GCA_003013855.2). Classification (NCBI taxonomy): domain Eukaryota; kingdom Viridiplantae; phylum Streptophyta; class Magnoliopsida; order Magnoliales; family Magnoliaceae; genus Liriodendron; species Liriodendron chinense. The sequence continues at coordinate 371,128 of ML058423.1, forward strand.
TAAGAATATTCTTCGCAAGACATTCACGATAAATCAAAAAGTTCTCATGTATAATTCTCGCTTACATCTATTTCCGGGAAAATTGCGATCTCGATGGACCGGTCCCAACATTGTGCAAACTGTCTATCCATATGGGACTGTCGAGCTGTTGAATCCAAGGAACGGCAACATTTTTAAAGCAAATGGGCAGCGATTAAAGCCGTTCTTTGAGAAATTCCCTTCAGAAGGTATGTCCATACCTCTGAATGATCCTGTGTATCAGGACGATTGATCTCCTAGTCTGATGGAGGTATAGAGTAGTTAGGATTAGGATTTTGCTGCTTTTATTTTCGTTTTCATAGGTTTGGTAGAAGGAGGAAGATTTCCACTTTTCACTCTCTCAGGTACTATCATTCCTCACTCCCTTTTATTTTCAAATTGCTCTCATGTTTTGCTCATTGCGCATCTTTTACATTGAGGACAATGCAAGATTTGGTTGGGGGGTGTAGGATCGCTTGGATGAATCCAGCGTTTTGCAACATTTCAAGCAATTATGTAGAAATTTTTCGATTTGTCAAACATTCGAAACTCTTTTGGAAAACACCGGTTCTATGCATTCAAGTTGATATGAGCATAAGAGGAAGAGATATGCAGTGTATGGGGCTGGATGTCTGGAATTCCTCATAGCATAATGGTTTTTATTTGTGAACTCCCCTATTTTTGTGATTGATAGAAAACTTGAACACTTTTACACCTAGTTCACATTACACGATTTTCATGAGTTGAAGGGATTATATGATTTATGGATTAGCTAGACTTTGAATTAAGGTATTGAGAAATCTGGCCGGGGTACTTGTCCATCCTTGTCCATGGGAAAATAATGAAAGATATGGATTTTTAAAAATCCTATCTAATTTAAAAAGAAAAAAAGGAAAAGGAATGATGAAATTGGGGATGTGGAAAAACGGTGGAAAATTCCGATTAGGGCTACCTACTACCAACCGGGGGATGGTCTACCCGTAACCAAAGCCGGAAATGGGACGTAGTGTGAAAGTCGTCGGAAGGACGGTAAGGCAAATTCCTGTCATTGGCTTGATGTGGCTCTATGTACCTTGAGTTCTATAGTCTAGTTGATCTATGAAGAAGATAAACCTAGAAACTCGTGAAATGAATTTTCACTACCCACACTAGGTTGAATTTGTTCAAGTTCTTCTATTTATCAACCAAGCAGCGGGAATTTCATATGAATGCTTATTATATTTTGAGGATTTACGGTTCCAACCTTTGACGCGTAATCTTTCTGAATCTTACACTTATGAACCTTGGAATGTATAGAAGGATGGTTTCTGAAAGAGAGTTGAGCTTTGAAGAATGAGATTAGTTTCACGCATGTTTTGCTCGGGACTAGCAAAATGCTGGTTGGGGGGTGTGTTGAGCTCTTAATTGTGCATATTCTAACCCCAATTCATCACTCATTGTGCAAGGTTTGTATGGTTTATAGGCTAATCCAATGCATGTTTTGTGACTACAGGACTGAGAGGGAATTCCACTCAATTGAAGACAAAAAGGGTTCACTTGGGATCATTCTGATGAAGAACGTTTGAGGACCAAAGAAGAAAAGAAAGAAAGAAGTAAAGAAGAAAAGAAAGCAGAAGAAAGAAAGGATGAAAACAAGAAGAAAAGAGAGCTGACCGGTCGTGACCGGTCGGCCAAGGAAGCCAGACCGGTCAGTGACCGGTCAGCCATGCGTGTTTGGAGGTACTGAGGACGTCCGACCGGTCATGACCGGTCGGATAGGATTGCTGGAACGTCAATGAACAAGGCCGACCGGTCATGACCGGTCGGCCATGGCTGCTGTAACATAAGAAGAAACGTCCGACCGGTCTTGACCGGTCGGGCATGCTTGCTGGAGTGATTGTTTATTGAGGCCGACCGGTCATGACCGGTCGGCTGTGCGAAAGAAGTTAGAAATTTCTAATTTCATCCCGATTTTCTCTGTGCTGCGTAAGTGTTACGCAAGTTCTCGATTCTTCCGAATTTGTCGAGCTTCCAGACTATAAAAGGACACCTAGGGATCGTTCTTAGGGCATCCTAGAAGGGTTCAAGCGAGGTTGGAGACTGTGGAAGTGGAGATTGGAGTTTCACAACTCCTTTTGGTTTGCTTTGCTATTTTCATGCTTTTTGTAGTTGTTTCATGTTTCCTTGGATCATGAGCAGCTAAACCTCTTAGCTAGGGCTAAGAGGTGAAGCTTGTAGTGAATCCAAGATGTTTTAAATCGTAGTTAAGTGGTTTAAGTGTGGAATTCATGATTATGAACTAAGGTTTGAAGTTTATACAAGTTTTTAAGTAATTTTTCTTAGTCTTGTGATGACTCATGGATGTTTGGATGAATTACTTAGCTTCTTAATTCGTTTGCAACGGTCTAGACCTGTATGATCTGAGGAATCGGAGTGCGCTCTAGTACTAAGCTCTTCATAAAGGGACTTCATGCCAAAGTTCTATTTTTGTTGATTGTTTGGAATATTTAATGACTGTGCATGTGATTTGAATCCAGATCAAATCCTGATCTAGTCTTGTCTTGTGAGAGGACTTGAGGATGGTTATGATTGAGAACTGGACTTATAGGAAAGGGGAATGACCTATGCAATTGAGCATGCTCAGCTCGGCCTACATTGAGTGAATCTTGTGCATAGAACTTACATATTACAGAATGTTTGGTTTAACAGCTCTATCATCCGACTAGATAGACAGGAATGTCGATTCTAGTTGAGAGAATAAGAAACTACAGCGGATTGAACATCAAGGATTGCTACAAGTGGATCCTCTGAACCCCTAGTGCCTTCTTATAATTAATTACTTTCGATTTAATTCAGGTTTTGTTACTCACATCAACTTCATACAACAATTTGATTAGTAGACTTAATTAGACACTTGTGGATGAATTTGTGAGATCCTACATAGTCCCTGTGGATCGACCTCGGTCTTACCGAGTTTATTACTACATCGCAACCCTACACTTGGGGAAGCGAACATCAGTCTATCTCTATACGGACATGGTCGCCAAGACCTCCCAGATTGAATCAAAGCCTCAATCAATAGATCAGTCTATCTCTATGCAGACATGTGTTAGTGCACTTTTTCGTGGCATACTAGTGCACCTTGTTTGTCAATCACTTACAGCTGTGAGTCTTGTGTCGGTTGAGCCCAATGAAGACGAAGACCGAAGACTCAAGACGTCCAGCCACATCAAGGAAGAAGATTCAGGTATATGAGATGCCGTGGTGCCTTAACCTCGACCAAAACCTAACCCCTTTGTATCCTTGATGACCTTGACCATATTTAGAACCTTTTAGTCATCATAGATAGGCCCTAGGTGTCCAAAATGATCAACCATACCTTGGCCTTAATCTCCGAGCTGAAACAAATGAAATTCAGCTTGTTGAGAGGGGACCCAGGCTGGTCCGACCGGTCAAGACCGGTCGGCCAGCATCCCTGCTGTTTTTACAAGGCCAGCCGACCGGTCATGACAGGTCGGCCTTCTCAAATGAAGGTATACAGCTAGGAGGGCCGACCGGTCATGACCGGTCGGCCAGTTTTTTGGCTCTTGTAATGTTCAACATCCAGCATGGGGGGCCGACCGGTCATGACCGGTCGGCCAGAGTGATATGGCCTGTCCAGTGAGGGTAGCCGACCGGTCATGACCGGTCGGCCAGTGTATGTGGCCTATACTCATGTTGTTCTCCAGCAGGGAGCTCCGACCGGTCATGACCGGTCGGGACAGGTCGGCATAGAGCCGTTTTTTGACCGTTGGGGCTTCATTTGCCTATATATGGGGCTCCGTTTTTGGTCATTGGATGAGGGATTCTTGAGGGAGAAAAGCCACCATTGAAGGAGATCATTTGAGGCTTAATCCTTGACCTATGCAAGGCATCTTCCTTGTGCTTCAACACAAGATTAGAGCATTCCAAGCTCATGAAGAAGATGACCTTCATCCCCTCTTGATCTCTAGAGTTAGGAAGCTTCTTGATTGGCATATCCTTGTCCTAAACTCGAAGATGAGATCGTTGTAGGTAAGAGACTCTAGGAAACCCATTCCCACTATGTTGTAGAGTTCTCAAACCTATCCTCCTAGCACCTTGGGCATTTCAAGGCATCGCATGCAAGGTGTTTGATCGAATGTGGCTGAGGCATTGGCAACGCAACGGCGGCACGATCGAGGGAGCAAAGGGAAGCTGATTGAAGCACGGAAGAGCAAAGATCAAGCAACCCAATACGGCGCTAAACAAGGGGCTCATCCGACAAGTAAGTTGTCTCATTTGAGAGTCCATTTTAGAGTTTGTTTGTCAACTCGCCTTAGGGACGTTAGCCGTTCCTTGGCCCGTCAGCCGGGCCTAAACTAAGTCTCCAAGGGGGAGCCTCCGACACGGGAGTAAACGTGCGATAAGGTTGAGAGTTAGCCTATGTCTAAAACTCCGGATACGGTTGAGAGGTGAACCGATAAAACCTCCGTGTGTAAAGGTTGAGAGGTGAACCTCATTTAAAACCTCCGATAGTGAATGCCGGTGTGCTCAAAGGGGTTGAGTACTTGAACCGGGAGTGGAGTAGACACGTAGTCGAACCACTATACATCCTTGTGTTTGTGATTGTTAATTGAGCACATTGATATCTTTGCATTGTTAGTTTAATTACTTAATTATGAATGATTGATATGAATGCATGCTAGGGACTTTTTAGGCATCCTTGCACAAGATGTACCTTCACTACTTGTGTAGACTTGAGCTCATTGATCCAATCTCGTAAGTCTACACAAGGTGCATAGGTTAGTAGCTTAATTAGTTGAATCATTTTCTTACCTATGCATGCTTAGACTAGGGTTGGTTATTGCTTAACTCTTGCTAGTCTTGTGATTGGACCCACCAAGGCTTGGAAGCCAAGGTGTTCTTGCTTACCTAGCTTAAACTTGTTGAATTGCATAAGTAGGCGAAAAGAATTTTAAAAAAAAAAGGTCCTATTCACCCCCCCTCTAGGTCCATAGACATATCTCCGAATATCTCTACAAGCGGTAAAACCGCAATTTCAACATGGTCGCCAAGACCTCCCAGATTGAGCCCAACTCATTTTCATGAGTTGAGTAAAACATTATAGCATGAAGTGACTAAGTCACCTGCTCACCGCAGGGCCAAAGACTCAATTGATAGGCCAGCCTATCTCTATGCAGAAAGCTGGCACTTATAAGTGCATGCTCATTCATGTACGGCTTCTCCTCCAAAAATAGGTGGTTACATATACATACAAGTCCTTCGCGTAGCTCCTCAACACTAAGAACTTGGGGGGCTTCTGTTGTAGAATAAAGTTGGTCGTCGAAAGATGTGATCAGAAGGTGATTGAGAAAAGTCATTATCAGATTGTTCGATAGCGAGCCTCCTCTGTTTATAGTTCATCTCAGATCCCCGAGCAATGCCATCCGATCAACATGCGAGCAGCTTGGCTCGTGAGCAACTCTCGTCATGAGCACTCCCGAATATGACCACTCTCGTCATGAGCACTCCCGACATATGACCACTCTCGTCATGAGCACTCCCGACATGTGAGCAGCTCCCGAACATGCGAGCAGCCCTACTCTCTACTCTCTGGTCATGCGAGCAGCCCTGCTCTCTGCTCTCTGCTCTCTGGTCATGCGAGCAGCCTTGCTCTCTGGTCTTTGCTCTCTGGTCATGCGAGCAGCCCTGCTCTCTGCTCTTTGGTCTCTGGTCATGTGAGCAGCCCTGCTCTCTGCTCTCTGCTCTCTGGTCATGCGAGCAGCTCTGCTCTCTGGTCTCTGGTCTCTGGTCATGCGAGCAGCTCTACTCTCTGATCTTTGGTCTCTGGTCATGCGAGCAGCCCTGCTCTCTGCTCTCTGCTCTCTGGTCATGCGAGCAGCTCTGGTCTCTGGTCTTTGGTCTCTGGTCATGCGAGCAGCCCTGCTCTCTGCTCTCTGCTCTCTGGTCATGTGAGCAGCTCTGCTCTCTGGTCTCTGGTCTCTGGTCATGCGAGCAGCCCTGCTCTCTGCTCTCTGCTCTCTGCTCATGCGAGCAGCTCTGGTCTCTGGTCTTTGGTCTCTGGTCATGCGAGCAGCCCTGCTCTCTGCTCTCTGCTCTCTGCTCATGCGAGTAGCTCTGGTCTCTGGTCTTTGGTCTCTGGTCATGCGAGCAGCCCTGCTCTCTGCTCTCTGGTCTCTGGTCTCTGGCGAGGACGTCCTTCAGCTCATAGTACCAGCAGCCTATATATGCGAGCAGCTTGTCTCGCGAGCATCTTCCGACGTGCGAGCAGCTTGTCTCGCGAGCATCTTCCGACGTGTGAGCAGCTTTAACTACTGATGATCAGCGATGACATCCCTTAGCCTATAGTACCAGCAGCACATATAGGCCGATTTTGGGCTTATCTCCGTCTACGGCTCCGTGTCTCAAGGGATCTCCATCAAGAGACGTAATCAGTTAGACGTGTAAAGTGGTTAGGCTATCCCCTTATCTAAGGATTAACAGGATAAGTGCCTTATCCCCTGAAATCAGTATTAATCTTAACAGCTTGCGTAACAGACTGGATCACCCGGATCTGCATAAATAGATGACCTCATAGATGATAAAGGTACACAATCTCTAAGCCTACATTACACACTTCATCTTACTATCACAGTACCCGTACTGACTTTGCCATCGGAGGGCCATAAGCCGGGCCAACCGGCGGTCATCCTAACCTTTCTTGGTGATTGCAGGTTCCCCAATCTACACCATTCATCTCCGATTGGAGGTCAGACGACGAAGAATCAAAGTTGGTCTCTGACCAACATCTGTTAGCCAATTTTTGGCGTTAACACCGACCGGTCATGACCGGTCAGACTACACTGTCCATCTCCTATTGTGCATAAAAGAGGGCGGCCGACTGGTAATGACCGGTCGGGCTTCTTTGGCTGACCGGTCAGCCGACCGGTCTAGCTTCTTTTCTTCTTTATTTCTTTCTTTCTTTCTTCTTTTCTCTTCTCTCCTTGCTTTCTTTTCTTTGATCTTCCTTCAATACTTCTTCCTATGGTCTTCAATGCTTGTAAGGAGCTACATTTAGCCTTCAATTGGTGACATCTCCTTCTTGTTCCTACAATCATAAATCACGCCTTAGAATGGTCCTTTAAACATGTAAATCGTACATAATGAGTGATGAATTGGGGTTAGAATATGCACAATTAAGAGCTCAACACACCCCCCAACAAGCATTTTGCTAGTCCCGAGCAAAACATGCGTGAAACAAGTTTCATTTTCTAAAACCCAACTCTTCATTAGAAACTACTCTTCTATACATTCCAGGACACATAAGCGTAAGAATCAGAGAAATTCAGTGATAAAGGTTGAAACCTTAAACCCTCAGAACATAATAAGTGTTTATATGAAATTCCCGCTGATTGATTGATAGATAGAAGAACTTGAACAAATTCAACCCAGTGTGCATAGTGAAGATTCATCTCATGAGTTTTCAGGATTATCTTCTTCATAAATCAACTAGACTACCGATTTCAAGGTGTATAGAGCGACAACAAGCCTATGACAGGAATTTGCCTTACCGTCCTTCCGACGACTTTTACACTACATCCCATTTCCGGCTTTGGTTACGGGTAGACCATCCCCCGGTTGGTAGTAGGTAGCCCTAATCGGAATTTCCACCATTTTCCATCATTCCCAATTTCATCCTTTCTTTCCTTTTTCTTTTAAATTAGATAGGATTTTTGAAAATCCATATCTTTCCTTATTTTCCCATGGACAAGGATGGACAAAATACCCCGGCTTGGTTTCTCAATACCTCGAATCCAAGTCTAGCTAGTCCACAAATCACATAATCTTTTCAAATCATGAAAATCATGTAATGTGAACTCGGTGCAAAAGGTGTTCAAATTTTCTATCAATCATAAAAATAGGTGAATTCACATATAAAAACATTATATTAAGAGAAATTCAAAGCTTGCAACATTCATCACTTCATATCTCATCTTCTTATACCCATGCTACCTCGAATGTATAGAATCAAAGTTTTCCAAAAGAGTTTCAAAATTCAGAAAAAATCGAAAAATTTCGACATCATTGCTCGAAATGTCATAAAAGCTAGCAGGATTCATCAAAGGAATCTCTCACCCCCCAACCAAAACTTCACATTGTCCTCAATGTAATAAAATATGCATGACATGAGATCAATGACATAAAACAAAGGAGAGTGAGAAAGAGAGATACCACCTGAAGCATATATTTCATGGTAAGGTTAGCTTTTGGAGATGGATTACTTCACAACTAAATCAACTATCAAAGCAAATCCTAAGGGAAAGCATTCTAGCAATTTAGCCTCCGTCAGAGTAGGAGGTTAATCCCAACAACTCATCCAAAAGCATAAAGTCAAGCAGAATCATTAGATGGATCAAGAGGTTTCGCAGTAAGGTCATCCAATATCCTGCTTTACAATAAACATGTGTGTGAGTAAATGAGATAAGCCACTCAAAATCCCAAAAAGGAATTTCAGCGGGTTCCTTAATGTTTTCACCACATGTATATGAGGAGACATCATCATTTTTATCAGAAAAATATGTCTCCATTCAGATTTTCCTGGGCATTGATATTGCAAGTAAGGATCATCCCAGGGTTGGTGGAGTTCGGTATGCATGATCCACAATGGTGTGGAAATCTGAATTGATTTTTCAGCGCAAAAAGGTATTGTTTCCACATCCTTCTCTCGGCTAACATCATATGCCGATACCGACTCAAAAAGTGTGACCATATCCCTTATCATATCATCGTTTTCATCAAGGGAATGAGTCACTTCTTCGTCTAAGGGACCGGAGTAAAAAGGTGAAAGGGTCTCATTTTCCACAATAGAATTGATCATGTTTATTTCGTGGACCTCCTCATCCTCATCCTCTTATTAGTTGTCAATATTAAAAGCATTCAACTCAATCGTCATATTGCCAAAAGACATTTGTATGCCCCCACTCCTACAATTTATGATAGCGTTTGATGTAGCTAGGAATGGGCGGCCAAGTATGACAGGAATTTGAGGGCCAATATTAACCATGGGTCGTGTGTCCAAGACAATAAAGTCCACCGGGTAGTAGACTTTGTCAACTTGGACAAGGACATCCTCAACCACCCCTCTAGGAATACGAATCGATCGATCAGCAAGTTGTAATGTGGTTTTGGTGGGTTTTAATTCACCTAAACCCAATTGTTCATAGACCGAAAAGGGAATTAAGTTCACACTTGCCCCTAGATCAAGTAAAGCATGTTTCACCCGGTGATCTCCAATCATACATGATATGGTCGGACAACCGGGATCTTTGTATTTCTTGGGCATCCCGTGGTTGATAATGGCACTCACATTTTCTGTCAAAAATGCCTTCTTTTGCACATGTATTTTTCTTTTAACCGTGCAAAGGTCTTTTAAAAATTTTGCATATGACGGTATTTGTTTAATGGCATCCAACAGTGGGATGTTGATTTTGACTTGCTTGAAAACCTCCAAAAATTCCTGATATTTATCTTGAGGTTTGGCTGGAATCAAGCATTGGGGGAATGGAGCAATGGGCCTATATTCTTTCAATGGCTCTTTTTCATTCATGGCGGTGCTAGGTCCATCATCCTCTTTGGAAGATACCGGATCATGAGGCGTTGAAACCTTCACCGGATCAGATTTTTCAATGATTTTACCACTTCTAAGAGTGGTGATGGCCTTAGCATGTTCCATATGATGGTTAGAAGAACTAGGCTCACTTATTTCGCATTGTGGTTTTGGATTTGGTATGGGTTGGGCTGGAAGCATCCCTTCCCTTGCGTTTAAGCGAGCCTTGATTTCCTCCACCGAATTTTTAAGCTCAAGCATTATCGTATGGTTGGATTGATTTATTTGAGCTCGTCCTTTCATGAATGCTTTCAAAGTATCCTCTATAGGCATTTGAGGTGGGGCCATTTGCATTGGGGGCCCCCTTTGAGGATTACTTTGATTAACCGTGTTTCCATTCGCCCAATTGAAGTTTAGGTTGTTTCTCCAACTAGAATTGTTTGTGTTTGAATTTGGAGTACTAAAAGGTCGTTGATAACTATTCAAGGCATTTGATTGTTCAAATAAAAGTTCTTGAAACGCATAGATTGTTGGACAGTCCGACGTTTGATGCACATTGGAAGCACGAATACCACAAATAGTTTCATCACTCCCCTTTTGTTGGGTTGTATCCACCTTCTTTAGTTCCATCTCCTCGACCTTTCGTGTGAGTTTAGCCACTCTAGAACCTAGATCATCTTGCCCATTTAAAACATAAATTTCTCCCTTTTCCTTGGTTTGGGGTTGTTTTGAACTTGTTGGCTTAGATGTATCCCATGATTGTGTATTTTCAGCCAACATGTCAAAATAATCCCAAGCTTCCTCCGTTTCCTTGTTCATGAACTCCCCATTGCACATCATCTCCACAAATTGGCGCATGGTTGAGTTCAATCCATCATAGAAGAAACTAATCAACCTCCACCTTTCATAGCCATGATGTGGGCATGCGTTTAATAGCTCATTATACCTTTCCCAACATTGGAAAAAGGTTTCTTCTTCTTTTGGGAGAAGTTCATTATGGCCCTTCGTAGTGCATTGGTTCGATGAGTAGGGAAGAATTTTTTAAGAAACTCCCTAGTCATCTCAGCCCATGTCCCAATAGACCTCGGCCTTAAGGAATGTAGCCATGATTTGGCCTTCTCTTTCAAGGAAAAAGGGAACAATTTAAGTTTTATTGTATCCTTGGTCACATTGTCATAGTTTATTGTGGCAATAACTTCTTCAAATTCCTTAATATGTAGATATGCGCTCTCAGAGTCGAGTCCATGGAATCTAGGAAGAAGTTGGATCAACCCCGGTTTAAAATCAATATTTCCCACATTGTGAGGGAAAATTATGCAAGAGGGAGTACTCGTCCTAGCTGGTTGTAAATAGTCACGTAAAGTTCTAGGATGAGGTACATCCCCCAGTTCATTCTCATCCAATTCAGTAAAGTTTGGGGCTGGATTTTGATGTTGATTAACCCCTTGATTTGGTTGATTTTCAGCCATCTCTCTAGTAATTTCAGGAAAATTTTGATGTTTCCTAGCACGAGGCTCTCTATCAATCCCTTCAACAATTACTCCGTCACGATTGAGTCGGTTATTAGAATCCCGAGCCCAATGTGTCATGCAAAACCAAAAAGAATGAACAAAAAGGAAAAAGAATTCTTCCTTCCTTCCTTCCTTTACTCCTCTCTAAGACTTAAGCATAAGGTGTCTTGCAATGGCTAAGCCAGAAGCAAGGATATAGACCGATTTCTCCTGGTCAATAGGGGTTCAAAGAACTCGCCACCCACTCTTTGAGTCTTTTGAGAAAAAGTATAGAAAAAGAAGAAAGAGGAATAGGTTGAGAAGAGAAATCTCTGAGCACAGGGTGATCCAAGGCGGTAGAGCCGACCAATGGGAATCCAGGTGGCACAAGGCCTACCTTTCAGAGATCCAAAAGGAGTCTCCACCCACTCTACAAGAGATAAATATGATAGGAATGAGTAGGAGAAGAAGAAGAGTAAGGTTAGAACAATAAAACCTGATTTGTAACTTAAGATGCCTTCTTCTTCTTTAACTTCCTAAGAATCCCTTGATTAGACCTATGTTAGAATCCTGCAAAAATCAAAACAAAGTAAGTTAGTAATTAGAAGAAAACCTACTCTAGAAAGCAAAAGAAATCCTAAACCTATCTTAACACAATCTCAACTAAAAGTTATTTCAGAAAATTCTAAAAATACCGCATAGAAATCCCCGGCAGCAGCGCCAAAAACTTGTTCACTCCCCAAATGTAGGGTTGCGAAGTAGTAATAATTCAGAAAGATCGAGTATCGTTCCCACAGAGATTTATGAATGGGTATTCTCAGAATTTGTCTAAAACAACTAGTAATTAAGATCCTATTAAGAGCTAAAACTGAAAAATAGCGATTTGGGTTTAAACAGTGAATGGTTAAGGTAATTTCAATCTAAAAAGGTACTAGAGCGCCAAGGATCCACTTTTGATAAGTTTCAATGCATCAACACAACTAGGTCTCCCATAACTCAATCGGAATCGAATTCATATCGCTATCCGATCGGAATATAGAGCGGTCCAATCAACAATCATCTAGAACAAGTGCTTATTCATTGACTTGATTCCCACAACCATGCTCAGGCCTTGGGCACACTCAATTGTATAGGCCAAGCCTCTTTCCAATCTAGTTGAGATTCACAACCATAGTTTTCACCAAATCCTGTCACTAGATCTGATTACAACTCATGATTAGAACTCTAATTAAATCAGAATCAATCAATAAACAACCATTCCAGATTATACAGCAAAAGATAAGAACTTTAGTTGAATGAGTTCCCACATGAAAATCAGGCCATTGCATACAAGGCAATCAAAGCGTCTACCATGCCCGGAGTCGATGGTAGATCAATGCATTACACAGGCATAAACAATGTTCAAAAGCTAAGATACTAAGCTTAGAATCACTAAGAATCACATGAGCCCGGAGTCATCAAGAGATCAAAGTAAAACCAACTTAATACTTAATTCAAACTCATATTGAACTAAAATTCATCAATTAAAACATAAAAGGAAACCTAGGTTGCATTAATCCATCAAAAACGAATCAAAAGCTTCCCCTCTTAGCCCTAGCTAAGAGGTTTTAGTTCATCTCTAACATCCTTGAACTAGAAGCCTCTAAAAACATGAAAAAACTACTAAAACATGAAGAAAACTAGAAATCTGAAGTCGAATCCGTCTCCTAAGCAATCCCCACGTTCTAGCCTCCTTTGGTATGAAGAGAAGACATCCTTTTATAGCTTGGAGGAGTCCAATACGCAAGAGAATTCCAGATTTCGCGTAAAACTACGCACTTGCGCAGAAGATTTCGGAGCCGAAATTAGAAAATTCCTGTTTTTACACATAGCCGACCGGTCATGACCGGTCGGTCTTCACTTGCAATAGTCCAGCAGCAATGGCCGACCGGTCATGACCGGTCAGACCAAGCTGAGCTCGTTCCAGTGTGTATAGCCGACCGGTCATGACCGGTCGGACTACACTGTCCATCTCCTGTTGTGCATAAAAGAGGGCGGCCGACCGGTCATGACCGGTCGGGCTTCTTTGGCTGACCGGTCAGCCGACTGGTCTAGCTTCTTTTCTTCTTTATTTCTTTCTTTCTTTCTTCTTTTCTCTTCTCTCCTTGCTTTCTTTTCTTTGATCTTCCTTCAATACTTCTTCCTATGGTCTTCAATGCTTGTAAGGAGCTACATTTAGCCTTCAATTGGTGACATCTCCATCTTGTTCCTACAATCACAAATCACGCCTTAGAATGGTCCTTTAAACATGTAAACCGTACATAATGAGTGATGAATTGGGGTTAGAATATGCACAATTAAGAGCTCAACAGTCGGCCATGCGTAAGAACTTAGAAGTTTCTAAATACAGCCCGATTTTCTCTGCGCTGCGTAAGTCTTACGCAATTTCTCGATTCTTCCGAAGTTGTGGAGCCTCCAGACTATAAAAGGACACCTAGAGATTGTTCCTCAGGTATCCTAGAAGGGTTCAAGCGAGGTTGGAGGCTGTAGAAGTGAATTGTGGAGTTTCACAACTCCTTGGAGTTTGTTTTTGCTGTTTTCATGCTTTTTATAGTTGTTTCATGTTTCCTTGGATCATGAGCAGTTAAACCTCTTAGCTAGGGCTAAGAGGTGAAGCTTGTAGTGGATCCAAGATGTTTTAATTCGTAGTTAAGTGGTTTTAAGTGTGGAATTCATGATTATGAACTAAGGTTTGAAGTTTATACAAGTTTTTGAGTAGTTTTTCTTAGTCTTATGATGACTCATGGATGTTTGGGAGAATTACTTAATTGCTTAATTGGTTTGTGACGGTCTAGACCTGTATGATCCGAGGAATCGGAGTGCGCTCTAGTACTATGATCTTCATAAAGGGACTTCATACCAAAGTTCTATTTTTCTATTTTTCTGGAATATGTATGGACTGTGCATGTGATTTGAATCCAGTTCAAATCATGATCTAGCCTTGTCTTGTGACAGGACTTGAGGATGGTTATGATTGTGAACTAGACCTTTAGGAAAGGGGAATGACCTATGCAATTGAGCATGCTCAGCTCAGCCTACATTGAGTGAATCTTATGCATAGCACTTAAATATTACAGATTGTTTAGTTTAACAGCTCTATCATCCGACTAGATAGATCTTAATATCGATTCTAGTTGAGAGAATGAGAAACCACAGCGGATTGAACATCAAGGATTGCTACAAGTGGATCCTTGAAACCCTAGTGCCTTTTTATCATTAGTCACTTTAATTTAATTAAACTTTGTTACTCACATCAATTCTATTCAAAATCTGATTACTAGCTTTCAATAGACACTTTTGGATGTGTTTGTGAAATCCTACATAAGTCCCTGTGGATCGACCTCGGTCTTACCGAGATTATTACTACATCGCAACCCTACACTTGGGGAAGCGAACAGCCACCTCTGAATTCAGATTTCGGCGAATGGATGTCGAGAACCGAATTTGGGGCATGACAGGAGTTGGTATCAGAGCATGACTTGGGAGCTACCTGTGAACAACAAAATGTTTCTACTTAGTGTTTTAGGATTAGATCACCCCTCACTTGTTGATATTTGCGAACTTAGAATCACTAGAATTCCCAATGGTATAGTTCTTTAATCGTAGTATGTTTGCAATTTTCTGAGGCGAAGGGTTTCTTGTCCCTTCTTTTTTTAAAGATGGACACGACACCAGTAGCTGAAGTTGAGGCTGGTACGTCCCAGCCAAAGTTAGCACCTGTCACCCTAGTAAGCGCAGAGCAATTTAAGGGGATGCTCCAGTTGATGACCGCTTTGTTCGAGCAACAGAAAGCACCCCTAAGGGATAACAAGAAGATGAAGTTCTCCCCCAGCAGCTCCCAGACGATGCAGTTTTCAGAGAAGACCCCATCGCGGATCTCAGATCACTGTTTCGAGTGCGGCAAAGCCGGCCATCGAAGAAAGGAATGCCCTCAGTGACTAAGAGCACCAAAGCAACAACCATGGCGCAGAGCACCGATTGCACCAATCCCTCCGATCGTAGGTCCTCAATGAACTAGGCGTCAAAGGAAGGTTCATCCGCAGAAGCCGCCTATGACACCAGGAGCACCGAACCTCCAAAGGCCATTCAAGGGCACTTGTTTCGAGTGTGGCGAGATTAGGCACCGAATTAGGGACTGCCCATCCCGTCAGTAGCAGTACTAGAGCGTTGTTCCCTCGACCCCGACATTTTGCGGTAGACACCAGAGAAGATTGACACCATCAAGAGGTGTACCCATGCTATGTGGAGTTAGCGATGTTTGCGAACTTTCAATGATTTTCGTATGCTTTTTACCTTCTATCTATATATATGTGTGGTTTTCTTTGACTTCGTTTGGTTGTGAATTTCGAGGATGAAATTTTTATAAGGAGGGGAGAGTTGTAAGACCCGTACCCTGAATTGCCCTTCGTACTTTTAGTTTTCGGTACCGGTACATCTTGGATGGACCAGATTAGCGAGCCTTGATCGCGACCCTATTTTAGTACCGCATCGACCCAAGACCTATACCCCGGCGACTGCGTAGGCGCTGCGATTCCAACGCCGCGTGGCACACCCCATTGCGATACCCGGTGTGAAAGATGCGTACTTTTGTGCAAATCGAGGTGGGCCGCGCAACGCTCGTGTGGCGTGGGCCCCACTTGCACAAATCCCAAGAATATGTCAAATCAATCAAATCAATCACCATACCCACCCCATCATTCTCTCACCTCCAAAGTCAACACAACCCATACCTCCCATGCCCTCTCCCATCATCATCATCATTACCTCATGTACCCCCCTCCCATGGTAGCCATCATCACTACATTTCTAAGAAACCCCCCCATTTTCCAAGCACCACTCGTCCATTACAATTCCAAGATTTGAGAGAAAGAGAGAGAGCAAGAGAAGGGGGGAGAGAGAGAGAGAGAGAGAGAGAGAGAGAGAAGAAAGATATTTGAGAGATTGAGTGAGTTTAGAGAGAGATTTAGAGGGAGAACAAGAGAGAAAGAGAGATTGAAGGAGGAGATCAAGCTTGGAGGACCCCGATCATCATCCGGACCATCCGATCGTCAATCCAACCGTCCAACCATCATTGTGAGTGTAAACTTCCCCCCTTTTTCTCGTTTACCTTTCATTTTATTTCCTTGGGCCAACCTTGTGATGGGCAATGAGATGGATGGGCTGGATCATCCATGAATGGGCCCCACATACCTGTAATAATAATAATAATACTAATAATAATATATATAAAAAAAGGGTACAAGAGGATGGCCGCTGGATAGACAGCGTCCAGAGGACGCTGCTGCCCAGCAGCGCCTAGCCCCTTTGGGCGTTGACCGTAGGTCCCCACTCGTGGGACCCACCTTGATGCATGTATTTGATCCATGCCGTCCGTCTGTTTCTCCAGCCCATTTTATGGCTGGGTACCAAGAATAAAGCAGATCCAGATCTCAGGTGGACCACACCATAGAAAACAGTGGAGATAATGAAGCCCTACTGTCGAAGCTTCCGTGGCCGACCGTGATGTTTGTAGACTAAATCACTGGTCCAATATTGGACTCTATGGGCTCCCCATGAGTTGAGAAACTTGATGCGCGGAGTGGATCTTCCCTAAGTGGGCCCCACTTGATATAGACAAAGAAGAAAAAAAAGAAAAAAATATATATACATGTTTGTGACGCTGGACGTTCACAGCGTCAGAGACGCTGGAACAGTCCAGCATCGTCAGAAGGCTGGACGGTGAGTGGGGTCCCCACTCGTGGGACCCACCTTGATGTGTGTGATGAATCCACACTGTCCATTTGTTTTCCCAACTCATTTTAGGGCCAGGGCCCGAATATGAACCAGATCCAAATCTTAAGCGGACCGCATCACATGAAACAGTGGGGTAAACGATGTCCACTGTCGAAACTTCCTTGGACCACTTTAATGTTTGTAGACCAATTCACCTACCCAATATTGGGCTCATTGGGTCCTCCACGAGTTGGGGAACCTGATGAATGGAGTGGATCATCCTTATGTGGGCCCCACTCGATCAAAACCAAAAGAAAAAAAAGAAAAGAAAGAAAGAGAGAAGCGCAGCCTCCCTGGCGCTGGGAGTACCCAGCGTCCACAGACGTTGGGCTCGTGATGCCCAGCTGGTGGCCCACTCTGTGGGTCCCACCATGATGTATGTGTTATATCCACACCGTCCTTCCATTTGGGGAGATCATTTTAGGGCAAGATCTTAAGAATGAGACAGATCCAAATCTCAATTAGAGCCCACTTGTAAGAAAACAGTGAGGACAATGACAGACAGTTGAAACCTTCCTATGGCCCACCATGATGATTATTTGAGATCTAACCTGTTCATGAGTTCACACGTGCATGTGAAAGGAGGGAAAGCAAAGTATCAGCTTGATTGAAAGCTTCTGTGGGCCCACTCCAGTGATGTTTATTTGTCATCCAAAAGAGAAGGGCCGCTGGCTGGGCTGGTTGGGCTGCCCAGCAGGTGGCCCACTCGTGGGACCCACCTAAAATGTATGTGCCTTATCTATTTTGCCCATATGTTTTTCCAGCTCATTTTAGTGGCTGAGCCCAAAATTTAAGCATATCCAAATGGCAAGTGTACCATGCCACGGGGCAACAGTGGAAATAATGATCTCTACCGTTGAAACCTTCCCAAGCTCCACAGTGATGTTTATTTGTCATCCAACCTGTTCGTAAGATCACCTGGATATGGATGAAGGAGAAAACAAAATATCAGTTTGATTCAAAATTCTTGGGGCCCGTCTGGGTGCCATGCTCCAAGCAGCGTGCTTTGGCACACTGCCCAGCAGGTGGCCTACCCTAGGGGTTCCACCACGATGCATCTGTTTTATCTATGCCGACCATCTATTTTTCCATATTATTTTAGGGCCGTGGGCCCTCATAATGAGGTAAATACAAACCTCAAGTGGACCACATTGTAGGAAACGGTGGTCATTGATGCCCACCTTTGAAACCTTCCTTGGGGCCATTGTAATGTTTATTTTTCCATCCAACCAAAGGTGATGGGGCCCAACTTTGGGTCCCACCTTGATGAATGTTGGGTATACCTTGTCGTTCTTCTTGGCAGCGGTGTGGGCCCAGTTTTGGGTGGGCCACGTAGAAAATAAGGGTGGTTGAACGCCTACCATTGGAAACTTTACAGTGTTAGCGCACTTTTCTGTGGCATACTAGTGCACCTTGTTTGTCAACCACTTACGTCTGTGAGTCTACCGTCGGTTGAGCCCAATGAAAACGAAGACCGAAGACTCAAGTGACCCAGCTGCATCAAGGAAGAAGAATCAGGTAAAAGTGATGCCTTGTTGCCTTAACCTTGACCAAAACCCAACCCCTTTGCTTTTTTGATGACCTTGACCACATTAGGAAACCATTAGTCATCATAGATTGGCCCTAGGTGTCCCTGAACATCACCCAAAACATGGCCTAAAGAGAGTGGGTTGGAATGTACAAAGTTCAGCAAAATGCTTAGCTGAACCAGGCCTGTCCGACTGGTCAAGACCGGTCGGCTGGACTGGTCCGACCGGTCAAGACCGGTCGGCCAGACCAAACAGCAAGTTGCTGTGTTTGCAGGCTTCAGGAGGACCGACTGGTCGTGACCGGTCGGCTGGGCTGGTCCGACCGGTCACGACCGGTCGGACAGACCCCCATTCAGACAGCGTACTCCCTGTCTTCTCTTGGCTTTTGGTCGACCGGTCGGGACCGGTCGGGACAGGTCAGCAGAGCCCTTTTTTGCCCATTTTATGACCGTTGGAGCCCACCTTTCTTATATATGGAGCTCGGTTTTTGGGCATTGGTAAGGGGATTTCGAGAAGAGTGAAGCCACCATTGTTGGAGACCATTTAAGGCTCATTCCCAACCTATGCAAGGCATCTTCCTTGTGCTTTAACACAAGATTAGAGCATTCCAAGCTCATGAAGAAGATGACCTTCATCCCCTCTTGATCTCTAGAGTTTGGAGCTTTCTTGATTGGCATATTCTTGTCCAAAACTCTAAGATGAGATCATTGTAGGAGAGACTCTAGGCAACCCATTCCCACTAAGTTGTAGAGCTCTCAAACCTACCCTCCTAGCACCTTGGGCATTTCAAAGGCATCACATGCAAGGTGTTTGATCAAGTGTGGCTTAGGCATTGGCGACGCAACGGCAACACGATCGAGGGAGCAAGGGAAGCTGATTGAAGCACGGGAGAGCGGAGATCAAGCAACCCAAACCGGCGCTAAACAAGGGGCTCATCCGACAAGTAAGTTGTCTTTATTGAGAGTCCATTTAGAGTTTGTTTGTCGAACTCGACCTAGGGACGTTAGCCATTCCTTGGCCCGTTAGCCGGGCCTAAACTAAGTCTCTAAGGGGGAGCCTCCGACACGGGAGTGAACATGCGTCGGGTTGAGAGTTAGCCTTTGTCCAAAACTCCGGTAATGGTTGAGAGGTGAACCGGTAAAACCTTCATGTAAAGGTTGAGAGGTGAACCTCGTTTAAAACCTCCGATAGTGAATGCCGGTGTGCTCAAAGGAGTTGAGTACTTGAACCGGGAGTGGAGTAGTGTTCGCTTCCCCAAGTGTAGGGTTGCGATGTAGTAATAAACTTGGTAAGACCGAGGTCGATCCACAGGGACTTATGTAGGATTTCATAAACACATCCAAAAGTGTCTATTGAAAACTAATAATCAGATTTTGAATAAGATTGATATGAGTAACAATTTTAAACTAATTTGAATCTAAACAATTATAAAAAGGCACTAGGGGTTCAAGGATCCACTTGTAGCAATCCTTGATGTTCAATCCGCTGTGGTTTCTCACTTTCTCAACTAGAATCGATATTAAGATTTATCTTGTCGGATGATAGAGCTGTTAAACCAAACAATCTGTCATATGTAAGTTCAATGCATAAGATTCACTCAATGTAGGCTGAGCTGAGCATGCTCAATTGCATAGGTTAGTCCCCATTCCAAAAGGTTCAGTTCACAATCATAACCATCCTCAAGTCCTGTCACAAGACAAGGCTAGATCAGGATTTGAACTTGATTCAAATCACATGCACAATCCAAACATATTACAGAAATTCAGAAAAATAGAACTTTGGTAGGAAGTCCCTTCATGAAGATCATAGTACTAGAGCGCACTCCAATTCCTCAGATCATACAGGTCTAGACTGGTACAAACCAATTAAGAAGTTAAGTAATTCTCCCAAACATCCATGAGTCATCATAAGACTAAGAAAAACTACTTAAAAACTTGTATAAACTTCAAACCATTGTTCATAAACATGAATTCCACACTTAAAACCAACTGAATACGAATTGAAACATCTTGGATCCACTACAAGCTTCACCTCTTAGCCCTAGCTAAGAGGTTTAGCTGCTCATGATCCAAGGAAACATGAAACAACTAAAAAATTCATAAAAACAGCAAAACAAACTAGAAGGAGTTGTGGAACTCCAAAATCCACTTCCGCCGCCTCCAAGCTTGTTTCAACCCTCCTGAGATACCCTAGGAACGATCCCTAGGTGTCCTTTTATAGTGGGGAGGCTCCGCAACTTCAGAAGATTCGAGAATCTGCGTAACACTTACGCACTGCGCAGAGAAAATCGGCGCCAGAAATAGAAGGTTTGAATCTTACGCAGGCGACCGGTCGTACGACTGGTCGCAGTGGCTGGACGACCGGTCTCAAAATGACCAAAAACAGTCTAGAGAGTTTCAGCTTGGAAAATTAATTTAAGGACCGGTCGTACGACCGGTCGCAGAAGTGGACGACCGGTCGCACGACTGGTCGTGAACAGTCCAGAGAGCTATGGCCTCTGTGCCTCCTCTTTGCATGTGTGGACCGGTCAGACGACCGGTCCTTAGCTTTGGACGACCGGTCAGACGACCGGTCCTTGGCTTTGGACGACCGGTCGGACGACCGGTCGCAGGCACCTTCTTCTGCATTCTTTCTTTCATTTCTCTGGCTTCTTTCTTCCATTCTTTTCTCCTTTCCTTGCTTCCTTCTTTCTTTGGTCCTCCTTCGATCTTTATCCAAATAGTCCCAAATAAGCTCTTTTCATCTTCAATTAGGCGGAGTCCACTCTCAATCCTGCAATCACCAAACATGCATTCAATTTGTCTTTAAATCATGAAAATCTTGCACAATGAGTGATGAATTGGGGTTAGAATATACACAATTAATGTTAGTGCACTTTTCCGTGGCATACTAGTGCACCCTGTTTGTCAATCACTTACGTCTGTGAGTCTAGTGTCGGTGGAGCCCAAAGAAGACGAAGACCGAAGACTCAAGACGTCCAGCTGCATCAAGGAAGAAGTTTTCAGGTAAAAGTGATGCCTTGGTGCCTTAACCTCGACCAAAACCTATCCCCTTTGTATCCTTGATGACCTTGACCATATTTGAGTACATTTAGTCATCATAGATCGGCCCTAGGTGTCCCATTTGATCACCCTAACCTTGGCCTAAACTCACAGCTGAAGGAAGAGGATATTCAGCAAATGCATAGGGGAACCAGGCTGGTCCGACCGGTCATGACCGGTCGGCCAGCAGCCTTGCTGCTGAATGCTAGTGGACTGCCGACCGGTCATGACCGGTCGGCCTTATATCATCATGTGGACAGCAGGTACTGCCGACCGGTCATGACCGGTCGGCCTGGAGGCTTCATATGGCCAGCAAAGGGGTCCGACCGGTCATGACCGGTCGGCCAGCATGGTTTAGCCTGTCAAGCAAGGTGGTCCGACCGGTCATGACCGGTCGGCCAGTATATTTGGCTTGTGCTTGTGTCCTTCTTCAGCAAGGGGGTCCGACCGGTCATGACCGGTCGGGACAGGTCGGCCAGAGCCGTTTTATGGCCGTTTTGTGACCATTGGAGCTGCCTTTTCTATATATATGGAGCTCCATTCTTGGGCAAAGTGAGATGCTTTTGAGAGCCTTTTACCCTCACCATTTGCAGATCTTTTGGGGCCTCAAAGAAGAGGGTTTCAAGTCATATCCCTTGTGTTTCAAACACAAGTGTGGGCATTCAAATGCTATCAAGAGATGACTTGATTCCTCTCTCATATCTAGAGGTGAGACACCTTTCCATATAGGTATTTCCCTTCTCCTAGACCTCTAGAAGAACCTCTAGGTGAATCTCCTAGTTAGAACAACCTTCATATCCCATGTAGGACATTCAACCATACTCCTAGCACCTTGGGCATTTCAAGGCATCGCATGCAAGGTGTTTGATCAAATGTGGCTGAGGCATTGGCAACGCAACGGCGGCACGATCGAGGGAGCAAAGGGAAGCTGATTGAAGCACGGGAGAGCGGAGATCAAGCAACCCAATCCGGCGCTAAACAAGGGGCTCATCCGACAAGTAGGTTGTCTTATTTGAGAGTCCACTTTAGAGTTTGTTTTCGAACTCGACCTAGGGACGTTAGTCGTTCCTTGGCCCGTCAGCCGGGCCTAAACTAAGTCTCCAAGGGGGAGCCTCCGACACGGGAGTAAACGTGCGATTAGGTTGAGAGTTAGCCTATGTCTAAAACTCCGGATACGGTTGAGAGGTGAACCGATAAAACCTCCGTGTAAAGGTTGAGAGGTGAACCTCATTTAAAACCTCCGATAGTGAATGCCGGTGTGCTCAAAGTGGTTGAGTACTTGAACCAGGAGTGGAGTAGACACGTAGTCGAACCACTATACATCCTTGTGTTTGTGATTGTTCTTGAGCACATTCATATCTTCACATTGTTAGTTTAATTGCTTAATTATGCATGTTTGATAAGAATGTATGCTAGGCACTTTTTAGACATCCCCACACAAGATGTACCTTCACTACTTGTGTAGACTTGAGCTCACTGATCCACTCTCATAAGTCTACACAAGTTGCATAGGTTAGGAGCTTGATTATTTGATTCTTTTATGTACCTATGCATGCTTAGACTAGGTTTGGTTATTGCTTAACTCTTGCTAGTCTTTTGATTGGACCCACCAAGGCTTGGAAGCCGAGGTGTTCGTGCTTACTTTGTTATATTTGTTGAATTGCATAAGTACGCGAAAAGAATTTCAAAAAGGTCCATATCACCCCCTCTAAGTCCATAGACATATCTCCGAGTATCTCTACAAGCGGAAAAACTGCAATTTCAATTGGTATCAGAGAGGGTTTCTCTTTAAGGGCTTAATTGCCTAGAGATAGATCCTAAAGAGAAACTTGAAAATATGTCTAGAGAGGACTCTTCATCCGTCACTAAGCCTCCTTTCTTTGATGGGTCAAACTATCCATATTGGAAAGCCCGAATGCGCATCTTCTTGGAATCCATAGATTCGGATGTGAGGGACATGGTTGATTTTGGATATGAACCCCCAATGGTTACTATTTCCAAGGAAGGTGAGCCGGATGTTCTCAGGCCAAAAGACAAGGCATTGTGGACTGATCATGAAAAAGCTCAACGTATTAATAATGCCAAGGGCCTGAATGCCATATTTTGTTCAGTATCGAGAGAAGAATTTGGTCGGATCCAAAACTGCACTACCAGTAAACAAGCATGGGATATTCTTGAAGTTACCCATGAAGGAACAAATGTTGTTAAAAATTCTAAACTCCAGCGCCTCTCCACTCTCTTTGAAAATATTACTATGGAGGAGGATGAAACGTTTACTGAATTTTATACCAAACTGAACAAAATCACAAATGATATGTGGGGCTTAGGGGATCCGGTTCCGGAACATAGGCTTTGTAGGAAAATTCTGAGATCTCTTCCGGAACGGTTCTCTTCTAAAGTCACCACCATTGAAGAGTGTAGGGATCTTAATACAATGAAAGTTGAAGAACTCATAGGTTCCCTACAAACCTTTGAGTTAGGCTTTAAAGCCCCCTCTAGAAGGAAAAACATCGCCTTTAAGTCCTCTCACAAACACAAGAAAATCAAAAGTGAGTCGGAGGAAGATAGCGATGATGAGGATGATGAGGAAGAGAAATTAAACAAAAAATTCAAGAGATTCCTCAAATTTGATAGAGGGAATAGCCGTGACAAGAAGGACAAGAAGGGTGATAAACGTACAGGAAAATCATCCATACCTTCATATGTCCGTTGTTACAGTTGCGGTCGTCGCGGCCATATTGCCCCAGAATGTCCGGAAGGGCCTAAACCGAAAGGAAAAAAGGCAATGGCTGCTACTTGGGATGATACGGAGGAGTCCGAATCTGATGATGAGAGCCAACATAAAGATCTTGCTCTCTCGGCCTCCTTCACGACCCCTTTACCAGACTATCTAAGAGGGGATCCCAACCGCTATCCCTTCTAGAAGAAGGAAGAGTTCCCAACCCCTCACCTCATGCTACATTTTATGAGGGTGTTGTGGGATTTTGCTACCCTTTGGCATTTTAATCTCATCATGGTAAGAGAGGGTAGCTAGTTATGCTTTTATTGAAAAATCTGAGGATTTCAGCCTCATTTCTGTGTATATGGGCAAATCAGAGGATTCAAGCCTCATTCGTCCAAATTTTGATGATTTAGCTTTGCTTTTCTTGATACATTTACTTGCTAGATTGTCATCTTGCTTAGATTAGCTAACCATCTTGAGTTTTATGCTTCATGTATGCTAATCTTTGCTTAGTATTGGTCTTGATATACCATTAGGGGAGGATGGTTGATTGAGCTATAAGCCCTTTGTGTTTCATTGCAAATGTATATCCTTGACCAATATTTCATGATTACCTATGCTTAGATAGTTATATCTTTCTGTTAATAATGTTTCTTAGCTTGCTCCATGTATTTATGATTCATGCACCCTATACTCTCATTTTTAGCATATGCTTATAGTTATAACTGCGACACACTATCTCCTCTTACCTTAAAACTCATTGGTACATCATTAAGGGGGAGAGAATAGTTTGTCAATTGCTAACAAAAAGGGGGAGAAAGATCAAATCCCACCAAAACTATTTTGCTATGTTTTGTGATGCAGGGATTGACAGGTTGTGGGGGAGCAAACTGAAGCGGAGCATCTTAGTTTAGGCATGTCAAGAGTCCTGTATTTTATGTTTTATCTTTGTAATATCTTGAACATGTTATTTGTTTTGGTAGGTTAAGTTTTTGTAAGTAATTGACAAAGGGGGAGATTGTTAGTGCACTTTTCCGTGGCATACTAGTGCACCCTGTTTGTCAATCACTTACGTCTGTGAGTCTAGTGTCGGTGGAGCCCAAAGAAGACGAAGACCGAAGACTCAAGACGTCCAGCTGCATCAAGGAAGAAGTTTTCAGGTAAAAGTGATGCCTTGGTGCCTTAACCTCAACCAAAACCTATCCCCTTTGTATCCTTGATGACCTTGACCATATTTGAGTACATTTAGTCATCATAGATCGGCCCTAGGTGTCCCATTTGATCACCCTAACCTTGGCCTAAACTCACAGCTGAAGGAAGAGGATATTCAGCAAATGCATAGGGGAACCAGGCTGGTCCGACCGGTCATGACCGGTCGGCCAGCAGCCTTGCTGCTGAATGCTAGTGGACTGCCGACCGGTCATGACCGGTCGGCCTTATATCATCATGTGGACAGCAGGTACTGCCGACCGGTCATGACCGGTCGGCGTGGAGGCTTCATATGGCCAGCAAAGGGGTCCGACCGGTCATGACCGGTCGGCCAGCATGGTTTAGCCTGTCCAGCAAGGTGGTCCGACCGGTCATGACCGGTCGGCCAGTATATTTGGCTTGTGCTTGTGTCCTTCTTCAGCAAGGGGGTCCGACCGGTCATGACCGGTCGGGACAGGTCGGCCAGAGCCGTTTTATGGCCGTTTTCTGCCCGTTTTGTGACCGTTGGAGCTGCCTTTTCTATATATATGGAGCTCCATTCTTGGGCAAAGTGAGATACTTTTGAGAGCCTTTTACCCTTACCATTTGCAGATCTTTTGGGGCCTCAAAGAAGAGGGTTTCAAGTCATATCCCTTGTGTTTCAAACACAAGTGTGGGCATTCAAATGCTATCAAGAGATGACTTGATTCCTCTCTCATATCTAGAGGTGAGACACCTTTCCATATAGGTATTTCCCTTCTCCTAGACCTCTAGAAGAACCTCTAGGTGAATCTCCTAGTTAGAACAACCTTCATATCCCATGTAGGACATTCAACCATACTCCTAGCACCTTGGGCATTTCAAGGCATCGCATGCAAGGTGTTTGATCGAATGTGGCTGAGGCATTGGCAACGCAACGGCGGCACGATCGAGGGAGCAAAGGGAAGCTGATTGAAGCACGGGAGAGCGGAGATCAAGCAACCCAATCCGACGCTAAACAAGGGGCTCATCCGACAAGTAGGTTGTCTTATTTGAGAGTCCACTTTAGAGTTTGTTTTCGAACTCGACCTAGGGACGTTAGTCGTTCCTTAGCCCGTCAGCCGGGCCTAAACTAAGTCTCCAAGGGGGAGCCTCCGACACGGGAGTAAACGTGCGATTAGGTTGAGAGTTAGCCTATGTCTAAAACTCCGGATACGGTTGAGAGGTGAACCGATAAAACCTCCGTGTAAAGGTTGAGAGGTGAACCTCATTTAAAACCTCCGATAGTGAATGCCGGTGTGCTCAAAGTGGTTGAGTACTTGAACCAGGAGTGGAGTAGACACGTAGTCGAACCACTATACATCCTTGTGTTTGTGATTGTTCTTGAGCACATTCATATCTTCACATTGTTAGTTTAATTGATTAATTATGCATGTTTGATAAGAATGTATGCTAGGCACTTTTTAGACATCCCCACACAAGATGTACCTTCACTACTTGTGTAGACTTGAGCTCATTGATCCACTCTCATAAGTCTACACAAGTTGCATAGGTTAGGAGCTTGATTATTTGATTCTTTTATGTACCTATGCATGCTTAGACTAGGTTTGGTTATTGCTTAACTCTTGCTAGTCTTTTGATTGGACCCACCAAGGCTTGGAAGCCGAGGTGTTCTTGCTTACTTTGTTATATTTGTTGAATTGCATAAGTACGCGAAAAGAATTTCAAAAAGGTCCATATCACCCCCTCTAAGTCCATAGACATATCTCCGAGTATCTCTACAAGCGGAAAAACCGCAATTTCAATTAAGAGCTTAACAAGTAGACCCAAAGTCGAACCACTATACATGCTTGTGTTTTTTATTGTATTGAGCACATTTATATCTTAGCATTGTTAGTTTAATTCTTTAATTATAAATGCTTGATAGGAATGTATGCTAGGCACTAATTAGGCACATCCACACACAAGATGTACCTTCACTAGTTGTGTAGACTTGAACTCATTGATTTATTCTCATAAGTCTACATAGGTTGCATAGGTTAGGAGCTTGATTAGTTAAATCTTGTGTTTACCTATGCATGCTTTAGACTAGGTTATTTATTGCTTAATCATTTGCTAGTCTTGTGATTGGACCCACTTTGGCTTGGAAGCCTAAGTGTTATTGCTTACTTTGTTTTATTCAACCCCCCCCCCCCCCCCCCCCCCCCCCCCCCCAGGTCCTTAGACATATCTTCGAGTATCTCTATAAGCGGTAAAACCGCAATTTCAATTGGTATAAGAGCGGGTTCCTCTTTAAGGGCTTAATTGCCTAGAGGTAGATCCTAAGAGAAACTTGAAAATATGTCTAGAGAGAACTCTTCATCCGTCACTAAGCCTCCTTTATTTGATGGGTCAAACTATCCATATTGGAAAGCCCGAATGCGCATCTTCTTGGAATCTATTGATTCGGATGTGAGGGACATGGTTGATATTAGATATGTACCCCCAATGGACATTATTCATAAGGAAGGTGAACCGGATGTTCTCAGGCCAAAAGATAAGGCAATGTGGACTAATCATGATAAAGCTCAATGTATCCATAATGCCAAAGGCCTAAATGCCATTTTTTGTTTAGTGTCTAAAGAAGAATTTGGTCGGATTCAAAACTGCACAACCAGTAAATAGGCATGGGATATCCTTGAAGTTACCCATGAAGGTACAAACGTTGTTAAAAACTCTAAACTTCAGCGCCTCTCTACTCTATTTGAAAACATTACTATGGAGGAGCATGAAACATTTACTGAATTCTATACCAAGCTGAACAAGATCACAAATGATATGTGGGGCTTAGGGGATCCTGTTCCGAAGAATAGACTATGTAGGAAAATTCTGAGATCTCTTCCGGAACGGTTCTCTTCTAAAGTTACCACCATAGAAGAATGTAGGGATCTAAATACCATGAAAGTTGAAGAACTCATAGGTTCCCTACAAACTTATGAACTAAGTTTTAAGGCCCCCTCTAGAAAGAAAAGCATCGCTCTTAAGTCCTCTCACAAACATAAGAATATTAAGAGTGAGACGGAGGAAGATAGTGATGATGAGGATGATGAGGAAGAGAAATTGAACAAAAAATTCAAGAGATTCCTCAAATTTGATAAAGGAAATAATCGTGACAAGAAGGACAAGAAGGGTAATAAACATAAAGGAAAATCATCCATACCTTCATCTGTCCGTTGTTACGGTTGCGGTCGTCGTGGCCATATTGCCCCGGATTGTCCGGAAGGGCCTAAACTGAAAGGGAAAAAGGCAATGGCTACCACTTGGGATGATACGGAGGAGTCTGAATCTGGGAGCCAACATAAAGATCTTGCTCTCTCGGTCTACACCACAACCCCTCTGCCAGCTTATCTAAGAGGGGATCCCAACCGCTATCCCTTCTAGGAGAAGGAGTTCCCAACCCCTCACCTCATGCTACATTTTATGAGGGTGTTGAGGAAACTAGTTACCCTTTGGCTTATCAAACTAAACATAGTCAGTGAGGGTAGCTAGAAATGCTTTAATAGAAAAATCTGAGGATTTCAGCCTCATTTTTGGGTGTATGGGCAAAAATGTTATGTTTATTTGCCGTTCTTCCTGTTCTTAAGTCACTCGACCATGGGTGGGGTTCCACACGTGTGGTGTGCGGGCCCCACCATGGTGTTTGGTTGCCATCTCACTTGATTAGTGGGAAAGCACAAATATCGGGTTGATCCCAAACTATTGGGGCCCATTGATGTATGTGGCTCCCCCACTCCTTTGTACGGTTATGCCCAACCATGGGTCCACCTTGTTATGCATGTGTTCTATCCACGTCAGCCATTGGCCACTATGGTGCGATATGTATGTTGGCCATCCATTAGGACCGCCTTAAATTTGTGCTTGATCCAAACCATCCGAATGAATGGACCCTAGCATGTTATGTACAGGATGGCCCTTGGGACCACCATAGTGTGCATGTTCGAATGACCGCATTGTCCATCCCGTGGATCCACCTTGATGATTAGTTGTGTAAACCCTTATTGAAAGGTCATCCTTAGAGTTTGGTCGATCCAAGTCATAGGGCTACTTTCTTAAACTCACCCTGTTGAACCGTCTTGTCAATTCACCTTGTTAACTCACCATGTTAACCCGCCTTGTCAACCTGCCTTATTGACTCACCTTGTTGACTCACCATGTTGATTGATCCTGGTAACTCAGCTTGTTGTATACTTATATGACTCACCCCTCCTACCCTTGTACCCAACTATTAAAGACCACTATATCGTGTATATCCCATCCACACCGTCCGTTTACCTTTAGGACGAGTGTGGGGCTCATCCTCGACGTTCGTATGTCATCTAGGCCATCCATTATATGGAGCCTATCTTGTAGTATGAGGTTAGACTTGTCATCCCTTTTTGGACCTCATCGTATTGACCATCTATCTCAGATTACCCTACCATGTATGATTCTCTGTCATGACCTGTCTATCTTGCAACCCGTTCTATGATATTCCTTTTACGGACCATTATTGTGTTTATCTCAACTGTACTACAGGATTATGGGTCTCGACATGATTTTGGGTATTCTACTCTTGCCGCTCAAGTAGGTTCTACCTTTGATGTGTCGGTAGTGTATTCAATCTTTTTCTTTCCATTTGGTTATCTGAATGTTGAAGGTTAATCCACACCGTTCAATTGTTGGACCATCTGTGTTGTTGTATACCTCCATTTAGGGTCCTATCTCTTTGTGTTTGTTTGTGTTATAAGTGAACTATCTTTTTATGATGTTTTTAGTATGTCTGTTGCCACACGTAGTGTTGTTTGGAATACTCATATGTGATCTTTATATTATATGCTTCGATGACCACCATGCATGTGTAATGAGTATGCATCCCGAATCACCATTGTTAGTTGGGGATCACTAGGGCATAAACGCATTCATAAAGCATTCGAGATGTAGTCGCGCAAATGTAATTCACGTGCTCTCTATCGCAAACCTCTCCAATAGGTATGGGACTATTCGAGGACAGGAGTCTATCATCCTGACTTACACTGTATGGTAGGAATAGCTTAGCATACCTTGTAGCCCTTGGTGCGAGATTCCCTAGCTAGCGACATCACGCACTATGACTCGATCATTCATATGTGTCCCCTCATCTTAATCATATTTCAAATAGGTTGGACTAGATTGCTTTATTGCTATCATGGTAGATTGACTACTTATTGGCACTCATACTGTATGCTTGGCTCATGCATCATGAATGCTTGGCTCATCTGATTGTCTTGTATCAACCGGCCATATCGGCCGCGATTGTCATGCAGTTCATTACCAGTTGACGGTGACATTGTATTTGAGACCCTATAGTTTTATGGTGCTCTTTGGAGACTTGCTCGGGCATGTCGTCCCACGTTTGTATGCATGGTTGCATTTCGCACCGTCTGCTTGTGCCGCATATAGCATGGTTACTAAGTTGCAACCACAGCTCCATCGTGGTTTGCAGAACACCGGAAATATGTGATCTTTAAACTGGATGCCAAAGATGTCCCTGGGTGAAAGTCCCTAATCCCATTGGTGCCAAGGTGGGTGCTCCATTCAAGGACTGGGCGGTTTAATCATACACCAGTATGCCGAATACCAAACGGCGGTGTTTTCCACTACACGTGGTCAGTTTGGAAGGAGGTCTGACCTAACCTGTCGGAAGAGTGTTGGCAAAGTGGGTTGAGTTTGACCAGCTGTGGTAGGTTCGCTATTGCACCAGATAGGCTTTGGCATTCTACTGGTGAGTAGTAAGGTCTGTGAGACTCCGGTGATGTTCCGTTTCAGAGATGGTATTGGTATCAATGATGTGACTGATGTTCTGTATGGTGTGGGATGGTCCTGACGTGGGCGGGTGTGATGTGGGCAGGGCTGTAAGCCTGGGCGAGCTACCAGTTCCGAGTCCTGCATTGCTTGGGCAATTGCAATATGACTGTTCGTATCTAGACCACTGTACTGAGAGGTGGTGATTTGCATACATGCATTGGATCATTGCATGTGATATTAGGCCCTGTAGGCCATTGCATAGTATGAGTATATAGCCTTGGTAGGCTGGTTACCTATATTGCACGCTTGCATAGCCATGGTAGGCTAGTTATATGTATTGCATGCTTGCTTAGCCGTGGTAGACTGGTTATCCATATCACATGATCGTGTAGCCTAATTAGGCGAAGTCTTGGTTTAAAGTTCTCATCATGCTTTACTGCTTACTCTGATATTTATCATGCTTGTCATACGCATTGTGCACGCACACACGCACTCACAAAGCTTCGTTCGAAGCTTATGGGCGTTTGTTACGCTGCAGGTTATACCAGAGTGTATCAGCAACGTTGAGTTGGAGTTGAGAGTGCAGTAGCAGGAGGTGCCGGATTGTGCACAGTTTTTATATTTACGCATTGTGTATTTACCTTTCAGTACTATATGTAAACGAAATGACTTAGTGGAAATATTATGTTTTTCTTTGATGGTACTCATATGGTGATGCTCATGTTTCAAAAAAAAAATTCAGACCCTAAAATCCTCCTTGTGGTATCCTAGGATCGAAACCTGGCGTGTGAGGTTAGGATCCGAGATCGGGGTACTACGGAGGCTGCCACCTCTGAATTCGGGTTACGGCGAATGGACGTCGAGAACCGAATTTGGGGTGTGACAGCTCCTAAATAGCTCTTTTTGGTCATTATTTGGTAAAGTCTGCTCTTATTCCTACAATCACAAAACCTGCATTAGATGGGCCTTTTAAACATGCAAAGCATGCATATAATGTGATGGAATGTCCTATACAATGTATAAATTGGAGGTTCAACAGGCCTTCACCGGATTAGATTTATCGATTATTTTTCCACTCCTCAAAGTGGTGATAGCTTGAACATGCGCTGTATGTTGAGAGGATAAGCTTGGATCTTGTATCTCAAATTGGGTTCTTGGGTTAGGAAAAGGTTGGGCAGGAAGTGTGCCTTTCTCCCTAACACTGAGATGAGATTCAACTTTAGCCATTGAGTTTTTCAAGTCATTAATGGCTTGAGTTGAATTTTGATTGAATTTCAGTTGCTCTTACATGAACTCATCAATTTTCAGAGAATTAGTCTTGTTATATTCAGCATGAACCGATACGAATGCACCCAAAATCTCCTCTAGCGTAGCTTTTAGTGTGATTACTAGGGATGGACCTAGTAAGGGTTGAGCTTGGGGGCATTGTTTGCATTCACAGTTAGTCAATTCCTCCAACTAAAGTTGGGATGGTTCTTCCAACTAGAATTATACGTGTTTGAGTTTGGAGCACTAAATGGCCGTTGATAACTGTTTATGGCATTTGATTGTTCTTGTAAGATATCTTGGAATGCAGAAATTGTGGGACAATCCTGTGTTGCATGTTGATTTTTGACACAAATTCCACAAACAATTTCAACGTCCGTTGAGTTAATTGTCTCTCCTTTCTTCAATTCCATAGCCTCGACTTTTCTTGTGAGGCTAGCCACACGTGCACTTATGTTATCTTCTTCCGAGAAGACATAAATTCCTCCTTTTTCCTTTTCTTGGCTTGTCTTGAAATTTGTTGGTTTGGATGTATCCCAAGATTGTGCATTCTTGGCCAATTCATCAAAATAGTCCCATGCTTCTTCGGCTTCCTTATTTATGAATTCTCCATTACACATCATCTCTACGAATTGGTGCATGGGTGAAGTTAGTCCTTCATAGAAAAAGCTTATTACCCGCCAAATTTTGTAGCCATGATGTGGGCATGCATTTAACAAGTCCTTGAACCTCTCCCAACATTGGAAGAAGGTCTCATCTTCTTTTTAAGCAAAATTCATGATAAGACGCCTCAACATGATTGTTTTGTGAGTAGGGAAGAACTTTTTAATGAACTCCCTAGTCATCTCAATCCATGTACTAATTGATCTTGGCCTTAATCCATGAAGCCAAGTCTTAGCTTTCTCTTTAAGGGAAAAAGGAAATAATTCAAGTCTCACTACATCATCTGTTACATTTGCAAAGTGCATTGTGGCTATCACCTCATCAAATTCCTTAAAATGTTGATAGGCACTTTCACTGTCTAGTTCATAAAATTTGGGAAGGAGTTAGATTAATCCTGGTTTAAGATCTATGTTCCCTTCATTATGTGGAAAAACTATGCATGAGGGAGTGCTCACTCTTGCAGGTTACAAGTAATCACGTAGTGTTCCAAGTCGGGGAACATTCTCAACCTCATTCTCTCCCGTTTCGGTTTGGCCTAGATTTTGATTGGCTATAGGGTTGGGTTGATTTTCAGCCATACTTTCAGACAAAATTAGAGAATCTAAACATTTCGTAGCACGTGGCTCCCTATCAATCCCTTTAACAATTCCCCCTTCACTAATGAGTCAGCTATTAGAATCTCGAACCCAATGTGGCATGCAAATCTCAGAAAAATAAAAATAAAAGAAAAGGGTTAGAAAAACCTTATTTGAAGTGACTACTTCGACTCCTAGAATCCCTATAAAATAAAAAAAAGCAAACAAACTAAGTTAGTAAAGGACTCCTAAAAATTTCAAATAGAAACTAATTACAAAAATTTTGTGAAAAACCGTCAAAATCCCCGGTAACGGCGCCAAAACTTGTTCGCTCCCCCAATTGTAGGGTTGCGATGTAGTAATAATCTCGGTAAGATCGAGGTCGATCCACAGGGACTTGTGTAGGAACTCACAAAATACTTCCAATGGTTTCTAATTGATAACTAACTAAAAAGGATTTTAGAATTGAATGTAAATAGATATTTTGAACTAAAACTGAATGTAATCAATAATAAAAAGCACTAGGGGTTCAAGGATCCACTTATAGCAATCCTTGATGCTTAATTTGCTGTGGTTTTTCACTTATTCAACTAGAATCGAAATTAAATCCTATCTAGCCGGATGATAGAGCAGTTAAAACAAACAATCTGTCATATGTATGATTTAAGTACATGATTCCCTCAATTTAAGTTAGGACTTGAGTACACTCAATTGCATAGGTCAATCCTAGTTCCAATAGAGTAAGATCACAATCATAATCATCATTAAACTCTGTCACAAAGCATAACTAGATCATGATTTGAACTTGTCACGCCCCAAACTCGGGGACCGGGCTCACTAAATTTTCGGCCGCCGAATCTGGTGCCGACAGCCTCCGTAGTACCCCATTCTCGGCCCCTAGCTCCCATACGCCAGGTTCTGATCCTGGGATCCCACAAGGAGGATTTTCAAGGTAAATTTTTTTTATAGATGAGCATAAACACAAGTATACCAAACCAAAAAGCATCACATCACATATCCACTAAGATAATCTTTTGAGTACAATGCTGCAGAAAAAGGAAATACAAAGTATAACTGAAAGCTGAAAAATCAAATGCGCCCCCCTGTCTCACTGCTGTCGCGCTATAGTATGTCCTGCCCGTAAATAACGTGCATATGCTTACTATGAAGCTTAGAGAGTGCGTGGTGTGTGCGCAATACATATGACAGGTATACAGATATCAGAGTAAGAGGAAATGATAGCAGGCTACACTACCAAGTCTATGAATGTCATTAACCATCTCGAGGCTATGCAATGCAATGGGCCTATATGGCCGAGTGTCATATGCTAATGATGCAATGTGCGCATGTCATCCTCAACTGCCATATATCATACTGTTTACAACTGGGACATCACTGGGGTCTAATACACTCCAGACATTGGTTGCCGCCCATCGCGCGCATAACCAAGCGAGTGGAAGAGACCTCACTATCCGCCTCGTCAATGACATACAAGAAAATCTACCCGGCTCGTTGATAGCGAACCCATTCACGAGCTGGTCAAACTCAACCTAGTATATAGCCCTTTGCACCTGGGCAGGTAAGGTCACACCCCCTTCCAACCGACCCCGACACAGTGGGAGACGTGGCCTACTGGTATTTGGCCCTCATGCGCTCATAAATCCACTCGGTCTAGACATTGGAGCATCCTACTAGTACCACGGGGTTTAGGGACTTTCACCCAAGGACATCTTTGGCGCCCAAGTGCTGAACATATTTCCGGTGTCCATTCCTGCCATCCATGATGTGACTGCGGTGGTTACAACCCCGATGCCGTTGGGGTGAGAACCTGATCATGACATGTATAATGTGAGATGGATGAGTCATACTATCAAAGCCATGCACCAAACCTGCGCATACCGCGCGATAATGTGGGGCGACCCTATCTCATAATCTCATACGGGTCCCCTAAGTATCTCAAGCTGTAAGGCATATGTTATGATCAACATCGTCCACAGTTAGGCATACATATGATGCGTATGTACAAATGAATGGGCATGATATTCATTACACTAAGCATATTATCAGTGTGACCTATCAAGCTAAGTATACTAGCATGTTACCAGACATATCATGTAATGTTGGCCTTAAATGGCCCAATATATATACAGAGAGTGGGACCCGAACTGGGGGCCCCATTGGAAATGTAAAGGTCTTCGCGGCATAGCCCACTTGAGACCACATCGGCCCCACACTTGGGCCTGCACATATAGAATAGGCCGACAAAAATAGTGTACGGCATGGATAAAACACAAGGCCAGCATGAATAAAACAAATACATCATGGTGGGACCCGCAAGGTGGGCCAACAGTTGGGCAACGCAAGCACGCACGCTGTCTGCAGCGCGGGACTCCCTGGGGTCGCCTTAGTTTTTAGGATTAAGCTAAGATTTGTGTTTTCCCCCTCCATTCATATCCTTGTGATCTTATGAACAGGTTGGATGACAAATAAACATCACTGTAGGGCTGGGAAGGTTTCAACAGTGGAGATCATTACTCCCACTATTCCCGTGGCATGGCCCTCTTGACATTTAGATATGCTTAAATTTCTGGGCTTAGCCAATGAAATGAGCTGGAAAAACATATGGACTGAAAAGATAAAGCACGTACATTTTAGGTGGGCCCAACTTAGTTTTCAATCAAGCTGATATTCTTGTTTGCCCTTCTTTCACACGTGTGTGGATTTATGAGCAGGTTGGATCTCAATTGAACATCATGGCGGGCCGTAGGGAGGTTTCAACGGTAGGGTCACTCTCCCCACTGTTTTCTATGGCGGGCCCGTCCTGATATTTGGATCTGTCTCATTCTTGAGATCATGCCCTAAAATGATCTCCCCAATGGACGGACGGTGTGGATAAAACAATACATCATGATGGGTCCCACGAGGTGGGCCACTTCTAGACGGCTGAGGAGCCCAGCGTCCGTGGACGCTAGTTACTCCCAGCGTCAAAGAGGCTACGCCTCTCCCTCTTTCTTGCTTTCTTTTTTTTTCTCTTGGTTTTGGTCCAGTGGGGCCCACATAAGGCTGATCCACTCCGTCTATCAGGTTCCCCAGCTCATGGGAGACCCAACGAGCCCAATATTGGGTATGTTACGAGGTCTACAAACATCAACGTGGGCCGAGGCAATTTCGACAGTGGACATCATATTCTCCACTGTTTCCTGTGGTGCGGTCCGCTTAAGATTTGAATCTGATTCAGATTCGGGCCCTGGCCCTAAAATGATTTGGAAAAACAGATGGACGGCATAGATTGATCACAAACATCAAGGTGGGTCCCACGAATGGGGACCCCACTCAAAGCCCAGCGTCCAGACGCTGGACGTCACAGCGTTCAGACGCTGGAACCATCCAGCGTTGGACTTGTATTGTATTATATTTTATTTTATTATTTTTTTTCTTTCTTTGTTTATTTCAAGTGGGGCCCACATTAGTATGATCCCCACCATTCATCATGTTCCCCAGCTCCTGAGGAACGCTTAGAGTCCAATATTGGACAGGTTACAGGGTCTACAAACATTATGGTGGGCCCAAGAAGTTTCGATAGTGGGCTACATTATCCCCACTGTTTTCTATGGTGTGGTCCACCTGAGATCTGGATCTGCTTCATTTTTGGTGTGCAACCCTAAAATGGGCTGGAGAAACAGATGGACGGCGTGGATCAAATACATGCATCAAGGTGGGTCCCATGAGTGGGGACCCATGGTCAACTCCCAAAGGGCTTTAAGGCCAGGCGCTGCTGGGCAGCAGCGTCCTCTAGACGCTGTCTGTCCAGCGGCAACTCTTTCTTCCCCTATATATATATATATATTTTTTTTGTGCCTTGATCAGTGGGGTCCACACGTACAGGATCCACTCCATTCATCAGCTGGGCCATCTCATGGTGGGCCCAATTATCTTTGGATCAAGATAATCCTTGTATTATATTTCATCTAAATCTTTGTGATTCAAAGAATGGGGAAAATGAAAATAAAGCATCATGGTGGGCCACACAAGGTGGTCCATGTCGTGGCAGCGTGCGGGGCACGCTGTCTCACAACATGGCCCACTTGTGGGCCTAAAAATGAAAGGGAAAGGAGGAAGAAAGGGGAGTTTATGTCCCCCCTTAGCACTCACTCGAAATTGGATGGTTAGATCGAGTCGGATAGTCGATCGGACGGTCCGGATGATGGTTGGGGCCCTCCAAGCTTGGTTCCTCCCTCTAATCTCTCTCTTTCTCTCTCTTCTTAGTCTCTTCTCTCTCTCTCTCTTTCTCTCCCTTCTTAGTCTCTTCTCTCTCTCTCTCTTTCTCTTTCTCTCTCCTTCTCTCTAATTGGGTGGCTACGTATGGCACTTCTTGTAGGGACTTTGGGACATGGATGGCATTAGAAAAGGGAATGATGATAGCAAGGGGATGGGGTAATTATGAGAGTGGATGGCTTAGGTATGGGCTTAAGTTGACTTGTGAGGAGAGAGAGAGATGTACTTGATGAGACACTTGATTGATTGATGCTTGATTGATTGATGGGATGTTAATTGATTGATGGGACAACCTAGGGATTTGTGCAAGTGGGGCCCACACCATGCATGTGTAGTGTGGCCCGCCTTGATTTGCGCACATGTACGCATCTTTCAAACTAGGTATCGAAACGGAGCGTGCCGTGCGGCGTTGGAGTCGTGGCGTCCGCGCGGTCGCCGGGGTACAAGTCTCGGGTCGTTGCGGTACTAAAATAGGATGTCTGATCGAAACTCATTGGTTTGGACTATTCCAGGTATGCCGAGTTTGGAAAAGAGGTGTACGGAGGGCTAATTAAGGTACGGGTGTCACAGAACTTCATTCAAATCACATACAAAATCACACATAATTCAGAAATTCAGAAAAGTAGAACTCTTGGCATGAAGTTCCCACATGAGAATCAAAGGTCTAGAGCATATTGAATCTGATTCCTCAGAGTGTATAGGTCTAGAACCATTCAAAATAATTAAGAACTCAAGCAATTCTTCTAAACATCCACGAGCCATCATAAGATTAAGAAAACTACTTAGAACTTTATTCAAACTTCAAACCATTGTTCTTCACTAATAATCCAACTTGAAACCAAAACAAAGGAATTGAAACATCTTAGATTCACTGCAAGCTTCACCTCTTAGCCCTAGCTTAGAGGTTTAGCCGTTCATGATCCAAGGAAACATGAAAATAACTAAGAAAAACATAAAAACTAGAAGAACAAACTGAAGGAGTTGTAGAACTTCGGATCCGACTTCTGCTGCCTCTCACCGTGGTAATTCTCTCCTAGGATCCTTAGGAACGAGCTAGAGGAGTCCTTTTATAGGTTTGGGGCCCTAGGTGTGAAGAAACTTCAAGAAATCCCGTAAAAATTGGGCTTTGTGCAGCAAATTTTGGAGCTTGTAGAAGAAGCTCTGTTACGCAGCCGATCAATCTCAGCTCATGGATGACCGATTGGCCGACCGGTCGCAAAAGGCCAAAAATAATCCAGAGAGTTTTCTGGAAATTCGAACCCATCTTTTAATTCAATGACCGGTCTGAGCAGTAGATGACTGATCGGACGGCCAGTCGTGATTGGTCCAGCAAGGTTTGGCAGTAGGGTCCTCTTATTGACTGTTCGGACCGGTCGGACGACCGGTCTTGGGCTATGGATGATCGATCGGACGACCGATCTTTAGTGCAGCTTTCTGCACTTCTTCCTTTTCTCCTTTGCTTCTTTCTTCCACTCTTTGGGGCTTGGTCCTTTGATCTTCAATGCTTGTAAGCAGCGTCTCTAAGCCTTCAATTGATAAATTCTCTCTTTCATTCCTACAACCACAAAACCATGCATTAGTTAGGTCTTTTGTCATGTATTTCAAGCATAGTTCGTGATAAAATGGGGTTAGAATATACACATTTAAGAGCTTAACAACGAGCCCTTACATTGGTAAAAGTGTAGTAGGATCATATAACAATACATCTAAAAAATTGCTCAATCCATCCCAACATATTACAATATGATATTTGGAGACTTTATCCATTGAAATTGTGTTCTTTTCATTGATCCAAATCATATACATGAGGAGGCTCCCTTTAGAAGTAGAAAACCTTACATATTTATCAGATTAAAATTTTAATCCTTTGAATACATAAAGATCATGATGGTTGTTCCTTAAACCAAATTAAAGAGCTAAATTTCAAATTGTTGAAATAATCCGGTTTAAGAAATTTTTATTTGTAGTCCATCCATGGCAACATTGTATATAATGTATAAATTAATTAAATAATTAGAAAACAATTTGGATTCAATTGATAAATTCCCGCCATATCACTGACGTAGGGATGAACGTGGTGAGGTCAATCACCATCTTCCTCACGGGATAACTACCTTGAATCCACAAGGCTCCCTAGACTCCTCAACAGGGCTTCCTCGAATCTGTTGAGCTCTAAATTGTGCATATTCTAACCCCAATTCATCACATATTATGCATGGTTTGCATGTTTAAAAGACTAATCTAATGCATGATTTTTTATTGTAGGAACGAGATGGAGATTTCACTGATTCAAGGCTAAAAAGAACACTTTATATACATTGAAGATCAAGGAACCAAGTACAAAAGGATTGAAGAAGGAAGCAAGGGAGAAAAGGAAGAAGTGAAGAAAATTGCACTAAAGATCGGTATTCAGATCGGTCGGCCAAGGCACACCACTGGTCGTCAGACCGGTCGATAGTTACTTAGACCGGTCATCCGACCGGTCAGAACACTCAATGAAAAAGACCACTCACTGGACTGTTTTTTGCCATTTACAATCGGTCATCTGACCGGTCGACCATGGGCTCAGACCGGTCGTCCAACTGGTCGGCAACGTAACAGAGCTTGTCCGTGAAGCTCCGATTTTCTCTGCGCAATTATGTGATTTCTTGCACAATCTGGAATCTTCCACGCTAATCTATAAAAAGGACTTCTCATCTTCATACCCAAGCATGCTAGGACGTGGGGATCATCAAAGAGGCTTAGGAGACAGATTCTACTTCAAGTTTTCCTAATTTTTCTTGTAGTTTTAGTTATTTTTATTATTTTTGAGGCTTCTAGTTCAAGGATGTTAGAGATGAACTAAAACCTCTTAGCTAGGGCTAAGAGGTGAAGCTTTTGATTTGTTTTTTATGGATTGAAGCAACCTAGGTTTCCTTTTCATGTTTTAATTGAAGAATTTAGTTTAATATGAGTTTGAATCAAGTACTAGTTCAGTTTTACTTTAATCTCTTGATGACTCCGGGCTCATGTGATTCTTAGTGATTCTAAACTTAGTAGCTTATCTTTTGGGCATTGTTTATGCTTGTGTAGTTCATTAATCTATCATCGACTCCGTGCATGGTAGACCCTTTGATTGCCTTGTGTACAATGACACGATCTACATGTGGGAACTCATTCAAACTAAAGTTCTTATCTTTTATTATAATTTAAGATAATTGTTTACTGATTGATTTTGATTTAATTAAAGTTCTAATCATTGGTTATAATCAAGTCTAGTGATAGGATTTGATAAAAGCTATGGTTGTGAATCTCAACTAGATTGGAAAGAGGCTTGGCCTATATAATTGAGTGTGCCCAAAGCCTGAGCATTGTTGTGGAATCGAGTCAATGTATAAGCAACTGTTTTAGATAATTGTTGATTGAACCGCTCTATATTCCGATCGGATAGAGATATAAATTTGATTCTGATTGTGTAGTGAGAGACCTAGTTTTGTTGATGCATTGAAAACAGTCAAAAATGGATCCTTAACGCTCTAGTGCCTTTTAGATTATTATTACCTTACACATTCACTATTTAAACCCAATTCTCTATTGTTGAGATTTAATTCTTAATGCGATCTTAATTCTAAGTTGTTTTAGATAAATTCTGAGAATACCCATACATAAATCTCTGTGGGAACGATACTCGGTCTTTCCGAATTATTACTACTTCACAACCCTATACTTGGGGAGTGAACAGAATCCATGAGAAAAAATATCGAATTTAAGAGATATTTTCGAATCCGCGAGAAGAAAGACACTAAAGTATGAAATTTTATTGATAATTGTTAAGCTCTTGATTTATACATATTTTAACCTAATTTCATCACATTTTATGCATGATTCTTATAGTTTAAGACTTGTCTAATGCATGTTTTGTGATTGTAAGAATGAGAGAGAGACTTCACCCATTTGATGGCTAAAAGGAGATGTTTTGAAGCTATTCGATGATGATAGAAGGTGGGCCAAAGGAATGGAAGAAGAAGCAATGGAGAAAGAGAGAGAATAGAAGAAAGAAAGCACCACCATCAGTGTGACCGACCGCTCAAGACCGGTCGGCCACCACTTTACCCCTCACTCTAACGCACGCTAGAGCTTGCTGGACTCAGCCAAAGACCCCTCCTACCGGTCGTGACCAGTCATCTAGCCAACTTTGACCGATCATGATTGGTCAAACAAGTGTAAAATCCAGACACTTCCAGATTTTTAGCAGCTTCTTCATGAAGCTCCAAAAATTGTTGCATTGCATAACCTCTTACGCGCTTCTGAAATATTCTGAGGTGGTAGAGCTTTAATGCTATAAAAGGACACCTAGGGTTCGATCTATAGTCATCATAGAATGCTTGAAAACTCATGGGAGAAGAAGATGATCGTCGTGGAGAGTTTGCAACTCCTCCGATTCCGATTTTTATGTTTTTCTATAGCTTTCCTTTTGTTTCTAGTTAAAGCATGATAATGCTCGGCTAGAACCTCTTAGTTAGGGCTAAGAGGTGAAGCTTATAGTTATTCTAATGTAAGATTTATTTGATTCAAGTACATTTATTAAAGTTTCGATTTTTAAGGTCCTACTTTGAATAAAGTTGGATTTTTGGATGTTTTATGAGAGTTTATGTACTTTGGACATGAGTTCCTTGCAATTCTCTGAGATTACCATGTTTAGATTGATTAGAATTGAATTGTAGTAATCCTAGAGCATACTATGATCTCTTGGTATGGCTGTTACTTCGAAGGCTACAAGTTCGTGTTTTATGTGCTTCATTAGAACCAGAATATGATGTTTTGACTTAAGTGAGATTGTTTGTGTTTGAATGTTTAATCTTTCAACTAGATGAGAGATAGAACTTCAAATCTAGTTGTGTTTATTCTTGGATGAATGAATTCACATTGAATTATTACAAGTGAATCCTTAAAGACTTAGCTCACTTAATTATCAGATTTTCTTCTTCTTAAGTTACTGTTTTACTTAGTTCTTAAAACTGAACTCTAAAATTGCTGAGATTGAAGTAATTAGAATAATTTGAGATTGTTTACCCTAATTCCCTGTAGATCGACCTCGATCTTACCGAGCTATTACTACATCGCAGCCTTGCACTTGAGGTGAGTGAACAAGTTTTTGGTGCTGTTGCGGGGGAATAAGGTTAAACGGTTCTAAATTATTTTAGTAACTACAGAAGTAGAATTAGTTAGGTTTTACTGTTTTTCAGGATTAGTTTTTCTTAATTACTAGAACTAACAAAGTTTGTTCTATTTTGTAGGAATTACTTCTAGTTCAAGAGAATTGGTAATATCCTTTTAACTTAGAACTTTTTCAGTTTTACAGTTTTTAGTTTTTCTAGAATTTTTGTTTATTTTCAGATTTTTTTTTAGGATCTAGAACTTTGTTTATTTCGAGCTGAATTTGAGCTCTTGATCTGAGTTTGAATATGAGTTTGACTAAGATTTTTTGAGCCTAGTTTGAGTTTTTTTCCAACTCAAATACTACATTGGAGGAGGGAAGGGGATCTTACCGGATGACAGATGGGCAATGCAGGTCGACAACGGGCATGGACAGGTAAGGCAGGCTGCGTGGCGAGCGGACAGGAAGGGTAGGACGAGCTGACAGAGACGGGGTGGCCAGGAGTGAGGCCGTTGGGGTGGGCTGGTGGGGCCAGGTGGGTGAACACATAGAGAGAGAGAGAGAGAGAGAGAGAGAGAGAGAGGGGGGTATTTATATAAGTAAAGCCAAATGGTAGACGAGCCTAACCGAGTTGGTTTCAAGCTGCTCATCGAGTCGAGCTGAGTCGAGCATGGCCCTGCACGGTGCTTGACTCGAATTTATTCGAGCACCCAAAATTTGACTAGACTCGGTCTAACCCACTTCCGATCGGAGTCAAGTCGAGATTTTTCGATCCGAGTCGAGCGAGTTAATTAAGCTTACTCGACTCATATACAATGCTACTTCTTGGTACAAGACAATAAAGTTCTCTAATTTTTTTCTCAGACTGGGACTAGTCAGCTGATAATTCTTCATGTGGTTGAAGACAGGCTTAATCTGAGAAAGGCCAATTTCCTGCATAAGAGTTATGTCGTCAGGAATTTTGGAAAGCATAATCTCCTTGAACTCCTGCAAATCTAGCGTTATATCTTCTTGGGTGTTCATGAATTCCTATCAAAATAGCTCCACCACTTCTAGGATGTCAATAGACTATTTTTCCTTGTCCTTCCCAGTTAAAGATATGATCTCCTTCGCCCCATTAGAATTTTGAACAATCTATGATACTATGGTGGCTTGTACATCTTGTGCCTTTTCTAGGTCATTAATCTCACTCGTTCCATCAGATTATTTGACGAGATCTTGGACAGGTACAGGAGATTGTCCCTCCACTTTAGAAGTCTCGAATGGTTTATCCGGGGCCATATGGGCGAGTATAGTTTTTCGACCATTTTTTATGAAGATATATACACCATCCCGACCTCTGTGTGGTATCACGATCATATTGCCATGGTCGACCAAATAACATGTGATAATCTTTCATATCTACCACATCATACATTACTTTGTCCTTATAATATATACCAATGGAAAAAGGAATACAACATCATTCAATTAACGTTGTCTCACCGACCTCCTTGATCCATCCAATCGTGTATGGAGATGGGTGATTTTCTGTCTCTAGTTGTAGCTTTTCTACCATATACTTTGATACGATATTCTCACTACTTCTACCATTTATGATAACATAATAAACCTTTATATACATCATGCACCTCATTCGAAAGATGTTGTGCTGTCGCAAATCCATCTCCTCATTCGACATATGCAATAGCTTCCTCACGACCAGAGTAGTGGCCTTCGATTCACGACTATCACATGGTGGCATGCGATTCATCATTGGTATCACTCTACAAACAATTGTTGAGGGTTGCTTGCAGCCCTTGCATGGA
Source organism: Liriodendron chinense (assembly GCA_003013855.2). Taxonomy (NCBI): domain Eukaryota; kingdom Viridiplantae; phylum Streptophyta; class Magnoliopsida; order Magnoliales; family Magnoliaceae; genus Liriodendron; species Liriodendron chinense. The sequence goes on from ML058423.1 coordinate 416,018, forward strand.
TAACCACCTTTCCCAGTGGAGAGATTCCATTCTCTCCACAAGATATTGAATCCCTGGATCACCGTCCATAAATTTTTTGTCCGTACCTTCGTAAAGAGACATCGGCCCGAGAGGAGTCCTCGCTCTGATACCACTTGACGTAAGGATGAACATGGTGAGGTTGATCATCGTCTTCCTCATGGGATAACTACCATGAATCCACAAGGCTCCTAATAGTAAAATTCTAACTAAAGACTATTACTAGGTAGAGTCTTTTTAGAACTTATTATTAAGCAAAGTAGAAACTTCTACATTAACAAAAACTCTAAAAATAAGGAAACACTACACGAATCAGAATTACTAAAAATGATATTTTTTTTCTAAAATTTCATTTTTGAGTTGTTACCGCGCAATTTCTTGTGAAACGGACTGACCCACTGACTTTGTGGTTTGGTCGGCCCCAAATGGCCTGTTCTAGTCTAAATTCAAAGATTGTACATCCCATAATGATACCCGGATAAAAGGTTATGATCGATTTACGATTTGCCTTCCTCGTTCTACATCAATCACTTTGCAATACATTAGAATAATGTATTTGAGCAAACCTCATTTTTTTTCTTTTATATATGATATATATAATAATGAGTTTTGCTCAACCCACACAATTGTGTGCAATTAAGGTAATGCAAATGCCATTACATATGCCACTAGGGAAAATAGGTAAAATATCCAAGCCGTCCATCATAAGGGACTATTATATAGATGTCCTATTTTAAGAATCATGTCATCAGTCCACTAGTCAGGTGGGCCACAATTAATAGAACAAATGTATAGTAGTGAAAAAATGGCCGAAGTTTTCTCTCCCATCCACTCATTTCTTGTGTCATATCACACTTAATAAGTGGAGCACCTTTTATCTTTGCAAAGCAACAACTACATGGTATGCTCCACCTAATCGATGGCTTTGATATTTCACCTGTTTGTCAGGCTGGCATATGTGGTGGCACATGTATTAGCTAAGTGCACATCGTTGTGGGCTTAGCAAAGCTCATATAATGATATTGTATAGAAGCCACCGACCTCAAAATAATCAAAAGGTCTGTGATGATGAATTTTCCCAACTCTTTACCTTTTAGGCTATTGTCATGTAGATACAGAGTTAAGAAGAAATGCATAAACAAGGCAAGTGGAAAGATCAATTATTCAATGGCTAGGATCTTTCGATTTAGGACATTTCAGAAGCCATGGCCTGTTCGTGATTAGAGTAGTCAAATCAATGGCTTGGATGAAAAAACTATCGCATTTTAAAGGTTTTTAAAATATTTGTTTCAACATTTTCTTTCGAAGGCTTTCCTTTCACATGTTGTGTTTTGGAGGTTTTTGTGCATTTCCTTTGTCCCGCGTTGGAAAGAAACAAGGAGAAAAGCAAGTATAAACGTAGAGGGTTTGCATATGGGCTAAACCCTTAAGGGGTAAGTGAATTTTGTGGTTTGTGGGGGGCTATGCACATTGACCCACACTATGCCAAAAACCACACGCGAGTGTCCCCACGCCCGCCGATTGGCCAACCGAGCCTAGCCGCGTTGTCGCCGGTGCCTATTCGAGTGATCACATTAGTTGGGTTTAAACCCAACGGACCTAACCCAATTCAAAACGGTGCATTAAGCACCTAATCAAAGTATAAAAATATGACTTCGTTAATCTGATTTTAATCATCCGAAAAATCCTTTCTTTCAAGTTTGCTAAAACTCTGGACTTCATTTTTCTGCTTCTGTTTTCGCTGACTTGTTAGGTCACTGCACTTCAAGTTTACAGTCTACTTGCTGGTTTGAGCCCTATATGGCGAGTGCATAGCCGGGACAAGGGTGATAGTCATTGTATCCTGGAGGCCAACTATTTGTGAATCCTGTTGCATTTGGAAAACGGTTCAAGGAGGATAAATTTGGTTTCAAGCCCAATGATTCGTCACGCCTCGACTCAGTTCTTCAAAACACATAATTTCTTTATTTCTTGCTTTAATTTTCATTTTATTTTACATCTGTGCATTGTTTTCAACAGCCACATCCAACAATCTTGAAACCAATTATTTTGTTGAAAACAACGGACCTTTTGTTTCTTTTTTATATAGTTATCTGTTCCAAACTCAACTTGAAACAAATTTCAATTCTTCTTGTACTGATTGTTCCAAACCCAACTCGGAATAAAATTTCCTTCTTTTTTATACTTTTTAAGAACAGCACATATGGCCACTATTACAGTCAATCCTACAACTGAACTGTCCAAGATTTAACCTTTCTTTGGACAAAACTATAAACGATGGAAATAGAAAATATCTTTCGCTTTAGAAATTTCGAAAGTGTTTTACACCTTGTTTGATTCATTTATAGTTGACCCAGCCAACCAAACTGAACTTCAAGACGCCAACAACTGTAAACATTACATTTTGAATACCATGTCAAACGAACTATACGATATTTATGTTTTATATGATTCTGTGAAAGAAATATGGAATGCACTTCAGAAGAAGTATGTTCTCGAAGACGCGGGATCTAAAAAACATGCTATATCGAATTTCCTTCATTTTATTATAACAGATGATAAACCCGTTACAAATCAAATTCATGATTATCAGAGTCTGGTATATGATTTAATGACTGAATGAATTAAATTAGACGAGGCACTTTTATCTAGAGTGCTAATTGAAAAATTATCCCATTCCTAGAAAGAATATAAGAATAAAATAAAACATAAGAAAAATTATGTTTCTTTAGAAAATATGATTATTCATAATCATATAGAGAATGCCAATAGGATCCGAGATCAAATTGGTGATGCCAATGAGTCTATCTCAAAGGTTAACCTAGTCGAATTAGGTCAGGAAAAGAATGACAAAAGTAAGATAACATGTTACAACTGTAAAAAGATTGGACACGATTTTAATGAGTGTTGGATGAAAAATAAGCTAAAAAAATAATTAAAAAAGAAACGAAGTTATAACTTTTGTGGAAAATTAGGCCACTATGCAAAGTTTGTAGGCTAAAGAAAAAGAGCAAAAAGCCACAAGTTAATCTTTGCTGAAACTGAAGAAAATTCATATGTGGTCATTGCGGTCTTAACTGAGATCTTCCTTGTACACAACTTGGAATAGGTATTGGACCCCATTGCAACTTGGCATGTGTGTAAGGACTGAAGCATGTGTTCTTCTTATCAAGAAATAAAAGACGATGACATGTGTTCATGAGAAATGCTCGAACCTCTCTAGTTGCTAGAGAAGGAAAGATAGTTCTAAAGCTTACATCAGGAAAGACGTTGATGTTAAACAATGTCCTACATATGCTTGATATTTGACAAAACTTGATCTTTGGTTCGCTCCTCAACAAGGCTGGTGTTAAACTTATATTTGACTCTAACGAACTTGTAATGACTAGGAATGGAACCTTCATAGAGAAGGGTTATTTAATGATGGTCTTTATATTGTAAACGTTGATAATAATAAGATGTCATCCAGTTCTGCTTATATTGTTGAGTCAACTTCTTTATGACATAGTAGATTGGGTCATGTTAATGTAGCATCTAAAAAAAAAATCAAGAGGTTAGGTTTTTTACATAATCTATCAGAAGAACAAATAAAAATGTGAGGTTTGTGTAGAATCAAAATTTCATAAGAAACTTTTCAAATTTGTAGTTAACAATTTTGAATTGCTAGATCTGATTCATAGTGACTCGTGTGATTTTAAAAATCATATTTCTAGAGATGGTAAAAGATATTATGTGACATTTGTAGATGATTATTTTAGATACACTCTAGTTTATCTTCTCAGAAATAAGGATGATGCACTAGAAGCCTTTATCAAATTTAAGACTGAATTTGAAAACCAACTAAGTAGGAAAATTAAAAGACTTAGGCCAGACAGAGGTGGAGAATATGTATCAACAAAGTTTAATGAATTTTGTGAAAAGTATGGCATAATTCACAAGACCACTGCACCTTATACACCAGAATAAAACTGAATAACAGAACGTAAGAATATAACTCTAAATGATATGATGAATACTATGCTAAATAGGTCATGTTTGACTTTAAATATGTAGGGGATAAGCTATCCTATCAGCCTGTTATGTTCAAAATAGAATACCTCACAAGGAATCAAGAAAGACACCTATGAATTATGAAAAGGTTATAACCTTAGTTACAAATATCTAAAAGTATGGGAGTGTTTTACTAAGGTGGGATTACCTAAAAACAAGAAAACTAAAATAGGTCTAAAAACATCAGACTGTATATTCATAGGATATACTTAACATAGTGCTGCATATAGATTCTTAGTTCTAAAATAAAAAAATAATGTTCTAGATCTAAACACTATCATAGAAGCCAAAGATACAAAGTTTTTTAAACTTATTTTTCATTTAAGATCGCGATTGAAAGAAATAAAAGATAATAACACATCATATATGACTTTAATTAGTAGAACCATAGACACTACTAATAAAATAGAGGTAAAACCAATCACTTCTCTAATAAAGTGGATCCAGAACCAAGAAGAAGTAAAAGAGATAGAAAAGAAACTAATATGGGAGATGAGTTTTTCACATTCCTATAAGAAGATGATCTTTTAACCTATTCAGAAGTAATAAACTCATTTGATGCTACCTTTTGGAAGGAATCTATAAATGATGAATTACATTCAATCATATCAAACAATACATGGGAACTAGTAGACCTTCCTCCTAGGAACAAACCCATAGGTTATAAATGGGTATTAAAAAAGAAACTTGGACCTGATAGAATTATAAATAAGTTTAAAGCTAAGTTAGTAGCAAAGAGTTTTAGACAGAAGGAATGATACGATTATTTTGACACCTATTTACCTGTAACCAGAATTACATCAATTATAGTGTTAACAGCGATAACATCCATTTATAAGTTAGTGGTTCACGAAATGGATGTTAAGACAATATTTATAAATGGTGAGTTAGAAGAAGAAATCTACATGGAACAACCTGATGGATTTAAAATCATAGAATAAGAAAACAAAGTATGTAAATTTGTTAAGTGCTTGTATGGTTTAAAACAAGCTCCTAAACAATGGAATGAAAAGTTTGATAATGTTTTAAAATCAAATGGCTATGTTGTAAATGATATAAATAAATGTGCATACGGTAAATTTTTTGATAATGAATGTGTCATTATATATCTATATGTAGATAATATGCTTATCTTTGGAACCAATGTAAATCTTATGAATAACACTAAGAAACACTTATCTTCTAACTTTGATATAAAAGATTTAGGAGAAGCTAGTATGATCTTAGGGATTCAGGTAATTAGAAAGGTGACAATATTACATTATCTCAATCACATTATGTTGAAAAGATATTAAAGAAATTTGAACACTTTGATTACTTACTTGCTGGTATTTCATATGATCATTCTATGCAACTTAAGAAAAAAACAGGAAGTAGTGTATCTCAATACGGTTATTCTCAAGTAATTGGTAATTTAATGTATCTAATGAACTATATAAGATCAGATATTGCTTTTACTGTAAATAGACTGAGTAGATATATACGTAATCCTAGTTATAATCACTTGAATGCACTAAATAGAATATTAAGTATTTGAAAGTTACCACTACATATGGTATATGTTATATAGGATATCCACTAGTATTTGAAGGTTATACCGATGTCAATTGGATAATTGACTCAATAAAACTAATTCTACAAGTGGATATGTGTTCACAATTGGTGGAGGAAGTATCTTGGAAGTCTACTAAACAAACGTGCAATGCTAGATCGACAATGAAATCAAAATTCATTGCACTAAAAAAGGCAGGTTCAGTAGTTGAATGACTAAGAAACCTCTTGGCAGATATACCTCTTTGGCCAAAGCCTGTGTCAGCTATATCTGTTCATTATGACTATCAGGCAGCTATAGCTAGGGCTAATAGTAAGATCTACAGTAGTAAAAGTAGATATATTAGACTTTAACATAATATTGTTAGACACATGCTAACTGATGGTGTTATTATTATTGATTTCGTATGATCGAAAAAGAATCTGGCATATGAGCTACCAGTATCGGCAACCTAACCTATAAAAGTGGAGATCCCATGCGATAGGTTCAATGGGTAAACAACAAGATACTAGGAGACTGGGAAGCACTATAGTGAGTTACCCCTTTCTGAGATGTACGCAGTGCGAACAACACTATTTGAGAGTATGAGTTTGAACTACTAACGAATCTATAATTAGGATTGGTGGTGTATCAAGTTGCTGTGTACACTTGATTGAATTCACTTATATGAGTGTGAAAGTTGATGTCGCTTCCTATGTGATATTTAGGCTATTCTCTAGAGCGCTCATGAAAATTCTAGTAAAGGTGCATGGCTGAAACACACCAAACTGTAGAACCAATAGTATTGAAATAGTTGTGTGAGTGGCTTGTATGGCCGTTTACGCTAAAGGGTTAGGTTAAATAGCGATAATCACCTGATTCCTATAAACATGTCTTGCCTACTCTAAATGTTGATTAAAGTTCGATATACATTAACACTATTATACAACTTTTTTATTTTAAACTCGAAATGTTTGAAATTTAAAACATGTGGGGGATCGTTGCATTTTAAAGGTTTGTTAAAATTTTTGCTTCAAAATTTTCTTTCAAAAGCTTTCCCTCCACATGTTATGTTTTAAAAGTTTTTGTGCATTTTCTTTGTCCCACGTTGGAAAGAAACAAGGAACAAATGAAGTATAAAAGTAAATGGTTTACATATGGGCTAGGCCTTCAAGAGGCAAGTGAATTTTATGATTTGTAGGGGGTTATGCACATTGACCCACACTATGCCAAAAACCACACGTGCGCATTCGCTCGCCCACCTGCTCGCCGACCAAGCCGCGCAGTCGCCGGTGCCAGTGTCGGTCCCGGGCAGGACTTAAGCTCGAGCTTAGGCTTGGGCTCGGGCTCGGGTTTTGGTTTGGATTTGGGTCTCCTGAGAGTGTACTCGCATATCTTCTTTTTTGCTCCAATGAACATTGAGAGTATACTCGCGCCAATGATCTTTTGGTTTTAAACGTCCAGAGACGCATCTGTTCGGGTGATCACATCAGTTGAGTTTAAACCCAACGGATTTAACCTAATTCAAAATGGTGCATTAAGCACCTAATCGAAGTCTAAAAATATGACTTCGTTAATCTGATTTTAATTATCCGAAAAATCATTTCTCTCAAGTTTGCTAAAACTCTGGACTTCGTTTTTCTGCGTCCGGTTTTGCTTACTTGGCGAGTCACTGCACTTCGGGTTTATGGTCTACTTGCTGGTTTGAGCCCTGTATGACGAGTGCACAGCCGGGACAAGGGTGATAGTCATTATATCCTGGAGCCAATTGTCTATGAATCTAATTACATTTGGAAAATGGTCCAACGAAGGTAGATTTGGTTTCAAGTTCAGTGATTTGTCACGCCTCGACTCAGTTTTTCAAAACACATAAGTTCTTTATTTCCTGCTTTCATTTTCATTTTATTTTACATATGTCCATTATTTTCACCAGCCACATCCAACAAAAACTATGGTCCTCGTTTGTACAAACTCCACACATAGTAAGAAAGTTTCCTATTCATAACATATAGATCAGTCAGCCTGTTATGATAATAATAACCATGGTGTTAGGGCCAGCATCAGCTTTAAGAAAATTATGGCAAGAAAGGTAAATGCAAGAGCCTATATATATTTAAGCTGCTTCCAGTCTAGTCATCTGGGGATCATCTTTTTATTTTACTATTATTTTTTTATTCAAAATAAAAGAACCATTCAGGTAGAATTTGAGAATTCTTAGGATATCCAGTGGCCACCATATGAACGGATGGATAAAAAAAGATTGAATGATCAAAACTCAAAGAGACGCTTTAGCATTAATAGTCTTATTTGGTGCAATTTGTGAAAATGCCAACCGTTTTTTTAGACATGATAGATCGCAATAGACATGGGTGCATGCTTGTGAGAATGTGCCATATGGGTCCTAAACCATAAGAGACTAGCGCATCTTAATGCAACCCAGACCGATCCAAATGGATCAACAATAGAATAAAAGAAAGACGGCATGAAATTCTAATAATCCTGAGTGCTCGGGACTCAAAAAAGCCTGCTCTCACAAATTTTCTATAAAAGAAAGACTCCATATTTAATATTTTAATAAATAATATTATAATCCACTAGGTAAGGTAAGAAAGTCTTTTTTTATATATACAAATTTGGACAATGAAAGAAAATTCTAATATTATAGAAAATGACCAAAGTACACTTAAATTTTATCACCAAACGAATGCTCATCAATGGAATAAAAAAAAACAAAAAAAAAAAAACCGGCCTCCTCTCCATTCCAGATACTTCTAGAAGGGCGGTTGTCTTTGTCAGACAAGGCACGCCTTCCACGGAGAAATCCGTCTCTCCATACGCATCTGCGTGATGGGTCATGATAGCCATCCCATGCATGTGGTCCACCAGGCTACAGGTGATTTAATGATCCCACCATCAAATTTGTGGCCAGTTAAATGAATGTCTAAAAATTAAATGGCAAACGGTCAAAATTCACCAAGAAAAAATTGGGTGGTTACGATTGTTTTATCATTTTCAACCCCAATGTACGCTCCCTTTACAATGAGGCCAATCGTTTGGATCGTCCAGATTGGATATATAATATATTTATGCCACGCGTACCGTTGATGAGGTAGCATAACTCTAAAAAAATTGGGGAACGATCATCGTAGTCTAGCCGTTAACTTTTGAAAGGAATATTTCATCCGAGGGTACCGAAGGAATGATCACGAAAGGGTCTACAGATCGAACGGTTAGAAATAAACACAGAAGAAATGTTTTACCGTAGGCCCATGAGATGGCCCATCTGTTCATTGGTTTGGATTGATCGACTGATCAGTTGCGAATCTCAAAATTCATGATACAATTTAATAAATGGTGCACTCCTGTTAGAGAAGTGCATGAACAAATACATATCGCAGATCTAAACTTCTCAAACTGTGGGCCCTACTATGGACCACAGATAGGAGGTGAAACTGATCGGACGCTCTAACTGATTGATCTTTGAAAACATCTAACGAAAGGGATGTGTGGATGCCATCATAGGGTCGTCGGACAAATGCAATTTTTTTTGGGCATGCCCCCATCTGTCGTGGGTCCTACAACTTCCATTATTTTGGCCAATCTAGTTTGGGGGGATTGTTTGGCAATCCAAATCGTTGATATAATAGGGCCCAGTCAATCTAGGGAAATTTTTTATGCATGGGCCATCCATCATGAGATCCATCATATCAACGGTTTGGATCAATGACCATCAGCGCCAGTTGTACATACATCAATCCCGAACGCAGTTTTCAAACTTTCCGCCCATGATATGGGAATCTCACAGGGATGGGCCATTAGAGTAGCTCAGCCCTTAATATCAGAGGATATGGGGTCCATCCATTATTTGGACCATTAATCTCAGAGGGATGGACCATTGGAGTAGCCACCACGAAAATGTGGTTGGGAAGAAAAGTTGAGCGACAGTAAAATCTAGCTGCCAAAATTATGAAGCACAACGATTTTGGGCCATGACTATCTAATTAGTGGTACCGATCCTCACTATTACTTTTTTCTCTTCCTTTCGCATATGTATACGCAGAAAAAGGGAAATGAAGGGAACAAAAGTGTAGGCCATTCACGTTTGGTGGAAAATAGAAAGCAGACCAAACGTGGTGGGCAGTGAGATATCTTTGGCTTTTGTTAAGTGGTTTATCTGGAAGAGAATGGACATGTTGTCGCAAGAATTTAGACAATGGATCTTGATGGCTGGGATTTGTTAGTGTACTTTTCTGTGGCATATTAGTGCATCTTATTTGTTAATTACAAATCTTCCAGTGTCTAGGTGTTGGTTGAGCCAAAGAAGATGAAGACCGAAGATTCAAGAGGTCAGTTGTATTAAGGTAGAAAAAAAAAGGGTAAATCAGAGATGTCATGGTGAGTCAAAACCTTTGAACCTAAATAAAAACCAAAATCCCTAGATGATTTAACCCAATAAGTAAACTCTTAATCATCCTATAATGACCTTAGGTATTCTAAAAGATTACCCTATAGAAAGCCCCTATAAGGTTCACAAGCTGCTATAAAAATACAAAGAAAACAATGGAACTCATGTGTTAGGCAACTAGTCTAAGACTGGTTGAAGGCACCATGCTACCGGTCGTAGGCTTTGTGAGACCAGTCGCCCATGAGTCTAAACAAGTCAGCAAGTGACCTTGCAAACTCAATTGTGGCAGGGCATTTAAGACCGATCGCTAGACCCATGTGACCAGTCACCTGAGACCCAAAATAGGTCAACAAGCTTTCTTAAAAAGTTGGCCTAATTAGACCTGTCATAGCTCTAGGAGCGTGCAACCAATCGTTAGTTAGCTGTTGGCTACCATTTTCTAGTTGTTGGAGCTTTTGCTCTATAAATTTGCAGCCCGATTTTTAGCATTGGGAGAGAATTTAATGCATTAGAAACCACCTACATTGCCATATCCATTACGCTCTAATCCTAACCATTTCAAGTCATCTCCCTTGTAATTAATCACATGATGGAGCATTTAAAGCTCAATTGAAGATAAATTTGTTCTCTATTGATCTCTAGATGTTTTAGACACCTCCACCATAGGTATATCCTTAGTGTAAACTTATCCAGAGATCTAATTAGGTGAAATTCCTCTAGGTAACCAAATCCTACTAAGTTGTAGAGAATTCACCACAACCTCTAATCACCTTGGTCATCTCATAAAGATCATATTCAAGGCGATTGATCGTTGGAGCTGAGGCCTTGATAAGACATCGGCAACAAGATTGGGAGAGCAAAGGGGAGCTGATTGAAGCATAAGAGAGCAAAGATCTAACAACTTGAAGCGGCACTGAACAAGGGGCTCAATATGACAAGTGTCATTTTTGAGAGTCCGATTGCACTCTTTCCTTATGTAGGATTCACTGTGAGAGTTTGGAATCAAACTTGACCAAGTCTCCAAGGAAAGCCTCTGACGGGAGTGTACGCTAGGTTCTTGAGTAGGATTGAAGGGTTGGAGGAACCTTGCGAAACTCCTAGGCTGGATGGAACCCATAAACATCTAGGCTGAGAAATGAACATGTTAAAATCTCCGTCATAGGTTGGGATGAACCTTGTTAAACTCCCCGGTAGGGTGGAACTGATTTAAAACACGTAGGTTGGGAGGAACCTGATTTAAATGCAGTAAAGTGGATCCACTTTAGATGGGCTATGTGCCTAAATTATTTGTTGAATTAAGATCATTGATCATTTTTGTATCATTTTTGTAACATCATTTTCACGGTTGAGATCATCTGGCAATTATATTTTTGGGTAATCCCACATTGTCATGATTTGGACGGTCTATATTGAGATATAAATATGCCACGTGTATAGTGACTCTTTACGCGATGTGGATGCTCATTTTCTGTAAGTGTAACACTGACACCCTTCCTTTCGGGCCACACTGTTTCCTGATATTTTTAGCATCCCTTTTCAAATCTGCACACGTGTCATGCAATTTATTCCAATTGGCAATGAGTGCTTTTTGTAGTTGAACCCAGCCAATGTATTGAATCCTAGACTGCAGCAATTAATCAGCCGAAACAGAGGCTAGCTTGTGATGAATATGCACAGCCTAGGTCCTTGTCAAACCACCCACTTTTATGGAATATCTGTGCTATTTCATGTATGCTTGTCATCTCTTACATGGCAAGAAAGCACTTGGGGCATGTTTGGCCTGCGAGATTAAATGGTAGGGAATTGCATTAGATGGATTAACAACATTATTACACAATGATTGCATATCTGGAAATATAATGTTATTTTAATCATGCGAGTCCCTCGCAAAGGGCGGAGGCAGGGACTTCTCGAGCTGGAGGAGCCCCGAGGAGAGTAGCTACGACTACATCCTCAGTCGGTGCTGGGTCGGGGACATCTTCAAGGAGGGAGTTGTGTTTCAGCGACTGGGTAGAATCGTTGGAGGCGCACACTCGCCTGACGCCTCACTTAGAGGAGGACATGAACGCCCTCCTTAATATGAGGGTACACAAGCTTACTGATTTTATGATCGACCATGGTATTCAGGTAAGATCCTGGAATTATTCTTTCCCAGGCATGACAGATTTTGCCAATGCTTTTCACTGATCTTTTAGTTGCTCATTCTTGTAGGGAGTTGTGGCGTCATTATTGATCCGCTAGCACGCGGACAGGATGAGGGCAAAGGCTGCGGATGCAAAGAAGACCTTTACTGTTGTTATAGGCAAAATGATGGAGATCAACTTAACTGATAAGATTTTACGCGGACGCCCATTTGACTCTCGAGATCATCTGATCAAGAGTCGCAGATCGGGTAAATACGGAAGTGCCCATTCGACTCTCGAGATCATCTGCTCGAGAGTCGCAGGATGGATAAATACAGAGCACCTATTCGCAAGGCTTCGAGCTCCCATAGCTGATAGTCAGATGAAGCAAAGCAGAGATTGCCTTCTCGATCTGCGAGCAGACCTTCTCACAAGTCATTGAAAAGTGTTACATCTGAATGAGTGAGCACTTGGACTCGCGACCATCTTCCAACATGCGAACAGTTTTTTCTGTGGCGACATCCCTTAGCCTTCAGTACCAGCACCCGATTCCCGTCCAGCAGCTTGTCCAATCCCTCTGTGACACCAAGTAGGGTTACACCCAGTTCGGTGGTCGGTGGTCTCCGCCCCTTCGGCGTCTCCTTCCTCTTCGCTGGCTATGACTCCAACTACGGCTTCCAGCTCAACATGAGCAATCAGCGCTACTACTACGCCTACCAGCAGCCTGTATAGGTTGATTTTGGGCTTATCTTCTCGTGGTTCCGAATCTCAAGGGATTGCTATCAAGGAACGTGATTACCGAAATAAGTAATTGGGTTAGATCTCGCCTCTAAGGATAAGGATCTTATCCCACTAAATCAGTAGGATCTCGTATCGTACACGAAATCAGCGGGATCTCGATATCTTACGTAATAGATTGGATCGCTTCAGATCTATATAAAGGGGTGATTCCATTAAAAGAAAGGTACACAATATTCAATCTCTGGCCCGCTTTTGCCTGGTTTTTCTTTTTCTTGCTTTGCTTGACTTAAGCATCGGAGGGCTAACGGCTGGACACCAACCACCCTAAGTTGCTTTCTGTCTTTTTACAGATCTATCGGAGGAAATCCCTGCTGGAGAGAAGGTGAACAACCGGAGGATCCTATTACAAAATCTGACGTTAACAGTTTGGCGCCGTCTGTGGGAAACGAATTGATCGTCGAAATCAATCGTTCTAACCACTGATAAAAATCCTTCGGCGATGCCTCCTAAAAAGGCTGTTCATCCTTCGACTTCAAGGCAGGCACCACCTCCGCCCGATGAGACGGAATCCGTACCTACCCTTCCACCTGCTTCGACGAACATCCCTCAAGGAGCCCCAAATATGCCATCAGCAAACCCATTATTGGAAGCTTCCGAAAATCAAGACGATGTCTTGCGTTTCCTCGGAAATACTCTTCTCACTCTGAATGCCGGAGTTCAGGCTCTGTCGAATCGGCTTGATCAGCATCTCCCTGAACCGCAGAGACAACCCTCCGAAGGGTTACCACCGCAACCCATACCAGTGGCTTCCAGACATTCTATGGACGAACCACAGGTCCCGCCACACCATCCACCATCAAACCGGACACCACTTGGCAACCATCATACCGTGCCGTCTTCACATTCTATACATTCTAGTTCGTCTCGACAACCTCAACCTCAAGGCTCCACCGCCGAAACATCAGGCTATACCCTACCATGGGAAGGAGATCTTAAAAGAATCCATGATCGTTTTGACGTCATGGAACAGCGATATCAGGCAAATCGGCCATCTACCATCATGGCAGCGATACATCAATCCGAGTCCCCCTTTACCAGCGAGGTCATGCAGGCGCCGTTACCTAGAAAGTACCGAACGCCTGTTATCACCCCGTATACAGGTATTGGTGATCCTCTTGAACACTAGAAACATACAGGTCTCTCATGGAGTTGGAGGGACATGGCTCAGAAATCATGTGTAGGGCTTTTTCCCTAACATTGAAGGAAGCAGCTCGTACGTGGTTCCGGGGATTAAAGCCTCGTTCCATCAGCTCCTTTTCCCAGTTATCGGAGATATTCCTTTCTCAATTCATGGGAAGCATACGCATTAAGAAGCCAGCCTCCCATTTGATGGATCTGAAACAGCAGCATGGAGAGACAATAAAGGAGTTCACAGTACGGTTTACTGCCGAAGCCATTCAAACTGAGGGTTATACTGAAGAAAAAGGTCTTACAGCCCTCATAGCCGGAATAACGAGCGAGAAATTCAGGTTTGCTTTAGATAAGAGCCCTCCAAAAACTATGGCAGAGTTCCAAGCCAAAGCTCAGAAGTATATCAATGCAGAAGAAGTCGCGTTGACACGCCATGGAGTACAGGGTAAGAAACGCAAGCCAGAAGGAGCCTCTTCTACAGATAAAAAATATCGTCGTGATCAACGCGATCGTTCTCCCAAGAAGCCTTATTCTGGTAAATATCATAACTACACTCCTCTCAATCGATCTCATGAAAAGGTCTTAATGGAGATTAAACACAAGCCGTATGTGAAGTGGCCTGCAAAAATCAAATCCGATCCCGAGAAGAGAGACAAGAGCAAGCTCTGTTACTTTCATAAAGATCACGGGCATAGAACCCAGGACTGCATCTCTCTACGAGACCATATCGAAGCCCTTATTCGAAAAGGCCATCTCCAGGATTATGTTGCTCGTAAAAATCGATCACCAGAAAGGGCAAACACCTCATCTCGCCAAAAAGAACAACCTCATCATCAAACTGACCAAGAGGAAGCTGAGCCTACGGGAGAAATCCGCACCATCGTCGGAGGACCAGCTTGTGGGGGCGATTCTCAAGCTTCAAGAAAAGCATACGCTCGAAAGGCGTCCAAAGAACCCCAGCAAATCTATTGGCTAGAACAGACGTCTAGCTCGTCAAAGACCAGCCATCCTCCAATTTCTTTCACTCTCGAAGATGCAACGGGAATTCACTTCCCTCATGAGGACTCCATCGTAGTCACATTGAAGGTATCAAATTATCTGACACATCGAATTATGGTGGATACAGGTAGCTCAGCCGATATCCTGTACTTGGAGGCTTTCAACAAAATGACACTTGCCAGAAGCCTTCTCAAGCCAGTATCGACCCCTCTCGTCGGCTTCGGAGGTGAGGTAGTAACGCCTGAAGGAAGCATCGATCTCCCAGTTACTTTTGGAGAAAGTCCAGCGAAGACTACCATCTTCGTAAACTTCCTCGTGGTGGATCGAAAATCAGCGTATAACGCCATTCTGGGGCGGCCGTCTCTTATTAAGGTTGGGGCAGCCTTGCACCCTTCATATCTGTGTGTCAAATTTCCTACCCTAAATGGTATCGGGGTCGTGCGAGGAAGTCAACAAGAGGCACGGTCTTGCTACCAGATAGCCCTACAAGATCGAAAGAAGGCTCAAGCGACGCCCGTTATGGAGATAGCGCAGGGTTCACCCAACTTTCCCATCAACACTTCGTTGGATCCGAGAGAGAATACTCTCCAATCAGGAATTCCTGGGGAAGAAACAGTGGCGATTCACTTAACCAAAGGTGACCCATCCAGGATCGTATACATTGGATCCTCTTTAACCAGTGTCCATCATGATGATCTGGTCCGTTTCCTCACTAAATACCAGGACGTGTTCGCTTGGTCTCATAAAGATATGCCAGGCATCGACCCCAATGTCATTGTACATCGTCTCAATATCGACCCGAAACATAAGCCCGTACACCAGCGTCGACGTGCCTTCACTGCAGAAAGACAAATGGCGATCAAAGCTGAAGTCGAGAAGCTACTCACGGTCAATTTCATAAAAGAAGTAGACTACCCAGAGTGGGTCGCGAACGTGGTTCTCGTCCGGAAAGCTAATGGCAAATGGAGAATGTGCGTCTACTATTCAGATTTGAACAAAGCATGCCCCAAAGATAGCTTCCCGACACCGCGGATTGACCAGGTGGTCGATTCAACAGCTGGACATGCTTTGCTCAGTTTTATGGATGCTTATTCTGGTTACAACCAGATCATGATGCATCCACCTGATAGCCAGCATACCGCCTTCATCACAGATCGGGGATTATATTGCTACCAGGTAATGTCGTTCAGTCTTAAAAATGCAAGGGCCACTTATCAACGTCTCGTCAACAAAATATTCGCTGCTCAAATCGGTAGGAATATGGAAGTTTATGTCGATGACATGCTCGTGAAAAGCACCGTAAAAGATGATCATATTTCTGATCTTCGAGAAGCCTTCGACCTAATGAGGAAGTATCAAATGAAATTGAACCCAGAAAAATGTGCATTCGGAGTATCTGCAGGAAAAATTCTCGGGTTCATGGTCGGTCAGCGCGGAATTGAGGTAAATCCTGAAAAGATAAAAGCATTGATGGAGATGAAATCCCCCACCACTATGAAGGACGTCCAGCGTCTGGCTGGTTGCATCGCATCGTTGAATAGATTCATCTCGCGAGCATCTGACAAGTGCTTACCATTCTTCAAACTCTTTCGTGCAACGGCCAAGACTGATTGGAATTGACGCCACAATGTGAGGAAGCCTTTCAACAATTGAAGCTATACAAGAGCACACCCCCCATTTTATCTAAACCTGTAGCACATGAGCAACTCATTCTGTATTTATCTGTGTCCTCTACGGCCGTTAGTGCCGCTTTAATAAGAGAAGATTCCGAGGTGCAAAGGCCCGTTTATTATATCAGTCGAGCAATGGTTGATGCAGAAACTAGGTATTCTGATATGGAGAAGCTGGCCCTAGCCTTAGTCACGGCAGCTCGAAAACTGCGACCATACTTTCAAGCCCACGCTATTCTAGTACCAACGAATCATCCACTGCGGCAAGTCCTTCAAAAACCTGAGGCTTCCGGACGCTTAACTAAATGGGCAGTCGAGATCAGCGAGCACGATATCTCATTCTGCCCTAGGACCGCAGTCAAGGGTCAGGCTGTGGCTGACTTCATCGCCGAATTCACACACTCTCCTGATAATAATACCATGACCAGCGACTAGCCTCCTTGGTCACTCTTCGTGGACGGGTCGTCGCGGGCCAGTGGCAGTGGAGCGGGCCTGATTTTAGTGGCTCCCGACGGGTCGCATTTCCAATATGCTCTGCGTTTCGATTCTCGTATCTCAAATAATGAAGCAGAATATGAAGCCCTGATCGTCGGCCTCGAATTGGCCATTGTCCTTGCAATTCAGAATCTGTCAATCCATAGCGACTCCCAGCTCATTGTCAACCAAGTCCTTGGAGAATTCGAGGCCAAAGAAGAAAGGATGGCCTTATACAAGTCTCGTGTCCTCATCCTGCTCGCAAAACTGAAGAGTTATGAAATAAATCATATTCCTCGCGAGAAGAACCAACTTGTCGATTCCCTGGCAAAGCTCGCCTCTGCACCAGAATCTGAGTTATCACATTTGGTCCTCATCGAGCATCGTCAGAACCTAAGTATCGACCAAGCGACTCTCGAGCAAGTAATATCGGTACAATCATCTCCATGCTGGATGGATCCCATCATCCTGTATCTCAGAGACGGATACCTACCAGAGGACAAGAAAGCTGCAAGACAAATTCGCCTTCGGGCTGCCAGGTATACCTTGCAAGACGGAATATTGTTGCGCAAGAGCTTTTCCTTGCCTTATTTAAGGTGTCTTCATCCAGAAGAAGCCCTTCGTGTTCTAGACGAAGTACACCAGGGGGCATGTGGTAATCACCCCAGGGGGCGATCCCTAGCATATAAGGCGATGCGGCAAGGATATTATTGGCCCACTATGAAAGCAGATGCAATTGAACTTTCTAAAAAATGTGACAAGTGCCAACGATATTCACCTATACCTCATGTACCATCCGAACGGATGACTCCAGTTGATAGCCCTTGGCCTTTCGCTCAGTGGGGGGTCGATATCATCGGGCCCTTACCCATGGGAAAGGGACAAAATAGGTTCGCGATCATGGCGGTTGATTATTTCACCAAATGGGCCGAGGCAGAACCATTAGCCAAGATTACTGAGAAACAAACTACCAAGTTTATATGGAGAAATATTATATGCCGTTATAGACTCCCCCACACTATAATCACCGACAATGGAACACAATTCGACAACGCAGCCTTTGACGAATTTTATGAAAAATGGAAGACACGTAATCTCCGCACTTTTCCATATCATCCTCAGGCGAATGGGCAGGTCGAGGCAGTGAATAAGATCATCAAGCACCATTTAAAGACCAAGCTAGGTGAATGTAAAGGTGTGTGGCCAGAACTTCTGCCAGAAGTATTATGGGCATATAGAACCACGGCTTGTACATCAACAGGTGAAACCCCTTTCTCCTTAGCATTTGGTGTCGACGCAGTGGTACCAGTGGAAATTCAAGTGCCCTCATATCGGATCGAGCAGTATGACCCCGCGAGTAATCAGGAAAACCTCTGACTTCATCTCGATCTCTTGGAAGAACGTAGAAATGCCTCTCAAATACGAGTGGCAGCATATCAACAACGTATTGCTCGTTATCGAAATGCTAAGATCCGACCTAGATCCTTCCAGCCTGGAGATTTGGTCCTGAGGCAAAAACTTGGAGTTCCCGCTCGTTCGTTGGATCCAAATTGGGAAGGCCCGTATCTGGTCATTAGGATTGTGCGACCCGGTACTTATTACCTTGAAGACATGCAGGGAAAGCCCGTACGTCGCCCTTGGCACGTGGAACATTTGCTATGATACTACCCCTAGATTCGATGTAGTTCATAACAACATTTTATGAATAAAGTGAAAGATATCTTTTGGTCGCTACTCCATTTACTTGGACCTGAATAGCCCTGAAGAGGATACATACAATCCCTTGGCCAATTGCCTACCTTTGGTAGGGTTAAATTCACCTAGGATGGTCGCATTTCCATTTTATGGATGACTATCCTTCTACCCTTGGTAAACTTGGAGTCTCAATCGATAGATCAGTCTATCTCCACGAGGGTATGGTCGTCATGACCCCCCGGATTGAGCACATTACATCTCTCAATCGATAGATCAGTCTATCTCCACGAGGGTATGGTCGTCATGACCCCCCGGATTGAGCACATTACATCTCTCAATCGATAGATCAGTCTATCTCCACGAGGATATGGTCGTCATGACCCCCCGGATTGAGCACATTACATCTCCTAATCGATAGATCAGTCTATCTCCACGAGGGCATGGTCGCTACGACCCCCCGGGTTGAGCATAACTTATTGCAACAAGAAGGCATTCAGTGTACAAAGGAAAAGAAAGTAAACAAGGAGAACAACACTTCCAAAAATCTCTTTTCATTAATGATAAATGTTTACAAAATATCTGCTCGGGAGTACAGGAGAAAGGAAAACAAAAAGGAAATCAATCTCTTGGAGGAGGAGCCGTGCTCTCGACTTCAGGGCCCATTTCTGGAGCCCCTCCAACCTGCGTGGCTTCGGTCACCTCGTTCTCAGCAGCAGCTTGCTCTTCTGCAGCTATGATGGTCACGACTCGACCAAATTCCCCCATATCGAAGGATGGGGTCATTCGTTGCACTACTCTTAGCGCAAAATCGCGACCAGCATCATATAACTCATATCTTTCATCGTCATATAGCTGCGAAGTCCAAAACTCGAAAATTACCCGAGGACCTTCCTCCGAGAGCATTTTTACAAGGGCGACTTTCTCCTCGTCCCAGTGGATCGAGTCGTCCTTAAGCTGTGCAAGAGCGGAGCGCTCTTTCTCCAGGTTCTCATTGGCTTCTTTGAGCTGCGACTTAGCCTCCGCAAGCCACTCCTCCAATGAGATCTTGTCTTGGCGAAAGATCTCCTTCTCTCTCTCTGCTTCTCCTTCAAGTCGGCGATCTTCGCGAACTTGGAGTCCAGAGCTTGATACCTCTCAGTCAAAACTTGGACTTTCTCTATGAGGATCTTGATCTCCTCATCTCTCTTAGAGATCACTGCCTCACGGGACTTGAGGAGTTGATCCCTTTCTTGAACTGCCTTCTCTAAGGCAGTTCTCTTCCCCTCAGCTTCATCTATCACGCGACGGGCGGCAACGATATCACGCCTCGTTCGCAGGATAAGATCTAAGCCCTGCAAAAGTAACGGAAAATGTGAGAAAGTATTCTGGAACGAAACAACAGATTAAAGCAGGCCTTGCCAAGGTCTTACCTGAACCATCCTCACCCCCGCTTCGAGGAAAAGGTTCTCAGGGCTTGGCTCGGGAAGGGAGCCGAAGGTCTGGGGGAGGACGTTCTAGAACAAAAATTTGCATATCGGATGGAGGTGGCGAGGGATAGAATAAGTCCCACTTCCAGACGGTTGGGCAACGACCAACCCAGCCGGCTCGCGAGGTGGGGCCATCGACTCGCGAGCAGGTCCCTGCTCGGCAGCAGGGATCAACTCGCCAGTAGGAGCCTGCTCTCGAGGCTCTATTTGCTCTCGAGCCTCTTCAGCTGGGGGGCAGCTGGACCCTACCCCATCCGGGGAGTTGTCAGCGATGTTAATCACTGGCGGTCCAGGTGCGACCACCAGTGAGGGAATGTTGGGCCCTGCCGGTGCCCCCGCCGTGCTCACGAGAAGGGCAGGCTGATCGCTACCCTTACGGACGGGTGGTTGAGATGGTTCGGCAGGTGTTTTCTTCTGCCTCTTGGAGTTCGTGCCCTTGAGACGAGGCAACAGACCCCTCTTCTCTCCCGCCTTTGTCATCGCGACTTCTTCACTAGATATTAAGCCCGCTGCTGCAAGTCGTGAGGAAGACAAGCAAGCCTCGATGTGCCTATCTCCAACAGGCACCTTGTACATCTTAACTATCTTCTCATTGATTCCCCCATTTAGATTTGGTTTTCTCAAGGCCGGGATACCTGCGAGCACAAACAAAGGTCAAAGAATGAAGTAAAACCCTAAAATCCTAATTGGAGAGAACTGCACAATGTGGGATTGTGCCTACCTTCATAGAAAAAACGAGTAACTCCTGGACCTCTGGAGGAAGCAGACTCCCAGTTCCCGAAAGTGTAGAACCACCGTTTCCTCCAGTCGGGATAGTTCGAGGAGGGTTTCCCTAGCACGAAGTTATTCCGGTGCCAGCAACACAAGTAATACCAGCCTTCGCTGGAGGGTGCTTTCTTTAGACGGAACATACGGAGGAACTCCTCCGCTGTAAGCTCCCCGTTGCCGGCCTGAGCCCAGAGGGCAAAGGAGCCCAGGACTACCCTCCATCCGTTCACGATGAGTTGCCCGGGGGCAATCTTGTAACACTGGAGAACATCGCGTATGAAGGGATGGAGGGGGAGGCGTACCCCCAGGATAAGCTGGTACTCATAGAAAGCTACGCATCCTGGGGGGGGGGGGGAGTCTGGTGTCTCTCCATCTCCGGGCAATCGGAGAATGACTGAGTTGGGGATCAGGTATCTCTCCCGTAACTCAGCCAGCCGATCCTCCGATAAAACAGAAGGATATCCGGCTGCCGTGTATCTCCCTGCCGGAACCCTCGCACTGCTAGAAGCAGAGGATTCCGGAGTGGCATCGCCTAGAGGAACGGTGGTCTCGTCAGAGTTCCCGACCATGAGAAGATTAAAAAGAAGAAAAAGAGAAAAGGAAATGTACCCAAGTAACAGAAAAAGAGAGGAAAGAGGAACACCGAAGGAAGAAAGAAGGGGAGCACCGGAGGAAGGAGAATGACAGGAAAAGGGATGACTGCTAATTCCTTTCGAAGAGCTTTTGTAAAAAAACTAGAGAAATGGCGGACTCCGTATATTTATAGGCAATCATTCCGCCGCATCTGGTGATACGTGGCAGCCACTCCTTCGGCGCAGCACTCGAGCAGGCATGCCCATTAACTCCCCTGACACGTGGCAAGCGCCCCTTCATTTTCTGTCTGCGGAAAGGCTGCGGAAAGCTGGCGCTCATTAATTCCAGCCCATCATGTATGGTTCCGTTCTCGATGAAGGCAGCGGGCGGTTACGTGTGATAATGACCTAAGTCCTTCCCTTAAGAATTCTTGGCTGCAAGGACTTGGGGGGCATCTGTTATAGGCAAAATGATGGAGATCAACTTAACTGATAAGATTTTACGCGGACGCCCATTTGACTCTCGAGATCATCTGATCAAGAGTCGCAGATCGGGTAAATACGGAAGTGCCCATTCGACTCTCGAGATCATCTGATCAAGAGTCGCAGATCGGGTAAATATGGAAGTGCCCATTCGACTCTCGAGATCATCTGATCAAGAGTCGCAGATCGGGTAAATATGGAAGTGCCCATTCGACTCTCGAGATCATCTGCTCGAGAGTCGCAGGATGGATAAATACGGAGCACCTATTCGCAAGGCTTCGAGCTCCCATAGCTGATAGTCAGATGAAGCAAAGCAGAGATTGCCTTCTCGATCTGCGAGCAGACCTTCTCACAAGTCATTGAAAAGTGTTACATCTGAATGAGCGAGCACTTGGACTCACGACCATCTTCCAACATGCGAACAGTTTTTTCTGTGGCGACATCCCTTAGCCTTCAGTACCAGCACCCAATTCCCGTCGAGCAGCTTGTCCAATCCCTCTGTGACACCAAGTAGGGTTACACCCAGTTCGGTGGTCGGTGGTCTCCGCCCCTTCGGCGTCTCCTTCCTCTTCGCTGGCTATGACTCCAACTACGGCTTCCAGCTCAACATGAGCAATCAGCGCTACTACTACGCCTACCAGCAGCCTGTATAGGTTGATTTTGGGCTTATCTTCTCGTGATTCCGAATCTCAAGGGATTGCTATCAAGGAACGTGATTGCCGAAATAAGTAAATGGGTTAGATCTCACCTCTAAGGATAAGGATCTTATCCCACTAAATCAGCAGGATCTCGTATCGTACATGAAATCAGCGGGATCTCGATATCTTAGGTAACAGATTGGATCGCTTCAGATCTATATAAAGGGATGAGTCCATTAAGAGAAAGGTACACAATATTCAATCTCTGGCCCACTTTTTCCTGGTTTTTCTTCTTCTTGCTTTGCCTGACTTAAGCATCGGAGGGCTAACGGCTGGACACCAGCCACCCTAAGTTGCTTTCTGTCTTTTTACAGATCTATCGGAGGAAATCCCTGCTGGAGAGAAGGTGAACAACCGGAGGATCTGATTACAAAATCTGACGTTAACAACTGTGCTAAAGGCTGACCTCTTGGCCAAGGAGCACGAGCTATCTGACCTCTGACAGTTGGTAGAGGTGACGAGGGTGGAGGAGGCGTCTTCGGCCGATGAGCTGAAGAAAGCTCGCAAGAACCATTAGGAAGAGCTCAGCAGTACTAAGGCTAAGAGGGATTCGTTGGTTAAGGGTCTTCAGAAGGCCCAAGATGAGCACCAAGTTGCACTAGGCGAGGTGCGGAAGGAGCAGGATGGGGAGCAGTCGGTGAGGACTCGTGCCGAGGTGGCCAAGGGCGAAGATGAGGTGCCCAGGGCCAACATGGAGGCGACCATCCCTGCACATGAGACGGTTGCTATGGAATCCTTCCAAGCCTCTCAGGAGTTGAAAGATCTGAAGGGAGGCTTCTACTTCATCGGGTTCAACGACTGTCGATCTGAGGTCCGGAAACTCTATCCCAAGTTGGACCTCAGCGAACTCAATACGTCTGATGAAGAGGAGGCTCCTGGAGCTGTCGAGGAGGGAGCGGCCACTGATGTTGGGGTTACTCCTGAAGTTGCTGCTATCGAGGGTGACGCGGGCAAGGTTGGCACTCAAGAGGGAGGCGAGCCCTCGTAGATCTCTCTCTTCTATTTTTGTATTTGACCCAAATGGGCATTGTAACTTTTTTATGATGGAATGAAAAATACCAAATTTTCTATCTTTCATTGCTCGCACCAATAGTGTGCTTGTGTTGCCCCTCCACTCCTATGCCCAAACATTGGGGTGTTAAGTGTAAGGAGTCGAGGAGGTATACTTGGAAAAAAAGTTATTTTTGTTTCCAAGCTTCACGTACCAGTTGCCCCTACTCCCAAGGGCAAGCTTACTAGGGCTTGGGAGTGAGGTTGGTAAGAGTAACATACCTCATAGTTGCACATTAACTGAGGGGTGTGAAAATCGAGGGAGTCTTTAATGTTTGCCTCATTTTCCACCAATTTTCGTGGATAACCGCCCTCCACATGGTGACGGTTCGTGTTCCGACGCATTGCGACTTTCCTGTCTAATCAGGTGTGGCCACGTAGGAGGGGTGAGGCAAACGAGGCATCCTTAAGAAGCTAAATGAATCCCATGTGGACATGTGACATTCCTTGGGAGGGGAGTTGGTGCGTGGGGCATCTATAAATACCCATTTTTATTTGTTGTTGGATCATGGAGATGTTGGCAGCCATGACATTGCTTGAGTTCTTTCTTATGGTAGTGTCTTTCAAGGGAGACTTTAGGGCAGTGGTTCGTGGTGTTTTCGTGTTGTGCGGTTCAACGGATAAATCCTTAATTGTGGGGAGATTTCCAAAGGGGAAATCCTAGGAAAAAGGACTGGCGGCATCAACTGTTGCTGCTATATTTGGCCTTCGCTCTGTCTTTTCGGATCCTGAGGCAGGTCGTAGCCCCTGCTGCCTTTTACTTTGCTTCCTTTTGCATGCCACTATAGTGTCTTGCTTCGGGTCATGACCCCTGCTGCTCCTTTAAGGTCTAAGCTTGGCTTTTAGTTGTTGGGGTTACTGGCGGAGCACGTTCTGGTTTTCGAGCTCGTGGAGTCAAGACAAGACACCTTAAACTATCCTCGTAAAACAATTGTATCAGCACAGGTCGCCATTTATACTAAGCCCTTGTAAGGTTGTAAGAGACCTTTTGGGATGAAATAAAAAAGAATTTTTTTTTTTACGTTTTTCATGTGTTGTGTTCATGTTAGTCCCCCTCCCCTTCATGTGGCCAAACAATGTGTTCAGGTGTAGGGGTGGATGAGTGTGGTTGTTGCCCCCCTTCGCTCCGGTGGCTGAGCTCTTCAGTTACGGGAGTGGATATATTTTTGCTAACTCTGGGTGGTCGTTGTGTGGGAGGGTTAGCCGCGTAGGCTTAAGTTGATTGGGGAGAGCAGTTAGGGTGGCCACATGGGCTTAGCTTGTTCATAGGCATAGTTGGCCAATGAGCATATTTTAGTGTTTCACAATTATAAGGCAGTCTGCTCGGGTGTGGGGTGCCGAGGTTTTTTTGTAAAGGGTGCCTGGTCGAAGGTTCCCTTCTTGGCTTTGTATCCTTGGCCATGGTCATTAAGACACAATATGCCTTTAAAAGAAAATGGTCCACTTTTTATTGATGGTAAGATAATTACAAGTTGTTGGCACTCGTAGTTCTCTTGTCGAAAGAATCGTCGAAAAATATTTATGGTCATGGTGTTTGTTGAATGAAACTAGCCTTACTGGTAGTAGATCTTCAAGTGCTCGGCGTTCCAGGGGTGTGGTAGAGCTTTTTCTTCCATGTCCTCGAGCCGATATGTCTAGGTCGGATGATGTTAGTGACTTTGTAAGGGCCTTCCCATCTTGGTCCTAGGGATCCCGAGCCAGGCTCCTTGGTGTTATCGAACACTTCTCGGAGAATAAGGTCTCTTACTCGAAAGTGTTTGCGCTTCACCTTGGAGTTGTAATATCATGTTGTCTTTTATTGGTAGGCAGTGACTTTTACCTGGGCGGTCTCTCTAAGCTCTTCAAGGAGGTTGAGGTTGAGGCTGAGGAGAATTTTTCTTTCGTTCTCCTTAGATTGGAACGGTTATCTTCGGTGGGAGGGCATGCCTATTTCCACTGGGATCACAACTTCTGCACCAAATTCTAAGGAGAAAGGAGTTTCCTCAGTGGTAGACCGAGCCATAGTTCTGTAGGCCCAGAAGACATGTGGCAATTCTTCAGCCCATGCCCCCTTACAGTTTTCTAGCTTTGTTTTCAGATGGCCTTTAATAATTTTTGTTGACATATTCAACTTGTCCATTGACCTAGGGGTGTCGAGGAGATGCGAAGGCATTCCTGATGCCGAGCTCTTCACATAGTTCTTGAAACTTAGCATTGTTAAACTAACGATCATTGTCAATGACAATGGTATGCGGGATGTCGAAACGGTGAATGATGGACCTCTAAATGAAGTTTGTCGTCTTCTTCTCGGTGTTTTGAGCCAAGCGTTCAACTTCTACTCATTTCATGAAGTAGTTGACGACGACAATAACATATTTGGTCTAACCCTTGCCTTGAGGTAAATGTCCGATGATGTCGATCCCCATTGGGCGAATGGCTAAGGGCCACTCATTTGGGTCAGCTCTTCAGGCGGCTGATGTGGAATGTTGCCAAAACACTAGCACTTATCACATCTTTTGGAGAACCCCTTTGAGTCTTCATGCATTGTCGGCTAATAGTAACTTTGTTTAATAGCCTTGTACAATAGAGATCGTCTGCTGGAGTGGTTTCCACACACCCCTTAATGAATTCCCCTCATAATGTAGTTGGCCTCATTTGGCCGGAGGCATCTCAGGTATGGTAGAGAGAAACCCTTCTTATAAAGAACATCTCCCAGGAGAGTGTACCGAGCTGAGTAGTGTTGGATCTTCCGATTTTTTTTTGAACAGCTTGCCCTCTCACAGGTATTGGGTGATTGGATCCATCTAGCATGGCTCATTATTGACTGGGAGGGTCTTTTTTTCTTCAGGAATTTTGATGCTCGATTTTGGCAGGAATTCTATTGGAACTGTCCTAGCAAGATCGGTATCAGTTGTCTGTGCCAGTTGAGTTAGGGAGTCCGCACTGACATTCTTGGATCGAGGGACTTGCTCGATGTTATAGCTTTCGAATTGTCCGAGCATCTCTCGGACCTTGCTCAGATAGGCAATCATTTTCTTACCTTTGGCTTGATATTCTTCATTCACCTGGTTGACCACTAGTAGTGAGTCACTATGAATTTTGAGGCGCCGAGCTCCCTGGCCTTGGTGAGCTGGAGACCTGCCAAGAGAGTCTTGTACGTAACTTCATTTTTGGATGTCCAAAAACTGAATCTCAGGGCATATTCAATCTGAATGGGATCGGGCGAGGTTAGGATCAGTCCTGCCCCGCTTCCTTGTGTGTTGGAGGACCCGTCGATGTGGAGAGTCCACATCGATGATGTCAGATTCTGTGCATTATCTTCATCCCTGGGCAGGGTTTCTACTAGATAGGTGAATTCAACAATGAAGTCGATGATAACTTGTCCCTTGATAGTAGATGTCGAACTCACCAAGTTCAATCGCCCATTTGGCGATGGTAGTGGATGTCCCTTGATAGCTATCACCCTCTTTTTATTTTCTATGCACATCATATTCCTAAAAGAATCTTAAGTTTGTCGATTTGGTTGAACTGCACTTTGCAACCAAACAAAAGGTGTGGGGAATGAAGAGTGTTAATTTTTCTTTATACCCCCACTTGCTCTATAACTTCTCTTTTTATCTTTTCTTTGGAAATGCTACTTTCTATAATTTTTAGACTTGATCAAGTCATCACATGAGAGCTTCCATTTGTATTAAGAAATGCTCCCCACCATGTGACTATCCGAACGGTCAATCCGTAAGGTCCCATTACTAGTGGGCCACATGGAGAAGTTTCTAACTCACCTTCTCATTGATGATAGTGGAGGATTGGAAGTCCAAGAAATGGTCAACTTTCAGTGGACAAAATTTTTTTTGATCCATGGGTAGGATTGTATGATGCGTGTCGTTTTTAGAATATGGCCCACCATGCATGAGAGGATCTAATAGATGAACGGTCTAAATCTCACCTTTGTGTCCATTCATGCTAGATAACAACCACAAATCACAATAAATCTATTTAATTTATAGACTTTTTTCTAATTTGGAATGCAAATAATTTCTTTTCATTATTTTGTTTTGTAGGTTGTAGGCACAGACGTGTGATGGCTAGATGGCATTTTTTTTCTTTTTATTTATTTGGACCATTTTCAAGTTATTGTATATATATATATATATATATATATATATATATATATATATATATATATATATATATTATAAAGTAACACGATTTTTACTTAATATTCATTTTTGAAATTGTGTCGGTAGTCTAACACGACACCCTACAGTTATACGTGGAAGCTTGGCGGAGCAACTAGAATTATGGCTATGTCCTAGATGGGGGGTTACTAGGACCTTTTTAAAATTCTTTTTGCCTACTTATATTAATCTAACAATACAAGCTAAGTAAGCAAGAACATGTCGGCTTCCAAGCCTGAGTGAGTCCAATCATATGATCAAGCAACTAATCTATGCAACCTATGTAAACTATATGAGGATTGATCATATGACCTCAAGTATACACTAATTAGTGAACAGACATCTTGTGTGTAAATGTGCCTATCTAGTGCTTAACATACATTTCAATTAAGCATTCATAATTAAACAATTAAACTACAATGCATAATATAAAATGTGCTCAAACATCAATCACAAACATAAGCATGTATAGTGGTTCGACTACATATCTACTCCACTCTTAGTTCAAGTATTCACCCCGTGAGCACACCATCACTCACTAGGGAGTTTAAATCAGGTTCCTCCCAACATAGGTGTTTTAAATGGGATACTCCCTACCGAGGAGTTTACAGGTTCCTCCTAACCTACACGTATACACCCGTGTTGGTGCTTACCCATGAAGACTTATTTAGAACCAATAAATGAGTCATGGTCTTAAAAATTGAACCTGAATTTAGGCTTACTCAAGCCAAGGTCCTACAATCGAACCTCAATTTAGACTTCACTCATGAGTCTAGGTCATCTAATAGAACCTCAATGTTTTAAACAAAGGTCCTACAACCAAACCTATCGATTTTGGCAATCAAACTCTACACTCAATTCCCCATGGAAAGAGAGTGCAACTGGATTCTTACAATTGACACTAACCTGTTGAATTGAGCCCCTTTTGTAACACTGCCTAGGGTTGCTTCTTCTCGCTCTCCCATGCTCGAATCAGCTCTTATTTTCTCCATCAATCATGTTCGCTCGCCTTAAGTGCAAGGCCGCGATGTAGTAATAATTCTTAGTAAGACCGAGGTCTATCCTTAGGGATTGTCATAACAATTCTAAACTTTATAACTAAGATGGGCTAAATTCGAATTTGTATTGATGAATGAATTTTAAGAACATAAAACTATCTACTTTAGAACTAAATTAGGGAAATAAGCATAGAGCGCCAAGGATCCACTTATAATCATTTAAACCAATAACTCAATTAGAATCAGAGTTCTATCCCTATCTAACTGGAATATAGAGCAATCAAATCATTATAATGCATCTAACATAGATGGATCATCCACTGATATGGTTCTCTCATAAACAACGAAGGCTTTGGGTGTGTTAACGTCTTATTTAGTAACAGGTTCCTCCAAAGCGTTCACCTTCCTTCTCGCAAGCTCCCCTCCAGACCTGAAAGCCAAAGGAGAAAGCTAAGGGTGGCCGACGTTCAGCTGTTGGCCCTCCGAAGCTTAAGTTAGGTGGGATATGGTAGTAAAGTAAAATGTAGGATGTGGACTTAGAGGTTGTGTACCTTTATCGTTTGTGGAATGTTGAGCTCTTAATTGTGCATATTCTAACCCCAATTCATCACTCATTATGCAAGGTTTTCATGATTTAAAGACTAATCTAATGCATGATTTTGTGATTACAGGAATGAGAGTGGACTTCACCCAATTGGAGACCAAAAAGGATACATTAGGACCCTTTGAATGAAGGCCCAAGATGGACCAAAGAAGAAAGAAGAAAGAGAGAGAAAAGAAAAGAAAGAAAAGAAGGAAAAGAAGAAATGTTCAAGGGCCGACCGGTCCAGACTGGTCGGCCAACCTGCCGGCCCCTGTGAAGCATACAGGACAAGGGACCAGTTGGTCCGACCGGTCCAGACCGGTCGGCCAACAGGTCGGTGCCCTCTGAGAACTCCCTGGACAGAAAATCAATCTGGTCTGACCGGTCTTGATCGGTCGGCCATCAACTCAGGAAAACTCCAGCAGCACTCTGGACTGTTAAATAGAGAGGTCCGACCGGTCGTGACCGGTTAGCCAGCCCAGTCCGACCGGTCCAGACCGGTCGGCCATGCGTTCAAACAGCGGACTTTCCTATTTTGTTCTGAATTTCTCTGCGCACTGTGTAACCTTGCGTAAATTTTGGAAGATTCGGACGCTGCGGAGCTTCCTCACTATAAAAGGACACCTAAGGGCTCTTCCTAGGGCATCTAAGAATGGATTAAGAATGGTGGGAGACGGCGGAAGTGGATTTCAGAGTTTCACAACTCCTCCTAGTTTATTTGCTGTTTTTATGTTTTCGTTAGTTTGTTTCATGTTTCCTTGGATCATGAACGGCTAAACCTCTTCGCTAGGGCTAAGAGGTGAAGCTTGTAGTGAATCTAAGATGTTTCAATTCGTTTAAGTTGGATTTCATGTTTATGAATAATGGTTTGAAGTTTAAATTCAAGTTCTAAGTAGTTTTTCTTAGTCTTATGATGACTCATGGATGTTTGGAAGAATTGCTTGAGTTCTTAATTGTTGTAAACTAGTCTAGACCTGTATGATTCGAGGAATTGGAGTATGCTCTAGTACTATGATCTTCATGTGGGAACTTCTCACCAAAAGTCTACTTTTATGGAAATTTTGTAGTATATGGGACTGTGTATGTGATTTGAATAAGTTCAAATCATAATCTAGTTTTGCCTTGTGACAAGATTTAATGATGTTTATGATTGTGATCTTAGCTTATTGGAATTGGGACTGACCTATGCAACTGAGTATGCTCGTCCTAGCTTGCATTGAGTGAATCATATACATGGATCCTACATATGACAGATTGTTGGTTTAACTGCTTTATCATCCGGCTAGATAGATCTTAATTTCGATTCTAGTTGAGAAAGTGTGAGACCATAGCGAATTGAGCATCAAGGATTGATACAAGTGGATCCTTGAACCCCTAGTGTCTTTTTATTAATTGATTACTTCAGTTTAGTTCAAAATTGCTATTTACATGAATCTTCTCAAAATCTGGTTGTTAGCTTTTCAAATAGAAACTATTGGAAGTATTTGTGAATTCCTACATAAGTCCCTGTGGATCGACCTCGGTCTTACCGAGATTATTACTACATCGCAACCCTACACTTGGGGAAGCGAACATGGAACCATCTATTTATACCAATCCGAGTGATCCAGTATGTTATGCAAGTCGTTAAGATCATTCCTGATTTAGAGGGATAAGAAGCTTATCCTCCTAATCCTCAAACAAGAAGATAGTATAACTACTTTAGAGGTCTGGCTGATTACGTCTCTTGATGAAGATCTCCCATGGTTCGGAAATATGAATAGAAACAAGGCAAAACCATCCTATACGGGCTGCTGGTACTACATAGAGACGATCATTCGGGCTCGAAGATAAACTCGCTTAACGACCATGAACTAAGCTAATCGCATGCGAAGATGCAACCCTTTTTAACGACCATGAGCCGAGCTACTCACATGCGGGGATGCGACCCCTTTTAATGACCACAAGCTGAGCTGCTCGCATGCGGGGATGCGACCCCTTTTAACGACCACGAGTTGAGCTGCTCGCATGTGATCGGATGGTGTGGTCGGAGATCTGAGGTGATATATGAAGTATGAATGAGAGGGCTCGTGATTGAGCAGGCTAGTAGCTCGTGAGTCTGCGGAGGTTACTTCATTTCGAAATCTTACTAAAGAATACCAGAAATCCTCCTTCTTCTCTCCTTCCTGTATTTGGAGTAACCTCTTTCTCGGAGGTGTTTCTTCTTCTTTCCTCTCTTTTTTCTTCTATCTCTCTTTTCTCTTTACTATGGCGGGGAATTTCGATGAAGAAGTCGTTCCTTTGGGAGATGAAACTCCTGATTCATCTGCCGGTGGGAAGGTATTCTACCACTGGTTACCCATCGATAATGACGGAGGAACAACTTTTGAGCTTACGGGAAAGGTATCAGATTCTTGACTCCGTCATTCTTAGGCTGTTAGGAAGAGGAGAAACCGTTAATTCTCCGCCACCGGGCTGTGTTGCTATTTATGAGTATTTTTTCCCGCTCGGTTTGCGCCTTCCCCTTCATCCCTTCATCCGTAATTTCCTCCATATCTATAAGATTGCCCCCGGCCAACTCATAGTAAATGGCTTGGGGGTGGTTATGAGTGCATTCGTCCTCTGGAAGCAGGCAGGGAATGAGGACTTAACTGCTAATGAGTTTTTGAGAATGTACCAGTTGAAAAAGGCCCCATCCAGTGAGGGTTGGTACTATCTCTGCTTTTGGCACCGAGATAACTTTATCTTGGGGAATCCTACTTCAAACTATCCCGGATGGAGGAAAAAATGATTTTACGCCTCCGGCAACTGGGAGTCCGATGTGGGTTGCGACCCCAAAGGCCACAACGTCAACCGTTTCTTCAGCGAAGGTGGGTTGAATTTTACCCCTTTGCTAGAGGATAAATAAATTTGATTTTTGTCGCTGTCTGACCTCTCTGCTTCACGTCTCGCAGGTATTCCCATTGGGAAGAGACCGTCCTTGCGAGGAGGACTTAATGAGAAGCTCGTTAAGATATACAAACTTCCAGTAGAAGCTCGCAACGTCAATGCTGCATTAACTCCTCGCTATCTTTCTGCTGCTGGTCTCATTCCTCCAGAGGAGACAATGACGAACGTAGGGGATAAGAGAGGGGCATTGGGGGTGCTGCCCCGTCTAAAGGGAACTACCTCGAAGAGGCAAAAGAAGACAACTGTTGGTTCCTCTGCCGCACCCACGTGACCAAAGGAACCTGCTTGCGGGTCGCAGCCACCTTGTGTCTCTCAAGCAGAAGCAGCTATGACCCCTCCAGCTGGCACCCGCAACCAGCCAATAATTGACATTATTGATAACTCGCCAAGGGGCGATCAGGAAGGGCCAAGTCTCCCCTCGAAAGAGATGGGTGTTGAACCTCTAATTTATATATTGCATAGCCACTACATCACACTATATGCATGGTTTTCATGTTTAAAAGGACCATCTAATCCATGTCTTGTGATTGTAGGGATGAGAGCAGGCTTCATCCAATCGGAGACCAAAAGAACATATTTAGATGCATGGGATGAAGATTGAAAGATGAGAAAGAAAGAAGAAAGCAAGGAGAAAAGAAAGTTGAAGAAAGAAAGGAAGAAAAAGAAGAAGAACAGCAAGTCCGACCGGTCGGCTACACCTCTGGGAAACACTGAATGAAGGACCAGATGGTCCGACCGATCTTGACCGGTCGGCCTACAGGTCGGTGGACCTGTTAAACTCGCTGGACTCAACTCACTGAGGTCCGACTGGTCTTGACCGATCGGCCAACAGGTCGTCCTCCCCTATGTGCTTGCTGGACTGACTACAAGATAGGTCCGACCGGTCGTGACCGGTCGGCCAGACCAATCCAACCGGTCGGCCATGCAGAAAATTAGGCAGTTTCTATTTCTGCTCCGAAAAACACTGCGCACTGCGTAACCTTACGCGGTTTCTAGATGTTTCCGACGCAACCAAGTGTCCTCACTATAAAAGGACACCTAGGGGCTCTTCCTAGGGTATCATAGAAGCCAAGGGACGTTGTGGGAGAGGAAGGAAGCCATCGTGGAGCGTCTGCAACCCTCCGAACTCCGATTTTTCTATGTTTTCTAGCTTTTTCATGAGTTTTAGTTGTAGTATGACAATGCTCGGCTAGAATCTCTCAGCTAAGGCTGAGAGGTGAAGCTTGTAGCTAATTTCATGTTTGATTCAGTTCAGTTCAAGTAATTTTACTTCAAGTTTGGATTTTTGCATCTTTTAGTTCCAAAAGTTGATAGTTTTTTATGTTTTATGAGAGTTCATGTGCTCCGGACATGAATTCCTTACAATTCTCTGAGATTATCATGTTTGTTTGTTTGGATTCGAATTATAGTAATCCTTGAGCAGGCCATAGTCTATAGGCATGGCTGTTACTCCGAAGGCTATGATTTCGAATTCTACATGGTTAAATGGGACTAGAACTTGGAAGTTCAACTTGAGTGGGATTGAATGTGTTTAATGCTTTATTTTCCAACTAGATGAGAGATAGGACTTCAAATCTAGTTGTGTATCTTGCTTAGATTGATTGGATTGACATGGGATTGCTACAAGTGGATCCTTGAATGCCTTAGTGACTTTAAATTACTGTTTTTCATCAAGTTACTGTTTTAGCCTAATTACTCAATTGAACCTTTTATTTATAAAAATTGAGTTGCTGGAATAGTTTGGAACCTGTTTTCCAATTCCCTGTGGATCGACCTTGGTCTTACCGAGATTTATTACTACATCGCAGCCTTACACTTGAGGCGAGCAAACAAGTTTTTGGCGCCGCTGCCGGGGAATTTAGATAACGGTTTTCAAATTGTTTTAGTGGCTGTAAAAGTAGAATTAGATAGGGTTTTTCTGATTTCTTAGAACTAATAAAAATTGTTTGTTTTGTAGGATTTCTTTTAGTTCAAGCACATCGGATAATATCCTTCTAACTTAGCTTTTTGCAGATTTTTAAAGATTAATTTCAGATTTCTAGGATTTAGGATTAGCTTAGTTTTTAGTTGGGTGGTTTATGTCCCATTGGGAACGTGACCACTCCAATCATCTCCAATCCGAAGGTGGTTTAGTTGGACCATTGTCAGTCCATAGACGAGTCCGGAATTACCAAGAATGTTGTGAAAGTTTGGGGGGTATGGATCAAACACCTTTAAGGAATCCTCCCCCTCCTACTCCAACTACAAACGCAAATAAAGAGGGAGCAGGAGAGAATGAGGTACATAATGTCCCTCCAATGAGATCACTACGGGATTACCTACAACCAGCTCGTGCAATTACACCCTCTTGCGTGGTTCTACCACCAAACGGGGGAAACATTGACATAAAGCCGGGTGTAATTCAACTTATACCAAAGTTCCATGAGCTAGACTCTGACAGCCCATATCTGCACTTGAAAGAATTCAAAGAAGTGGTGGCTACCTTGCAATACACCAATGTTTCTGAGGATACCATTAAGCTTAAACTCTTTCCCTTTTCATTGAAAGAAAAAGCAAAAAATTGGCTTCACTCTCTTAGACCACAGTCAATTGGGTCATGGAATGAGATGACCCGGGAATTCTTGAAAAAGTTCTTCCCAACTCATAAAACGAACACCCTTCGAAGAGCCATAATGAATTTTTCGGCTAAAGAGGGTGAATCTTTCTTCCAATGTTGGGAGAGATTTAAGGACCTCCTACTTGCTTGCCCACATCATGGCTACGAGAGTTGGCGAATTATAAACTTTTTCAATGATGGATTAAGTTCCAATATGCACCAATTTGTAGAGATGATGTGCAATGGCGAGTTTATGAGCAAAAATCCATATGAGGCTTGGAGTTATTTGGGCATGTTGGCTGAAAATGACCAATCTTGGGATACCTCAGATAAACCCAACAACCCCAAGCCTACTCAAGAGAAAGAGAAAGGAGGAATCTATATCCTCAAGGAGGAAGACGACGTGAATGCAAGGATAGCCAACCTCACAAGGAAGATTGAGGCCATGGAACTTAGTAAAAGTGGAGTTCCAAAGTCCAATGAAGCTATTGAGAACATATGTGGGATTTGTCAACCGATTTACACGCTACGCAAGATTGTCTCATAATTCCTACATTTCAAGAGGTACTATATGAACATACAAATGCCACACATGGGTATCAACGGCCTTTCAATAGACCGGTGGGTAATACGTACAATACTAGTTGGAAGAACCACCCAAATTTCAGTTGGAAGAATGCTCCCACGGGTAATCCTACCAACTCTCAAGGAGGGCCACCCATGCAAAATATGGCCCCACCTCAATTTTCAATGGAAGATACCTTGAAAGCATTTATACAAGGGCAAACGCAAATTAATCAAACGAATCAGCAAATGTTCCAAGAGCTTAAAGTCTCGATTGATGAGATTAAGGGACGCTTGAATGCTATGGAAGGGACTTTTCCAGCCCAACTTCAGCCCAATCCAAAACAAGTACATGAAGTAAGGATCCTTGATCCTTTCAACCAACATATGGAGCAAGCCAAATCCGTCACCACTCTTAGAAGTGGTAAGCAAATCGACAAATCTATTCCGGTGAAGGCCGACAAGCTTAATGATTTGGTAAATTTTGAGGATGAGGACGGATCCAACTTAGCTCCACAAGAGAAGGAACGCATCTATAAGCCCGTAGCACCATTCCCTTCGAGATTGGTTGCCCCAAAATCTCTTCCAAACTCTCATGATATTCTAGAGATTTTCAGACAAGTCAAGATAAACATTCCTTTGCTTGATGCCATTAAACAAATCCCCTCTTATGCCAAGTTTCTAAAGGATCTATGCACAATTAAACGCAAATATAACGTGCAGCAAAAGGCCTTCTTAAATGAGCAAGTGAGTGCCATTCTCACTAAAAAGGCCCCCCCAAAATTCAAAGATCACGGTAGTCCCACAATCTCATGTATCATTGGAGACTACTGGATTGAGTGTGCATTGCTAGATTTGGGGGCAAGTGTGAACTTGATCCCATACTCAGTATATGAGCAATTGGGTCTTGGTGAATTAAAACCCACCAAAACCACATTACAACTCGCTATATATCCTTCCGTGTACCGAGGGGGATAGTTGAGGATGTTCTAGTCCAAGTTGACAAATTCTACTACCCGGTAGATTTTATCGTCTTGGACACATAATCGATTTTAGATGCTAGCACTCAAATACTGGTGATCTTAGGCTGCCCATTCCTTGCTACATCAAACGCAATCATCAATTGCCGGAATGGGGTGATGCAATTATCCTTTGAGAACATGACATTAGAGGTGAATGTGTTCCACTTGGGCAAAAGACATAGAGATGTTGATGATGATGAGTTCTTCGAGGTAAACATGCTCGAATCTTTTGAAGAAGAAGAACTCCTCCAACTTGAACCACTAGAAAGCTTGGAGACATTCTTGGCACATTTCATGGATTCCAAAGACCCCATCATTAGTGGAATTGTGCAAGCATTGAATATAGATAGACTGGTAGTTGGTACTAGCCGGTGGAGGCCCCACTTTGAAAAATTGCCACCAACCACATCATGGCCTCTACCATCTAACATCAAACCACCGAAGCTTGACCTTAAACCATTGCCATCCGAGCTTAAATATGTATATTTGGGTCAAGAGGAAACTTTTCCAGTTGTCATTGCCTCTCACCTAGAGAAAGACCAAGAGCTCAAGTTGATTGAGCTACTCAAAGAACATAGGGAAGCCATAGGTTGGACAATAACGGATCTCAAAGGGATAGATTCTTCGGTTTGTACTCACCGTATACACCTTGAAGAAAATGCAAAAACGACTAGACAACCTCAAAGACGGCTAAATCTAAACATAATGGAGGTTGTTAAAGCCGAGGTGTTAAAGCTATTAGATGTGGGTATCATCTACCCCATCTCGGATAGCCAATGGGTGAGTCCTACCCAAGTTGTCCCCAAGAAATCCGGTATTACCATCATAGAAAACGCCAACAACGAGCTTATACCGACTAGAGTGACCACCGGTTAGCGAATGTGCATTGATTATCGGAAGCTCAACACGGTTACTAGGAAGGACCGCTTCCCCCTCCCATTCATGGATCAAATTTTGGAGAGGTTAGCGGGTTATTCCTATTATTACTTCCTAGACGGCTACTCCGGCTACAATCAAATTGAGATAGCCCCGGAGGACCAAGAGAAAACCACATTTACATGCCCGTTTGGTACCTTCGCTTACCGAAGAATGCCATTCGGGCTCTGTAATGCACCCGCCACATTCCAACGATGCATGTTGAGTATTTTCTCGGACATGGTGGGTGAGTTTCTCGAGGTGTTCATGGATGACTTTTCTATTTTTGGTTGTACGTTTGACGAGTGCCTCAATCACTTGAAGTTGGTCTTGATGAGGTGTGAGGAGAAGAACCTCGTTTTAAACCGGGAAAAGTGCCATTTCATGGTACAAAGAGGAATAGTCCTTGGACATATCATCTCGTCCAATGGAATAGACGTAGACCGGGAAAAAATTGACATAATTTCCAATCTACCACCACCCAAAAGCATATGAGATGTGCGGTCCTTCCTTGGACACACTGGTTTCTATAGAAGATTCATAAAGGATTTTAGCCATACCTCAAGGCCTTTATGTAACCTTTTGATAAAAGGAGAACCAATTTGAGTGGAGTGCCGAATGTCAATTAGCTTTTTCAAAGCTAAAAGACATGTTGACGACCGCTCCTATCATGCAACCACCGGATTGGTCCATACCTTTTGAGTTGATGTGCGACGCAAGCGATTATGCTATTGGGGCGGTGTTAGGCCAAAAGAATGACAGAAGCCCCATGTTATCTACTACACAAGTAGGACCTTGAATCCCGCCCAAGTTAATTATTCGACTACAGAGAAAGAGCTCTTGGCCGTCATCTTTGCCTTGGACAAATTCAGGCCTTACTTAATAGGATCCAAGGTCATCGTTTACACAGATCATGCGGCGCTAAAACACCTTCTTTCTAAGAAGGATGCCAAGCCCCGCTTGCTTAGATGGATCCTACTCCTTCAAGAATTCAATTTGGAGATCAAGGACAAGAAGGGGGTAGAAAATGTGGTGGCAGATCATCTATCCCGCCTAGTCCTACCAAATTCTATTGACAAGTCACCTATTGAGGACTCATTCCCTGATGAGCAACTCTTTGTTGCTATGCATCCACCATGGTACGCTGACAAAGCTAATTATCTATCCACAGGTACGATGCCGATTCATTGGACTACGCAGGACAAACATAAATTTCTAAGGGAAATGCGCAGATTTTTCTGGGATGAACCTTTATTGTTTAAATATTGCCTAGACCAAATTATAAGGAGATGTGTCCCTGATGATGAACATAATTCCGTCATCTCCTTTTGTCATGATCAAGCATGTGGGGGTCATTTTTCCGCCAAGAAAACCACTGTAAAAATTCTGCAGTGTGGTTTTTATTGGCCAATGCTATTTAAGGACACCCACGAGTTTTGCAAAGCATGCGAGCGTTGCCAAAAGTTAGGAGGATTATCCCGTCGAAATATAATGCCTCTCACCCCAATTCAACATCTTGAAGTCTTTGACTGTTGGGGCATCGATTTCATGGGACCATCCCCTCATCTTTTGGACATGTATATATTTTGCTTGCCGTAGACTATGTGTCTAAATGGATAGAGGCTATCCCATGTAGAACCAATGATCATCGTACGGTTCTCAAGTTCCTCAAAGAAAACATACTTTCTAGATTTGGGACACCTCGAGCCATCATTAGTGATGGTGGTTCTCACTTTTGCAACAGACCTTTTGAAGCTTTAATGAAGAAATACGGTATTAGGCATAAAGTGAGTACCCCATACCACCCATAGACAAGTGGGCAAGCTGAAATCTCCAATAGGGAAATCAAACAGATTTTGGAAAAGACGGTGAGGCCGGATCGCAAGGATTGGCCCTAAGATTAGATGTTGTACTTTGGGCTCACCATACCGCTTACAAGACACCCATTGGAAGGTCCCCTTATAGACTTGTCTATGGGAAAGCTTGCCACTTACCTGTGGAGATAGAACACAAAGCCTATTGGGCAATTTGAGCTTTAAATTTTGACATAGACAAGGCTAGCTCGCTTCGCAAACTTCAATTAAATGAGCTTGATGAGATCCGGAACGATGCATATGAGAACTCGAGAATCTACAAGAGTAAGATGAAGGCCTTTCATAATAAGCACATCTTCAGGAAATCTTTCCATGAAAGACAGAAAGTGCTCTTGTACAATTCCAGACTTCATCTTTTTTCGAAAAATTACGATCTCGATGGACTGGCCCATATATTGTCAAAGAAGTTTTTTCTCATGGGGCTGTTGAGATTGAGAATGCAGCGAATGGTAATTGTTTTAAAGTTAATGGACAACGCCTTAAACCATTTGTTGAGAAATTTGATTCAGAGGACATGTCCATCACTCTGAATGATCCTGTGAATCAGGACGATTGATCTCCT
The DNA here is from genome assembly GCA_003013855.2 of Liriodendron chinense. NCBI lineage: Eukaryota > Viridiplantae > Streptophyta > Magnoliopsida > Magnoliales > Magnoliaceae > Liriodendron > Liriodendron chinense. The sequence goes on from ML058423.1 coordinate 456,151, forward strand.
AGTCTGACGGAGGTATAGCATAGGTAGGTTTAGTCATTTTAGTTTTGCTTGTTTAGTCGTTTAGTTGTTGGAGTTTCAGACTTCCATGATTGACTCTCTCCGGTATTATTGTTCTCACTCTCTTATATTTCACTTTGCTCTCATGATCATGCTCATTGCATATCTTTTTACATTGAGGACAATGCAAGATTTGGTTGGGGGGTGAGATGAGCTTCCTCATCTAGCATGTTGCAACATTTCGAGCCTCATATGCAGAATTTTTTTTTGAATTTTCTAAAATTTCAAAACTCTTTTAGAAAACCTTATTTCTATGCATTCGAGATGATATGAGTATAAGAAGAGGAGATACGAAGTGTGTGAGGTTGTAAGTGTTGAGCTCTTAATTGTGCATATTTGTTGGGGCTCAAATTTGCACCCATTGTAAAGCGACATCCCATGGTCTAGTGGCAATGATTTGGATAAGTTTTGAGGCCAGGAAAGCCCCGAAAATGCCTGCGCAACCCTGATCGCTTGGTAGCAACCAAAATCCATAAACAGCATTTCGGAGCGGAACTGGACATGCGCTTCACTGCCAAATGATCCGAAATGTCCTAAAACCCTTAACCTGTAAGTTTTGAAGTCATCTGATGCATATTTTTGCCCGTGCACCTCGAAATGCGTTTCATCCCTGCCCGAAACTGACAAAAAGGGGTCTGTAAGCCTACAGCTACCATTTCGGAGCGGAACTGGACATGCACTTCACCGCCAAATGATCCAAAATGTCCTAAAACCCTTGACCTGCAAGTTTTGAAGTCATTCGGTGTATATTGTTACCTGCGCACCTCGAAATGCGTTTCATCCCCGTTTGGAACTGACAAAAAAAAGGGTCTGTAAGCCTACAGCTACCATTTCAGAGTGGAACTGGATATGCGCTTCACTGCCAAATGATCCGGAGCGCCCCAAAACCCTTAAATAGTAAGTTTGAAGTCATTACGATGCATATTTCCATGCGCGCACTCCTCGGAACAACGTTCCTATACGACAAGCCGACCTGGAGGCTCCAAATTAGGAAGGAAGTATTAAAATTGGCAACATCTGGACTTCCACACCCCACCCCATTCATTCAAGAGGTCAATCCTAGCCTAGAAGTGGCTTGGTGACAGTGAGTGCATGTCTAGAAAAGGTAGCTGTCCTTTGGAAGTCCCTCGTTGGAGCTGAAATGCTGAAATTTTCTAAGTACTGGAATCCTGAAAATCTGGCTAAGTAGTGGGAAAGCGCCGGCAAAGCACATGTGCCTGGCCTCCAACCACATGCGCCTGGCCTCCAAACACATGCGCTTGCACTCTAGTGAGTTAAACATTTTTCCAAAAAGCGCCGGGAAATGCGCCGGTAAAGCACATGCGCCCGGATCCACCACATGCGCTTGGCTGCTTTCTGCCACATGCGCTTGGTTCTGTTTTCTACCACATGCGCCGGGAAATACCAGCCGGACCGGACCCGAACCCGATTATCCCCTATAAATAGTGAAGTCATTTCATTCATCAGCACGAGATCATTCCCCACCGACCTCAGAGTGATGTAAGCACCACATGCGCTTACTTTCTCTCCCCTCGCCGGATGCCTTGGCCGGAGTGGATTCCCTCACCGGAAACCCTCGCCAGAAAGGGATTTCCTCGTCGGAATCCCAAGTTCAGGAAGAAAATCCTGAAATTTTCTAAGTGCAGGGCACATGCGCCGGCATATCCCCCACATGCGCCGGCTTTTCCCCCCACATGCGCCGGCTTTTCTGGCCGGAAAATCCCGAATTTTCTCTAAGTCTGGGAGGGACATGCGCTTACTCCTTAGGTCCAGGTGCATGTGCACTGCCACATGCGCCCGGAACACCTCTACTTCATCTGTTTTTTGTGCAAAATGAGCACATGCGCCCGGAAGATGACCACATGCGCCCGGATGATGACCACATGCGCTTGACAGATGATGCAACACCACATGCGCTTGTAAAATGGTCACATGCGCTTAAAAAATGGCCACATGCGCCTGTACACACTCCCCCATGCGCCTGGACGCTGATGGGAGGGGTGGACGTTCCGTCGCGCGGCCCGCCTTCGTCCGAGATTGGATTTTGATGAAACCGCCTCTCCTAGATGCATCTCGATGAGATCTATCCATCCACCGGATCAGATTCTCCAACGGTCAATGATAAGTGGCCCAAATCAGTGTTTCAGTCCAAAATGACCAACACTTAGCCAATTTGGCGGCTCCAAAAATCCTTCCGAAAGAGCCGAAAACGGCCTAAAACGAGTAGAATCGGGCGGAATTGGACCGAGCCCGAGAGGGAAACTTTTCTTCTACATGACATGATACACCATAATCATGCACCGCGATGAGGTTATCCGATCTCAGGACCCTCGAATACCCTAATTAAGCGGTTGGCAAGCCCGCTACTTAGTTATTTTCAGCCCTGGGAAGTGCCCTGTTGGCCCGGAAATCGACTTCTGCTAAGCAAATTGAAACGCGATCGCACAGCGATCTTTGTGGACATAATCCACCCCTGTTCCAAGTCGGTCATCGATAAGATTCATCGATTTCCCTGATTAGACTGCAGACAGGTCCATTATTTAGTCATTTTCAGCCCTGGGAAGTGCCCTGTTGGCCCGAAAATTGACTTTTGCTAAGCAAATCGAAATGCGATCACACCACGATCTTCGTGGATGTAATCCACCCCTGTTAAAAGACGGTTATCGATAATATTCATCGAATTCTCTAATTAGACCGCAAACAGGTCCACTACTTAGTCAATTTCAGCCCTGGGAAGTGCCCTGTTGGCTTAAAAATTGACTGATGCCAGATGAAATCAACCGCGATCTCAAAGACGCTGAGGCAAAGCTGAAGTACTCAGGCTATCCAACAGCCGAGTCAAGCATTTGCGGGGCACCGATCCCCATTATTCATTAAGGAATTGGCATATGTGGGTACCCATCGGACCCTATACTTAGCCACTTACAGGCCTCGAAGCAGCCGATCCAGCCCATTGAGTTTGGATCCTCAAAAGATCTTAGCTCGATGAAGCCTACTTGATCCCAAACAGATCATTAAAAATGCTCAGAAGAAAGAGTGTTCTCGAAGAGGAGTCGCCCGACTCCAGAAGAAATACATTTACTTTACTGTACAAAGCTCTATTCATCCCGGATAAAGGTCCGAGGCTAAACCCAAGGGGTTATGGTTACCACGATAAACCACAAACAAAGAGTTCTAACTAAGCTTGAAACATCTTGCTATGGACTGCCACTATGAAAAAGACCGTCGATGCCCTACCCATCGACAATGGGTCCGTCGGTTGAGCTGATGAGGTAGTTGCGAATTGCTTTCCTAAGGTCACCCGTCATAAAAATACGGGCGCGGGCTTTAGGTTATGCCGACCAACATTTCGAGGTTCGTGTATTCCAGCGGTCACCTGTTCACAGTAACAGGCGCGGGCCCCGAGTTCACCACTCGATTAAAACCCTCGTTCGGGAACGTTGCGGAGTGCTTTCCTAAGGTCACCCGTCATAAAAGTACGGGCGCGGGCCTTGGGTCATGCCGACCAACATTCGAGGTTCGTGTATTCCAGCGGTCACCTGTTCACAGTAACAGGCGCGGGCCCCGAGTTGCACCACTCGAATCCTGACAGTCTCTCAACCCGGACATACCGAAAGAAAATGGGACATAGACATCCGGCGTGTCTAACAAATGTGGCTCAGTCCATAACAAGGAAACAAAGGTCTACACGACCATGAACTCAAGACCATAATCCCCGGCGGATTAGTCTTTTGCTTTCCAATCACGGGTGATCAACCGTTGATGTAATTAAAGGCTCGTGACCAGTATCACAGCCTGGAATGTAAAAGATCTCAGAATCTCTGGAATAAAATTCGCCTTGCGATATCTCTCTCTTGTGTACACTTTGTGATTGCTTATGATTGTCTATGAATGTCTCTATACTCAGAATTCCCCCAGAATAAAAGAAACACGAAAAAAAGAAAGAAAAGAAAGAAGGACTGCTGACGAGTAGTTCTGATCTTTCTTCCTACTCTTTTTCTAACCCCAATTCATCATTCATTATGCATGGATTTTATGTTTAAAGACTATTCTAATGCATGGATTTGTGATTGTAGGAATGAGAGGGAGACTTCACTAATTCATAGTTAAAAGAGTCACTTTGTATGCATTGAAGATCAATAGAACAAGTGCCAAAAGGTGGAAGAAAGAAGCAAGAAAGAAAGAGAAGAGATAAAGAAGAAAATCTGAAAATTTGTTCTTAGACCTGTCTGTAGACCAGTCGCAAGACCGGTCGCCAGACAGGTCGATAGACAGGTCTATAGTGTATTTTTTGGACTGTTTTTTCTCCTCTTAGACCGGTCGCCAGACAGGTCGAGAGTAGTCCAGAAACACAAAAACTCTCTGGACAAATTATGCAGTTTTAAGACCGGTCGTGAGACCGGTCGTCAGTGCAACAGTGTGTGCGTGAAGCTCCGATTTTCTCTGCGCAATTGCGTAATTCCTTGCTAAATCTGGAATCTTCCGCGCCAATCTATAAAAGGAACTTCTCCTCTTCATACCAGGGCATGCTAGGACGTGGGGATTGCTTGGGAGACGGATTCTACTTCAAGTTTTCTTAGTTTTCTTCCTGTTTTAGTAGTTTTTTTATGTTTTTGAGGCTTCTAGTTCAAGAATGTTAGAGATGAACTAAAACCTCTTATCTAGGGCTAAGAGGTGAAGCTTTTGATTTGTTTTTTATGGATTGATACAACCTAGGTTTCCTTTTATGTTTTAATTGAAGAATTTTAGTTCAATATGAGTTAAAATCAAGTACTAGTTTAGTTTTACTTTGATCTCTTGATGACTCCGGGCTCATGTGATTCTTAGTGATTCTAAGCTTGGTAGCTTACCTTCTGAGCCTTGTTTATGCTTGTGTAGTTCATTAATCTATCATCGACTCCGGGCATGGTAGACCCTTTGATTACCTTGTGTACAATGGCCCGATCTTCATGTGGGAACTTATTCAACTAAAGTTCTTATCTTTTTATTATAATCTGAAATAGCTGTTTGCTGATTGATTTTGATTTAATTAGAGTTCTAATCATTAGTTGTAATCAAGTCTAGTGACAGGATTTGATGAAAGCTATGGTTGTGAATCTCAACTAGATTGGAAAGAGGCTTGGCCTACACAATTGAGTGTGCCCAAGGCCTGAGCATTGATGTGGGAATCAAATCAATGAATAAGCACTTGTTTTGGATAATTACTGATTGAACCGCTCTATATTCCGATCGGATAGAGATATGAATTCGATTCTGATTGAGTTATGAGAGACCTAGTTGTGTTGATGCATTGAAACGTATCAAAAGTGGATCCTTGGCGCACTAGTGCCTTTTTAAATTGATATTACCTTACACATTTACTGTTTAAACCCAAATCGCCAGCGAAGACAACATCGCCAGCGAAGATACCGAACAGATCCGCTGTTCGACAGTCGACTAAGACGACGATGAAGATAATCCCTACTGAAGCTGCCGTGATCAAGATGAGGCCGCAGCGAGCGCAAGTAATGATGGTGCAGGTCACCTTAGGAGAGGCGAGTGAACGATACCCAGAGCTGCCTCCAATCCAAGAACAGATGGATGAGATTATCCAGGTCCAAGAGGACACGGCCAGAGAGATGAGAGAGATGAAAGAAGCACTGTTGGCTCTAGTTGCCCAGGGGGCAAACAGAAGCCCAGCCGTACCTACTCGACAGTCTGTGGAGGAATGCCAGGGGGCAGCAGGAGAACCAGCTACCGCCGAACCATAAGCTCGCCCGAGAAACGTTGTGTTCGGACGTGTACCGCCACTGCCGTCTCAAGCCACGAGAGAAGAACTATCCCAGACAGTTGCGGACCTGATGCGTCAGGAAAGAGAAAAGGAGAAGAGAGGGAAATATGTATACCGGGTGCCGTACTTACCCGAGGTCCACGACCTCCCATTTCCCAACAATTTCAAGAGTCCGGACTTCCCTAGATTCGATGGCAGAGGATCGCCAGAGGAACACATGGCTCAATTCATGACAATGATGGGCAACCTGTCGACAATTCCCCAGTACTGTCTCAGATTGTTTGGCTCAACGCTCACGAGCAAGGCATTCCAGTGGTACATGTCACTGCCCGTAGGGTCAGTCAAGTCCTGGGAGCAGATGCAGGACTTGTTCATCTCCAAATTCTTCTCTACCGAGAGAGAAGTCTCACTGACAGATTTAGCCTTGGTTCGTCAAAGGCAGGGAGAGTCGGTCGAGAAGTTCATCGACAGGTGAGGGACTATAGCAGCACAGTGCCGGGAACTGCCCAGCGAATCTGAGCAGGTCAAGATGTGCATGCAAGCCATGGATGCAATGATCTCATTTGGCTTATCTGGACACAACTTCTCCACGTTTCGAGACCTCGCTACGAAAGCCCACCTGGTGGAAGGAGCCACGTCCAGAGCGTAGTTCAAGGCAGAGAAGCCCAGGAGAGAAGCCGGAAGGATGATAACATCTAACTACGTCGACAAAGGAAAGGGTTCGAATGACAGGAAACGCCCAAACACCGAGCGTAGAGTCGAGGCTAGGCCAGTGACCACGATTCAGGACAAAGGCAAAAGTTTTCAGAGGCCGCGACATCTCACGATAGAAGAGCGTAATCTAGCAAACGGACCTTATACCTTCGACATGGAAGATCTGGTTCCGATCATGGAACAGCTGGTTGAAGAGAGGTTAATAAGACTGCCAGAATGCACACGCCCGGAGGAAGCGAAGATGGTCGATCATCCCAACTACTGCAGGTATCATCGTGTGACCACCCACAAGACTGAAGACTGCTTTGTCCTAAAAGGCAAGATTCAACGGATGATCAACGATGGCACCATCAACATGAAGGCGGAAGAGGCAAACCGGAACACTGCGACAGTGGTGTCTGCCCTCCCTGTGCAAGTTCAAATTCCAACGGCGAATCCATTCCCAGAATTGGAAGAGCCATGGACACTTGTGAGCAGCAAGAAGAGGCTAGAGAACAAAAGAAGACTCTTGGAGAAAGAGAGGAAGATGAAGAACAAAATGAGAAGAAGAAATACGGGACAAGAACAGCCACATGCACAGCCCGTTCAGTGCGCCATGGTCTCAGTGGTCGCTCAACCAGGGGCCAGTGACAAGGACCAAGTCCTAGAGAAAGGAGAAGTCAATGTAGTGGCTCTGCGGTCAGGAAAGAAGGTCGTACAGAGAGAATTTCTGAGGCGACCAGACCCTAGAAGGATGAGTTCGGTCATAGGTGAGCCATCAGGGACACCTCGAGAAAAAGAACCGGCAGAAGCAGTCAATGAGCCAGCAGCTGACCAACGAGATCACGCTCGAGATAAGGCACCTGTAATGTATGATGTGGTGTCTCATCTGAAGAAGGTTCCGGCCCGACTCAGCATCTACGATGCCCTGTGCCTTTCGAAGAAGTATCGGGAAATGTTGCTCAACGCATTGCTCGATCAAGAAGCCCGTGAGGTCATGATAGCAGAGATCGAGTTAGAAATGGAAGGAATGAAGATAACGGGGATTGGGGATCAACCCGCAGAACAGGTCATGTAGATTGACCGATCATCTATGATCACATTCTCTGAAGAAGACAGAATAATCAGCCTAACGGACCACAACCACCCGTTAATGGTGACAGGTCTTATCCGAGACATAGAGGTTCGAAGATGCATGTTGGACGACGGATCTGCTGTGAATATTATGTCTCTGAAGACATTGCAGCAGTTGGGTTTCAGACAAACAGCACTTCGCCCAAGCGCCATGGTTATCCAAGGGTTCAATCAGGACGGTCAGCGTGTCCTAGGGTCCATTACTGTCATGCTGGAAATAGAAGAATTGAGCACCAAAGTCACCTGTCAGGTGATCGATGCGATGACGACATACAATATCTTGTTGGGACGACCGTGGCTTCATCAATACGGCATTATTCCCTCGACATACCACCAATGCTTCAAGTACAATAGAGATGGCGTCCAGTATAGAGTGGCGGCAGACCCGAGGCCATACTCCGTCACTGAATCTTTCCTAGCAAATGCACAATACTATCAGGAGAGCGAGGAGGCCGAGACCACCAGAAAATTCGATGAACCGACAAAGGTGGCACAGGGGGTAGAACCCCAGGGCGAGAATCCAAGACAAGCAGACGAAGCTCCGCGAGTGGTCGCTGAAGCGACAAGGGCTCACAGAGGAAATTCGTTGCAAAGGAAGAAGTTTTATTTGATACCGAAGCACCTCCGGAAGGAAGGGCAGTCAGTGTTGAAACAGATGACAAGCCAACAGATGAGCGTGTTGCAGTCCAGCTTCAATATGCCGGTGCCAAAGGTTGAGAGGATTCGTCCCTTCCCTAAAGCTCCGAGCCAGTTCTGCGTGCCGCCGAGAATGGGAGCCAAGCATGAGATAAGATTTCAAGCTGGACTCCACAACCCATTGCAGATCGAAGAGAACGCGAAGAGAACACCGGTAGAGACACCGCCCATTGAAGAAGAAAGATATAGCAAGGCCAGTAGAAATATTATGAGGAACATGGGGTTCATCTGTTCAGAACCGCCAGCTCGGAAAGGCATGCTAGCACCCTTCGAAGTAAAGACGAAGGTATACAGAGGAAAAGAAGCCCTGGGGGCATGATGTGAGATCAGACATGTTAACATGGTGACAATTAGTCCCGTGGAAGAGGTGAGGCCCGCTGGACCGAATGAAGTCGTACAGCCGAGTGTCGCGCCAGAGCAGATCGAAGATGGGGGTCAGCCCACGATAGATGAGCTACAAGAAGTCAATCTGGGGACCATCGAAGAGCCGATGAATACTTATATCAGTAAGAACATTCTTGAAGAAGAGAGGGAGAGCTACATTCAACTCCTGAAAGAGAACAGAGACGTGTTCGCATGGACCTATTCTGAAATGCCAGGACTGAACCCGGCAATCGCGATGCACAGATTGAATATCGCGAAGGAGAAGAGGTCAGTCAAACAACCACAGAGACGCTTCCATCCTGACATCGTCCCGAAGATAGAGGAAGAGGTGAAGAAGCTGCTTCAGGCCGAGTTTATCAGGGAAGTTCAATATCCCAAATGGATCTCAAATATAGTACCTGTAAAGAAGAAGAGCGGCCAGATCCGGGTGTGCGTTGATTTTCGTAACTTGAACGAGGCTTGCCCCAAAGATGACTTTCCTCTACCCATCCCGGAGCTCCTGATCGATAGCACGTCAGCATATACAACGATGTCCTTTATGGACGGCTACTCAGGGTACAATCAGATCCGAATGGCTCCAGAAGACGAAGAGTCCACTGCCTTTCGCACATCTCTCGGGATATTCTGTTACCGGGTGATGCCGTTTGGGCTGAAAAATGTAGGCGCCACGTATCAGAGAGCGATGCAGGTAATCTTCCAAGACATGATGCACAAGCATGTGGAATGCTATGTCGATGACCTGGTAGTGAGGTCCGACGGACATCAACAGCATCGCGAACATTTGAAGTTAGTATTTCAGAGGTTGAGGAAGAAGAGCCTCCGTATGAACCCATTGAAGTGCGCCTTTGGGGTGTCCTCCGGAAAATTCCTTGGCTTTGTGATCAGGCATCGGGGAATCGAGATTGACCCCGCGAAGATCAAGGCGATCCGAGAAATGCCTCCTCTGAAGAATTTGAAAGAGCTGAAGAGCTTCCAAGGGAGAGTCGCTTACTTGCGGCAGTTCATCTCGAACCTGTCAAGTCGCTGCCAGCCTTTCTCTCGGCTGAACAGGAAAGACGTCCGCTTCGAGTGGGACGAAGCATGCCAGAAACCCTTCGATTCCCTGAAAGAGTTACTCGGGAAAGCTCCAGTTCTTGCAGCGCCAATCGAGGGAAAGCCTCTGATACTGTATGTAGCAGTGGGAGAGAACTCACTGGGGGCACTGCTCGCCAGAAGAATGAAGAAGGGAAAGAGAATGCTCTGTACTATTTGAGCCGGACGCTCGTCGGCGCTGAGTTTAATTACTCACCGATTGAGAAGATATGCCTGGCCTTGATATTCGTTGTGAAGAAGTTGAGGCATTACCGTCTGTCATATTAGATTACATTGATCTCCAGAGCAGATCCTATTAAGTTCCTGATGAACCGACCTATGTTGTCCGGGCCTTTAGCCAAATGGGCCCTACTGCTATCCGAGTTCGACATCACGTATCTGCCGTCTCGAGCTGTTAAAGGGCAGGCGATAGCCGATTTTCTAGCAGCTCACTCGATACCGGATAACATGGAAATGGAATGTGATCTGCCTGACGACCAGGCCATGATGGTAAGGGACGCGAAGCAGTGGCGGATGCATTTCGACGGAGCCTCCAGAGCTGTAGGATCAGGGGTCGGTGTGATCTTCATCATTCCTCAAGGCGACTTGTTGCCCTACTCATTCATAATAGTTCCGTCGTGCATGAACAACGAAGCAGAGTATCAGGCCCTCATCATTGGGTTACAGTTGGCACGAGACATGCGAATCCGATCACTACAGGTATACGGTGATTCTCGGTTAGTTGTGGGACAGCTTATGACGGAATATGAAGTCCGCAAGCCGGAGCTGTCATCTCTTTGCCATCAGGCCCGAGCCCTATTCGATCATTTTCGGGACAGTACAGTGTCACATGTCCCAAGAGCTGAAAATTCTCAAGCAGACGCATTGGCTAACCTGGCCGCGGCTCTCGCGCACCTAGGGGGCAGCCCACTTCAAGTCACCATAAAAGAAAAGAGAATATTACCATCCCTCACAGCGGCCGAGAATGTCACGAGTGCAAGCCCTGTACATTGCTTTGAGATCACAGAAGAGGAAGATTGGAGAAGACCATTCTCTGATTACTTGAGGTATGGGTTCTTACCCGAGGATCTGCAAATGCGCACTCAAGTCAGAAGGCGTGCCAGCTCGTTCGTCCTCTTAGAAGAGGTACTGTATCGACGCTCCAGTGATGGAACGCTGTCAAGATGCCTGGCCCGAGAAGAAGTTCATGATACGCTGAGAGAGGCACACGGAGGAGAATGTGGTGCCCATCAAGGCGGACGGAACCTACATCATCGAGTGCGGCACATGGGCTATTATTGGCCCACCATGGTGAAAGATGCGATGGACTACGTCAGAAAATGCCATCAGTGTCAGATACATGCTGACATCATACATATACCTCTAGAAGAGCTGCATCAGTCAGTGATGTCTTGGCCTTTTGCGGCCTGGGGTATGGATGTGATAGGCCCCATTAGCCCCTCTTCCTCTCAAGGGCACCAGTATATACTGGCGGCAACAGATTATTTCTCTAAGTGGGCTGAGGCTGTATCCCTGAAGAACGTGAAAGTTAAACAAGTAGAGGGTTTCATCCGGAACGCCATCATCTATAGACATGGTTTCCCGATCAGATCGTCACGGATAATGCCACGCCCTTCCGAAATGCTGTGATCGACAAGCTGTGTGCCAAGTTCAAAATCAAGCATTGCTACTCAACACCCTATTATCCTCCTACAAACGGACTTGTTGAGGCATTCAACAAAACCATCGTGAAGATTCTGAAGAAAACGGTGGCAGAGAATAAGAAAGATTGGGACAAACGCTTACCCGAAGCGCTCTGGGCATATTGTACTACGCACCGCACAGCAACACGGGCTACTCCCTATTCACTAGTATACGGCACGAAGGCCAACATCCCGATGGAAGTTCAGGTCGAGTCCCTGCGAGTAGCACTTCGAAACTCCCTGACTGATGAACGTAATGCTGAGCTCAGGATGGTCGAGCTCGATGCCTTGGACGAGAAAAGACTCGCGGCACAACAACGGCTAGAGATGTACCAGAAGCATATCTCAACAGCGTATGACAAGCGAGTCAGGGGTAGATCCTTCAAGAAGGGTGACTTGGTACTTGTAATGAAGCGACCGACAGCCGCGCACACTACAAAGAGCAAGTTCGACCCTAAGTGGGACCCGATATGCATCATAGAAGAAGTTTACTCCAACGGGGCCTACCGTTTAGTGAATTTCGACGGTGGCGGAGTCGGTTTTGCAATTAATGGCCAGTTTCTGAAGAAATATTACCCCTAACAGTCCACCTGTTACTTTCCTTTACATAAATATGAGAAATGTAAACTCCCCAAGAGAGGGAATGTAATAAGTAAGGATAGAAACGGAGAATGAAATGGAGTAGAATACAGTAGATAAGCCTGTAGTTACGAAAGCTAATCAGTTACTTCGTACTCTTGCAGGTATTTCTTGCCCTTGCTATGGAGAAATAACCAAGAAGGACCATTCGTCTACGACACGAGCATATCCCGAGTTCAGAAACCCTGGACACTCCCGAAATCGACGACAAAGGGAAGTATTACTCTTTTCATTTCATTCTACATTCATCACTTATTAGAATTGCGATTATTATTGTTATTATTGTAAACCATTCTAACACACATCACATAAACATAACACGATAGAAAAAATAATTGCTATTTTCATTTCATTTAACAAAAGTTTGGTTGACATCTTTTCGACGCCATATACATGAATGGTCAAAAGGTAAGTATCTCTTACACTGACTACAAAATTTTCTAAAGGTAAGATCCTACGATCATTTCTATACATTTGAAGTCAAGAAGGAGAGCATCGGGAGCAAAAGATCAAAGCTTCTCCAAACATCCCGATATCAGCCTGATCACAGCTACCCTGGCAGTTTCCATCGCTGACTTTGCTGTAGATAACACCTCCGCAGGATCAGGAACATGTTGAAGTTCAGCAGTCAAATCCTCCAGCTGCTTGCGCGCTGCTTCGCCCTCACTCTCGAGCCGCAATACCGTTATCTGACCCTGAGTAACTACTGACTCGAGACGGGCAGCTTCGAAGCTCACGGCGATCTTCTCCGCTTGCAGACGCTCAATCTCAGCGTCGATTTCAGCTATACGGCCCAAGCACCCTTCATACTGTATCTTATTATTTTGTAGGGATTCTCGTGCGTTCGCCGTAGAATGCGCGTGACGTTCCACTGCATGTCCCAAAGACTCTACGATTCTCCGCTTCTCCTCGGTAGCAGGATCGGGCTCGACGCGCTCAGCAGCCGCTACGTTTGCGAGGGAGCTTTCGAACGCAGAGATGTGATTGACAACCACAAGCGCATCAGACCCAACAACTCCGACACAAGCTTCCAGCGCTTTCATGCTAGCGCCTAGCATATGCCATTCTTGTGGATCGGCCAACGCCTTCGCAAGGCTAGACAGCAGGCCCTTCAGCACTCTCTGACCAAAGCAATCTAAATATTCAAATGCAGGAATGTCCGGCATCATAGCAATGGCGACGCTAGAATCGACAGCAGCTGCAAGAAAGAATGCAAGACGAACAAATGATGCGTTAGCAAAAATGAAAGCAGAAACTACAAGTCATAATCTAATGTAAAGTGTGAAGGAGTCGTACCAGGAATGGCAGGAAGATCAATAGCAGGCTCCGAAGGTCCCACAATGCACGTCCCGGAATCAACAACTGTTTCCAAAGCTTCACCCGGCAGTTCAATAGTCACAACTGGAGACGATGCGACGGAAGTAGCAGAAGCAGGTATTGACTTAATAAGATCTGTAGAAATAAGATAATAATGACAAAATATGTTTAGAATGATTATGTAGGAATCAAAGAAGAAAAGTACAAAGCAGAGCCACAATCGCATTTCTTACCTTGTGCTCGCGGAATGTCGGGTCCGACTTCGACTGCAGCAGAGCGTGACGTATCCACGACCTCCAACTCAATAGGACAGTCTACTCACAATGAACAGCCTGATGGAAGGACCGAAGAAGGATTGACGTTCCCCTCACGTATCTCAAGCCCAGGAACGGATCCCTCGGCGTTACCAGCACGAACGGGAAAACAAGGAGGAACATCCGTCGACAACCCCGTAGTCGGTGCCGCAACAGCCTGAGAAACGAAGACTAAAGGCTCGGAAGAAGGTTGGACCCTGACGTTGTCGTAGAGTTGTGCTTCGATCGCTGCCATGGCAACATCGTCGAGATCACTTACACCCCCGACTCCGGCATTGTTATCATAATAATTCGCGAGGGAATCATCGTTGCTGTGATCGTTAGCATGGTCCACTCCCCAGTCATCACCAGAATAATCTATAGGTTCATCTTCAAGCTGTGACCCGAACCATCGAGGCACGCTGCTCCCTGACCATCACCGGCTTCAGAACCATCTTCGGCATTGTCCCCCTCGACATCTGCAGGCTCGGACTCACCTCCGTCACGATTATTGATAATTATATCTTCTTCGTCTGCAATCTCCTCTGTAGCACCAGACCGAAGCTCACCTTCTTCGCGGCTATCGGCAACAGTCGCACCTACCACTATCTCTGGAGTAGTGATCTGCAACGACGGATCCAAACTCCCCCACTTCTTGATATGTAACATTTCTGCCTTTCTTAAGTTTTTCTCAGGTGCTGACGGGTGAACTCTTGGTGTGAGTCTTATCTTGACTCTCAACTGATCTCTCGCGCAGCCCGGTGGAAGATCGTCAACGAAATCATCAGAAGGTCTAACTCCTGCCATGCCTTCCATAGGCTCATCCCCTTCGACAGACGGAGGAGCAGTCTCTGCCGGAGGATGCGAAGATCCGACCCCTTGCTGACGTCTCTGTATAGGGACCCCGAAGCAATACCATCCGTCTAACGCTCCATCTTCTTTCCTACGAGTGATCGGCACGTTCAAGGAAGTCAGATGGCTGGTACCAGGAACTCCGACGGCCTCACGCTGCTCACAAAGATAACTAAGACCGTCCTCAGGAACGTCATTCAACCTTGGAGGAGAGAGATAGAGAGGGAAATCGACAGGTTTGGCATCCCGGATGCGAGCGTACTGATGCACCCACCATCTCATCCAACCATAAGAAGTCGCGGGATGTCGACTACCGCCAGGCAACACGAACCTCGCGCAAGTTCGCGTCAGCAAAATTTGATCCCACATCCACTCCCAATGGACAGGACTCGTGCCATATGCTCGTTCTATCCTCTTCACGCTCGGAAGAGTCGATGGAACACCCTGATCGTAGCCGAACTGTCTAGCGAACCTGCTCGGGTAGTAAGGCTCGGGCCAGAACTCCATGCCTTCGCGGAACGGGAGAGAGGCGGTCCAGATTGATATTAGGAATTCTCTGTCAGAAGCGTCAACCGAATCCTCATCATCGACGACTTCGATATCTTCATCAGCAATGGAAGCAGGAAAATGGTAGAAGTCAACTTCATTCTCACTGCAGATCCTTGAAGACACCCATTCTGGCGTCTTAAGCACCATCTTGGCCTTCATAAACCTGATAAGAGGCGCTCGGTCCGGAAAGAAATAGGCGTTAGGCTTCATACCACATACCCATGGGAAATAAACGCCTAACCAGCCGCAGAAATAATGCCACGGGCAATGGGCAGCATCCATTCCATCAGCAGGTTTGTCCGGATTACTAGCAACATAACCAAACGCTCTATATATGCTGCAGAGTACAGGTGGCGCTATAGCAAGACGTTGACCACTGGCAAGGGCACCCACCATAACGAAGCAAGAAACCCTGACGCCATCAGCACTCTTCGAGCTGGGAAGCGCGACTGCGGACAACCAGTAAGCGAGGAAGCCTGCTAGCTCACAAGTAGGAGACAATACATTCGGGCAAGGAAACTTGCATTCAAACCTTTGTCGTAAAGCCCTTATTTTTTTAACATCAACTTTATATTTTTCGTAGTCGATCCTGAAAGAGAGAAAGGAGAGAGAATTTCACATAAGAAGCTATGCAGGAGAAAAGAGCATACGTCATGAAAAGAAAGAAAGAGACGTCCCGGGAAGACTTACTTCAAGCCGTGGCTGAAGTAGACTGACCAATCTTCATAGTGTATCTTTGTAATGCAGTCAAATTGTTGCAATTCATTGAACAACTCCAAACACGCCTTGGAATGATAGGCCTTCCGATCACCTTCGCGCCTGAAGCCAGACAATTCTTCATCAGAGAGGATATATTCGTGATAATACCCGCCGCGTATGGGCAGGCCCGCCATCATCTTAAGATCCCAGAGGGTTATGCTCATCTCTCCTTGAGGAAGATGGAAAGAGTTGGTAACAGAACTCCAGTAATTTAAGAAGCCCCTGAGAATCGTCGGATCTCGCGGAAAGAAGCCGGCAGTCGCCTCGATAGCATATTAGAGCCCGACCTCCCTCAGCACAGCCTCGTGCCGGATCAGAATCTCCTTCGCCCAGGGGATGTAGCTGTCACGACGATTCAGATGCCCTCGGGTACGGAAGCTCGAAGTCTCCCACATTGCGGACGTGCTCATAGGAAGGAATCTTTGACGCACCGTCTCAAAGAAATGAGTCGGATAAGGTGCATGCGGATCACACGTAGGCATGAGGAAAGTCATTTCTTTAATCTCACCAACCTTTTGTTGCTTCCCGTTGCTTCCCAGGGTGGCGGTGAGTAATCTCTCAGGAACTGAAGACCATCTCTCCACTCCATAGAACTGGCTAGGTCTACGAACATCAGATGGCTCGATGCTCGGAAAAGGTTTACACCTCATAAGAGACTTCTGGTGCAAGATGACTTCGCCATTGTAGGGGTTCGTGATGCAGATGCCACGCTCAGCAGTAATCTTGTTGCTCTCCCATCCAATCTTCATCCTTTCATATTTCAAGTCGAGGAGCTGTGTCAATCGCTCTGCTTGACTGAGCGCCTTGATCGGTTGTTTTCCTCGTCCTCCTTTCTTCTTACCTTTCTGACCCGTCAGATTCTCTTCTACATTTTGAACAGATATATCTTGAGGACCCGCCTCGATGGCACTCGCCACACCAGCAAGCTGGGCATACCAATAGACCCACTCTTGTTCTGTTCCCTGCTTTGGAGGTTCAGGCGCTGTCTTATTGACGAAGATGCGCACCAACACTTCATGAGGAAGCTACCCAATACGCTCCGTGAAATCTTTTATCTTGGGTTCGACCGTAGGAAAGGAGCGAGAGTTACGTCTTGGAGGAGGAGGGTTAGAAGGACCCTCAGTTGTTCTTTTCCGACCGCGCTTCATCGGCGTTGGACCAGAAGCATGCGACCCAGAGGTTTCACCAGAGGATCCCATTGTCGCTACTGCAATTCACTGCAACGCGTAAACAAAACAACATTAGAGAACAACTCGATACACACGGGCAAATAGCCTAACGAAATCATATCACAAACACAAGCACAACATGAAGAGCATCAAAGCAACAAAATCAAGAGCATAGCATATCAATCATCATACGCATTTCATAACAAAGCAACTGCCATCATACATGCACGCATACATAGGATCAATGCACACACAAAATCATAGATTGAACCCACAATACATTCATGCATTTAGTTTAAAAGTAGCCTTGACAAGTCCAGGTGCTTATAAGTAGGTACTGGACAGAGTCAGGAAACAGTTTCAGCATCATACATACGCAACTATTCGCACACAACAACTTTACAGGCAATCGAAACGCTATAAGCACACTCTGGCAGACATACTCTGAACCTGCCTAAAATAGACAGTCACAAGCTATGATAGGCCAAAGTAGGTAGCCAACGGCAGGCCCAAGGCACTAAGCTCCAATCGTGCTTGAATTTTAAGTGATCTAGCCTCAAACAGCACTGAATTTGACTGAGAAATGGAGCCGGAAATGCCATTTCTTCACCGAGTGCAAAGCAGGGGCTAAAAATGAAAATTTTGGCTAAGTGTTGGGCTGAGATGCGCCCAAGGTGGAGCCCCAGGCGCATGTGGCCCCTCTGTGGACCCTCGCCGATTTCTCCGCGCTCCCACACGACGTTCGCTCTCCCTTTCCTTTCGGAAGAAGAAGAAGAAGAAGAGGTGCGTGAGTGCGAAATCGCCGTTTGTGCCACTGGCTTGCCTCGTTCTCGAGGGCTTCGTTTGGTTGTCGTATTGAGCTGGATGTGTTTAAGTGAATTTATATAAGACCAGAGTCGCCACTAGCCAGTTACTTCGAATCTACAGTCGGCTAGACCCCGTAGAAACGTTAGAGAAGGGAATCCGAAGATTCCTTCCTCTAAAATGACTCCTGTTGATCTGCGGTCAGAGATTCAAGGTAAGGGATCACGGTTACAGGGTGGGAAGAGGTTAAGCACCCCACACACTGCCCGTACCGAAGTACGGTCTCTACTTCACAGAATCGATCGGATACTTGAAAGTCTAGTTTAATCCTCGTATATTCTCATGGATGATATGATGCATGAATGCGGGTCTGAACAGTAAGAGTTTCTGATGGGCAGGTTCCAACAACGGGCAAGCCCAGAGCGTACGCTCGAACTGACAGGTGCTTAATGTAAGACGTATGCAGTGTGCTTGAATGATCAAGGTGTTTTATGGTGAAGCATGAATGCAGGTCTGAACAGTAAGAGTTTCTGATGGGCAGGTTCCAACAACGGGCAAGCCCAGAGCATACGCTCGAACTGACAGGTGCTTAATATAAAGACATATGCATGTGTACTTGACGGATCAAGGTGCTAGTAGTGAAGCAGGGGGGTTGGAAGAAAAGTAAATGTTGCACTTATGCTAGATGCAAATGAGATGATGCTGGAAAATGAGTAGCTGGGTGGACGGAGGTGTCGCAAGGGTTGGCTTTCGAGTGGTTGGATCAAGACTTGGATGGCTTGAGAGGCTTGGACCAGTGGTCAGGCTGGGCTGGACCAGGGCTAGGCTCTCCTCACTCGGGCTCTCCTTGGTGGAAAAATGGGCTAAGGGCACTCGAAAGGATGGACTCTCTCTGGACTCGAAGGGCTTCGAATTGATTCTTGAAATGAGAAGGGGAGGGGGGTATTTATAGCAGCAGAGAGTGGCAGAAGTCGTAATTTTGTCCGGGCGGCCTGCCATGGGCCGCCCGTACGGCCGCTCCTCGGTTTCCAGCGAGTACGGCCGTTCCCTCGGGGCTGCTGTTGGACTCGCTGGTCGACTCAGTGAGTTGACTCAGCGGGTCGACTCGGTGGTTTGACTCGACGGGTTGACTCGGTGTTTTGACTCGACAGGTTGACTCGACGGGTTGACTCAGCGGGTTAACTCAGCGAGTTGACCCAGTGAGTTTGACTTTTTTTTGGGATTTTTTGACTGGCCTTTTTATGGGGCGTTTTTCAGGGTGGTTTTTAGGACTGGGTTGACTGGGTTCAGGCTTGAACTGGGCTATGGAATGGGGCTTACAAGGGTGAGTTTGGCTGAGTTTGGACTTGGGATTTGGGGGTATGGTCCTCCGTTCAACCAGCTATCTCTACCAACAGTGTAGCCGAAGGTGGGGTGTCTACAGATGCCCCTCTTTGGCAGAGGTTGCGTGCAACCGAATGCCAAAGCGAGTGGACACCCCACTTCTGACCCGGTCATTCATAGATCATGGTCTGAAATCTTTGCTTGCTTTTACATCTGTGCCAGTTGATCGTTTGGAGATCGCTCACTCGCACATACCGCGAGAGTTTGGAGAAAACGTTGCGATTGTCCCTGCAGTTTGCTGCAACCTGGGTACCCAATCGCAACCCTTCCATTCCCGATCGGTACTAACATCGGAAAGGTACAGCAGAGCCTCTGCGTCGACAGTCTTACGAGGTTACTGACCCTGTGATTGATTGTATGTTTGATGTTTTTCTAGATCACTCCAGGAGTACTTGTTTCGCTTGACTGTCAAAGTGGTTAGACGCCCTGCGTCCGATAGTCTTACGGGATTCTACTACGCCGACTTGGACTCAGTCAAGGTACTTCAGGCATCCACGCCTAGGTATGTGCGGGTGGGCTTTTCCACCCGATCTGCTGGTTTCGGTGCTTACTTTGCAATTCATTCTTTCCTTGATTGTGGTCTGGAATCTTTGTTGTCCTTTGTATCTGAGTCAGTTGATTGTCTGGAAGTTGATAACTCGCACATATCGCGAGAGTTCGGAGAAAACGTTGCGATTGTCCCTGCAGTTTGCTGCAACCTGGGTACCCAATCGCAACCCTTCCATTCCCGATCGGTACTAACATCGGAAAGGTACAGCAGAGCCTCTGCGTCCGTTAGTCTTACGAGGATGCTGACCCTGAGACTGATTGTGTGATGTTTGATGTTTTCCCAGATCACTCCAGGAGTACTTGTTTCGCTTGACTGTCAAAGTGGTTAGACGCCCTGCGTCCGATAGTCTTACGGGATTCTACTACGCCGACTTGGACTCAGTCAAGGTACTTCAGGCATCCACGCCTAGGTATGTGCGGGTGAATTCTTTCCACCCAATCTGTTGATTTGGATACTTGGGTTACAATTCATCGTTTCCACCTGTTCAAATGGTTTCTGTGACCGAACCTTTTGGCTTTCATCTTTTTGTATCTTGGCATGTGGCACAACCGCACTGACACTGGAGTTCAGTTCGATCATACTTTGAGTGCATTGGATCCGATGGTCTCCGGGGAAACCGCGAGACATCGGATCTTATTTGATTTTTGCGTTGGCTCCTACCCAGAGATATGGAAGATCTCCTGGTGTGTTGGAGGCAGAAAGCTCTACTGGAAAACATTTTTGGATTTTTGAAAAGGCACCCACTCTGGGGAGTGATACTCCGTGGGGTTTTTATTTGCAAATAGAAATATTTTTTGTCTTTTTGAAATGGGAACCTGGTTTGCACGTGCCTCCACTAGGGATGCCTGTGGGGTCTTTGGCTAACCGGCCTTTATTTTGAAAGCAGGTAAACATGATGATTGATGCGATGGATGCTGATGTATGGAGATGCATGATGAATGCATGGCTTTGGCTCATTCTCTTTCAGTTTGATGGTTTTGCTTTTGCTGGAGATGCAGAGAATTTTGAGCTTATTGCTTGCAGGGTTGTATTCCCTTGGGGATTTTTCTTTTTGATACGGAGGTTTGGACAGCGGGTTGGTCAAGATCCCGACCCGTGGTCGATCAGGTCCATCGTCCCAAGATGCTGTTTCTTTGCTAATGAGAATGTACGAGGATATCATTCGACTTCAAGATGTTCTTCTGGGCATACATGTGATTGAGATGGTGTTTGGTTGCCCGTTTTGGTCAAGATTCCAATTTGCGGGCGATTGGATCCGTCATCCCATACTGTGAAGTGAGCGGAGTTCAAGACTCCTGAATTGTAGTGCTGGGGATGCTAATTTTTGTGATTTTTTTTTTTTTTTTTTGTGGTCCGAATCTTTACCGGAGCGATCAGGATAGAGATTGGTTATTGAAAACACAGGAAATATTTTTGGTGATTTTTGAAATATTTTGATTGAAAGCAAGGGAAATATTTTTGTGATTTTTGCAGATATTTGATGGAAATATTTTTGTGATTTTTGAAGAGATGATTTTGCAATGTTTTTGTATTTTGTGATTTTTCTGAAATGCAGGGAAAAGATATGGAATTTCCATCCACTTCCAGCTTCTACTGCTGGTAAGGCACCCGATCCATTTTACGTCAGCGAGCAAGACGAGTCTCACACAGTTAAGTGCCGTAGTTTTACATCTTCGGATGAGGGGATTTTGAGGGTTTTCAGTCAACACACCCACAAAGTTGCCTGTTCCTCATGTGCAATGCACATAGACCACGTATCGTCCGACGGACTCCTTCGGCCACAAGATGAGCCACATCCTCACATTTCCCTTAGTCAATCCAGTTTGGGGTCTTACGTTGCTCACAATTCCGTGAGGGTGAGCTTCACCTCCCAACAGCCTTAATCCCCTTCATGAGTTCTAGGAACAGGGAACATCCGTCAGCTTCAACAGCGACTTCCAAATCAAGGTTGTCTATCACGGTGCGTTCAACACGAACAGGATTGCGGAGTTCTGCCCGCCTCAGCCCTTACCTGTTTAGAAGATTCCAGACACCCGTACGATCAAGTGTCAGCCATGTCTGGAACAGGTTAGGAAAGAAAGCCCCCAAGAAGTTAATCCCAGTGTAGTTTTAGGTCTTCGGACCACTGGGGATAAATTGGTGGATCAAAACTGGTGATGAAAACTTTTTTTGTTTTATATTGTATATATTTTTTTGTTTTGAAAAAGTTTCAGACTTCAACTCGAGTAATCGAGATTGACACTGGTTTTTATGGAAAGCTTTAAAATATTTTTGGTATTTTTGAGATGATCCGGGTTATCGAACCATGATCCCAACGGTCGAGGCCGATGCCGGTTTTTAGTTGAAAGTGAGAAAGGTCCCCTGAGAAATTAATCCCAGTGTAGTTTAAGGTCTTCGGACCATGAAACTGTACAAAAGAGGGGCAAACATGTTTTTTTTTTTTGTTTTTGGAAAAATGTCCGCTGTCAGCGGGTGGACAATCCAGACTGATGCTGGTTTTTATTAAAATCTCTCGGGATGTCGATCCCGACGTAGTTTAAGGTCTTCGGACCCAGACTTAGTAAAAGGGGGGGGCAAACACATTTTTTTTGTTTTTTCGAAATGATCCAGATCATCAGATTTTGGCCTGAAAGGCTGGGATCGATGCTGGTTTTATTAAAAATCTCTCGGGACGTTGATCCCGACGTAGTTTAAGGTCTTCGGACCCAAAACTTTAAAAGAGGAAAGACATTTTTTTGTTTTCTTTTTTTGGAAAAAATTCTGGGTCATCGATTCTGATTTTGATGGTCGAGATCGATACCCATTTTTATTAAAAATCCCTCGGGATCTTGATCCCGACGTAGTTTAAGGTCTTCGGACCAGAAACTGTACAAGTGATGTATATATTTTTTTGGTTTTCTGAAAATGTCCGGAGCCACCAGATCTTGAAGAAGACTGATGCCGGTTTTATTGACAATCCCTCGGGATCTTGATCCTGACGTAGTTTAAGGTCTTCGGACCACAACTTTAAAAGCGGGGCTAGTAATATATTTTTATGATTTTTGAAAATGTCCGGAGTCATTGATCTTGAGCAAACAAGACCGACGCCGGCTTTTATTGAAAATCTCTCGGGATGTTGATCCCGACGTAGTTTAAGGTCTTCGGACCACAACTTTAAAAGCGGGGCTAGTAATATATTTTTATGATTTTTGAAAATGTCCGGAGTCATTGATCTTGAGCAAACAAGACCGACGCCGGCTTTTATTGAAAATCTCTCGGGATGTTGATCCCGACGTAGTTTAAGGTCTTCGGACCAGACTTCATACATGTGAACAGTAATCAAGGGCGGAGATTCTTGGGATTCTTCTTGGAATGGTTTGGATCATCTGGTCATGCCTTTGGATGGTTGAGATCATTGTTTGACCAAGTCAAATTCTTCTTTCTTTTTCTTGGAAATTCCATGGAACTTTTCCACGTCATCCACTCAATTTCTCACCCATTTCTCATGAGATGAGATCTTGGTGAGATTTTCTCTTTTTTCTCACCATTCTCTTCCATCACTTCATTCTTACATGAAGGTACAAGATTCACTTGCAACCACCCTTCCCAAGGAGGAGTTCTTCCCAAGGAGAGGGAGAGGGAGGTCGTTTCACCTAGGTAGAGGCTAGGACGGCCTCCCATGGGCCGCCCGCCCGGTCTCTGCCTCCTGGTCTCTTCAGGGGGCTGGGTAAAAGGGTGCCCTCCCCTTTTCTATATAACATGGGGCACCCTCCCCCCTCAAACGTGCAATCTCTCTCTTCTCTCTCTCATACTCTTTCTTTCTTCAAGTTCCTCTCTCTTCTTTGGTGGTCCTTTGCTCTTTTCAAGTGGTGGGCCTTAGAGAAATCTTGGGACACAAGGTGGTCCTTCTTTGGTGAGTGGTAAAGGTATGGACCACTTCCTTTCTCTTTCTTGTCCTTTTCCATCTTCATTGTCTCTTCTCATGATCCTTTTTCTTTTTTCATGTAGCTATCCAAAGAGGTGTGAAGGTGGGCCCAAGTATTCTTGACCTTTTTCTAGATCTCAAGTCTCTTCCAAAGGTGGTGCATGGAGAAGGACATTGCAAGCTCTCCACTTCATCATTTTTTCCTTTTCACACTCCCTCCATGTGCATGTAAGGAGTAATTTTGCCATGTCATCAAGTGTGCATGGCAAAATACTCTATCTTTTTCATGGGAGTTGGGCCTCTTTTCATGTGTATCAAATGGACTCAAAGTGAAGTCATGGCCCTTGGTGCATTTGATGGGCCCAATGCTTCATTTTGGGCTCCCTCATGCTTTTTTGTCTTTGTCATTTTTCCTTTGGAGCTTTCTTTCTTTTCCATCTTTTTCAAGGTTTGGGCCCATGAGCATGGTAGGGCCCATCTCAAGTTTTGGGCTCATGGGGCTCATTTGGGTGACCCCATCTTTCTCTACATGTGTATGGACCAAGGTGGCTAGCCCATTCTTCATTTTGGATCTCAAGTGGGCTAGTTTTCCTAGTTGGGCTTATATGGACAAGTAGCCCAAGTCTTCCACTATTTCTTGATTATGATGTACATTCTTGTACAAAGTGTGGCGGGTTCCTTGAAGTTTTTCATGTGGATGGGCTTTTGGGCCTTCATTGAAACTTGGGCACTTCTTTGAACCATGTGTGCCCCACTACACTTTGTTCATGTAGGATTTTTCTTTTCATGCTTTCTCTCTTGATGGATGGAGGACTTGAGTTACTTGACCATCTACAAGTCCCATGAGTGAGTTGTTCCCACAATCTCACTAAGTTCAAATGGCTTCCTTTGTGGTAGGAAAGTGATTCTCAAGAGTTTCCCTTTAATGTTATCAACCTCAACTGGATGATCCTCAAGTGAGTGTCCATACAACCATAGCTCCTTGAACTTTTCTATGGGGGCTTGGTGGATCACCCATCATCATTCAAATATGAGTGATTTCTTCTTCCATTTGTGAGAAGGAATGGTACCCATAAGTTACCCATTTTTGTCCCATGCCTTGGGACATTTTGGATTTTGATCTTCAAGTGGGCTATGTGTACCATTCTTATCCATTTTCATGATGGTTGGGTGACTCATCAAGCCATGCTCTTTTGTGCTCAAATGGTCTCCCTTTTGGTGAAAAAGTTGGTGCACATAAGTTGCCCAAACTTGCCTTTTCATGGGCATTTTCAACTTTGATTCTTCATGTGGGCTATGTGCATCGACTTTCTACCCTTAGCTTCTTTGATTCATATGTTTGTGGGTAGACCTCCTTGTTGTATTCTCATGGTCAAAACTTTCATCAAGATGAGGCACATAAGGTTGCCCATGGTTAACCCATGAATGGGTTCTCATATTCTCCAAAGTGGGCTATGTGCTTTCTCCAATCCATTGAGATGAGGCATTTGGGTTGCTCTTGGGGCCCGTTTCCTTTCTATTCCCTACTTGTCCATGCATATGTGTAAAAAGATGGAGACATCCTAAGTGAGAATCATGACCTTGGCATAAAAGTGAGTCAATCCTTGGCCACATGTGGACTTTGAAGAGGAACTTCTCATGTGCAGTAGGACTCTCATCCTTAGTTGATTTCATGGCACTTGAGTGCATTTGTTGTCCAAAATGTGTCCTTGGATGATGGACTTTTCTTACCTGAGGCATGCCATGCCACCTTCTTTAAGGCAGGCCTTACTTTTCTAATGGGTCCAACACATATCCTAAGTGACACATGGAGTTGGACTTTAGATTTTGCATTTGAATGTGAGTCCAATCCCATGGGTTTCTTGGATGAGAATTTGGATTTTAATGGGTAAAGGATAGGGACTTACCTTGCCAAGCTTGTAGGATTCCATGGCGGATGGTACTAGGGCCACCAAGTGGTTGACGAGGATGATCCTGCTTTCATTGTCCGCCGGGGGGACCACATGTGTTCCCTAGCTATGGAGCATCAACCTCTTCCTGCCATCAAGGGTCGAGGGTACCAGGGATCGCTGGGACAATTGGATGAAGGAGCCACAGCCCTTGCTTGAGCGAGTACTAGATGGTACTCCTTTTGCTGGCCTCCTCACCCTACGCTTCCATAACAACGACGCCAAACCGCATGATGCTTGCGGCCCTTTGTGAGAGGTGTCGGGATGAGACCCACACCTTCCAGCTTCCTTGTGGAGAATGGGGGATAACCCCTTTGGACATTTACATGCAGATAGGTTTCCCATTTCATGGGGCAATTGTTCCCTCAAGTTAGCTCTTTAGCTCCCCTCTCTTCCACTGATTGGCTGCGGCTTGTCGGTGACGTCCCTCCTGAGGGTGAATTCCAAGGCCATCAGGTGAGATGCGATGGTTTTACAAACAATTTTGCTTCCGTCGTCCCTACCACCGAGCGAGAGGCCCTCCACAAGGCGCGGGCCATGATCACTTATGCTTTTGGATCCTTTCTTTTTTGCCATGCGAATGAGAGAGTTGATCCTAAATTTCTTCGTTTAGTCGAGGATCTTCATCACCCTATAACTGGAATGGGGCCATCCTGACCCGTCCTCTTTCAAGGTCTGGACAAGACTTGTCGCATAGCCGGTCCTTCACAGGCTTCTGGCCTGTTGTTGAGTACCTCTTCTTTCATCCTCTTTGGAGCCGTTTACCTCCTTTCTCTCTCTGATCATTAAATGTACTTTCATCCAGACTTGCTTTTATGACCATTTTCCGCATCTTGCGCCGAGGATGCGAGATGACATTGAACCCGCTCAGTATCGCCACATGTACTGGCATCAGCAGAATCGTCAGCGGAACTCCCGAGTTCCCAGGGACAATTGGAGTGCTGATATAGACGGGCTGACCGTTGAGGACGTAAGTATCTTGCTTGTCTTTGTCCTTGTACTGTACTTGTAACTGTCGTGGTAACCTCTTCTGCTGCAGTTTGCCCGGATGCCGTACGCTAGTTTCCCTCTCTACTACACACCCCAGCGCGTGGAGGCATATGATGCTTCATGTCTCCGTATTATGCTTTCTGACGCTGAGTCCTTCCAATGGTACTTGGGAGAGAGATGCTTCGGCAAGTCACTGGGGTAGCTCGGGTCCCGTTCTGCACCTCCTCCAGCTGCTCGGATGCCAGCTGATGAGAGAGTTGAGGCTCTGGTGGGCCAGCCTGGCTCCGTTTCACGATCCCGGATCGTGATTATGACGAGTGGTATCTGCTATTTGGCCAGGGGCATTCTTACTGGCTTCGGGGTACAATAGATGATGTGTTCATCCTGGAACTTAGGGCGGGTTCAATTAATAAGCTGTGTCTCTTCTCGAGAACCGGCAGTAGAAACGGACCTGTTTAAGTCCGGAATGAATTATCCTAGGTTCCAGTAGCAATGTGCTAGTACGCCGCGATTTTGTGGAAGAAAGATTCTTCCTACGGTTCGGGGCGAACGAATCTACCTAGGATGAGGAAGTTCTTAAGTTAAACCTCTAGTTCCTGTTCTTCCCCCATCTTTTACACCACCGTCTAGTAGATAGGGCGGATCAGGATGGTTTAAGATAACTGTTCAGTGGATAACTCCTGAGTAAGGGTACTCGTTGAGAAACAACGATACGTAGGTGGTACCATGCGACTGTTTAGATTAATCGATAGGTGTCCATGCTACGGCTAAGTAACCTGATGCGTCCTGTTTGTATTAAAGATTCCCTTACGCGTCTAAAAAGACCCTACTTGGAAATAACAAATTTATAACGGATCTGGTTTATATTCCTCTACACAGGGACTACTACTGTATTAAGGCAGTAGAGGAAAACAGTACTAGTTCGTACACCCCCAGTAAAAAAGGCGGTTCTTTTGGTGACATTTTAAGACGTCACACCAAAAATAACCGGGTTACGATAAATTCTGTGGGTGCTCAAAACGTTTCGTACGCTCGCAACGGTTTTCAATCCTCCTAATAGGGCAGCTTTATATTACGGAGAGTGGGGTTAAGTTGTAGAACTTCAGAAACTGACAACCCGTAGCTAAAGTACCCTGGTAGGGGAGTAGAAAACCTGTACATATATAAAACGAACGGCATCTGATACACAGATTACCTATCTCCGATAGGGTACATCTTGGTTACTAGTAGCATGCCAAGAGTTCAAGGAGTTTCTTTTGTATGAAAGATCTAAACCCTGTGGAGCTCGGTAGTAATCACTACCCCAAGAGTGAAAACGTTGTCTGGAAAACTTCGAAATTACTTCTTTATGCCATAATCCGTATTTCACTCATGGGGTATGGTGGGTATCTGTTCACCCGTTCGACTTTAGAGGTTATCCCTTTAGTTTGTCTAAAACCTTTTCTGCCACTCCGGCCTAGCGTTCCTAACCGGGATTCTAATCTACAACATGAAACCCGAGTGGTATGGCGAATGTTCTGTGGGTAACCTTCCAGGGGAATATCTGAACAGATACCCTTTCGAACGGTGAATGGACACCTCTATCTTGGTTTCGGATAACCCGTTAAACTCGAAATTTAAAACTGTATCTGTTCCGATCGAGCGAAGCGTTTGAAGTTAATTTACTCGAACTACTTAGGCCTTGCTACGTAACTCTTGAGCTCTTAGATGTTCTCATTCTACTTCCGGAAAGTATTATCGTGTAGAAGTCCTTTAGAAAGGTACTTTCTGTCTTTCACGAGAACATGTTAAGGTCTGAAGTAGAAAAAAGCTTTTTAATGCTAGAGCTACCTGACCGGGTATATAACAGTTTCTTCAAAAAAGAGTACCCCGACAACTCTACTCTTACGTCGCTTACCATTAACAAAATTTCAATTACCTGTTGCGGAATTTGGTAACAACTCTTAAACTAAGTCTCCTGTACAGGTAGTGAGACTTACTAGGACACTTAGTCCTGCTAACTAGAGGATCAGACTGCCTCCATATCGTATCCATCCAAATCAGTAAAATCAAAACGAACAAATCAGCAAATCAACAACCTCAAAGTCTGAAGGTACTAACTGAGAGGGCCATAATAACAAGAGTGAGAGAATATAAAGTGAAACGAGAGTACTAGTACGAGTAACGTATAGAAAAATGTAACTCCTGTTACGTTCTAAACCAACCCCCCACTCTACTCGAAGGAGTAGATCGTACAACGTTGTAAAGCTCGGAGTATACGTCTTAAAAAAAAACTTAAAAGATTTTAAAGTTTTGAGAAAATCTTTTGGAATAAAGATACGTAAGCTCTACTATACTCATATTCTTCTCCTCTATGCTTCACACACTCCAACATTCACCTCGAGAATTAACACGTATAAACAACCCCGAGTTTAAACGTGGGTAACATTTCGCTGTAGGGTACCAGATCACCGTTACTAAACCTATTCAAAACTCCGGTCCTTTCGGGGCTTTTACGGACGCGTTGGGACTAGCGACCATCGTTGGTTTTAGGTATTTGTCGTAAAGCCTCGCCTTGACCTGTACGCGAAGTGACGGTTTACTAGGCTTTACAGGATTTTGGGAATTGGACATTCAAAACTTCAGTAGACTACGTATAAAAACGGGCACGTGGAGCTTTACGCAAAGTAGGGACGGGCTTTGACTGTTTTTCCCCAGACATTCGGATGTCGATGGTAAAGCCTCGCCTTGACCTGTACGTGAAGTGGCGGTTACTAGGTTTTACAGGATTTTGGGAACTGGACGTTCAAACTTCAGTAAGCCACATATAACAATGGACGCGTGGAGCTTTACGCAAAGTAGGGGCAAACCTTGACTGTTTTTTTTCCCAGACATTCGGATGTCGATGGTAAAGTCTCACCTTGACCTATACGCGAAGTGACGGTTTACTAGGCCTCGCGGGGTTTGGAATTTATCATTCAAACTTCAGTAATGCTACGTATAAAGGTACGCGCGTGAGGAGCCTTGTTGCAAGGATATGCTGTTGGCTGGACCTCCGAGGTTTAATCCTTCCTTATAATTTTAACCGTTGTAGACCTGAAGGTGTGGGTGGGGTAAGTAAGTTCTCCAGTTAGGATCGGATCTTCACCGAACCACTGTCACTCACGTACAGATCTTTTCCATCGACAGGAAACCTTCAGGGAGCAACCTCGACTTTACGACTTTAAAAGATTCATGACCTTAGGACTTTTAGACCGATTCATCACCCTTTCGCGGCCGTTTCGTGTACACGGACCGGAGGTTGGTGTACGCGGACCGGAGGTTTGTGTACGCGAACGTGAGATCACTCAATTTGTAAAAAGTTTTCGCGGCCCTTACGCGGCCATTTCGTGTACGCGGGCCTAGGTGGTACGCGAACCGACGAAAGACGGTGTACGCGAACCAAGACAAAAGATGGTGTACGCGGCCCTTTATGGTCGGCCTGGCCTGGGCTTGGGCTAATAGGGGATATTTATCACTTCAGTAAAGTAAGTAGTCGTGCTCTAGTAAGGGGTGGCTGGAGTCTCACTACATTCGTGGTGTACGCGAATGAAAGAGAGGGGAGCGGCCTACGGAACCGGCCTCACCTAAGGGAGTGGCCTTTGGGAGCGGTCTTTCCCTAAAGGAGCAGCCTTAGGGTTCAAGTCCTTCTTTTAGGACTTTAAAAGATTCACGTCCCGTGTACGCGGCCGTATAGGGGGTGTACGCGGCCGAAAAGGGGGGTGTACGCGGCCGAAAAGACCGGCCTTTTAGGGCTTAAAAGAGATTCAGACCCTCCTGTACGCGAATGAGGAATCCAGGTCCACGTACACGTGACGGTGTACGCGGGCCTTGTGGAGATGAAGTAGACAAAAAACACGTTTTACCGTGTACGCGGGCCTTCTACTGGTGTACGCGGGCCTACTGGTGTACGCGAACTGTCTACTACGTTGTGGTGTACGCGAACATTTTACCAGTGTACGCGAATTTTTTACCGGTGTACGCGGGACATGTTGTGAGGGGGTACGCGGACCTGCGACTACCCTCCCCACCTGCAAGGCAGCGCGCCGGGCGGAAGCAGGCTCTAACCTAAAAACTACTTTGGCGGAGAGGATCTACGTAGAGCTACTCTAGATAGGTAGGTGGCCTAGTCTAAGAGGTTGCCAGTTACTATTCACCGGGTTTAGTCACAAAGTCAGGTTTTACTGGTTGTGAATCGGTTAAACCGCCGAGGTTTTTAGGAAGGCTTTCTCGGCTTTTGCCGGATTTGCTCATCTTAGCCCGCCTTAACCTGGCTCGGGCTCTCCCTTTGAAAAGAAGATGTACTGTACTATGTGGTATTAGTACGTGGCGCTATCCAATAGGCTAGAGTCCTGGGAGCTTATGGGATTAATTCGCCAACCGTTCGGGCGATGAATCAATAAAAGTCGGGCCCTTCACGGGACAACCGGGCCTTTAGCTGAAGACGATTCGTTTAACTTTGCGCTAGCGTGTCGCTAGAAACACCTGTATTAGGTGGGGACAAGGTTCAGCCAGTAGCTATTATAGTAGCTAAAGGGACTAATCTGACGTCTGTCCAGGTAATAAATCAGTAAAAGTCGGGACCCTTCACGGGACAACCGGGCTTTTAACTGAAAACGATTCGTTTAGCTTTACGCTAGTGTGGTGCTAGAAGCACCTACATTAGGTGGGGACAATTTTCTGCCAATAGCTATTATAAGTAGCTTAAGAGATTAATCTGGCGTTTGTCCAGGTGATGAATCAGTTAAAGTCGGGACCCTTCACGGGACAACCGAATTTTTAACTGACTACGGTCTACTTTAGTTGGCGCTAGAGTTTCTGCGACTCCGTTTCGACTTCATGAGTCCGATAGGTTGGCTCAGTTCGTAAACGCCCGTGGCTAGGGGTAATAAGTAATTCCTTAACCGTATACACCCATGGGTAGCCTGGGATATGAATCGGTGAATGTCCGGAGCTTCGTCGGCTAGGTCGGGTAACTCAAACCTAGGAGTTTTCTAGATCGAGCTACTTCGGATGAACTAGGGTTTGTCTAGTAATTTTTACGAGTCTTCTTTCTCACAAGAGCTTCTCCTCAGCGGGCTGAGGTCTTCTTTTGTAAATGAAATGACATGTTTCGAGATAAGTAGGGCCTATTTCCAGGCTCCGATTTGGGTTCCCAATACCAATGGTGCTATTTGGTGTTTGTTTCTCAAGATTGATTCGAACTTTGTAGAACGATACCTGACGGTGATACTTTTTGGCAGCTACGGGATGGGTAGCTGTTACCCAGGCAGCCAACTCGACTACTCCATCAACGCTTAACGAAAGGATTCCAGTGGGCAGTATTTTTATGCCCGCGCCCGAAATCCAATACGGCTGGTTGTAAAGCTCCAAGCACATAAGGTCGCAGTGGACAAGTGTCATTGTCCGCGCCCGGGGCTCAAGTGGTGAGCTAATTTTGGGAGCAAGCCCTTGCAACGCCTCACGAAAGGATTCCAGTGGGCAGTATTTTCATGCCCGCGCCCGGAACCCAGTACGGCTGGTTGTAAGCTCCAAGCACATAAGGTCGCCAGTGGACAAGTGTCATTGTCCGCGCCCGGGGCTCAACGTGGTGAGCTTAGGACTGTCAGAGAGTTGGGCCTGTATGGCTTTCTTTTACCCTGTATCTGTAGGCCGCACAGATTGTTTACACCGAGTCAGGTATTGTTCCTTTGTTTCCAGATGTGCTGGTACTTGAGTTCTGGTATTAGGGGCCGCCTAATCAGAAAACGAAAGGTTAGTGCCCACTAGTTGGCAACTACATTAATTTCCGAGCACTGGTCATAGTGTCGGACCTTACATTTTCTAGAGTCTTAGAGACCTTATTTTAAGCGGAACGCTATAGAGAGAGAACACATGTGAAAACTAACGAATACTAACAGATACTTACAGAGATATGAGTCTTAAGGGGGTCTTATTTTCTTTGTGCTTTTTTTCTTTCTTTTCTTTCTTCCTGACGACTGCTCATCAAGACTAGAAAGAAGGATGAGAAAAAGATTGGGGTTAAGTAGTAAGTAATACGTACCTAAAATACAAATTTCTGATAAGATTACGTACCTAAACACTAACATCCTTACTCTCCCTCTGAAGTGATTAAGTATCAATTTTCTCAGTGAAACATAGTAACTTCTAGTTATCTTGTTCACGGTTTTCCACCTTCTTTCTTCGTTCTTTCTTTCTCTTCTCTATTTCTTCTTTTAGACTTTTAAACAAGAATCTGGACAGACATCTGGTCAGCGTTCTGGCCAGCGGTCTGTCCAGCTATCTGTCCAGATATCACATAAAAACCTGACAAAAAAGAGGAGAATCTGGCCAGCGGTCTGTCCAGCTCTCATCAGGTCTTTGTGTTTTTGAGAGACCTGTTTAATACGTCAAAAGTCTGGCCAGCACTCTGGCCAGCAGTCACGTTGTCACACACGCACTTCGAGGCTAAAGAGACGCGTTAACGCATTAAGGAACGATTTAGACCTTAGAAGGCGCGGTTAGATATTTTCCTTGAAGAGGAGAAGTATGGTCCCGTACGATCCTGCACCCCTAACGAACCCTCTGCCTAAGATGAAGTTCAAAAGAATCAAAAGAAGGACAAAATCATCAAAAAATACAAAAACTCCGAAGATCAAGTTCTTACAATCTCTACTTGATTTTTGAGAATGGATCCCGATTCTCCACTTCGAAAACTAAACAAAAAATACCTAACTATGTTGGATCCAAAGGAAAATACAAAATTAACTTCTTAAAATCAAGTTATACTCAATTTTAGTTCATGATCAAATCAAAATGAAACTAGAGAACTACTGAGGCCCGAGTACACTAAGAATCACTAAGATTCGAACCATCGAATGGAAGACTCGGAACAAATACGAACACATCAAGTAATTAGATAGTAGCTGAGGCCCGTACCATCTGGGAAACTAATGGAACACATGTTACCGGGCTAGAAGTACACCCTTGAATAAGTTGATTTCAAGAATAGAAAAATAATATTAGACTTTATCGACAAACGACTAACTAAAACTAAATTAATCTCAAGATTAGTAATCAACATTAGTTCAGATCACTGTCCTAAACTACTTTCGATACCAACACTTAGAGTTGATCTAACCTTTCTCCGAACCGGATGTGTTAACTCACACGGGTTCCGGACTCGTAACTACACCCTTAGTTTAGTTACTTATTCGTGAACAAAACCTATTAATGACTAACTTGGCGAGATATAAGGCTAGCCTATCTCTATACTTAAGCTAAGACTAACTCAATACTCTCTGGATCAACACAACTACGTAACTTTGCATAGTTTTCACCTAGGAACCGCGTGATCACGGAAAATTTAACTATAATGGAATGTGTAAATGACAAATTTGGGTTTAGCGGTCGCTTCTGTTGTAGCGGTCGCTTCTATGGCTTGTCTAGGCGACAAGCTGTCAGCTGATTCTGCTGCTACTTCTATTAGGGATGACTTCGACGGCACTAGTTCTACTCCGGCGTCGCTCGCGTTCATTACTACCACGTCCAGTGGAATCCTCTCCGCTCACTTGCTATGGGTCTCGACGGAGGTTAGGTTCTTGTCTACCTACTCTAATAGGTCCAGGTTCTCCTGTGCCGGTCTCTCTACTCTCTCTACTTTCTTCGTGACAACCGAGATCAACGGGTCCCCCGTTTGTCTTCGGGTCGGCATGGATGAGCTGTCAGACACCTCCTTACGGTCCCCCGTCGTCTCTTTCGATGGCGGCTTGGTATTCGAGCGGGCTCTTTGCAACAAAGCCTGCACATGGCGGTGACGGCAGAGTTCGGTGCTCTCTTCTTGATAGGGTCTGTCAACGCCTGGACTACGCAGTCCTTTCTCTTTTCCTCTTCTCTCCCTTTATACATATGGCCCACGGCATGAATGGGCTCCAGGTGCTGGAGGGTAAAGGGTTGTTAAAGTTCTCAGGCCTGAAGGGATCTAAGCTACGTCTCCTAGCGGTCTCCTTGTGTACCGAGTTAAGTACTGTTACTACCCGTTGGACAGCTGTTAAGGGGTCATGACAGAGTCTAACAAACCGAGTTGCGAGTGCTCGTTCCGTAAGGTCACCATGTACAGTGACGGGCATCCCAGTCAGTTCAGGACCCTCGTCTACGTCCTGAACAAGTAGAGGTTTAAGAAGAGATGGCTCTCTCTTCAGAGTGACTGTCTAAATCGGAACCAAGCAGTTTCCGTCCCTCTCAGCCAGCTCTTCAAGTAGCTGTCCACTCCCTGATATCGTCGTGTCACGGCCCTTGACGGGTCGCTTAGACTCGTCCAGTTCTACACGTACGTTCGGTACCTACGTTACTAGAGTAAACCGAATAGACCTGTGTTGAAGAGGTGCAAAGCTCTGGAGCGATGCTTTCGGGTGGACCACCTTCCTCGGTGCAGGTCTCGCATCAAGTTCCGTCTCTTCGGGTCCTCTCTTCGGCCTTCCTACTATTGTAGATTGATGCAGCTGTTTCCTTTCCCAAGCTTACTGTCCTTTGCGGGTTTGTGGCTCGCATCTCAGCTCCGATCCGGTCACTGGTGCTAAGTCCTGTTTCCGTTTTCAAAAGTCTCCGGCGCTGTAGAGTGCTATCTTCTCGCATTAGATCGTTTGCCTGGAATATGGAAGCTGTACCTTCTAGACCAAGGCTAGTACCTTGTCGACCAACTTCTCTCCAATTATTCTGACGGTCTTACGTGTGCGGGCCTCCTTCGCTTCTACCAGCTAGTAGGGTTGATGACGTCCATAGTAGCACACTGGTGGGTGTTCTGACTTCTGACGAAACAGGATTTTCCGTTCTAAGTTGCCTACTAGTTGCTACCGTGGTAGTTGTACTTCCGCCTTCTCCGTTTGGCCTTGTGACGCTGTCACCACAGACGGGAGGGACACGTTCAAGTTTAAGGTTGCCGCTTAGGTAAGGGTCTTAACCTTCTCGGTACCTGTGAACACTCGTCGTTCTTCTCCGATCTCTTGTTTTCTTCTGAGAACCTCTTTCTCTCCTTCTACTTCTTGTTTTACTCTTCTTCTTTATGCCCTGTTCTTGTCGGTGTACGTGTCGGGCAAGTCACGCGGTACCAGAGTCACCAGCGAGTTGGTCCCCGGTCACTGTTCCTGGTTCAGGATCTCTTTCCTCTTCAGTTACATCACCGAGACGCCAGTCCTTTCTTCCAGCATGTCTCTCTTAAAGACTCCGCTGGTCTGGGATCTTCCTACTCAAGCCAGTATCCACTCGGTAGTCCCTGTGGAGCTCTTTTTCTTGGCCGTCTTCGTCAGTTACTCGGTCGTCGACTGGTTGCTCTAGTGCGAGCTCTATTCCGTGGACATTACATACTACACCACAGAGTAGACTTCTTCCAAGGCCGGGCTGAGTCGTAGATGCTACGGGACACGGAAAGCTTCTTCATAGCCCTTTACAACGAGTTGCGTAACGAGCTAGTTCTTCGGGCACTCCAGTACTATCGTCTCTAGCTCAATCTTTACCTTCCTTACTTCTATTGCCCCTAACCCCTAGTTGGGCGTCTTGTCCAGTACATCTAACTGGCTAGTAGATACTAGTGTAAGAGACTTCTTCTGTCTTATTAGTCGGATTGCCTGGTGTTGGTGGGCAATTACCACTGTCCAGAATAGGCTCTGTATCTCCAAGCTTCTACGTACAACCTGCTGCCTAGACGACACTTATAATACAGAGACTTCTGTAACGTCGTCAACCCAAAGTCTGTTTGTCGTGAAGCGGGTTCGCGGTACCAATAGGTTCCCAAGTTAGTCCTGCCAGTCGCACAGGATCCCAGGTAATGACAGTACGACCTTTATCTTCTTAACTCGTGGTTTCAGTGGACAGTCCACTAGCTACGCTACTGCTGTATGTTATAGAACAACCCTGCTGGCACCGAAGTAGTTATGCCGTAATAAGGGAGCTGTATGGTGGTTACGAAGTTCATGTTATCTCTACCGCAGGTCATATCTCACCGCCGTCTGGGCTCCGGTATGAGGCAGTGACTTAGAAAGGATCGTTTACGTGTTATGATAGTCCTCTCGCTCCTCCGGCTCTGGTGGTCTTTTAAGCTACTTGGCTGTTTCCACCGTGTCCCCCATCTTGGGGTCCCGCTCTTAGGTTCTGTTCGTCTGCTTCGAGGCGCTCACCAGCGACTTCGCTGTTCCCGAGTGTCTCCTTTAAGCAACGTTTCCTTCCAAAAAAACTAACCGAAGCACCTCCGGAATGAAGGGCAGTCAGTGTTGAAACAGATGACAAGCCAACAGATGAGCGTGTTGCCGTCCAGCTTCAATAGGCCGGTGCCAAAGGTTGAGAGGATTCGTCCCTTCCCTAAAGCTCCGAGCCAGTTCTGCGTGCCGCCGAGAATGGGAGCCAAGCATGAGATAAGATTTCAAGCTGGACTCCACAACCCATTGCAGATCGAAGAGAACGCGAAGAGAACACCGGTAGAGACACCGCCCATTGAAAGAAGAAAGATATAGAGCAAGGCCAGTAGAAATATTATGAGGAACATGGGGTTCATCTGTTCAGAACCGCCAGCTCGGAAGGCATGCTAGCACCCTTCGAAGTAAAGACGAAGGTATACAGAGGAAAAGAAGCCCTGGGGGCATGATGTGAGATCAGACATGTTAACATGGTGACAATTAGTCCCGTGGAAGAGGTGGAGGCCCGCTGGACCGAATGAAGTCGTACAGCCGAGTGTCTCGCGCCATAGCAGATCGAAGATGGGGGTCAGCCCACGATAGATGAGCTACAAGAAGTCAATCTGGGGACCATCGAAGAGCCGATGAAATACTTATATCAGTAAGAACATTCTTGAAGAAGAGAGGGAGAGCTACATTCACTCCTGAAGAGAACAGAGACGTGTTCGCATGGACCTATTCTGAAATGCCAGGACTGAACCCGGCAATCGCGATGCACAGATTGAATATCGCGAAGGAGAAGAGGTCAGTCAAACACCACAGAGACGCTTCCATCCTGACATCGTCCCGAAGATAGAGGAAGAGGTGAAGAAGCTGCTTCAGGCCGAGTTTATCAGGGAAGTTCAATAGCCCAAATGGATCTCAAATATAGTACCTGTAAAGAAGAAGAGCGGCCAGATCCGGGTGGTGCGTTGATTTTCGTAACTTGAACGAGGCTTGCCCAAAGATGACTTTCCTCTACCCATCCCGGAGCTCCTGATCGATAGCACGTCAGCATATACAACGATGTCCTTTATGGACGGCTACTCAGGGTACAATCAGATCCGAATGGCTCCAGAAGACGAAGAGTCCACTGCCTTTCGCACATCTCTCGGGATAATTCTGTTACCGGGTGATGCCGTTTGGGCTGAAAAATGTAGGCGCCAACGTATCAGAGAGCGATGCAGTAATCTTCCAAGACATGATGCACAAGCATGTGGAATGCTATGTCGATGACCTGGTAGTGAGGTCCGACGGACATCAACAGCATCGCGAACATTTGAAGTTAGTATTTCAGAGGTTGAGGAAGAAAGAGCCTCCGTATGAACCCATTGAAGTGCGCCTTTGGGGTGTCCTCCGGAAAATTCCTTGGCTTTGTGATCAGGCATCGGGGAATCGAGATTGACCCCGCGAAGATCAAGGCGATCCGAGAAATGCCTCCTCTGAAGAATTTGAAAGAGCTGAAGAGCTTCCAAGGGAGAGTCGCTTACTTGCGGCAGTTCATCTCGAACCTGTCAAGTCGCTGCCAGCCTTTCTCTCGGCTGAACAGGAAAGACGTCCGCTTCGAGTGGGACGAAGCATGCCAGAAACCCTTCGATTCCTGAAAGAGTTACTCGGGAAAGCTCCAGTTCTTGCAGCGCCAATCGAGGGAAAGCCTCTGATACTGTATGTAGCAGTGGGAGAGAACTCACTGGGGGCACTGCTCGCCCAGAAGAATGAAGAAGGGAAAGAGAATGCTCTGTACTATTTGAGCCGGACGCTCGTCGGCGCTGAGTTTAATTACTCACCGATTGAGAAGATATGCCTGGCCTTGATATTCGTTGTGAAGAGTTGAGGCATTACCGTCTGTCATATTAGATTACATTGATCTCCAGAGCAGATCCTATTAAGTTCCTGATGAACCGACCTATGTTGTTCCGGGCCTTTAGCCAAATGGGCCCTACTGCTATCCGAGTTCGACATCACGTATCTGCCGTCTCGAGCTGTTAAAGGGCAGGCGATAGCCGATTTTCTAGCAGCTCACATCGATACCGGATAACATGGAAATGGAATGTGATCTGCCTGACGACCAGGCCATGATGGTAAGGGACGCGAAGCAGTGGCGGATGCATTTCGACGGAGCCTCCAGAGCTTGTAGGATCAGGGGTCGGTGTGATCTTCATCATTCCTCAAGGCGACTTGTTGCCCTACTCATTCATAATAGTTCCGTCGTGCATGAACAACGAAGCAGAGTATCAGGCCCTCATCATTGGGTTACAGTTGGCACGAGACATGCGAATCCGATCACTACAGGTATACGGTGATTCTCGGTTAGTTGTGGGACAGCTTATGACGGAATATGAAGTCCGCAAGCCGGAGCTGTCATCTCTTTGCCATCAGGCCCGAGCCCTATTCGAGTCATTTTCGGGACAGTACAGTGTCACATGTCCCAAGAGCTGAAAATTCTCAAGCAGACGCATTGGCTAACCTGGCCGCGGCTCTCGCGCACCTAGGGGGCAAGCCCACTTCAAGTCACCATAAAAGAAAAGAGAATATTACCATCCCTCACAGCGGCCGAGAATGTCACGAGTGCAAGCCCTGTACATTGCTTTGAGATCACAGAAGAGGAAGATTGGAGAAGACCATTCTCTGATTACTTGAGGTATGGGTTCTTACCCGAGGATCTGCAAATGCGCACTCAAGTCAGAAGGCGTGCCAGCTCGTTCGTCCTCTTAGAAGAGGTACTGTATCGACGCTCCAGTGATGGAACGCTGTCAAGATGCCGGGCCGAGAAGAAGTTCATGATACGCTGAGAGAGGCACACGGAGGAGAATGTGGTGCCCATCAAGGCGGACGGAACCTACATCATCGAGTGCGGCACATGGGCTATTATTGGCCCCCATGGTGAAAGATGCGATGGACTACGTCAGAAAATGCCATCAGTGTCAGATACATGCTGACATCATACATATACCTCTAGAAGAGCTGCATCAGTCAGTGATGTCTTGGGCCTTTTGCGGCCTGGGGTATGGATGTGATAGGCCCCATTAGCCCCTCTTCCTCTCAAGGGCACCAGTATATACTGGCGGCAACAGATTATTTCTCTAAGTGGGCTGAGGCTGTATCCCTGAAGAACGTGAAAGTTAAACAAGTAGAGGGTTTCATCCGGAACGCCATCATCTATAGACATGGTTTCCCGATCAGATCGTCACGGATAATGCCACGCCCTTCCGAAATGCTGTGATCGACAAGCTGTGTGCCAAGTTCAAATCAAGCATTGCTACTCAACACCCTATTATCCTCCTACAAACGGACTTGTTGAGGCATTCAACAAACCATCGTGAAGATTCTGAAGAAACGGTGGCAGAGAATAAGAAAGATTGGACAAACGCTTACCCGAAGCGCTCTGGGCATATTGTACTACGCACCGCACAGCAACCACGGGCTACTCCCTATTCACTAGTATACGGCACGAAGGCCAACATCCCGATGGAAGTTCAGGTCGAGTCCCTGCGAGTAGCACTTCGAAACTCCCTGACTGATGACGTAATGCT
This sequence comes from Liriodendron chinense, assembly GCA_003013855.2. NCBI lineage: Eukaryota > Viridiplantae > Streptophyta > Magnoliopsida > Magnoliales > Magnoliaceae > Liriodendron > Liriodendron chinense. The sequence continues at coordinate 496,552 of ML058423.1, forward strand.
GAGCTTCAGGATGGTCGAGCTCGATGCCTTGGGACGAGAAAAGACTCGCGGCACAACAACGGCTAGAGATGTACCAGAAGCATATCTCAACAGCGTATGACAAGCGAGTCAGGGGTAGATCCTTCAAGAAGGGTGACTTGGTACTTGTAATGAAAGCGACCGACAGCCGCGCACACTACAAAGAGCAGTTTCGACCCTAAGTGGGACCCGATATGCATCATAGAAGAAGTTTACTACTCCAACGGGGCCTACCGTTTAGTGAATTTCGACGGTGGCGGAGTCGGTTTTGCAATTAATGGCCAGTTTCTGAAGAAATATTACCCCTAACAGTCCACCTGTTACTTTCCTTTACATAAATATGAGAAATGTAAACTCCCCAAGAGAGGGAATGTAATAAGTAAGGATAGAAACGGAGAATGAAATGGAGTAGAATACAGTAGATAAGCCTGTAGTTACGAAAGCTAATTCAGTTACTTCGTACTCTTGCAGGTATTTCTTGCCCTTGCTATGGAGAAATAACCAAGAAGGACCATTCGTCTACGACACGAGCATATCCCGAGTTCAGAAACCCTGGACACTCCGAAATCGACGACAAGGGAAGTATTACTCTTTTCATTTCATTCTACATCATCACTTTATTAGAATTGCGATTATTATTGTTATTATTGTAAACCATTCTAACACACATCACATAAACATAACACGATAGAAAAAATAATTGCTATTTTCATTTCATTTAACAAAAGTTTGGTTGACATCTTTTCGACGCCATATACATGAATGGTCAAAAGGTAAGTATCTCTTACACTGACTACAAATTTTCTAAAGGTAAGATCCTACGATCATTTCTATACATTTGAAGTCAAGAAGGAGAGCATCGGGAGCAAAAGATCAAAGCTTCTCCAAACATCCCGATATCAGCCTGATCACAGCTACCCTGGCAGTTTCCATCGCTGACTTTGCTGTAGATAACACCTCCGCAGGATCAGGAACATGTTGAAGTTCAGCAGTCAAATCCTCCAGCTGCTTGCGCGCTGCTTCGCCCTCACTCTCGAGCCGCAATACCGTTATCTGACCCTGAGTAACTACTGACTCGAGACGGGCAGCTTCGAAGCTCACGGCGATCTTCTCCGCTTGCAGACGCTCAATCTCAGCGTCGATTTCAGCTATACGGCCCAAGCACCCTTCATACTGTATCTTATTATTTTGTAGGGATTCTCGTGCGTTCGCCGTAGAATGCGCGTGACGTTCCACTGCATGTCCCAAAGACTCTACGATTCTCCGCTTCTCCTCGGTAGCAGGATCGGGCTCGACGCGCTCAGCAGCCGCTACGTTTGCGAGGGAGCTTTCGAACGCAGAGATGTGATTGACAACCACAAGCGCATCAGACCCAACAACTCCGACACAAGCTTCCAGCGCTTTCATGCTAGCGCCTAGCATATGCCATTCTTGTGGATCGGCCAACGCCTTCGCAAGGCTAGACAGCAGGCCCTTCCAGCACTCTCTGACCAAAGCAATCTAAATATTCAAATGCAGGAATGTCCGGCATCATAGCAATGGCGACGCTAGAATCGACAGCAGCTGCAAGAAAGAATGCAAGACGAACAATGATGCGTTAGCAAAAATGAAAGCAGAAACTACAAGTCATAATCTAATGTAAAGTGTGAAGGAGTCGTACCAGGAATGGCAGGAAGATCAATAGCAGGCTCCGAAGGTCCCACAATGCACGTCCCGGAATCAACAACTGTTTCCAAAGCTTCACCCCGGCAGTTCAATAGTCACAACTGGAGACGATGCGACGGAAGTAGCAGAAGCAGTATTGACTTAATAAGATCTGTAGAAATAAGATAATAATGACAAAATATGTTTAGAATGATTATGTAGGAATCAAGAAGAAAAGTACAAAGCAGAGCCACAATCGCATTTCTTACCTTGTGCTCGCGGAATGTCGGGTCCGACTTCGACTGCAGCAGAGCGTGACGTATCCACGACCTCCAACTCAATAGGACAGTCTACTCACAATGAACAGCCTGATGGAAAGGACCGAAGAAGGATTGACGTTCCCCTCACTATCTCAAGCCCAGGAACGGATCCCTCGGCGTTACCAGCACGAACGGGAAAACAAGGAGGAACATCCGTCGACAACCCCGTAGTCGGTGCCGCAACAGCCTGAGAAACGAAGACTAAAGGCTCGGAAGAAGGTTGGACCCTGACGTTGTCGTAGAGTTGTGCTTCGATCGCTGCCATGGCAACATCGTCGAGATCACTTACACACCCCCGACTCCGGCATTGTTATCATAATAATTCGCGAGGGAATCATCGTTGCTGTGATCGTTAGCATGGTCCACTCCCCAGTCATCACCAGAATAATCTATAGGTTCATCTTCAAGCTGTGACCCGAACCATCGAGGCACGCTGCTCCCTGACCATCACCGGCTTCAGAACCATCTTCGGCATTGTCCCCCTCGACATCTGCAGGCTCGGACTCACCTCCGTCACGATTATTGATAATTATATCTTCTTCGTCTGCAATCTCCTCTGTAGCACCAGACCGAAGCTCACCTTCTTCGCGGCTATCGGCAACAGTCGCACCTACCACTATCTCTGGAGTAGTGATCTGCAACGACGGATCCAAACTCCCCCACTTCTTGATATGTAACATTTTCTGCCTTTCTTAAGTTTTTCTCAGGTGCTGACGGGTGAACTCTTGGTGTGAGTCTTATCTTGACTCTCAACTGATCTCTCGCGCAGCCCGGTGGAAGATCGTCAACGAAATCATCAGAAGGTCTAACTCCTGCCATGCCTTCCATAGGCTCATCCCCTTCGACAGACGGAGGAGCAGTCTCTGCCGGAGGATGCGAAGATCCGACCCCTTGCTGACGTCTCTGTATAGGGACCCCGAAGCAATACCATCCGTCTAACGCTCCATCTTCTTTCCTACGAGTGATCGGCACGTTCAAGGAAGTCAGATGGCTGGTACCAGGAACTCCGACGGCCTCACGCTGCTCACAAAGATAACTAAGACCGTCCTCAGGAACGTCATTCAACCTTGGAGGAGAGAGATAGAGAGGGAAATCGACAGGTTTGGCATCCCGGATGCGAGCGTACTGATGCACCCACCATCTCATCCAACCATAAGAAGTCGCGGGATGTCGACTACCGCCAGGCAACACGAACCTCGCGCAAGTTCGCGTCAGCAAAATTTGATCCCACATCCACTCCCAATGGACAGGACTCGTGCCATATGCTCGTTCTATCCTCTTCACGCTCGGAAGAGTCGATGGAACACCCTGATCGTAGCCGAACTGTCTAGCGAACCTGCTCGGGTAGTAAGGCTCGGGCCAGAACTCCATGCCTTCGCGGAACGGGAGAGAGGCGGTCCAGATTGATATTAGGAATTCTCTGTCAGAAGCGTCAACCGAATCCTCATCATCGACGACTTCGATATCTTCATCAGCAATGGAAGCAGGAAAATGGTAGAAGTCAACTTCATTCTCACTGCAGATCCTTGAAGACACCCATTCTGGCGTCTTAAGCACCATCTTGGCCTTCATAAACCTGATAAGAGGCGCTCGGTCCGGAAAGAAATAGGCGTTAGGCTTCATACCACATACCCATGGGAAATAAACGCCTAACCAGCCGCAGAAATAATGCCACGGGCAATGGGCAGCATCCATTCCATCAGCAGGTTTGTCCGGATTACTAGCAACATAACCAAACGCTCTATATATGCTGCAGAGTACAGGTGGCGCTATAGCAAGACGTTGACCACTGGCAAGGGCACCCACCATAACGAAGCAAGAAACCCTGACGCCATCAGCACTCTTCGAGCTGGGAAGCGCGACTGCGGACAACCAGTAAGCGAGGAAGCCTGCTAGCTCACAAGTAGGAGACAATACATTCGGGCAAGGAAACTTGCATTCAAACCTTTGTCGTAAAGCCCTTATTTTTTTAACATCAACTTTATATTTTTCGTAGTCGATCCTGAAAGAGAGAAAGGAGAGAGAATTTCACATAAGAAGCTATGCAGGAGAAAAGAGCATACGTCATGAAAAGAAAGAAAGAGACGTCCCGGGAAGACTTACTTCAAGCCGTGGCTGAAGTAGACTGACCAATCTTCATAGTGTATCTTTGTAATGCAGTCAAATTGTTGCAATTCATTGAACAACTCCAAACACGCCTTGGAATGATAGGCCTTCCGATCACCTTCGCGCCTGAAGCCAGACAATTCTTCATCAGAGAGGATATATTCGTGATAATACCCGCCGCGTATGGGCAGGCCCGCCATCATCTTAAGATCCCAGAGGGTTATGCTCATCTCTCCTTGAGGAAGATGGAAAGAGTTGGTAACAGAACTCCAGTAATTTAAGAAGCCCCTGAGAATCGTCGGATCTCGCGGAAAGAAGCCGGCAGTCGCCTCGATAGCATATTAGAGCCCGACCTCCCTCAGCACAGCCTCGTGCCGGATCAGAATCTCCTTCGCCCAGGGGATGTAGCTGTCACGACGATTCAGATGCCCTCGGGTACGGAAGCTCGAAGTCTCCCACATTGCGGACGTGCTCATAGGAAGGAATCTTTGACGCACCGTCTCAAAGAAATGAGTCGGATAAGGTGCATGCGGATCACACGTAGGCATGAGGAAAGTCATTTCTTTAATCTCACCAACCTTTTGTTGCTTCCCGTTGCTTCCCAGGGTGGCGGTGAGTAATCTCTCAGGAACTGAAGACCATCTCTCCACTCCATAGAACTGGCTAGGTCTACGAACATCAGATGGCTCGATGCTCGGAAAAGGTTTACACCTCATAAGAGACTTCTGGTGCAAGATGACTTCGCCATTGTAGGGGTTCGTGATGCAGATGCCACGCTCAGCAGTAATCTTGTTGCTCTCCCATCCAATCTTCATCCTTTCATATTTCAAGTCGAGGAGCTGTGTCAATCGCTCTGCTTGACTGAGCGCCTTGATCGGTTGTTTTCCTCGTCCTCCTTTCTTCTTACCTTTCTGACCCGTCAGATTCTCTTCTACATTTTGAACAGATATATCTTGAGGACCCGCCTCGATGGCACTCGCCACACCAGCAAGCTGGGCATACCAATAGACCCACTCTTGTTCTGTTCCCTGCTTTGGAGGTTCAGGCGCTGTCTTATTGACGAAGATGCGCACCAACACTTCATGAGGAAGCTACCCAATACGCTCCGTGAAATCTTTTATCTTGGGTTCGACCGTAGGAAAGGAGCGAGAGTTACGTCTTGGAGGAGGAGGGTTAGAAGGACCCTCAGTTGTTCTTTTCCGACCGCGCTTCATCGGCGTTGGACCAGAAGCATGCGACCCAGAGGTTTCACCAGAGGATCCCATTGTCGCTACTGCAATTCACTGCAACGCGTAAACAAAACAACATTAGAGAACAACTCGATACACACGGGCAAATAGCCTAACGAAATCATATCACAAACACAAGCACAACATGAAGAGCATCAAAGCAACAAAATCAAGAGCATAGCATATCAATCATCATACGCATTTCATAACAAAGCAACTGCCATCATACATGCACGCATACATAGGATCAATGCACACACAAAATCATAGATTGAACCCACAATACATTCATGCATTTAGTTTAAAAGTAGCCTTGACAAGTCCAGGTGCTTATAAGTAGGTACTGGACAGAGTCAGGAAACAGTTTCAGCATCATACATACGCAACTATTCGCACACAACAACTTTACAGGCAATCGAAACGCTATAAGCACACTCTGGCAGACATACTCTGAACCTGCCTAAAATAGACAGTCACAAGCTATGATAGGCCAAAGTAGGTAGCCAACGGCAGGCCCAAGGCACTAAGCTCCAATCGTGCTTGAATTTTAAGTGATCTAGCCTCAAACAGCACTGAATTTGACTGAGAAATGGAGCCGGAAATGCCATTTCTTCACCGAGTGCAAAGCAGGGGCTAAAAATGAAAATTTTGGCTAAGTGTTGGGCTGAGATGCGCCCAAGGTGGAGCCCCAGGCGCATGTGGCCCCTCTGTGGACCCTCGCCGATTTCTCCGCGCTCCCACACGACGTTCGCTCTCCCTTTCCTTTCGGAAGAAGAAGAAGAAGAAGAGGTGCGTGAGTGCGAAATCGCCGTTTGTGCCACTGGCTTGCCTCGTTCTCGAGGGCTTCGTTTGGTTGTCGTATTGAGCTGGATGTGTTTAAGTGAATTTATATAAGACCAGAGTCGCCACTAGCCAGTTACTTCGAATCTACAGTCGGCTAGACCCCGTAGAAACGTTAGAGAAGGGAATCCGAAGATTCCTTCCTCTAAAATGACTCCTGTTGATCTGCGGTCAGAGATTCAAGGTAAGGGATCACGGTTACAGGGTGGGAAGAGGTTAAGCACCCCACACACTGCCCGTACCGAAGTACGGTCTCTACTTCACAGAATCGATCGGATACTTGAAAGTCTAGTTTAATCCTCGTATATTCTCATGGATGATATGATGCATGAATGCGGGTCTGAACAGTAAGAGTTTCTGATGGGCAGGTTCCAACAACGGGCAAGCCCAGAGCGTACGCTCGAACTGACAGGTGCTTAATGTAAGACGTATGCAGTGTGCTTGAATGATCAAGGTGTTTTATGGTGAAGCATGAATGCAGGTCTGAACAGTAAGAGTTTCTGATGGGCAGGTTCCAACAACGGGCAAGCCCAGAGCATACGCTCGAACTGACAGGTGCTTAATATAAAGACATATGCATGTGTACTTGACGGATCAAGGTGCTAGTAGTGAAGCAGGGGGGTTGGAAGAAAAGTAAATGTTGCACTTATGCTAGATGCAAATGAGATGATGCTGGAAAATGAGTAGCTGGGTGGACGGAGGTGTCGCAAGGGTTGGCTTTCGAGTGGTTGGATCAAGACTTGGATGGCTTGAGAGGCTTGGACCAGTGGTCAGGCTGGGCTGGACCAGGGCTAGGCTCTCCTCACTCGGGCTCTCCTTGGTGGAAAAATGGGCTAAGGGCACTCGAAAGGATGGACTCTCTCTGGACTCGAAGGGCTTCGAATTGATTCTTGAAATGAGAAGGGGAGGGGGGTATTTATAGCAGCAGAGAGTGGCAGAAGTCGTAATTTTGTCCGGGCGGCCTGCCATGGGCCGCCCGTACGGCCGCTCCTCGGTTTCCAGCGAGTACGGCCGTTCCCTCGGGGCTGCTGTTGGACTCGCTGGTCGACTCAGTGAGTTGACTCAGCGGGTCGACTCGGTGGTTTGACTCGACGGGTTGACTCGGTGTTTTGACTCGACAGGTTGACTCGACGGGTTGACTCAGCGGGTTAACTCAGCGAGTTGACCCAGTGAGTTTGACTTTTTTTTGGGATTTTTTGACTGGCCTTTTTTATGGGGCGTTTTTCAGGGTGGTTTTTAGGACTGGGTTGACTGGGTTCAGGCTTGAACTGGGCTATGGAATGGGGCTTACAAGGGTGAGTTTGGCTGAGTTTGGACTTGGGATTTGGGGGTATGGTCCTCCGTTCAACCAGCTATCTCTACCAACAGTGTAGCCGAAGGTGGGGTGTCTACAGATGCCCCTCTTTGGCAGAGGTTGCGTGCAACCGAATGCCAAAGCGAGTGGACACCCCACTTCTGACCCGGTCATTCATAGATCATGGTCTGAAATCTTTGCTTGCTTTTACATCTGTGCCAGTTGATCGTTTGGAGATCGCTCACTCGCACATACCGCGAGAGTTTGGAGAAAACGTTGCGATTGTCCCTGCAGTTTGCTGCAACCTGGGTACCCAATCGCAACCCTTCCATTCCCGATCGGTACTAACATCGGAAAGGTACAGCAGAGCCTCTGCGTCGACAGTCTTACGAGGTTACTGACCCTGTGATTGATTGTATGTTTGATGTTTTTCTAGATCACTCCAGGAGTACTTGTTTCGCTTGACTGTCAAAGTGGTTAGACGCCCTGCGTCCGATAGTCTTACGGGATTCTACTACGCCGACTTGGACTCAGTCAAGGTACTTCAGGCATCCACGCCTAGGTATGTGCGGGTGGGCTTTTCCACCCGATCTGCTGGTTTCGGTGCTTACTTTGCAATTCATTCTTTCCTTGATTGTGGTCTGGAATCTTTGTTGTCCTTTGTATCTGAGTCAGTTGATTGTCTGGAAGTTGATAACTCGCACATATCGCGAGAGTTCGGAGAAAACGTTGCGATTGTCCCTGCAGTTTGCTGCAACCTGGGTACCCAATCGCAACCCTTCCATTCCCGATCGGTACTAACATCGGAAAGGTACAGCAGAGCCTCTGCGTCCGTTAGTCTTACGAGGATGCTGACCCTGAGACTGATTGTGTGATGTTTGATGTTTTCCCAGATCACTCCAGGAGTACTTGTTTCGCTTGACTGTCAAAGTGGTTAGACGCCCTGCGTCCGATAGTCTTACGGGATTCTACTACGCCGACTTGGACTCAGTCAAGGTACTTCAGGCATCCACGCCTAGGTATGTGCGGGTGAATTCTTTCCACCCAATCTGTTGATTTGGATACTTGGGTTACAATTCATCGTTTCCACCTGTTCAAATGGTTTCTGTGACCGAACCTTTTGGCTTTCATCTTTTTGTATCTTGGCATGTGGCACAACCGCACTGACACTGGAGTTCAGTTCGATCATACTTTGAGTGCATTGGATCCGATGGTCTCCGGGGAAACCGCGAGACATCGGATCTTATTTGATTTTTGCGTTGGCTCCTACCCAGAGATATGGAAGATCTCCTGGTGTGTTGGAGGCAGAAAGCTCTACTGGAAAACATTTTTGGATTTTTGAAAAGGCACCCACTCTGGGGAGTGATACTCCGTGGGGTTTTTATTTGCAAATAGAAATATTTTTTTGTCTTTTTGAAATGGGAACCTGGTTTGCACGTGCCTCCACTAGGGATGCCTGTGGGGTCTTTGGCTAACCGGCCTTTATTTTGAAAGCAGGTAAACATGATGATTGATGCGATGGATGCTGATGTATGGAGATGCATGATGAATGCATGGCTTTGGCTCATTCTCTTTCAGTTTGATGGTTTTGCTTTTGCTGGAGATGCAGAGAATTTTGAGCTTATTGCTTGCAGGGTTGTATTCCCTTGGGGATTTTTCTTTTTGATACGGAGGTTTGGACAGCGGGTTGGTCAAGATCCCGACCCGTGGTCGATCAGGTCCATCGTCCCAAGATGCTGTTTCTTTGCTAATGAGAATGTACGAGGATATCATTCGACTTCAAGATGTTCTTCTGGGCATACATGTGATTGAGATGGTGTTTGGTTGCCCGTTTTGGTCAAGATTCCAATTTGCGGGCGATTGGATCCGTCATCCCATACTGTGAAGTGAGCGGAGTTCAAGACTCCTGAATTGTAGTGCTGGGGATGCTAATTTTTGTGATTTTTTTTTTTTTTTTTTGTGGTCCGAATCTTTACCGGAGCGATCAGGATAGAGATTGGTTATTGAAAACACAGGAAATATTTTTGGTGATTTTTGAAATATTTTGATTGAAAGCAAGGGAAATATTTTTGTGATTTTTGCAGATATTTGATGGAAATATTTTTGTGATTTTTGAAGAGATGATTTTGCAATGTTTTTGTATTTTGTGATTTTTCTGAAATGCAGGGAAAAGATATGGAATTTCCATCCACTTCCAGCTTCTACTGCTGGTAAGGCACCCGATCCATTTTACGTCAGCGAGCAAGACGAGTCTCACACAGTTAAGTGCCGTAGTTTTACATCTTCGGATGAGGGGATTTTGAGGGTTTTCAGTCAACACACCCACAAAGTTGCCTGTTCCTCATGTGCAATGCACATAGACCACGTATCGTCCGACGGACTCCTTCGGCCACAAGATGAGCCACATCCTCACATTTCCCTTAGTCAATCCAGTTTGGGGTCTTACGTTGCTCACAATTCCGTGAGGGTGAGCTTCACCTCCCAACAGCCTTAATCCCCTTCATGAGTTCTAGGAACAGGGAACATCCGTCAGCTTCAACAGCGACTTCCAAATCAAGGTTGTCTATCACGGTGCGTTCAACACGAACAGGATTGCGGAGTTCTGCCCGCCTCAGCCCTTACCTGTTTAGAAGATTCCAGACACCCGTACGATCAAGTGTCAGCCATGTCTGGAACAGGTTAGGAAAGAAAGCCCCCAAGAAGTTAATCCCAGTGTAGTTTTAGGTCTTCGGACCACTGGGGATAAATTGGTGGATCAAAACTGGTGATGAAAACTTTTTTTGTTTTATATTGTATATATTTTTTTGTTTTGAAAAAGTTTCAGACTTCAACTCGAGTAATCGAGATTGACACTGGTTTTTATGGAAAGCTTTAAAATATTTTTGGTATTTTTGAGATGATCCGGGTTATCGAACCATGATCCCAACGGTCGAGGCCGATGCCGGTTTTTAGTTGAAAGTGAGAAAGGTCCCCTGAGAAATTAATCCCAGTGTAGTTTAAGGTCTTCGGACCATGAAACTGTACAAAAGAGGGGCAAACATGTTTTTTTTTTTTGTTTTTGGAAAAATGTCCGCTGTCAGCGGGTGGACAATCCAGACTGATGCTGGTTTTTATTAAAAATCTCTCGGGATGTCGATCCCGACGTAGTTTAAGGTCTTCGGACCCAGACTTAGTAAAAGGGGGGGGCAAACACATTTTTTTTGTTTTTTCGAAATGATCCAGATCATCAGATTTTGGCCTGAAAGGCTGGGATCGATGCTGGTTTTTATTAAAAATCTCTCGGGACGTTGATCCCGACGTAGTTTAAGGTCTTCGGACCCAAAACTTTAAAAGAGGAAAGACATTTTTTTGTTTTCTTTTTTTGGAAAAAATTCTGGGTCATCGATTCTGATTTTGATGGTCGAGATCGATACCCATTTTTATTAAAAATCCCTCGGGATCTTGATCCCGACGTAGTTTAAGGTCTTCGGACCAGAAACTGTACAAGTGATGTATATATTTTTTTGGTTTTCTGAAAATGTCCGGAGCCACCAGATCTTGAAGAAGACTGATGCCGGTTTTATTGACAATCCCTCGGGATCTTGATCCTGACGTAGTTTAAGGTCTTCGGACCACAACTTTAAAAGCGGGGCTAGTAATATATTTTTATGATTTTTGAAAATGTCCGGAGTCATTGATCTTGAGCAAACAAGACCGACGCCGGCTTTTATTGAAAATCTCTCGGGATGTTGATCCCGACGTAGTTTAAGGTCTTCGGACCACAACTTTAAAAGCGGGGCTAGTAATATATTTTTATGATTTTTGAAAATGTCCGGAGTCATTGATCTTGAGCAAACAAGACCGACGCCGGCTTTTATTGAAAATCTCTCGGGATGTTGATCCCGACGTAGTTTAAGGTCTTCGGACCAGACTTCATACATGTGAACAGTAATCAAGGGCGGAGATTCTTGGGATTCTTCTTGGAATGGTTTGGATCATCTGGTCATGCCTTTGGATGGTTGAGATCATTGTTTGACCAAGTCAAATTCTTCTTTCTTTTTCTTGGAAATTCCATGGAACTTTTCCACGTCATCCACTCAATTTCTCACCCATTTCTCATGAGATGAGATCTTGGTGAGATTTTCTCTTTTTTCTCACCATTCTCTTCCATCACTTCATTCTTACATGAAGGTACAAGATTCACTTGCAACCACCCTTCCCAAGGAGGAGTTCTTCCCAAGGAGAGGGAGAGGGAGGTCGTTTCACCTAGGTAGAGGCTAGGACGGCCTCCCATGGGCCGCCCGCCCGGTCTCTGCCTCCTGGTCTCTTCAGGGGGCTGGGTAAAAGGGTGCCCTCCCCTTTTCTATATAACATGGGGCACCCTCCCCCCCTCAAACGTGCAATCTCTCTCTTCTCTCTCTCATACTCTTTCTTTCTTCAAGTTTCCTCTCTCTTCTTTGGTGGTCCTTTGCTCTTTTCAAGTGGTGGGCCTTAGAGAAATCTTGGGACACAAGGTGGTCCTTCTTTGGTGAGTGGTAAAGGTATGGACCACTTCCTTTCTCTTTCTTGTCCTTTTCCATCTTCATTGTCTCTTCTCATGATCCTTTTTCTTTTTTCATGTAGCTATCCAAAGAGGTGTGAAGGTGGGCCCAAGTATTCTTGACCTTTTTCTAGATCTCAAGTCTCTTCCAAAGGTGGTGCATGGAGAAGGACATTGCAAGCTCTCCACTTCATCATTTTTTCCTTTTTCACACTCCCTCCATGTGCATGTAAGGAGTAATTTTGCCATGTCATCAAGTGTGCATGGCAAAATACTCTATCTTTTTCATGGGAGTTGGGCCTCTTTTCATGTGTATCAAATGGACTCAAAGTGAAGTCATGGCCCTTGGTGCATTTGATGGGCCCAATGCTTCATTTTGGGCTCCCTCATGCTTTTTTGTCTTTGTCATTTTTCCTTTGGAGCTTTCTTTCTTTTCCATCTTTTTCAAGGTTTGGGCCCATGGGCATGGTAGGGCCCATCTCAGGTTTTGGGCTCATGGGGCTCATTTTGGGTGACCCCATCTTTCTCTACATGTGTATGGACCAAGGTGGCTAGCCCATTCTTCATTTTGGATCTCAAGTGGGCTAGTTTTCCTAGTTGGGCTTATATGGACAAGTAGCCCAAGTCTTCCACTATTTCTTGATTATGATGTACATTCTTGTACAAAGTGTGGCGGGTTCCTTGAAGTTTTTCATGTGGATGGGCTTTTGGGCCTTCATTGAAACTTGGGCACTTCTTTGAACCATGTGTGCCCCACTACACTTTGTTCATGTAGGATTTTTCTTTTCATGCTTTCTCTCTTGATGGATGGAGGACTTGAGTTACTTGACCATCTACAAGTCCCATGAGTGAGTTGTTCCCACAATCTCACTAAGTTCAAATGGCTTCCTTTGTGGTAGGAAAGTGATTCTCAAGAGTTTCCCTTTAATGTTATCAACCTCAACTGGATGATCCTCAAGTGAGTGTCCATACAACCATAGCTCCTTGAACTTTTCTATGGGGGCTTGGTGGATCACCCATCATCATTCAAATATGAGTGATTTCTTCTTCCATTTGTGAGAAGGAATGGTACCCATAAGTTACCCATTTTTGTCCCATGCCTTGGGACATTTTGGATTTTGATCTTCAAGTGGGCTATGTGTACCATTCTTATCCATTTTCATGATGGTTGGGTGACTCATCAAGCCATGCTCTTTTGTGCTCAAATGGTCTCCCTTTTGGTGAAAAAGTTGGTGCACATAAGTTGCCCAAACTTGCCTTTTCATGGGCATTTTCAACTTTGATTCTTCATGTGGGCTATGTGCATCGACTTTCTACCCTTAGCTTCTTTGATTCATATGTTTGTGGGTAGACCTCCTTGTTGTATTCTCATGGTCAAAACTTTCATCAAGATGAGGCACATAAGGTTGCCCATGGTTAACCCATGAATGGGTTCTCATATTCTCCAAAGTGGGCTATGTGCTTTCTCCAATCCATTGAGATGAGGCATTTGGGTTGCTCTTGGGGGCCCGTTTCCTTTCTATTCCCTACTTGTCCATGCATATGTGTAAAAAGATGGAGACATCCTAAGTGAGAATCATGACCTTGGCATAAAAGTGAGTCAATCCTTGGCCACATGTGGACTTTGAAGAGGAACTTCTCATGTGCAGTAGGACTCTCATCCTTAGTTGATTTCATGGCACTTGAGTGCATTTGTTGTCCAAAATGTGTCCTTGGATGATGGACTTTTCTTACCTGAGGCATGCCATGCCACCTTCTTTAAGGCAGGCCTTACTTTTTCTAATGGGTCCAACACATATCCTAAGTGACACATGGAGTTGGACTTTAGATTTTGCATTTGAATGTGAGTCCAATCCCATGGGTTTCTTGGATGAGAATTTGGATTTTAATGGGTAAAGGATAGGGACTTACCTTGCCAAGCTTGTAGGATTCCATGGCGGATGGTACTAGGGGCCACCAAGTGGTTGACGAGGATGATCCTGCTTTCATTGTCCGCCGGGGGGACCACATGTGTTCCCTAGCTATGGAGCATCAACCTCTTCCTGCCATCAAGGGTCGAGGGTACCAGGGATCGCTGGGACAATTGGATGAAGGAGCCACAGCCCTTGCTTGAGCGAGTACTAGATGGTACTCCTTTTGCTGGCCTCCTCACCCTACGCTTCCATAACAACGACGCCAACCGCATGATGCTTGCGGCCCTTTGTGAGAGGTGGCGGGATGAGACCCACACCTTCCAGCTTCCTTGTGGAGAATGGGGGATAACCCCTTTGGACATTTACATGCAGATAGGTTTCCCATTTCATGGGGCAATTGTCCCTCAAGTTAGCTCTTTAGCTCCCCTCTCTTCCACTGATTGGCTGCGGCTTGTCGGTGACGTCCCTCCTGAGGGTGAATTCCAAGGCCATCAGGTGAAGATGCGATGGTTTTACAACAATTTTGCTTCCGTCGTCCCTACCACCGAGCGAGAGGCCCTCCACAAGGCGCGGGCCATGATCACTTATGCTTTTGGATCCTTTCTTTTTTGCCATGCGAATGAGAGAGTTGATCCTAAATTTCTTCGTTTAGTCGAGGATCTTCATCACCCCTATAACTGGAATGGGGCCATCCTGACCCGTCTCTTTCAAGGTCTGGACAAGACTTGTCGGCATAGCCGGTCCTTCACAGGCTTCTGGCCTGTTGTTGAGGTACCTCTTCTTTCATCCTCTTTGGAGCCGTTTACCTCCTTTCTCTCTCTGATCATTAAATGTACTTTCATCCAGACTTGCTTTTATGACCATTTTCCGCATCTTGCGCCGAGGATGCGAGATGACATTGAACCCGCTCAGTATCGCCACATGTACTGGCATCAGCAGAATCGTCAGCGGAACTCCCGAGTTCCCAGGGACAATTGGAGTGCTGATATAGACGGGCTGACCGTTGAGGACGTAAGTATCTTGCTTGTCTTTGTCCTTGTACTGTACTTGTAACTGATCGTGGTAACCTCTTCTGCTGCAGTTTGCCCGGATGCCGTACGCTAGTTTCCCTCTCTACTACACACCCCAGCGCGTGGAGGCATATGATGCTTCATGTCTCCGTATTATGCTTTCTGACGCTGAGTCCTTCCAATGGTACTTGGGAGAGAGATTGCTTCGGCAAGTCACTGGGGTAGCTCGGGTCCCCTGTTCTGCACCTCCTCCAGCTGCTCGGATGCCAGCTGATGAGAGAGTTGAGGCTCTGGTGGGCCAGCCTGGCTTCCGTTTCACGATCCCGGATCGTGATTATGACGAGTGGTATCTGCTATTTGGCCAGGGGCCTTTGCTTCCTTCGCTTTACGTTCCAGGTGGCCGTCGCAGGTATGCTGGAGGTTCAGTGACTGCTCCTTTGATGGATCTTTATCGTAGGGAGCGGGACGCGAGGAGGGGCGATGATGATTATGTTGGTGACTTGTAGCTGGCTCTGCTTTGTATGGCTTTGTACTTTTGTTTTTGTCCCCTTTTGTATCAAGCCCCTTTGGATGAATATACAGGCTTTGATTTCTCCCAAATTTCTTGGTGATGTCTGGATGCTTTGACTCTTGACTCATTCCTTCATGATTTGAGACTGCTTAGTTGCATGGGTGATGACTTGAATGGTTCAGATTGCTTGATTAGGCCTTGTGGGCCCACTTGATGTTTAGATCTTGGATTTTGGCCCTTCTTTTGATGATCGAACCTTTGATCTTGCTGCTCCATGACTTGTGTAAGCTTTCCAATGGTTTGGATCTTGATGATTTGGCCCTTGAATGGTTCAGATTGATGGATTTGGCCCTGTGGGCCCACTTGAGACCTTAGCTTTACTTTGGGGCACTTCTTTTGATGATTTGTGAGGTTAGGAATGCTTCTCATGGTGTGGATGATGGCTTGAACGTCTCTGATCGCTTGATTTGGCTTTGTGGGCCCACTTGATGATTAGATCTTGAATTCTGGCCCTTCTTGTGATGATCAACCTTTGATCTTGTTGTTTCATGGCTCATGTAGGTTCTTCAATGGTTTGGATCATGATGATCTAGTCTTTGAATGGCTTGGATTGCTTGTGGCCCCCACTTGATCACCTTTCCTTCTCTTTGGCTTGATCAGCCCTATTCCGGTCACATTGCTTCATGATTGGACCAGTGGGGCACCTTTTGTATGATCTTGATCATCTTCAGTCGAAATCTGGAGTGGACCGGAGCCTTGGGTGGCCCACGGAGCGCCATCTGCTGACGTGGACTGTCAGCCTCACCTACCAAAAGCCCTGGAGCCAATCCCGCGGAGAGAGGGGATCTGCGTCCGTACGGGCGGCCCAGGGCAGGCCGCCCAAGGCTCGCCTCTTGAGCGGCCTGGGCTGGCCCTGGTTCGGACATCCTCTGCTGTCCCTTTTTCCTGTCCCCCACATTCTCTGTGCCTGTTTTTTCGATTCAGCCATGAATCTTCTCTTCCCTTTGTCTTTTCTCTTCATCTTGTCCTCTTCCCATTTTGTCCTTTCTTGGGCAGCTTTGGATGGTGACTTGTGGGCCATAGTGGGAGAGGTCGGTGGGTCCCACACTCCAGCACTTGGTGAGGGCTTTAATGATGGAGGGATTCCTTTGATGGAGGGTATAGATGGTGCATTGAATGGAAGCATTGATGAGGGGTTAGGGAATGGAGTTGGTGGAGCTTTGAATAGCTCCATTAATGGTGGGATGGCTGAATTTTCTGATTTGAATGGGGCCCTCATTATGGGAGGAATGGATGGTATGGATGAGATGATGGGATGGGACATAGGTGAGGCTATGCATCCCTTGAGTGTGGGTCCCATGGATGATGTGATGGACGGTGATGATGGGACTATGAGGGACATAGATGGGTTGATCTCATGTTTGGATGGTATGGATGGCTCAGATGGTACCTTTGACGGTTTGGATGCTCTGGATGAGGGCCGAGATGTGCGGTATACTTGCTTGGGTGGACTTGATGTGATCATTGATGATGTCCCCCTGATGATGGACGGTGTGGATGCCTCGATGATCCCTTTGATCGGTCAGGATGATGATTGGATACATGATTTTCTATTGGAGGGGGCCGCAGGTCCAGATCTGACCGTTGATTCTTCAATCGGGGCTGCCGGGACCCTTTTTGATGGTTCAGATGTATTCTTCGACGGTCAGATTAGCCAGGATGCCACGATGTGCGGTGTGATCTTCACTGATAGTCCTTTTGGTTGGGAGCATTATCCTTCCTTTGGTCATCGGCCCTTTGCGCACTCTGTTCACGAGGTGGGCGAGTCTTCTCATGCGGCTGAGGTTGTGACAGTTTCCGACAGTGATGCGGCTATATCAGACATAGCCGTTACTGGGGACAGGTCAGGGGCTGTCGAGTCTGCAGAGGTTCCAGCTTTTCCTTCTCCTTCGCCTGTTGACCTTCCGATCTTCGATGAGTTGTCCTCGATTTCTGGGCCTTTTGTGCTGGAGGGGATACCGGTGAGGATTTGTCAGCTGCTTCCTCGTTCTTCTTGCTCGCCACGACTGCTTGCTTGGCTTGACAGCTTGTCAGCTTATGAGATTCGAGATTTGGAGTCTTATGGCTTTGGCAGTCTGATTCATATGGCTAGAGTTGACATTGACTGGAGGATGCTCGGAGCTGCCTTGATTGACTGGGTCCCTTCGTTGAACTTGTTTGCGTTCAATGATATGGAGATGGGGCCTTCTTTGGAGGAGCTTGCACGCTTGACAGGCTTACCCTTGGATTATACTCAGTACTTTTCGCCGAAGACATCGCCGAAGACTGCTACACCGCAGAACTGGTTTGGGATCCCCTATCTTGTTCGGCCTGCAGCTAGTGGCTAGGATGCTGAAGTGTTCTCTTTGGACCTGCTGTATGATCTTTTTTCGGGTCCTCAGGGTACGGCCGGTTCCACCTTTGCTCGGAACGCACTGATGTTTTGCTTGATTGCTGAGGTGCTGTTCTCGGGATGGCGCAGGTCCCAGACTCCTTTGCTTTTAGAGGTGATGAGCCGAGCTGTCCGTCGGCAGGGGATCATTTCTCTCATTTTGGCCGAGCTATTTGACGGGCTGACTGACTGCGCCCTTGGTCATACTCGTGTTCTTCGCGGCTGCTGTGCCTTCCTGCAGGTATTCTTTCTACACCCCTTTTTTTTTTCTTGCTTTGTTGGGGATTGCTTTGCTTTAGCTGAACTTCCTTCGTTTTCTGTGATCAGGTCTGGCTATGGGAGCGCCTTTCTCTGACTGTTTCTGTACCTCTTCCTGGCATCCCTAGCTCTGACATCATGCGTTATATCATGGAGTTCCTTCCGCATACGGCTAGGATGAGCGAGCCCTTGTATCGCAGGATGTTCGCTGAACTTCGTGACTGGAACGTTTGTTGGGGGTCATCTTGGCTTTCACTTCCTCCAGTGCTTTACGATGCACACCGCCATCCTCTGATGTTGGTAGGCTTTCGATCCTACTTTTCTTACCATCCCATCCGGTTCCTGCGGCAGTTTGGGTATGAGCAGGATGTTCCTCATTTCGCTTTCGCGGGTATCGGGCGTCGAGTACTCCCCTCTAGATCTTCTGACTTCAGGACCCGGATTGATTGTTCCTGGGCGAGTTATTTGACAGCTGATTTGTTGGGATTTGAGCTGCGGACTTTTCCGATGGCGACCGCCCCATATCAGTACTGGGTTGCTGAGCAGTCTTTGTATCGACGTATCCCTTGTTGGCACCAGACTGCTGATGAGGATGAGCAGGATATTCTTGGAGATGCTGGCTCTTCATCTGGTTCATATGAACCTTTTGAGGAGCGCCCGTTTATCGATCCTGGCTTCCTCTTGGCCACTCATGGTCATCTGCTGTCTGAGATCTCTGCACTTCGGTATCATTTTGAGATGATGTCGAGGAGATTGGCTGCCGATCGAAGGTTGTCTGATGAGGAGACAGCGATCCGTACCCTTGAGCGCGATGAGGTGCATTACCTGCGTATGGAGGTGAGCAGGTTGAGAGCGAGACTATCTTTTTATGAGTCAGAGGACTCACCTGATGTGGCCGAGGAGGAGGGTAGAGATTGATTGTGTTGGCCACCTGCACACTGATTTTTGCATATATGATTGATGATGATGCATTTTTTGTATTTTTGAAAAAGATGATATGTGTAAGAGAAATATAATGCATTTAATTGAAAAGAGAAAAAATTGTTTGAAAATCTACTGTGCCATGAGTTGTCTTGTGAGTGTGTCTGGATTTTGTGTCGGGATATAGGAATCAGAACTGGGGCTCAGTCAATGATTTGACCGATATCTCGAGATTTGACTTGCTTGATCCTTTGGTTCCCTAGAGATGTAGGCAATGGAAACTCTCGCTTCCTGAAATTGTCAGAGTTTGTAGAGTTCTTTGCTCCTGACTGTACTTCCCCTTGTTCTTGCACTTTCACTGCTTGAACCGATCTAGACTGTCTGATTTCTTGGTACCTGCACTTTTTTTTTTTCTTCTCTTTTTTTTTTATTTGAGCCATTTTTGCCTGCAGCGCTCTTTCGAGTTTTCACCACAGCCGGCTTTTTCCCGTCATTTTTGCCCGTGGCGCCCTTTCGGGTTTTCACCACGTCCCGGGTATTTGGTCTTGCCTGCCCCTTGGCAGCTGTGCTGTTTTTACCCTTGGCGCCCTTTCAGGTTTTCACCAAGTCCGCTGTATGCCCACTGTTTTTACTCGGAGCGCCCTTTCGGGTTTTCACTCCGCCCTCTTTGTTTAGGCACACCTTTCTTTTTCTTTTTCTTTTTCTTTTCTTTTTTTTTCTTTTCTTTTCTTTTTCTGGATAACTGCGGCGGCTAGAGGTCGGGAATCCGTCGTTGCCGGCCGATGGCAGTCTTTCAGCCCTTATCCTAAGTTACGATGATAGAGCTGTCGGTCTTTGCTAAAGACTCCTCTGAGATGAATGGATGGATGACTGTGTTTCTTTTTGGGTTGATTTTTTCCTCGGGTGCCTTGCTTTGGCTTCCCTTTTTCTTTCTCTTTTCTCTTTTTTTTTTCTTTTTCTTCTGTATTCTTTTTCTCTCTTTTTTTTGTCTTTTCTTTTTGAATCCCCCCCCCTTTTTTTTTGTATTTTTCTCTTTTGGAATCCCCTTATTTGAAACACTTGTTGGTGGACGGGAATGATTTCTCAGAGGTCTTAGCTTCGACCTCCTGACTTCAGCTCTATTAAAGTAACTCTTGATAAGGTCAGAATGACTTACCCGTGAAAGATCTTCACGTTGTCGGCGTTGGTTGGCTCAGGAAGATCCACCCCTCTCATGCTGGTGAGTCTGAGGGCGCCTCCGGGAAATACTTCTCTGATGATCAGTGGCCCGTCCCACGAGGGTTTGAACTTTCCTCTGGGATCTGGAAGGTGCGACGGTAGAATCTTCTTCATGACCATGTCGCCTACCTTGAAGCTCCTTTTTCGGACTCTCTTGTTGTAAGCCCGAGCGATCCTTTTCTGATAGCACTGTGAATGACTTAGTGCACGCATGCGTTTTTCATCTGCCAGCTGCAACTGATCGAATCTGGCCCGTTGCCATTCTCCTTCTTCAATTCCGCTTTCGAGTAACACTCGTAGTGATGGTATTTCCACCTCGACTGGTAGGACTGCTTCCATTCCGTAAGTAAGCTCGAAAGGAGTAACGCCCGTAGCAGACCGTACAGACGTTCGATAGGCCCAAAGTGCATATGGGAGCATATCTGACCAATCTCGATAGGTCACGACCATCTTCTCGAGTATCCTGACGATTGTCTTGTTTGCGGCTTCTACCCCACCATTCATCTGGGGACGGTAGGGGCTTGATCGATGACGTTGGATCTTGAACTTGCTGAGGAAGTCATCCATCTTCTTGTTGACGAATGGGGTCCCATTATCTGTGATGATGGCATTAGGGATTCCATATCGGCATATGATGTTGTTCTTCATGAATTTGATCACTTGAGATGCTGCAATCGTGGTGTAGGAGGCTGCCTCTACCCACTTGGTGAAGTAGTCGACTGCCACAAGTATGTACTCGTGACCATTTGATGCTTTGGGACTGATCTTGCCGATGATGTCGAGTCCCCACATGGAGAAGGGCCAGGGGGTGGTCAGGTTGTATAACTCTGATGATGGGGCATGGATTTGATTCGCATGCTCTTGACACTTGAAGCATTTTCTGACGTGCTGGCAACAGTCTGTCTCCATGGTGAGCCAGTAGTAGCCGAGTCGTAGAATCTTCTTTGCCATCATGTGCCCATTCATGTGTGGGCCACAGATTCCTTCGTGTATTTCTTCCATGATCCTTGCAGCTTCTGTTTCATCGACGCATCGAAGAAGGATGTGATTATAGGATCGCTTGTAAAGAACTTCGCCACTGATGGTGAACTGGCCGGCCAAACGCTGAATGGTTCGGCGATCTGCTGCTGTTGCTGACTCTGGATACTCCTGGGTTTCGAGATATTGCTTGATGTCGGCATACCAGGGTTTGTCAGGGACAGCTTCGGCTTCTTCTATTTGTAGGCAGAAAGCAAGTTCTTCTTGAATTTCGACTGTGAGCTCCCATTCTGAAGCTCCTTTTGGGATCTCGAGCATTGATGCAAGTGTGGCGAGGGCATCTGCAAACTGGTTCTTGGCTCTGGGCATGTATGAGAAGGTGATTTCCTTGAATTCTTCGATCAGATTGTCCAGATACACATGATATGGTATCAACTTCTCGTCTTTGGTCTTCCATTCGCCATTGGTCTGATTGATGATAAGCTGTGAGTCTCCAAACACTCGTAGCTTCTTGACGCCCAAGATTATGGCTTCCCTTAAGCCAGCGATGCATGCTTCATACTCTGCCATGTTGTTGGTGCACTCGAATGCGATGCGCCTCGAGATAGGAATAGGGACATCATCTGGAGAGTAGAGGATTGCTCCAATACCATTCCCTTTAGAATTTGCTGCGCCGTCGAAGAATAATGTCCATTCATCTTTCTTCTTCTTTTCATCCTCTTCAATGAGCAAGAGATCTTCATCAGGAAAGAATGTCTTGAGCGGCTGATAGTCGAGGAGAGAGTGAGCCGCAAGATGATCGGCGAGGGCCTGTCCCTTGATTGCCTTTTGAGTGACATAGGTGATGTCGAACTCAGACAGGAGTAGCTGCCATTTAGCTATCCTTCCAGTGAGTGCCGGTTTCTCGAACAGGTACTTGAGCGGATCCATGTGAGCGAGAAGGAGAATAGGGAATGCAATCATGTATTGACGGAGTCGCTGAGTTGCCCAGACTAGGGCGAGGCAAGTCTTCTCGATCTGGGAATATCTGGTCTCGTAGTCGGTGAACTTTCGACTCAAATAGTATATTGCTTGTTCCTTCTTCCTGGTCTCGTCGTGCTGACCGAGGACACAGCCTATGGCTTCTGCTGCTACCGAGATGTATAACAATAGTGGTCGTCCAGGAGTGGGCGGCACTAGGACTGGAGGATTCATGAGATACTTCTTGATGCGGTCGAAGGCGACTTGGCAATCATCATTCCATTCTTTTGGGACGTTCTTCCGAAGGAGCTTGAATATGGGCTCACAGATAGGTGTGAGCTGTGCGATGAAGCGACTGATGTATTGAATTCTGCCGAGGAAGCCACGAATTTCTTTCTCTGTTCTAGGAGGGGGCATCTCGATGATTGCTCTGGTTTTGGTCTCGTCGACCCTGATGCCATCCTCGCTCACCATAAAGCCTAGGAGCTTACCTCCCATTGCACCGAAGACACATTTCTGAGGGTTGAGACGGAGCTTGTACTTTTCTAATCTGTTGAATAACTTCTTCAGATCTTCAAAGTGTCCTTCAATTGTGCGAGATTTGACGATCATGTCGTCCACATATACTTCGAGCTCCTTGTTCATCATGTCGTGGAATAATGCTGTCATTGCTCGCTGATATGTTGCTCCTGCGTTCTTCAGACCGAACGGCATTACCCTGTAACAGAAGGTTCCCCAGGGAGTGATGAACGATGTCTTCTCGCGATCTTCGACGGCCATCTTGATCTGATTGTAACCTGAGAACCCGTCCATGAATGAGAAGATCTTGTATCCTGCAGTGTTGTTGACTAGAGTGTCGATATGTGGCAAAGGGAAGTCATCTTTTGGACTGGCTTTGTTGAGATCTCGGAAGTCGATGCACATTCGAACCTTGCCGTCCTTCTTTGGTACTAGCACGATGTTGGCGAGCCATTCAGGGTAGTTGGAGACTACCAAGAATCCCGCGTTGTACTGCTTGATGACTTCATCTCGGACTTTCAGAGCCCATTCTGGCTTCATTCTTCGAAGTTTTTGCTTCACGGGCTTCATATCTGCCTTGGTTGGCAGATGGTGTACAACGAGCTCTTCATCGAGCCCCGGCATGTCTTCATATGAGAACGCGAAGTTGGACAATCTTGGAGCTAAGAACTCTATCATTTTCTGTTTCATCTCAGGTGGCAACGATTTTCCAATGCGTACTTCCCTAGGGATCTCAGGCGTCCCCAAGTTTACTATCTCGAAATCATCGGCTACAACATTGGCTTTAGATTCGAACTTTTTGAGGAGATCCTCTAGTTCGGGAGCTGGATCATCATCTTCCTCGTCCCGAGCTTCGTCCAGACCCATGAGCTCAAAGTCTAATTCGATGTCGAAATCATATGATTCGACTTCAAACTCATGAGACTCTTTAGACGAACTTGGCACACTATTGAATGCAGGAAAAGAAATATTTTTTGGTTTTTGAGATTTTTCTGAAATGGAAATACTAGATGTTTTTGGCTTTTGAAAGTTTTTGATTTTTTTGGATTTTCGAAATTCATGGGACTTTGAACAAGTGGGCATTGCAGACCATGATTGATCCCAACTTGTTCCAAAGTTCCGGTCGCTGCCTAAACAGGCATTTTTTTTTGAAGCCAGAGCCCTCAGATGGCTCTTTGGCTGATTCAAAAGTGAGGGGAACGGATGACCATTCAGGACCCCACACTTCCTCCCCTGAAGAGGTGGGGGTTGATGATTTGGGCGAAGAGTCACGATCTGGCCCAATGACCATGACTTCTTGCTGGTCAGGTTCGAGATCTGAGTCGTACTCAGTCCCTCCCGGATCACTTACCTCGCATTGCAGTTCGTCTGGTTCCACAGCTAGACACAAGTTTGGAACCTGGACATCAGACCAATCTAGGGCTGGCCACTTCCCTTTCTTGGTCCAATGGATGGGCTGCTTCTGCCCCTGGCTGATGATTGATGATGTTGACTTTGCAGAGATGGGCAAGTCGTGCCCCTTGCTAATTGGTGATGAGATGGGCGAGTCGTGCCCCTTGCTGATTGAAGTGGGCAGGTTGTGCCCCTGGCTGTTTGAAGTGGGCAGGTTGTGCCCCTGGCTGATTGAAGTGGGCAGGTTGTGCCCCTGGTTGAGAGAAGTGGGCAAGTTGTGCCCCTGGTTGGGAGTAGGTGTCAGAGTAACCTGGTCCTGAAGCTGCTGTATTTGTCTTCCTTCTTCGTCTTCATCATTTCCTCCTTCTTCTGGAGGCTTAGAGGGTTCGAGAATCTGATCCCATCGAATGGGGGGCGACGTGGCCCAAACTAGGCTCATCGGGAGGCCTTTGTGTAGTGCAGTCGGTTGATTCCCTCCTGGATCTTTGCAAGGTTCTCCTGGCTTGACGAATTGGATGGGTGAGCACCGAAATTTCTTCCTTCTCTTGTCCATGAAGGTTGCCCTGTATCCGAGTCCCCATTTGCGTTGGTTATATACTAGCGGTACCTTTCTGGACTTGAAGTGATTCTTCATTCGGTATTTGAGGCTCAGACGCTCTGCCGGTGAAAAGACACGGTCCACCCTTATCGGTTCTGGATTAGCGATAGAGTTCATAGTCTCGAATTCGAAACTGTGAAACGGGATGTCTTCTTCAGAGTGCTGGATATCGATGACTGGGATGTCTGGTTCAGTGGCAGTAGCATTAGAAGGAATGATGAGCTCCTTCTCTGCGTGGATAGAGATCACTTGATTTCCACAGATGTACTTCACCCGTTGATGTAAGGTTGATGGCACAGCTCCAACCTTGTGCAGCCATGGCCGCCCGAGCAGCATGTTGAAAGAGGCTGATATATCCAGAACTTGGAATGTGATGGTAGAAACTTCTGGACCTATCTGTACCTCTATGTCGACCTCCCCTTCCACTGATCGGCGGGTGTTGTCGAATGCTCTAACGCATATGGTGCTGGGTCGAAATGAAGAGGGACTGATTCCCAGACGTTCCGCAGTCTTGAGTGGGCAGACATTTAAGCTTGAGCCATTATCGATAAGGACCAGCGGGACGCAGAGGTCTTTGTATCGTAAGGCTATGTTGAGGGATCGGCCATGATCACGTCCTTCTGGTGGCAACTCATTATCAGTGAAGGTGATGGCACGTGGAGCCAGGAGCTGTCCAATCATCAATGCTATCATCTCTGGTGCCGTATCGGAGGAGACATGAGCATCGTTCAAGGTTTTGGCAAACATTTCTCGGTGTATGCGAGATGTGCAAAGTAGCTCCCATACTGAGATTTGAGCAGGGATTGACTTGAGCTGAGTTGCTACATCGTATGCGGCTTCATTTTTGCTGCCGAGGCCTGAGAGGACGCCTTTGGGATCTCCTCTGTTTTGATTATCTCTTCGGATGCAACGCCCGTTGGGATTCATGTTCCCCACTTCCGCACATTCTGGATAGTGCCATGGAACCTCTTTATAGCTTTCCTCCCTTTTGCCTTCTAGGACCACCGGTTCTTGCAACGGTGCTGGTGTGGGTACCAGATCTTCCTCGTATAGAGCTTTTGCCTTGAGAACTACATTGTTGCCTGTGCTGAAGGGGTAGTATCGAGGCTTGTCTTCATAGACCACATAAGGTCGTGGTCCTGGCTTGACTGTTCCTGGGGCAGGAGGCTCCCATGGAATGAATACTGGTCCTCTTGATATGGCAGGAGGTTTCTCTGTTCGTCCGAGCTGCCGTAGCGTGATTGATATGCCTCCGGGACTTGCCCCTTGCAATATGACAGGCTTGACTGGAAGAGATCCTTCCAAGACAACGGGCTCTTGCTGCTGATGAGTATAATCCTTCCATTGCGGATTGGATTGTTCTGGAGTTGCCCCTTGCAAGATGACAGGTTCGTATGTGGGCTCAATGTATGATTGTGCTCCTTCCAGGACGACTGGTTCCCATCTTGAATGGTTGTAAGGTGCCCCTTGAACAGCTGGTATATCGTATGGAGGTGCTCCTTCAAGCACTACTGGCTCGGAGATTGAAGGAAGAAAGGGACTTGCCCCTTGCAAGACTGGAGGAGGATTTGTTGGCTCATAGGTGTAGGCATGAATGGACTGAATAGGGGAGAAGAAGCGATCGATATGGTCCCCTTCTTCTATACTATTGACGGCAGGGCCACGAGACGAACTGGGGTCCGTTGGATGCTGAGGCAGAGGATTCTGAAGGATGTTGGTGGAAGCTGCTGAAGAAGTTCCAGGGACCGAGATGACGATCTTGCGGTCATCAATCAGGTCTTGTATGGCATTCTTCAAAGTATAGCATCGGTCAGTGGCGTGGCCACGTCCTTGATGGTAGGCACAGTACTCATTTTCTCGGTAATTTGGAGGCAGAGGATGAGGCGGAGGCCTAGGTGTCATCAGAGTGAGTAACTGCTTTTGTACCAGCGTAGTCATGATTTGACTAAGTGGTTGACTGAGTGGAGTGAACTTCATGAACTCCCTGTAATTCTGCCTGTTCTGGTATGAGTATTGGCCGTTTCCCCTGAACTGCTGCTGTTGTCGAGGTGGCTGTGGCTGAGGATTCGGTTGTGGCTGATATCGCTGAGGCTGATGCTGAACTTGATTCTGCTGATGCTGTTGACGTCCTTGTGGGGGAGCACGTTGATTCCCTTGAGCAGTGATGTTGATATTGTTTACCTCCGTTTGGCGAGGAGGAGAACCACTACGGTTTCCATTCCCGTGCCCGATAGGTCTTCCTTCCACTCTGTTCCTCTTGACTGTAGTGGCTTGATGAGGCCATGGGGAGATTGTCCCGGCCCGGATTCCTGCTTCGACTTGCTCTCCAGCACGGATCAATTGTGAGAAATTCGCATATGGATGCGAGATGAGATACCCGGATATGCCTGGGTATGTTGAATGAACAATCATGGAGATTTGTTCTTCGTCGTCGATGGGTGTCCGCATTCTGGCTGCCATAGCTCGCCAACGTCCCACATAAGCTGATAGTGTTTCATCACTCCTTTGCCTGAGTGCTGCGAGGTCGGCTCTTCTGGGTGCCATGTTGAGATTATATGCGAATCTGTCGACGAAAGCCTGGGAGAGCTGTTCCCATGTTCTGATGCGGTGGCAGTCCAATGAAGTGTACCAATCTAGGGCATCGCCCTTCAGAGATTTTTGGAACAATCGAATGAGGGCCCCTTCGTTTCCTGAGATTGCACTCAGCTCTCCACAGAAGGCCTTGAGATGTGCTGTGGGACAACCGCTGCCGTCGTATCTTTTGAACTTTGGAACCTCAAAGTTTTGAGGTACCCGAGCATCTGGGAAAGGACACAAGTCTCTGAACTTGGTCGAAGGTAAGTCGATTCCTTGCTGTCACTGAAGCTGATTTTGCAAGATCTGGAACTGCTCCCGCAACTCGTCCAGTCCTGAGTGATCTGTTCGAGCGACTGGTGCCTCCTGGAGTAAGGCACGTTCTTCTTCGGCATAGTGGTCGATGTCTTCGACCCTATGGGCTTGCTGAAAAGCAACCGCGGGTTGCTGAAATTGATTTGATGACTGAACTGGATTCTGATGAACTTGTGCTTGAAATGATGGTAACTGAACTGGAGACTGTACTGAAGGTTGAACTGGAACTTGCTGGAAATTGACTGGATTTTGCTGAATTGAAGATTGCTGGAAATTAACTGGATTTTGCTGAATTGAAGATTGCTGGAAATTAACTGGGATCCCATCGGCGGGGATGTGCTGGAATTGAAAAGTGCTCCTGTTTGCAGGAGGCTGAGATGCTGGGAAGTGACCCCCTTGTTGGGTATTCGCCACTGTCCGCTGATTGATGTGGGCTTGACACTGACCCCCATTGTGGGCATTCGCCAGTGCTGTCCCTGTTGCTGGAAATTGAATTGAAATCCCATCGGCGGGGATGTGCTGGAATTGAAAAGGTGTCCCATTGGCGGGGATATGCTGAGATCTACTGAGATTGTTGTTTGCAAGATTGACTGGAAGCTGACTGGATGTTCCTGCAACGGAGGTGCTCTGAGATGGCCTTGTCGTCGCAGGAAGATATTGAGAAGGATGCCCCACAGCGAAGGGCTGAGATGGCTGCTGTCGGTAGTCTTGGGCAGACTCCGATGGTTGTGCTTGATTTGAACTGGAGGCCGGGAGGACCCGGAATGGCTGCTGAGTTTGCTGAACTGGGCCAACCTGATTGTTGGCTGATGCGGTGGTTTGTGCTTGCATGAATTGCAAGAGCATTTCTTGCATTGCTCTCATTCCTTGTGCCAATTCTTGTATGATTGGCGTATTGTCAACGGGCTGTTGCGCTGGAGGTTGCGCTTCGGTCATTTCGAGAGCAGGGAAGTGATGAGTTTCTTCTTCGTGGTCGGACATGGCTTGCTGAGCCCGAGTGCGGATTATGCTGCGGAAGGGAAGTTGTCTCCGCGTACGTTGAGCCCGAGGAGGCGCAATGGTGAGGATTGTACTCTACTCTTTTTGGGTTTTGGGATTTTCTATTTTTTTTTTGTTTTGGAATTTTCTATTTTTTTTGTGTTTGGGTTTGGGTAGAATGCTATGCAGATGAGATTGTATGAGGATTAGTGACTTTCAAGTACGGGAAGGATTCTGTTTTTCAAGTCGGATCACAACTAGTGGGACTAGCTCATCCCCAGCGGAGTCGCCATTCTGTGGACCCTCGCCGATTTCTCCGCGCTCCCACACGACGTTCGCTCTCCCTTTCCTTTCGGAAGAAGAAGAAGAAGAAGAGGTGCGTGAGTGCGAAATCGCCGTTTGTGCCACTGGCTTGCCTCGTTCTCGAGGGCTTCGTTTGGTTGTCGTATTGAGCTGGATGTGTTTAAGTGAATTTATATAAGACCAGAGTCGCCACTAGCCAGTTACTTCGAATCTACAGTCGGCTAGACCCCGTAGAAACGTTAGAGAAGGGAATCCGAAGATTCCTTCCTCTAAAATGACTCCTGTTGATCTGCGGTCAGAGATTCAAGGTAAGGGATCACGGTTACAGGGTGGGAAGAGGTTAAGCACCCCACACACTGCCCGTACCGAAGTACGGTCTCTACTTCACAGAATCGATCGGATACTTGAAAGTCTAGTTTAATCCTCGTATATTCTCATGGATGATATGATGCATGAATGCGGGTCTGAACAGTAAGAGTTTCTGATGGGCAGGTTCCAACAACGGGCAAGCCCAGAGCGTACGCTCGAACTGACAGGTGCTTAATGTAAGACGTATGCAGTGTGCTTGAATGATCAAGGTGTTTTATGGTGAAGCATGAATGCAGGTCTGAACAGTAAGAGTTTCTGATGGGCAGGTTCCAACAACGGGCAAGCCCAGAGCATACGCTCGAACTGACAGGTGCTTAATATAAAGACATATGCATGTGTACTTGACGGATCAAGGTGCTAGTAGTGAAGCAGGGGGGTTGGAAGAAAAGTAAATGTTGCACTTATGCTAGATGCAAATGAGATGATGCTGGAAAATGAGTAGCTGGGTGGACGGAGGTGTCGCAAGGGTTGGCTTTCGAGTGGTTGGATCAAGACTTGGATGGCTTGAGAGGCTTGGACCAGTGGTCAGGCTGGGCTGGACCAGGGCTAGGCTCTCCTCACTCGGGCTCTCCTTGGTGGAAAAATGGGCTAAGGGCACTCGAAAGGATGGACTCTCTCTGGACTCGAAGGGCTTCGAATTGATTCTTGAAATGAGAAGGGGAGGGGGGTATTTATAGCAGCAGAGAGTGGCAGAAGTCGTAATTTTGTCCGGGCGGCCTGCCATGGGCCGCCCGTACGGCCGCTCCTCGGTTTCCAGCGAGTACGGCCGTTCCCTCGGGGCTGCTGTTGGACTCGCTGGTCGACTCAGTGAGTTGACTCAGCGGGTCGACTCGGTGGTTTGACTCGACGGGTTGACTCGACGGGTTGACTCGGTGTTTTGACTCGACGGGTTGACTCGACGGGTTGACTCAGCGGGTTAACTCAGCGAGTTGACCCAGTGAGTTTGACTTTTTTTTGGGATTTTTTGACTGGCCTTTTTTATGGGGCGTTTTTCAGGGTGGTTTTTAGGACTGGGTTGACTGGGTTCAGGCTTGAACTGGGCTATGGAATGGGGCTTACAAGGGTGAGTTTGGCTGAGTTTGGACTTGGGATTTGGGGGTATGGTCCTCCGTTCAACCAGCTATCTCTACCAACAGTGTAGCCGAAGGTGGGGTGTCTACACCCTCACATGCGCCCAATCTATAAAATTTGGAAATGCAACTTCATTCCTTAAGGCATCAGGCGCATGTCCAATTTGACATGCGCCCAGCATAGAAGAAAGGGAAGGAAATGAGTTTGAAGTTCAAGCCCCAGGCGCATGTGTCAGCCTCACATGTGCCCATCTCTAATGTTTTGGAAAAGACACAAGTCCGAGCAGTGCCCTGGGCGCATGCCCAGAATCACATGCGCCTGGGACATGCGCCCGCTTCGTCATGGGCATGTGACATGCGCTTGAAGGGGATTTCTTCACAAAAAGTGAATGGTAGCAGGCCACATGCGCCCACAAGGGGACCACATACGCCTGTACCCCGAGGGTGAGCTCTCTCACCTTGGGAAAATTGGATTTTCTGACTCGAGGAAATTGTGGAATGACTCAGTGAGTCAACTATTTATACTTAAGCCTGGGGAACCGGTGCACTGCACTAGCGTGACGTAAGCATCCAGCGCAGCACACCGGGGGGGCACTGGTTGGGGCTCAAATTTTCACCCATTGTAAAGCGACATCCCATGGTCTAGTGGCAATGATTTGGATAAGTTTTGAGGCCAGGAAAGCCCCGAACACAACCCTAATCGCTTGGTAGCGACCAAAATCCCTAAACAGCATTTCGGAGCGGAACTGGACATGCGCTTCGCTGCCAAATGATCCAAAATGTCCTAAAACCCTTAACCTGTAAGTTTCAAAGTCATCCGATGCATATTTTTGCTCGCGCACCTCGAAATGCGTTTCGTCCCTGCCCGGAACTGACAAAAAGGGGTCTGTAAGCCTATAGCTACCATTTTAGAGCGGAACTGGACATGCGCTTCGCCGCCAAATGATCCAAAATGTCCTAAAACCCTAACCTGCAAGTTTTGAAGTCATTCGGTGCATATTGTTACCTGCGCACCTCGAAATGCGTTTCATCCCCGTTTGGAACTAACAAAAAGGGTCCGTAAGCCTACAACTACCATTTCAGAGTGGAACTGGACATGCGCTTCAGCGCCAAATGATTCAAAATGTCCTAAAACCCTTAACTTGCAAGTTTCGAAGTCATCTGGTGCATATTTTTACCTGCGCACCTCGAAATGCGTTTCATCCCCGTTTGGAACTGAAAAAAAAGGGTCTGTAAGCCTACAGCTACCATTTCAGAGTGGAACTGGACATGCACTTCACCGCCAAATGATCCGGAGCGTCCCAA
The DNA here is from genome assembly GCA_003013855.2 of Liriodendron chinense. Taxonomy (NCBI): domain Eukaryota; kingdom Viridiplantae; phylum Streptophyta; class Magnoliopsida; order Magnoliales; family Magnoliaceae; genus Liriodendron; species Liriodendron chinense. The sequence continues at coordinate 528,145 of ML058423.1, forward strand.
AACCCTTAAATAGCAAGTTTGAAGTCATTACGATGCATATTTTCATGCGCGCACTCCTCGGAACAACGTTCCTATACGACAAGCAGACCCGGAGGCTCCAAAAGTAGGAAGGAAGTACCAAAATTGGCAACATCTGGACTTCCACACCCCACCCCGTTCATTCAGGAGGTCAATCCTAGCCTAGAAGTGGCTTGGTGACAGTGAGTGCATGTCTAGAAAAGGTAGCTGTCCTTTGGAAGTCCCTCGTTGGAGCTGAAATGCTGAAATTTTCTAAGTGCTGGAATCCTGAAAATCTGGCTAAGTAGTGGGAAAGCGCCGGCAAAGCACATGCGCCTGGCCTCCAACCACATGCGCCTGGCCTCCAAACACATGCGCTTGCACTCTAGTGAGTTAAACATTTTTCCAAAAAGCGCTGGGAAATGCGCCGGTAAAGCACATGCGCCCGGATCCACCACATGCGCTTGGCTGCTTTCTGCCACATGCGCTTGGTTCTGTTTTCTACCACATGCACCGGGAAATACCCTCCGGACCTGACCCGAACCCGATTATCCCCTATAAATAGTGAAGTCATTTCATTCATCAGCACGAGATCATCCCCCGCCGACCTCAGAGTGATGTAAGCACACATGCGCTTACTTTCTCTCCCCTCGCCGGATGCCTTGGCCGGAGTGGATTCCCTCACCGGAAACCCTCGCCGGAAAGGGATTTCCTCATCGGAATCCCAAGTTCAGGAAGAAAATCCTGAAATTTTCTAAGTGCTGGGCACATGCGCCGACATATCCCCCACATGCGCCGGCTTTTTCCCCCACATGCGCCCGGAACACCTCTACTTCATCTGTTTTTTGTGCAAAATGAGCACAAGCGCCCGGAAGATGACCACATGCGCCCGGATGATGACCACATGCGCTTGACAGATGATGCAACACCACATGCACTTGTAAAATGGTCACATGCGCTTGAAAAATGGCCACATGCACCTATACACACTCCCCCATGCGCCTGGACGCTGATGGGAGGGGTGGACCTTCCGTCGCGCGGCCCGCCTTCGTCCGAGATCGGATTTTGATGAAACCGCCTCTCCTAGATGCGTCTCGATGAAATCTATCCATCCACCGGATCAGATTCTCCAACGGTCAATGATAAGTGGCCCAAATCAGTGTTTTGGTCCAAAATGACCAACACTTGGCCAATTTGGCGGCTCCGAAAATCCTTCCGAAAGAGCCGAAAACAGCCTAAAACGAGTAGAATCGGGCGGAATTGGACCGAGCCCGAGAGGGAAACTTTTCTTCTACATGACATGATACACCATAATCATGCACTGCGACGAGGTTATCTGATCTCAGGACCCTCGAATACCCTAATCAAGCGGTTGGCAAGCCCGCTACTTAGTCATTTTCAGCCCTGGGAAGTGCCCTGTTGGCCCGGAAATCGACTTCTGCTAAGCAAATTGAAACGCGATCGCACAGCGATCTTCGTGGACATAATCCACCCTGTTCCAAGTCAGTCATCGATAAGATTCATCGATTTTCCTGATTAGACCGCAGACAGGTCCATTATTTAGTCATTTTCAGCCCTGGGAAGTGCCCTGTTGGCCCGGAAATTGACTTTTGCTAAGCAAATCAAAATGCGATCACACCGCGATCTTCGTGGACGTAATCCACCCCTGTTCAAAGACGGTTATCGATAATATTCATCGACTTCTCTAATCAGACCGCAAACAGGTCCACTACTTAGTCAATTTCAGCCCTGGGAAGTGCCCTGTTGGCTTAAAAATTGACTGATGCCAGATGAAATCATCCGCGATCTCAAAGATGCCGAGGCAAAGCTGAAGTACTCAGGCTATCCAACAGCCGAGTCAAGCATTCGCGGGGCACCGATCCCCATTATTCATTAAGGAATTGGCATATGTGGGTACCCATCGGACCCTATACTTAGCCACTTACAGGCCTCGAAGCAGCCGATCCAGCCCATTGAGTTTGGATCCTCAAAAGATCTTAGCTCGATGAAGCCTACTTGATCCCAAACAGATCATTGAAAATACTCAGAAGAAAGAGTGTTCTCGAAGACGAGTCACCCGACTCCAGAAGAAATACATTTACTTTACTGTACAAAGCTCTATTCATCCCGGATAAAGGTCCGAGGCTAAACCCAAGGGGTTATGGTTACCACGAGAAACCACAAACAAAGAGTTCTAACTAAGCTTGAAACATCTTGCTATGGACTGCCACTATGAAAAAGACCGTCGATGCCCTACCCATCGACAACGGGTCCGTCGGTTGAGCTGATGAGGTAGTTGCGGATTGCTTTCCTAAGGTCACCCGTCATAAAAATACGGGCGCGGGCTTTAGGTTATGCCGACCAACATTTCGAGGTTCGTGTATTCCAGCGGTCACCTGTTCACAGTAACAGGCGCGGGCCCCGAGTTGCACCACTCGATTAAAACCCTCGTTCGGGAACGTTGCGGAGTGCTTTCCTAAGGTCACCCGTCATAAAAGTACGGGCGCGGGCCTTGGGTCATGCCGACCAACATTCGAGGTTCGTGTATTCCAGCGGTCACCTGTTCACAGTAACAGGCGCGGGCCCCGAGTTGCACCACTCGAATCTTGACAGTCTCTCAACCCGGACATACCGAAAGAAAATGGGACATAGAAATTCGGCGTGTCTAACAAATGTGGCTCAGTCCATAACAAGGAAACAAAGGTCTACACGACCATGAACTCAAGACCATAATCCCCGGCGGATTAGTCTTTCGCCTTCCAATCAAGGGTGATCAACCGTTGATGTAATTAAAGGCTCGTGACCAGTATCACAGCCTGGAATGTAAAAGATCTCAGAATCTCTGGAATAAAATTCACCTTGCGATATCTCTCTCTTGTGTACACTTTGTGATTGCTTATGATTGTCTATGAATGTCTCTATACTCAGAATTCCCCCAGAATAAAAGAAACACGAAAAAAAGAAAGAAAAGAAAGAAGGACTGCTGACGAGTAGTTCTGATCTTTCTTCCTACTCTTTTTCTAAGTTCTAACAATATTCTAACCCCAATTCATCATTCATTATGCATGGATTTTATGTTTAAAGACTATTCTAATGCATGGATTTGTGATTGTAGGAATGAGAGGGAGACTTCACTAATTCATAGTTAAAAGAGTCACTTTGTTTGCATTGAAGATCAATAGAACAAGTGCCAAAAGGTGGAAGAAAGAAGCAAGAAAGAAAGAGAAGAGATAAAGAAGAAAATCTGAAAATTTGTTCTTAGACCTGTCTGTAGACCAGTCGCAAGACTGGTCGCCAGACAGGTCGACAGACAGGTCTATAGTGTATTTTTTGGACTGTTTTTTCTCCTCTTAGACTGGTCGCCAGACAGGTCAAGAGTAGTCCAGAAACACAAAAACTCTCTGGACAAATTATGCAGTTTTGAGACCGGTCGTGAGACCGGTCGTCAGTGCAACAGCGTGTGCATGAAGCTCCGATTTTCTCTGCGCAATTGCGTAATTCCTTGCTAAATCTGGAATCTTCCGCGCCAATCTATAAAAGGAACTTCTCCTCTTCATACCAGGGCATGCTAGGACGTGGGGATTGCTTGGGAGTCGGATTCTACTTCAAGTTTTCTTAGTTTTCTTCCTGTTTTAGTAGTTTTTTATGTTTTTGAGGCTTCTAGTTCAAGGATGTTAGAGATGAACTAAAACTTCTTAGCTAGGGCTAAGAGGTGAAGCTTTTGATTTGTTTTTGGTGGATTGATGCAACCTAGGTTTCCTTTTATGTTTTAATTGAAGAATTTTAGTTCAATATGAGTTTGAATCAAGTACTAGTTTGGTTTTACTTTGATCTCTTGATGACTCCGGGCTCATGTGATTCTTAGTGATTCTAAGCTTGGTAGCTTACCTTCTGAGCCTTGTTTATGCTTGTGTAGTTCATTAATCTATCATCGACTCCGGGCATGGTAGACCCTTTGATTGCCTTGTGTACAATGGCCCGATCTTCATGTGGGAACTTATTCAACTAAAGTTCTTATCTTTTTATTATAATCTGAAATAGCTGTTTGCTGATTGATTTTGATTTAATTAGAGTTCTAATCATTAGTTGTAATCAAGTATAGTGACAGGATTTGATGAAAGCTATGGTTGTGAATCTCAACTAGATTAGAAAGAGGCTTGGCCTACACAATTGAGTGTGCCCAAGGCCTGAGCATTGATGTGGGAATCAAATTAATGAATAAGCACTTGTTTTGGATAATTACTGATTGAACCGCTCTATATTCCGATCGGATAGAGATATGAATTCGATTCTGATTGAGTTATGAGAGACCTAGTTGTGTTGATGCATTGAAACGTATCAAAAGTGGATCCTTGGCGCACTAGTGCCTTTTTAAATTGATATTACCTTACACATTTACTGTTTAAACCCAAATCACTATTTTCAACCTTTAGTCCTTAATAGGATCTTAATTATTAGTTGTTTTAGACAAATTCTGAGAATACCCATTCATAAATCTCTGTGGGAACGATACTTGGTCTTTCCGAATTATTACTACTTCGCAACCCTACACTTGGGGAGTGTTATAGTCAAAATAGCGGAGATCGTCTACTCGAAGCTTCTTATTTTCGATCTCGCGAGCACCTTTATTTAACTATCGAGAACGTCTGTTCGAGACTCGTATATTCTGACGATGTTCCGGTCTCGCGAGCACCTTTATTTGACTATCGAGAACGTCTGTTTGAGACTCGTATATTCTGACGATTTTCCGGTCTCGCGAGCACCTTTATTTGACTATCGAGAACGTCTGTTCGAGACTCGTATATTCTAACGATGTTCTGATCCTACGAGCATATTTATTTGACTATTGAGAGCGTCTGTTCGCGTCTCGCATATGAGGAAAAACGGCGCATGGTTATCAAGTCTTCGAGCCATTATGGTCGATAGTTGAATATTGGAAGGTGAAAGAAGTTATTTTTGACCTGCGAGTAGTCCTTATCACGAGTCGTTGAAAGGTGTCACATCTCAATGTATGAGCACTTGGTCTCGTGAGCATCTTCCTACATGCGAACAGCTCTTTCCGATAAATCACCTATGACATCCCTTAGCCTTCAGTACCAGCAGCCCATATAGGCCGATTTTGGGCTTATCTTCTTCTATGGTTCTGATTCTCAAGGGATTGCTATCAAGGAACGTAACTGATCGGATGAGTAATTGGATTAGATTACTCCTCAATCTAAGGGTAAGCAGGATAAGAACCTTATCCCACGAAATCAGTGGGATCTCGGTATCTTACGTAACAGATTGGATCACGTCAGATCTATATAAAGAGATGACTCCATTAAAGATATAGGTACACAATACTCAATCTTTAACCTTGGTTGATTAATTCTCTTTCCTACCTCACCTCATCTAGCTTAAGCATCGGAGGGCCAACGGCTGGACGCCGGCCACCCTTAGTTGCTTTCTGATTCTTTTCAGGCCCACGGAGAAAATTACTCTTGGAGAGAAGGCGAACATTCGAAGGACCCTGTTACAGAATTCGACGTAAACAGTTTGGCGCCGTGTTTGGGAACGATTTGATCATCAAAGTCAATCGTCCTTACCACTGGTAAAAAATCCTTTTACTATGCCTCCTAAAAAGACTGTTCATCCTTCCACTTTAAGGCAGGCACCACCTTCGCCCGATGAGACGGAATCGGTACCTGTCCCTCCAACTACTTCGACAAATATCCTTCAAGGAGCTCCAAATATGCCATCAGCAAACCCGTTATTGGAGGCCCCCAAAAATCAAGAAGACGTCCTGCGTTTCCTCGGAAATACCCTTCTAACCCTCAACGCCGGAGTTCAGGCCCTGTCTAATCGGCTTGATCAGCATTTCCCCGAGCCGCAGAGACAACCCTCCGAAGGGTTACCATCGCAACCCATCCCGGTGGTTTCCAGACATTCGGTGGACGAACCACAGGTCCAACCAAACCATCCACCATCAAACCGAACACCACTCGGCAACCACCCCCCTGTGCTGCCTCCACATTCCATACATTCTAGTGCGTCTCGCTAACCTCAACCTCAGGGCTCCACCGTCGAAACGTCAAGCTATACCTTACTATGGGAAGGAGATCTCAAAAGAATCTATGATCGTTTTGACGTCATGGAGCAGCGATACCAGGCAAATCGACCATCTGCTGTCATGGCGACGATACATCAATCTGAGTCCCCTTTCACCAGTGAGGTTATGGAGGCACCATTGCCTAGGAAGTATCGAACACCTGTTATCACCCCATATACAGGTATTGGCGATCCTCTTGAACATCTGGAAACATATAGGTCTCTTATGGAGCTGGAGGGACATGGTTCAGAAATCATGTGTAGGGCTTTTTCCCTAACATTGAAGGAAGCAACTCGTACGTGGTTCCGGGGGCTAAAGCCTCGTTCCATCGGCTCCTTTTCACAGTTATCGGAGTTATTCCTTTCTCAATTCATGGGAAGCATTCGCATCAAGAAGCCAGCGTCCCATATAATGGATTTGAAATAGCAGCATGGGGAGACAATTAAGGAGTTCACAGTACGGTTCACTGCCGAAGCCGTTCAAACTGAAGGTTATACCGAAGAAAAAGGTCTCACCGCCCTCATAGCCGGAATTACGAGCGAGAAATTCAGGTTTGCCTTAGATAAAAGCCCTCCAAAAACTATGGCAGAATTCCAAGCCAAAGCTCAGAAGTATATCAATGCAGAAGAAGTTGCACTGACACGCCATGGTGCACAGGGTAAGAAACGCAAGCCGGAGGAAACCTCTTCTTCGGATAAAAAATATCGTCGTGATTGGCGCGACCGCTCTCCCAAGAAGCCTTATTCTGGTAAGTATCATAACTATACTCCTCTCAATCAGTCTCACAAAAAGGTGTTAATGGAGATTAAACATAAACCATATGTAAAGTGGCCTGCAAAGATCAAATCTGATCCTGAAAAGAGAGACAAGAGCAAGTTCTGTTACTTTCACAAAGATCACGGGCATAGGACCCAAGACTGCATATCTTTACGAGATCACATTGAAGCCCTTATTCGAAAGGGCCATCTCCAAGATTATGTCGCTCGTAAAAATCGATCACCAGAAAGGGCAAAAGCCTCACCACGCCAGAAAGAGCCGCCTCATCGTCATACTACACAAGAGGACGCTGAACCTACTGGAGAAATCTGCACCATCGTCGGAGGACCAGCTTGCGGGGGTGACTCTCAAGCTTCAAGGAAAGCATACACTCGGAAGGCGTCTAAAGAACCCCAGCATATCTATTGGTTGGAACAGGCACTCAGCGCGTCAAAAGCTAGCCATCCTCCGATTTCCTTCTCCCTCGAAGATGCAGTTGGAATTCACTTCCCTCATGAGGACTCCATCGTAGTCACACTAAAGGTATCAAATTATCTGACTCATCGTATTATGGTGGATACAGGTAGCTCAGCCGATATTCTGTACCTGGAGGCTTTCAACAAAATGACACTTGCCAGAAGCCTACTTAAGCCAGTCTCGACTCCCCTCGTCGGCTTCGGAGGTGAGGTGGTAACGCCTGAAGGAAGCATTGATCTTCCAGTCACTTTTGGAGAGAGTCCAGCGAAGACTACCATCTTCATAAACTTCCTCATGGTGGATCGAAAATCAGCATATAAAGCCATTTTGGGGCGACCATCGCTTAATAAGGTTGGGGCAGCCTTACACCCTTTGTATTTGTGAGTCAAATTCCCTACCCCAAATGGTGTTGGGGTTGTGCAAGGAAATCAAAAGGAGGCCCGATCTTGTTATGAGATAGCCCTACAAGACCGAAAGAAAGCACAAGCAGCACCCGTTATGATGATTGTTGAGCTCTTAATTATGCATATTCTAACCCCAATTCATCACTCATTGTGCAAGGTTTGTATGGTTTGGAAGCTAATTCAATGCATGTTGTGTGACTACAGGATTGAGGGTGGACTCTACTCAATTGAAGATATAATAAGCTCATTTGGAACTATTCTAATAAAGAAAGAAAGAACTAAAGAAGAAAAGAAAGCAGAAGGAAGAAAGAAAGGAAAAATACAAGAAGAAAAGAGGGCTGACCGGTCGTGACCGGTCGGCCAAGGAAGCCAGACCGGTCAGTGACCGATCAGCCATGCAGATTTGGCTCCTACTGAAGACGTCCGACCGGTCTTGACCGGTCGGACATATGCTGGAACTTCATTGAAAAGGACCGACCGGTCAAGACCGGTCGGTCATTTCTGATGTAAGGTGGATGAAAACATCCGACCGGTCTTGACCGGTCGGATAGGCTTGCTGGACTGATGTTCTACTAGGCCCGACCGGTCTTGACCGGTCGGGCATACCTGCTGGAGTGTTTTCACTTGAGGCCGATCGGTCATGACCGGTCGGCCATGCGTACTGAGTTAGAAATTTCTAATTTCATCCCGATTTTCTCTGCGCTGCGTAAGTGTTACGCAAGTTCTCGATTCTTCCGAAGTTGTGGAGCTTCCATACTATAAAAGGACACCTAGGGATCGTTCCTAGGGCATCCTAGAAGGGTTCAAGCGAGGTTGGAGGCTGTGAAAGGGAAGATTGGAGTTTCACAACTCCTTTTGGTTTGCTTTGCTGTTTTTATGCTTTTTGTAGTTGTTGCATGTTTCCTTGGATCATGAGCAGCTAAACCTCTTAGCTAGGGCTAAGAGGTGAAGCTTGTAGTGTATCCAAGATGTTTTAATTCATAGTTAAGTGGTTTTCAGTTTGGAATTCATGATTATGAACTAAGGTTTGAAGTTTATACAAGTTTTTAAGTAATTTCTCTTAGTCTTGTGATGACTCATGGATGTTTGGATGAATTACTTATCTTCTTAATTTGTTTGCAACGGTCTAGACCTGTATGATCCGAGGAATTGGAGTGCGCTCTAGTACCAAGCTCTTCATAAAGGGGCTTCATGCCAAAGTTCTAGTTTTGGTTGATTATCTGGAATATATATGGACTGTGCATATAATTTGAATCCAGTTCAAATCATGATCTAGCCTTGTCTTGTGAGAAGACTTGAGGATGGTTATGATTGGGAATTGGACCTATAGAAAAGGTGAATGACCTATGCAATGAGCATGCTCAGATCAGCCTAGAGTTGAGTGAACTTTATGCACAGAACTTACATGTTGCAGACTTCTGGTTTAACAGTTCTATTATCCGACTAGATAGACCTGACTGGTGATTCTAGTTGAGAGAATGGGAAACCACAGAGGATTAAACATCGAGGATTGCTACAAGTGGATCCTCGAACCCCTAGTGCCTTCTTATACTTGTTTACATTCAATTTAGCTTAAACTATTAAACACACACATTCTATTCAAATTTTGATTGTTAGCTTCAATAGAAACTTGTGGATGAGTTTGTGACATCCTACATAAGTCCCTGTGGATCGACCTCGGTATTACCGAGTTTATTACTACATCGCAACCCTACACTTGGGGAAGCGAACAAGTTTTTGGCGCCGCTGCCGGGGACCTTGACGGTTTTCACAAATTTCTGAAATTAGTATCTATTTAGGACTCTTTTAGATTATTAGAACTAACTTAGTTTGTTTATTTGATTTTTTCAAGGATTTCTAGGAAGCTGAAGAAGATTCAAGGATTTCAAGTGCGAATCAGGTTCTATCCTTCTAAAACCTTACTCTACTCCTTCTCCTAGTCATTCTTATTTTATTCATCTCTTGTAGAGTGGGTGGAGACTCCTTTTGGATCTCTGAAAGGTCGGCCTTTTTGCCACCTGGATTCCTATTGGTCGGCTCTACCGTCTTGGATCACCTTGTGCTCAGGGATTTCTTTTCTCATCTCTACTCCTCTTTCTCCTTTTTCTGTGCCTTTTCTCAAAAGATTCAAAGAGTGGGTGGGGTGTTCTCTGAACCCCTATTGACCAGGAGAAATCGGTCTCTATCTTTGTTTTTGGCCTAGCCATTGCAAGACACCTTGTGCTTCGGTCTTAGAGAAGAGTAAAGAAAAAGAAGGAAGAATTCTTTTTCTTTTTTTTGTTTCTTATTTTTGATTTTGCATCCCACATTGGGCTCGGGATTCCAATAACCGACTCATAAGTGAAGGGGGGATAGTAGAAGGGATTGATAGAGAGCCACGTGCTAGGAGACATCTAAATTCTCCAATTTTATCTGAAAGTATGGCTACAAATCAACCTAACCCGGTTCAAAATCAAACCGAAACAGGGGAGAATGTGGTTGAGAATGTTCCCCGACCTAGGACTTTACGTGATTTCTTGCAACCTGCAAGAACAAGCACTCCCTCATGCATAGTATTTCTACCAAATGCAGGGAATGTGGATTTGAAACCGGGAGTGATCAATCTTCTCCCTAAATTCCATGGTTTAGACAGTGAAAGTGCCTATCAACACTTTAGGGAGTTTGATGAGGTAATCACCACCATGCACTTTGCAAATGTGACTGAAGATGTAGTAAGACTTAAATTCTTCCCTTTCACTCTTAAGGATAAAGCCAAGGGTTGGCTGTATGCATTAAGGCCAAGATCAATCGGGTCATGGAACGATATGCACAGAGAATTTATAAAAAAATTCTTCCCTACTCACAAAACGAACATGCTTAAGCGCCTTATCATGAACTTTGCCCAAAAGGAGAATGAAACCTTTTCCCAATGTTGGGAGAGATTCAAGGACCTATTAAATGCATGCCCACATCATGGCTATGAAAATTGGCGGATTATAAGTTTTTTCTATGAAGGACTGATTCCATCCATGCGCCAATTTATAGAGATGATGTGTAATGGGGAGTTCATGAATAAGGAAGCTGATGAAGCATGGGATTATTTGGAAGAATTGGCTGAAAGTGCACAATCTTGGGACACACCTAAACCAACAAATTCCAAGATTGGCCAACAAAAGGAAAAGGGAGGAATGTATGTCCTATCAGAAGAAGATAGCATAAGTGCACGGTTGGCTAGCCTTACAAGAAAGGTCGAAGCCATGGAATTAAGGAAAGGGGAAACAATCAACTCCACTGAGGTTGAAACTGTTTGTGGAATTTGTGCTGGAAATCAACATGCTACACCCGATTGTCCCACAATTTCAGCAGTCCAAGGCATCTTACAAGAACAAACAAATGCCATAAACAGTTATCAGCAGCAATATGGTGCTCCAAACTCAAACACGTATAATCCTAATTGGAAGAACCATCCCAACTTCAGTTGGAAGAATGGGCCCAATGCAAATGCAAACAACACTCCAAAAGTATCACTAGAAGAGATGTTGGGTGCATTTGTATAAGTCCAGAATGAGCATAACAAGACAAACTCTCTAAAAATAGATGGGTTCATGCAAGAGCAATTGAAATTCAATCAAAACTCAAACCAAGCCATCAATGAATTGAAAACATCTTTGGCTAGAGTTGAAGCTCACCTTAGTGTTAGAGAGAAGGGCACACTCCCTGCCCAACCTCTTCCTAATCCAAGGACCCAATATGAGATACAAGATGCAAGCTCATCCTCCCACCATACGGAACATGTCCAAGCTATCACCACTTTGAGAAGTGGGAAAGAAATTGATAAATCCAATCCGGTGAAGGCCCCCAAGCCTAAGGATCCGGAAATTCCCAAAGAGGATGATAGCCCAAACAATATTCCACAAGAGAAAGAACCGGAAAGACAATACAAGCCGGTTGCCCCATTTCCACAAAGGTTGATTTCACCTAAACCTTTAGATAAAAATCTGGAGATTCTGGAAGTTTTCAAGCAGGTGAAGATCAACATTCCGCTGTTGGATGCAATAAAACAAATACCATCTTATGCCAAATTTTTAAAGGAATTGTGTACAATCAAAAGGAAACATAATGTTCACAACAAAGTGCTTTTGGCTGAGAATTTGAGTGCCATCATCAAACAAGAGGTGCCCCAAAAATACAAAGATCCGGGTAGTCCAACCATATCATGCATCATAGGAGACTACCAGATTAAACAAGCCCTACTCGACTTGGGGGCAAGTGTGAATCTCATTCCATACTCGGTCTATGAACAACTTGGGTTAGGTGAATTGAAACCCACCAAAACCACACTCCAACTTGCTGATAGATCCATCTGGATACCGAGAGGAATGGTAGAGGATGTTCTAGTCCAAGTTGATAAATTCTACTATCCAGTAGATTTTATTGTCTTGGACACACATCCCGTGATAGGCACCGGTACTCAAATTCCTGTCATACTTGGAAGGCCGTTTCTAGCTACCTCAAATGCCATTATCAATTGTAGAAACGGACTGGTACAAATGTCCTTTGGAAATATGACTCTTGAGCTTAATATATTTGAGTTATGCAAACAACCGCGGGAAGTTGATGATGATATCCACGAATTAAACATGATCGAATCATTCGTGGAAGATACAATCCCCTTGTCACTATTTTCCGACCCTTTAGAGGCATGTGTGGCCCATCTCCATGATATGAATGATAATACAACACAAGAGATGGATGCCATTCTAGATGTGATGCTGGTGCGTGAAAATAAAAGATGGAGGGCCCCAATTGAACCTTTGCCTATAAATGAGAACAAGGCCCTCCCATCCAACATTAAGGCACCAAAACTCGACCTAAAACCATTGCCAAGTGAGCTAAAATATGTCTATTTAGGTCGAGATGAGACATATCCAGTGGTGATTTCTTCCCACTTGGATAAGGAACAAGAGAGTAGGCTAATAGCCACTCTATTAGAGCACAAGAGTGCCATCGGATGGACAATTGCGGATCTCAAAGGCATAGACCCACTGATTTGCACTCACCGCATACATCTTGAGGAAAATGCAAAGACATCCCGGCAACCACAAAGACGACTAAATCCAAATATGAAGGATGTGGTTAAGGCCGAAGTGGTGAAACTATTGGATGTAGGTATCATTTACCCAATATCTGATAGCCAATGGGTGAGCCCAACTCAAGTGGTGCCAAAGAAATCCGGAATAACCATCATAGCCAATGCCAATAATGAACTCGTACCAACTAGAGTCACTACCGGTTGGAGAATGTGCATTGACTACAGGAAGCTAAACACTGTCACGAGGAAAGACCACTTCCCCCTACCGTTTGTTGATCAGATTTTAGAACGGTTGGTGGGTCATTCCCACTTTTGCTTTCTTGATGGCTATTCAGGGTACAACCAAATAGAAATTGCCCGTGAAGATCAAGAAAAGACTACATTCACATGTCCATTCGGTACTTTCGCCTATCGACGAATGCCGTTTGGACTATGTAATGCCCCTGCCACCTTTCAGCGTTGTATGATGAGCATCTTTTCTGACATGGTGGGGACCATTCTTGAAGTCTTCATGGATGATTTTTCTGTATTTGGTTGTAACTTTGATGAGTGCCTCAAGCACTTGAAATCTGTGCTAAAAAGATGTGAAGAGAAGAACCTTGTGCTCAATTGGGAAAAGTGTCACTTCATGGTTCAAAAGGGAATTGTACTTGGTCACATCGTTTCACAAAATGGAATTGAGGTGGACAAGGCGAAAATTGATCTTATCTCTAACCTCCCACCACCCAAAAGCATACGAGATATACGGTCCTTTTTAGGACACGCAGGATTTTATAGACGGTTCATAAAGGATTTCAGTTCACTCTCTCGTCCTTTATGCAACCTACTTCAAAAGGAAAATTCATTTGAGTGGAGTGAAGAATGTCAAAAGGCCTTTACCACCCTTAAAGGCATGTTGACATGCGCCCCAATAATGCAACCACCTGATTGGAGCCTTCCTTTTGAGATTATGTGCGATGCTAGCGACTATGCTATTGGGGCCGTGTTAGGCCAAAGAAAAGATAAAAAGCCATGTGTTATCTACTATGCAAGTAGAACCCTAAACTCAGCCCAGGCAAACTACACCACTACTGAAAAGGAACTTTTAGCAGTAGTTTTTGCCTTGGAAAAGTTTAGATCCTACTTGATTGGATCCAAGATCATCGTATTCACCGACCATGCCGCGCTTAAGTATCTTCTCTCTAAGAAGGATGCTAAACCACGGTTATTAAGATGGATCCTCCTACTCCAAGAATTCGACTTAGAAATACGTGATAAGAAAGGAGTAGAGAATGTAGTAGCTGACCACCTCTCTCGACTTGTCCTCACTGATTCCCCTGAAACGACTGCAATCAATGACATGTTCCCTGATGAACAACTTTTTGCTGTTTCCCAATTGCCATGGTATGCAGACATTGCTAATTATCTTGCTACAGGTACAATTCCTACATATTGGAAAAAGCAAGATAAGGATAGATTCTTCTCAGAGGTACGGAAATTTTTATGGGACGACCCATACTTGTTCAAGTATTGTCCCGACCAAATCATAAGGAGATGTGTCCCAGATGATGAGCAACAAAGTATCATCTCCTTCTGTCATTCTCAAGCATGTGGTGGCCATTTTTCGGCTAAAAAGACCACAGCGAAAATTCTGCAATGTGGGTTTTATTGGCCCACCATGTTCAAAGACACACATGAGTTTTGCAAAGCTTGCGAACCCTGTCAGAAATTAGGAGGAATCTCCCGTAGAAATATGATGCCACTCAATCCCATCTTAATTATCGAAATTTTTTATTGTTGGGGCATCGATTTCATGGGCCCATTCCCATCTTCCTTTGGAAACTTATACATCTTGCTTGCCGTTGATTATGTTTCCAAATGGGTCGAGGCCATCCCTTGCCGGAATAATGACCATAAAACGGTCATTCGATTCTTAAAAGAAAACATTCTTTCCCGGTTTGGAACGCCTCGAGTCATCATAAGTGATGGAGGGTCTCACTTTTGCAATCGCCCTTTTGAAGCATTAATGAAGAAATATGGCGTAACTCACAAAGTGAGCACTCCCTATCACCCACAAACTAGTGGACAAGCCGAGATATCCAATAGGGAGATTAAAAACATTTTAGAAAAAACGGTGAATCCCGATCGCAAGGATTGGTCACTTCGACTTACCGATGCGCTTTGGGCTTACCGTACTGCCTTTAAAACTCCTATTGGAATATCTCCCTATAGACTTGTCTATGGGAAGGCTTGTCACTTGCCTGTGGAGTTGGAACATAAGGCGTATTGGGCTATTAAGAAGATGAATTTCAATCCTGACAAGGCAAGCTCGTTACGCAAACTACAATTAAATGAACTTGCAGAAATCCGGAATGAAGCTTATGAGAATGCAAGAATTTACAAGGATAAGACGAAGATATTCCATGATAAGAATATTCTTCGCAAGACATTCACGATAAATCAAAAAGTCCTCATGTATAATTCTCGCTTACATCTATTTCCGGGAAAATTGAGATCTCGGTGGACCGGTCCCTACATTGTGCAAACTGTCTATCCATATGGGACTGTCGAGCTGTTAAATCCAAGGAACGGCAACATTTTTAAAGCAAATGGGCAGCGATTAAAGCCGTTCTTTGAAAACTTTCCTTCAGAAAGTATGTCCATACATCTGAATGATCCTGTGTATCAGGATAATTGATCTCCTAGTCTGATGGAGGTATAGAGTGGTTAGGATTAGGATTCTGCTACTTTTGTTTTCGTTTTCATAGGTTTGTTAGAAGGAGGAAGATCTCCACTTTTCACTCTCTCAGGTACTATCATTCCTCACTCCCTTTTATTTTCAAATTGCTCTCATGTTTTGCTCATTGTACATCTTTTTCATTGAGGACAATGCAAAATTTGGTTGGGGGGTGTAGGATCACTTGGATGAATCCAGCGATTTGCAACATTTCAAGCAATCATGTGAAAAAATTTTCGATTTTTCAAAAATTCGAAACTCTTTTGGAAAACACCGGTTTTACACATTCAAGTTGTTATGAGCATAAGAGGAGGAGATATGAAGTGTATGGGGCTGGATGTCTGCAATCTCTCATAGCATAATGGTTTTATATGTGAACACCCCTATTTTTGTGATTGATAGAAAATCTGAACACTTTTACACCTAGTTCACATTACACGATTTTCATGAGTTGAAGGGATTATGTGACTTATGAATTAGCTAGACTTTGAATTAAGGTATTGAGAAATCAGGCCGGGGTACTTTGTCCATCCTTGTCCATGGGAAAATAATGAAAGATATGGATTTTTAAAAATTCTATCTAATTTAAAAAGAAAAAGGAAAAGGAAGGATGAAATTGGGAATGTGGAAAAATGGTGGAGAATTCCGATTAGGGCTACCTACTACCAACCAGGGGATGGTCTACCCATAACCAAAGCCGGAAATGGGACGTAGTGTGAAAGTCGTCGGAAGGACGGTAAGGCAAATCCCTGTCATTGGCTTGATGTGGCTCTATGGACCTTGAGTTCTATAGTTTACTTGATCTATGAAGAAGATAATCCTAGAAACTCGTGAGATGAATTTTCACTACCCACACTAGGTTAAATTTGTTCAAATCTTTCTATTTATCAACCAATCAGCGGGAATTTCATATGAATGTGTATTATGTTTTGAGAGTTTACGGTTTCAACCTCTGTTGCCTAATGTTTCTGAATCTTAAGCTTATGAACCTTGGAATGTATAAAAGGATGGTTTCTGAAACAGAGTTGAGTTTCGAAGAATGAGATTAGCTTCACGCATGTTTTGCTCGGGACTAGCAAAATGCTGGTTGCGTGGTGTGTTGAGCTCTTAATTATGCATATTCTAACCCCAATTCATCACTCATTGTGCAAGGTTTGTATGGTTTGGAAGCTAATTCAATGCATGTTGTGTGACTACAGGATTGAGGGTGGACTCTACTCAATTGAAGATATAATGAGCTCATTTGGAACTATTCTAATAAAGAAAGAAAGAACTAAAGAAGAAAAGAAAGCAGAAGGAAGAAAGAAAGGAAAAATACAAGAAGAAAAGAGGGCTGACCGGTCGTGACCGGTCGGCCAAGGAAGCCAGACCGGTCAGTGACCGGTCAGCCATGCAGATTTGGCTCCTACTGAAGACGTCCGACCGGTCTTGACCGGTCGGACATATGCTGGAACTTCATTGAAAAGGACCGACCGGTCAAGACCGGTCGGTCATTGCTGCTGTAAGGTGGATGAAAACATCCGACCGGTCTTGACCGGTCGGATAGGCTTGCTGGACTGATGTTCTACTAGGCCCGACCGGTCTTGACCGGTCGGGCATACCTGCTGGAGTGTTTTCACTTGAGGCCGACCGGTCATGACCGGTCGGCCATGCGTACTGAGTTAGAAATTTCTAATTTCATCCCGATTTTCTCTGCGCTGCGTAAGTGTTACGCAAGTTCTCGATTCTTCCGAAGTTGTGGAGCTTCCATACTATAAAAGGACACCTAGGGATCGTTCCTAGGGCATCCTAGAAGGGTTCAAGCGAGGTTGGAGGCTGTGAAAGGGAAGATTGGAGTTTCACAACTCCTTTTGGTTTGCTTTGCTGTTTTTATGCTTTTTGTAGTTGTTGCATGTTTCCTTGGATCATGAGCAGCTAAACCTCTTAGCTAGGGCTAAGAGGTGAAGCTTGTAGTGTATCCAAGATGTTTTAATTCATAGTTAAGTGGTTTTCAGTTTGGAATTCATGATTATGAACTAAGGTTTGAAGTTTATACAAGTTTTTAAGTAATTTCTCTTAGTCTTGTGATGACTCATGGATGTTTGGATGAATTACTTATCTTCTTAATTTGTTTGCAACGGTCTAGACCTGTATGATCCGAGGAATTGGAGTGCGCTCTAGTACCAAGCTCTTCATAAAGGGGCTTCATGCCAAAGTTCTAGTTTTGGTTGATTATCTGGAATATATATGGACTGTGCATATAATTTGAATCCAGTTCAAATCATGATCTAGCCTTGTCTTGTGAGAAGACTTGAGGATGGTTATGATTGGGAATTGGACCTATAGAAAAGGTGAATGACCTATGCAATGAGCATGCTCAGATCAGCCTAGAGTTGAGTGAACTTTATGCACAGAACTTACATGTTGCAGACTTCTGGTTTAACAGTTCTATTATCCGACTAGATAGACCTGACTGGTGATTCTAGTTGAGAGAATGGGAAACCACAGAGGATTAAACATCGAGGATTGCTACAAGTGGATCCTCGAACCCCTAGTGCCTTCTTATACTTGTTTACATTCAATTTAGCTTAAACTATTAAACACACACATTCTATTCAAATTTTGATTGTTAGCTTCAATAGAAACTTGTGGATGAGTTTGTGACATCCTACATAAGTCCCTGTGGATCGACCTCGGTATTACCGAGTTTATTACTACATCGCAACCCTACACTTGGGGAAGCGAACAATGATAGCACAGGATTCACCTAACTCCTCGACGGACAACTCGTTAGACCCGAGAGAGAGCACCCTCCAATCAGGAGCACCGGGGGAAGATACAGTGGCAGTTCACTTAGCCAAAGACGACTCGTCCAAAGTTGTCCACATGGGATCCTCTTTGAAAGGTGTCGTCCGGGATGAGCTGACCCGCCTCCTCACCGAATACCAAGACGTGTTCGCTTGGTCTCACAAAGATATGCCAGGCATCGACCCCAACATCATCGTATATCGTTTGAATATCGACCCAAAGTATAAACCCGTACACCAGCGCCGACATGCCTTCACTGTAGAAAGGCAAATGGCAATCAAAGCTGAAGTCGAGAAGCTACTTACGGTCAATTTCATAAAAGAAGTTGACTACCCAGAATGGGTCGCAAACGTAGTTCTCGTCCGAAAAGCTAATGGCAAATGGAGAATGTGCGTCGATTATTCAGATTTGAACAAAGCGTGCCCCAAAGATAGTTTCTCGACGCCGCGAATTGACCAGTTGGTCGATTCAACAGCTGGGCATGCCCTGCTTAGTTTTATGGATGCTTATTCTAGTTACAACCAGATCATGATGCATCCGCTTGATAGCCAACATACCGCCTTCATCAGAGACCGGGGATTATATTGTTACCAGGTAATGCCGTTCGGTCTTAAAAATGCAGGGGCCACCTATCAGCGTCTCGTCAACAAAATGTTCGCTGCCCAAATCGGCAGGAATATGGAAGTTTACGTTGATGACATGCTCGTAAAAAGCATCGTAGAAGATGATCATCTTTCTGATCTTCGAGAAGCCTTCGATCTGATGAGGAAATATCAGATGAAGTTAAATCCAGAAAAATGTGCTTTCGGAGTATCTGCTGGAAAGTTTCTCGGATTCATGGTTGGCTAGCGAGGGATTGAGGCAAATCCTGAAAAAATAAAAGCGTTAATAGAGATGAAATCTCCAACCACTCTTAAGGACGTCCAACGTCTGGCTAGTCGCATTGCATCGTTGAATAGGTTCATCTCGCGAGCATCTGACAAGTGCTTACCCTTCTTCAAACTCCTCCGTGCCACGGCCAAATCTGATTGGAAGTGGACACGACAATGCGAAGAAGCTTTTCAACAACTGAAGAAATACATGAGCACACCCCCCATTTTATCTAAACCTGTAGCACATGAGCAACTCATTCTTTATCTATCTGTGTCCTCCACGGCCGTTAGCGCCGCTTTAATAAGAGAAGATTCCGGGGTGCAAAGGCCCGTTTATTATATCAGCCGAGCAATGGTTGACGCTGAAACTTGGTATTCTGATATGGAAAAACTGGCCCTGGCTTTAGTCACGGTAGCTCGAAAATTGCGACCATACTTTCAAGCTCAAACAATTTTAGTACCAACGAATCATCCGTTACGGCAGATCCTTCAAAAACCTGAGGCTTCCGGACGTTTAACTAAATGGGCGGTCGAGATCAGTGAGCACGACATATCGTTCTGCCCCAGGACCGCACTCAAGGGCCAGGCCATGGCCGACTTTATAGCCGAATTCACATACTCCTCTCTAAGAGAAAATACCACGACCAGCGACCAGTCATCCTGGTCACTCTTCGAGGACGGGTCATCACGGGCCACCGGCAGTGGAGCGGGTCTAATCTTAGTCTCTCCGGATGGGTCGCATTTTCAATATGCTCTGCGGTTCGATGCTCGCATTTCAAATAATGAAGCGGAATATGAGGCTTTGATCGTTGGCCTCGAGCTAGCAAACGTCCTTTCAATTCAGAGCCAGCTCATTCATAGTGACTCTCAACTCATCGTGAATCAAGTACTCGGCGAATTCGACACAAAAGAAGAAAGGATGGCCTTGTATAAATCTCGTGTCCTCATCCTGCTCGCAAAATTGAAGACTTACGAAATAGTTCATATTCCTCGCGAGAAGAACCAACTCGCAGATTCCCTGGCAAAGCTTGCCTCTGCACCAGAATCTGAGTTATCACATTCAATCCCCATCGAGCATCTTCAGAACCCGAGTATCGATCAAGCAACTCTCGAACAGGTGACTTTGGTACAACCGTCTCCGTGTTGGATGGTGTTGAGCTCTTAATTGTGCATATTCTAACCCCAATTCATCACTCATTATGTACGGTTTACATGTTTAAAGGACCATTCTAAGGCGTGATTTGTGATTGTAGGAACAAGATGGAGATGTCACCAATTGAAGGCTAAATGTAGCTCCTTACAAGCATTGAAGACCATAGGAAGAAGTATTGAAGGAAGATCAAAGAAAAGAAAGCAAGGAGAGAAGAGAAAAGAAGAAAGAAAGAAAGAAATAAAGAAGAAAAGAAGCTAGATCGGTCGGCTCACCGGTCAGCCAAAGAAGCCCGACCGGTCATGACCGGTCGGCCGCCCTCTTTTATGCACAACAGGAGATGGACAGTGTAGTCCGACCGGTCGTGACGGGTCGGCTATACACACTGGAACGAGCTCAGCTTGGTCCGACCGGTCATGACCGGTCGGCCATTGCTGCTGGACTATTACAAGTGAAGACCGACCGGTCATGACCGGTCGGCTATGTGTAAAAACGGGAATTTTCTAATTTCGGCTCCGAAATCTTCTGCGCAAGTGCGTAGTTTTACTCGAAATCTGGAATTCTCTTGCGTATTGGACTCCTCCAAGCTATAAAAGGATGTCTTCTCTTCATACCAAAGGAGGCTAGAACGTGGGGATTGCTTAGGAGACGGATTCGACTTCGGATTTCTAGTTTTCTTCCTGTTTTAGTAGTTTTTTCATGTTTTTAGAGGCTTCTAGTTCAAGGATGTTAGAGTTGAACTAAAACCTCTTAGCTGGGAAGCTTTTGATTCGTTTTTTATGGATTAATGCAACCTAGGTTTCCTTTTATGTTTTAATTGATGAATTTTAGTTCAATATGAGTTTGAATTAAGTATTAAGTTGGTTTTACTTTGATCTCTTGATGACTCTGGGCTCATGTGATTCTTAGTGATTCTAAGCTTAGTATCTTAGCTTTTGATCATTGTTTATGCCTGTGTAATGCATTGATCTACCATCGACTTCGGGCATGGTAGACGCTTTGATTGCCTTGTATGCAATGGCCTGATTTTCATGTGGGAACTCATTCAACTAAAGTTCTTATCTTTTGCTGTATAATCTGGAATGGTTGTTTATTGATTGATTCTGATTTAATTAGAGTTCTAATCATGAGTTGTAATCAGGTCTAGTGACAGGATTTGGTGAAAACTATGGTTGTGAATCTCAACTAGATTGGAAAGAGGCTTGGCCTATACAATTGAGTGTGCCCAAGGCCTGAGCATGGTTGTGGGAATCAAGTCAATGAATAAGCACTTGTTCTAGATGATTGTTGATTGAACCGCTCTATATTCCGATCGGATAGAGATATGAATACGATTCCGATTGAGTTATGGGAGACCTAGTTGTGTTGATGCATTGAAACTTATCAAAAGTGGATCATTGGCGCTCTAGTGCCTTTTTAGATTGAAATTACCTTAACCATTCACTGTTTAAACCCAAATCGCTATTTTCCAGTTTTAGCTCTTAATAGGATCTTAATTACTAGTTGTTTTAGACAAATTCTGAGAATACCCATTCATAAATCTCTGTGGGAACGATACTCGGTCTTTTCGAATTATTACTACTTCGCAACCCTACACTTGGGGAGTGAACAAGTTTTTGGCGCCGCCGCCGGGGATTTCTATGCGGTATTTTTAGAATTTTTTGAAATAACTTTTAGTTGAGATTGTGTTAAGATAGGTTTAGGATTTGTTTTGCTTTCTAGAGTAGGTTTTCTTCTAATTACTAACTTACTTTGTTTTGATTTTTGCAGGATTCTAACATAGGTCTAATCAAGGGATTCTTAGGAAGTTGAAGAAGAAGAAGGCATCTTAAGTTACAAATCAGGTTTTATTGTTCTAACCTTACTCTTCTTCTTCTTCTCCTACTCATTCCTATCATATTCATCTCTTGTAGAGT
This sequence comes from Liriodendron chinense, assembly GCA_003013855.2. Taxonomy (NCBI): domain Eukaryota; kingdom Viridiplantae; phylum Streptophyta; class Magnoliopsida; order Magnoliales; family Magnoliaceae; genus Liriodendron; species Liriodendron chinense. Next base: position 550,379 of record ML058423.1, read on the forward strand.
GGGTGGAGACTCCCTTTGGATCTCTGAAAGGTAGGCCTTGTGCCACCTGGATTCCCATTGGTCGGCTCTGCCGCCTTGGATCACCCTGTGCTCAGAGATTTCTCTTCTTAACCTTTTCCTCTCTCTTCTTTTTCTATACTTTTTCTCAAAAGACTCAAAGAGTGGGTGGGGAGTTCTTTGAACCCCTATTGACCAGGAGAAATCGATCTCTATCCTTGCTTCTGGCTTAGCCATTGCAAGACACCTTGTGCTTAAGTCTTAGAGAGGAGTAAAGGAAGGAAGGAAGAATTCTTTTTCCTTTTTGTTCATTCTTTTTGGTTTTGCATGACACATTGGGCTCGGGATTCTAATAACCGACTCAATCGTGACGGAGTAATTGTTGAAGGGATTGATAGAGAGCCTCGTGCTAGGAAACATCAAAATTTTCCTGAAATTACTAGAGAGATGGCTGAAAATTAACCAAATCAAGGGGTTAATCAACATCAAAATACAGCCCCAAACTTTACTGAATTGGATGAGAATGAAGTGGGGGATGTACCTCAACCTAGAACTTTACGTGACTATTTACAACCAGCTAGGACGAGTACTCCCTCTTGCATAATTTTCCCTCACAATGTGGGAAATATTGATTTTAAACCGGGGTTGATCCAACTTCTTCCTAGATTCCATGGACTCGACTCTGAGAGCGCATATCTACATATTAAGGAATTTGAAGAAGTTATTGCCACAATAAACTATGACAATGTGACCAAGGATACAATAAAACTTAAATTGTTCCCTTTTTCCTTGAAAGAGAAGGCCAAATCATGGCTACATTCCTTAAGGCCGAGGTCTATTGGGACATGGGCTGAGATGACTAGGGAGTTTCTTAAAAAATTCTTCCCTACTCATCGAACCAATGCACTACGAAGGGCCATAATGAACTTCTCCCAAAAAGAAGAAGAAACCTTTTTCCAATGTTGGGAAAGGTATAATGAGCTATTAAATGCATGCCCACATCATGGCTATGAAAGGTGGAGGTTGATTAGTTTCTTCTATGATGGATTGAACTCAACCATGTGCCAATTTGTGGAGATGATGTGCAATGGGGAGTTCATGAACAAGGAAACGGAGGAAGCTTGGGATTATTTTGACATGTTGGCTGAAAATACACAATCATGGGATACATCTAAGCCAACAAGTTCAAAACAACCCCAAACCAAGGAAAAGGGAGAAATTTATGTTTTAGATGGGCAAGATGACCTAGGTTCTAGAGTGGCTAAACTCACACGAAAGGTCGAGGAGATGGAACTAAAGAAGGTGGATACAACCCAACAAAAGGGGACTGTTGAAACTATTTGTGGTATTTGTGCTTCCAATGTGCATCAAACGCCGGACTGTCCAATAATCTATGCGTTTCGAGAACTTTTATTTGAACAATCAAATGCCTTGAATAGTTATCAACGACCTTTTAGTACTCCAAATTCAAACACGAACAATTCTAGTTGGAGAAACAACCCAAACTTCAATTGGGCGAATGGAAACACGGCCAATCAAAGCAATCCTCAAAGGGGGCCCCCAATGCAAATGGCCCCACCTCAAATGCCTATAGAGGATACTTTGAAAGCATTTATGGAAGGACAAGCTCAAATAAATCAATCCAACCATACGATAATACTTGAGCTTAAAAATTCGGTGGAGGAAATCAAGGCTCGCTTAAACGCAAGGGAAGGGATGCTTCCAACCCAACCCATACCAAATCCAAAACCACAATGCGAAATAAGTGAGCCTAGTTCTTCTAACCAACATATGGAACATGCTAAGGCCATCACCACTCTTAGAAGTGGTAAAATCATTGAAAAATCTGATCCGGTGAAGGTTTCAACGCCTAATGATCCGGTATCTTCCAAAGAGGATGATGGACCTAGCACCGCCATGAATGAAAAAGAGCCATTGAAAGAATATAGGCCCATTGCTCCTTCCCCCAACGCTTGATTCCAGCCAAACCTCAAGATAAATATCAGGAATTTTTGGAGGTTTTCAAGCAAGTCAAAATCAACATCCCACTGTTGGATGCCATTAAACAAATACCGTCATATGTAAAATTTTTAAAAGACCTTTGCACGGTTAAAAGAAAAATACATGTGCAAAAGAAGGCATTTTTTATAGAAAATGTGAGTGCCATTATCAACCACGGGATGCCCAAGAAATACAAAGATCCCGGTTGTCTGACCATATCATGTATGATTGGAGATCACCGGGTGAAACATGCTTTACTTGATCTAGGGGCAAGTGTGAACTTAATTCCCTTTTCGGTTTATGAACAATTGGGTTTAGGTGAATTAAAACCCACCAAAACCACATTACAACTTGCTGATCGATCGATTCGTATTCCTAGAGGGGTGGTTGAGGATGTCCTTGTCTAAGTTAACAAAGTCTACTACCCGGTGGACTTTATTGTCTTGGACACAGGACCCATGGTTAATATTGGCCCTCAAATTCCTGTCATACTTGGCCGCCCATTCCTAGCTACATCAAACGCTATCATAAATTGTAGGAGTGGGGGCATACAAATGTCTTTTGGCAATATGACGATTGAGTTGAATGCTTTTAATATATACAACCAACAAGAGGATGAGGATGAGGAGGTCCACGAAATAAACATGATCAATTCTATTGTAGAAAATGAGTCCCTCTCACCTTTTTACTCCGGTCCCTTAGACGAAGAAGTGACTCATTCCCTTGATGAAAACGATGATATGATAAGGGATATGGTCACACTTTTCGAGTCGGTATCGGCATATGACGTTAGCCGAGAGAAGAATGTGGAAATAATACCTTTTTGCGCTGAAAAATCAATTCAGATTTCCACACCATTGTGGATCATGCATACCGAACTCCACCAACCCTGGGATGATCCTTACTTGCAATATCAATGCCCAGGAAAATCTGAATGGAGACATATTTTTTCTGATAAAAATGATGATGTCTCCTCATATACATGTGGTGAAAACATTAAGGAACCCGCTGAAATTCCTTTTTGGGATTTTGAGTGGCTTATCTCATTTACTCACACACATGTTCATTGTAAAGCAGGATATTGTATGACCTTACTGCGAAACCTCTTGATCCATCTAATGATTCTGCTTGACTTTATGCTTTTGGATGAGTTGTTGGGATTAACCTCCTAGTCTGACGGAGGCTAATTTACTAGAATGCTTTCCCATTAGGATTTGCTTTGATAGTTGATTTAGTTGTGAGGTAATCCATCTCCAAAAGCTAACCGTACCATGAAATATATGCTTCAGGTGATATCTCTCTTTCTCACTCTCCTTTGTTTTATGTCATTGATCTCATGTTATGCATATTTTATTACATTGAGGACAATGTGAAGTTTTGGTTGGGGGTGAGAGATTCCTTTGATGAATCCTACTAGCTTTTGTGACATTTCGAGCAATGATGTAGAAATTTTTCAATTTTTTCTGAATTTCGAAACTCTTTTGGAAAACTTTGATTCTATACGTTCGAGGTAGCATGGGTATAAGAAGATGAGATATGAAGTGATGAATGTTGCAAGCTTTGAATTTCTCTTAATATAATGGTTTTATATGTGAATTCACCTATTTTTATGATTGATAGAAAATTTGAACACCTTTTGCACCGAGTTCACATTACACGATTTTCATGATTTGAAAAGATTATGTGATTTGTGGACTAGCTAGACTTGGATTCGAGGTATTGAGAAACCAAGCCGGGGTATTTTGTCCATCCTTGTCCATGGGAAAATAAGGAAAGATATGGATTTTCAAAAATCCTATCTAATTTAAAAGAAAAAGGAAAGAAAGGATGAAATTGGGAATGATGGAAAATGGTGGAAATTCCGATTAGGGTTACCTACTACCAACCGGGGGATGGTCTACCCGTAACCAAAGCCGGAAATGGGACGTAGTGTGAAAGTCGTCGGAAGGACGGTAAGGCAAATTCCTGTCATAGGCTTGTTGTCGCTCTATACACCTTGAAATCGGTAGTCTAGTTGATTTATGAAGAAGATAATCCCGAAAACTCATGAGATGAATCTTCACTATGCACACTGGGTTGAATTTGTTCAAGTTCTTCTATCTATCAATTAATCAGTGGGAATTTCATATAAACACTTATTATGTTCTGAGGGTTTAAGGTTTCAACCTTTATCACTGAATTTCTCCGATTCTTACGCTTATGTGTCCTGGAATGTAGAGAAGAGTAGTTTCTAGAGAAGAGTTGGGTTTTGGAAAATGAAACTTGTTTCACGCATGTTTTGCTCGGGACTAGCAAAATGCTGGTTGGGGGGTGTGTTGAGATCTTAATTGTGCATATTCTAACCCCAATTCATCACTCATTATGTACGGTTTACATGTTTAAAGGACCATTCTAAGGCGTGATTTGTGATTGTAGGAACAAGGTGGAGATGTCACCAATTGAAGGCTAAATGTAGCTCCTTACAAGCATTGAAGACCATAGGAAGAAGTATTGAAGGAAGATCAAAGAAAAGAAAGCAAGGAGAGAAGAGAAAAGAAGAAAGAAAGAAAGAAATAAAGAAGAAAAGAAGCTAGACCGGTCGGCTGACCGGTCAGCCAAAGAAGCCTGACCGGTCATGACCGGTTGGCCGCCCTCTTTTATGCACAACAGGAGATGGACAGTGTAGTCCGACCGGTCATGACCGGTCGGCTATGCACACTAGAACGAGCTCAACTTGGTCCGACCGGTCATGACCGGTCGGCCATTGCTACTGGACTATTGCAAGTGAAGACCGACTGGTCATGACCGGTCGGCTATGTGTAAAAACGGAAATTTTCTAATTTCGGCTCCGAAATCTTCTGCGCAAGTGCGTAGTTTTACGCGAAATCTGGAATTCTCTTGCGTATTGGACTCCTCCAAGCTATAAAAGGATGTCTTCTCTTCATACCAAAGGAGGCTAGAACGTGGGGATTGCTTAGGAGACGGATTCGACTTCGGATTTCTAGTTTTCTTCCTGTTTTAGTAGTTTTTTCATGTTTTTAGAGGCTTCTAGTTCAAGGATGTTAGAGATGAACTAAAACCTCTTAGCTAGGGCTAAGAGGGGAAGCTTTTGATTCGTTTTTGATGGATTAATGCAACCTAGGTTTCCTTTTATGTTTTAATTGATGAATTTTAGTTCAATATGAGTTTGAATTAAGTATTAAGTTGGTTTTACTTTGATCTCTTGATGACTCCGGGCTCATGTGATTCTTAGTGATTCTAAGCTTAGTATCTTAGCTTTTGAGCATTGTTTATGCCTGTGTAATGCATTGATCTACCATCGACTCCGGGCATGGTAGACGCTTTGATTGCCTTGTATGCAATGGCCTGATTTTCATGTGGGAACTCATTCAACTAAAGTTCTTATCTTTTGCTGTATAATCTGGAATGGTTGTTTATTTATTGATTCTGATTTAATTAGAGTTCTAATCATGAGTTGTAATCAGGTCTAGTGACAGGATTTGGTGAAAACTATGGTTGTGAATCTCAACTAGATTGGAAAGAGGCTTGGCCTATACAATTGAGTGTGCCCAAGGCCTGAGCATGGTTGTGGGAATCAAGTCAATGAATAAGCACTTGTTCTAGATGATTGTTGATTGAACCGCTCTATATTTCGATCGGATAGAGATATGAATTCGATTCTGATTGAGTTATGGGAGACCTAGTTGTGTTGATGCATTGAAACTTATCAAAAGTGGATCATTGGCGCTCTAGTGCCTTTTTAGATTAAAATTACCTTAACCATTCACTGTTTAAACCCAAATCGCTATTTTTCAGTTTTAGCTCTTAATAGGATCTTAATTACTAGTTGTTTTAGACAAATTCTAAGAATACCCATTCATAAATCTCTGTGGGAACAATACTCGGTCTTTCCGAATTATTACTACTTCGCAACCCTACACTTGGGGAGTGAACAGATGGGCCCCATACTCCTTTACCTCAGAGATGGCTACCTCCCAGACGATAAGAAAGTCGCACGACAAATTCGTCATCGAGCCGCCAGGTATACCTTACAAGATGGAATACTGTTGCGTAAGAGTTTTTCCTTGCCCTATTTAAGGTGTCTTCATCCAGAAGAAGCACATCGTGTCCTAGATGAAATACACCAGGGGGCATGTGATAACCATCCTAGGGGGCGATCCTTAACATATAAGGCAATGAGGCAAGGATATTATTGGCTCACTATGAAAGCAGATGCAATTGAATTCTCTAAAAAATGTGACAAGTGCCAGCAATACTCTCCTATACCTCATGTGCCGTCCGAGCAAATGACTCCAGTTGATAGCCCTTGGCCTTTTGCGCAATGGGGGGTCGATATTATCTGGCCCTTACCTACTGGAAAAGGACAAAACAGATTCGCAATAGTGGGGGTCGATTACTTCACCAAATGGGCCGAGGCAGAACCATTAGCCAAGATTACTGAAAAATAAACTACTAAGTTCATATGGAGAAATATCATATGCCGCTATGGACTCCCCCACACTATAATTACCGACAACGAAACGCAATTCGACAACGCAGCCTTTGACGAATTTTGTGAAAAGTGGAAGATACGTAACCTCCGCACCTCTTCGTATCACCCTCAGGCAAATGGGCAAGTCGAGGCCATGAATAAAATCATCAAGCATCATTTGAAAACCAAGCTCGGTGAGTGCAAGGGCATGTGGCCAGAACTCCTGCCAGAAGTCTTATGGGCATATAGGACTATGGCTCGTACGTTTACGGGCGAAACACCCTTTTCCTTGGTGTTCGGTACCGATGCGGTAGTACCAGTTGAGATCCAAATACCCTCATACCGGGTTGAGCAGTACGATCCCACTTGTAACCAAGAGAATCTTCGACTTCACCTCGATCTCTCGGAAGAACGAAGAGATGCCTCCCAGATGCGAGCAGCCGCATATCAACAACGTATTGCTCGCTACCGAAATGCTAAAGTCCAACCTAGATCTTTCCAACTTGGTGATTTAGTCCTCAAGCAAAACCTTGGGGTTCCTGCCCGGTCGCTTGATCCAAATTGGGAAGGCCCATATCGGGTCGTTAAAATTGTGCGACCCGGCACTTATTATCTTGAAGATATGCAAGGAAGACCCGTAGTCGCCCTTGGCACGTGGAACATTTGTTACGATATTTTCCTTAATTCGATGTATCTCTCAACAACATTCAAATAACAAAGACGGAAGAAATCTTTTGGTTGCTACCCCATTTACTGGGATTCGAATAGCCCTGAAGAGAATACATACATTCTCTTGGCCAATTGCCTACCTTTGGTAGGGTTAAAGTCACTCTTGATGGTCGCTTTTCCATTGTATGGATCAAAAATAGTCCTGAAGAAGAACATGTGTGTTCTCTTGACCAATCTTCTACCCTTGGTAAAATTGGAGTCCTCAATCGAGAGATCAGTCTATCTCCACGAGGGTATTGTCATCACGACCCCTCGGATTGAGCATAACTCAGTCCTCAATCGATAGATCAGTCTATCTCCACGAGGGTATGGTCATCACGACCCCCCAGATTGAGCATAACTCAGTCCTCAATCGATAGATCAGTCTATCTCCACGAGGGTATGGTCATCACGACCCCCCGGATTGAGCATAACTCATTCCTCAATCGATAGATCAGTCTATCTCCACGAGGGTATGGTCATCACGACCCCTCGGATTGAGCATAACTCATAACTGCTTGTTAAATGAGAAGGCATTCATTGTATAAAAAGAAGACGAGAGAGGAAATAAGAATATCATCAAAAATATCTTTTCATTGATAATCACTTGATTACAAAAATTCTTATAAGTACAAGTATAAGAGAAAGGAAAAATCAATCTCTTGGAGGAGCCACGCTCTCGACTTCAGGGCTCGTTTCTGGAACCCCTCCAGCCTGAGTGGCTTTAGTCACCTCATTCTCGGCCGCAGCTTGCTCCTCCGCAGCTATGATGGTCGCGACTCGGCCGAATTCCCCCATATCAAAAGATGGAGACATCCGTTACACTACTCGTAGCGCGAAGTCGCGACCAGCATCATATGACTCGTATCTTTCCTCGTCATATAGCTGCGAGGTTCGGAACTTGAAAATTGCTCGAGCCCCTTCCTCAGAGAGCATCTTGACCAAGGCGACTCTCTCCTTGTCCCAGTGGATCGAGTCATCCTTGAGCTGCGCGAGAGTGGAGCGCTCTTTCTCTAAGCTTTCGCTGACTTCCTTGAGCTGCGACTTGGCCTCTGCGAGCCGCTCCTCCAGCGAGATCTTGTCTTGTCGGAAGATCTCTCTCTCTCTCTCTCTCTCTCTCTCTCTCTCTCTCTCTCTCTTTCTGCTTTTTCCTTCAACTCCGCCACTTCGGCGAAGTTGGAGTCAAGGGCCTGATACCTGTCGGTCAGGACCTGAACCTTTTCAATGAGGATCTTCTTCTCCTCATCTCTCTTTAAGATCACCGCCTCTCGGGACTTGAGAAGTTGATCCCTTCCTTGGACCGCCTTCTCCAGGGCGATCCTCTTCCCCTCCACCTCATCAATTACGCGACGGGCGGCGACGATATCACGCCTCGTCCGTAAGATGAGATCCAAGCCCTGCAAAATGGAAAAGGGAACGTGAGATAAAAAATACTTGGAAGCCCAAAAACAGTAAGTAAAACAAATATTAGCAAGATCTTACCTGGACCATCCTCACTCCCGCCTCAAGGAAGAGGGTTTTAGGGCTTGGTTCTGGAAGGGTGCCAAAAGTTTGGGGGGAGATGTTGTCGAAGAGAAATTTGCAGATATGGTGGAGGTGGCGCGGGATAGTGAAGGATACACTGCCTGACGGCTGGGCTACGACCAGCTCGGCAGTGCTCGCGACCGGCGCGGTAGCCGACTCGCGAGCAGGAGCTACCTCGCCGGTAAGAGCCACCTTGCGAGCAGGAGCCGACTCCCGAGGTCCTATTTGCTCGCGAGTCTCTTCGGCTGGGGGGCAGCTGGACCCCGCTCCATCAGGGGAATTGTCAGTAATATTAATCACTGGCGGTCCAGGTGCGACCACTAGTGAGGCAACGACGGGCGCTGCTGGTGCCCCCACTGTGCTCGCGAGATGGGTAGGTTGGTCGGCACCCTTACGGGTGGATGGTTGGGAAGGCCCGGCAGACTTCTTCTGCCTTTTCGAGCTTGTGCCTTTGAGTCGAGGTAGCAAACCCCTCTTCTCTCCAGCCTTTGTCATCACCTCTTCACCGGATATTAATCCTGCTGCTGCGAGCCACGAGGTGGACAAGCAGGCCTCGATGTGCCTATCACAAACAGGCAGCTTGTTTACTCTTACGATCTTCTCGTTAATCCCTCCCTTCAAATTTGGTTCGTTTGAGGCCGGGATACCTGCGAGCACAAATAGAGATTAAAAAAATGAATAAAACCCTAAAATCTAACTGGGGAAACCGCACAATGTGGAACTGTGCCTACCTTCACAGAAAAAACAGGTCACTCCTGGACCCCTGGAGGAAGCAGACTTCCAGTTCCCGGAAGCGTAGAACCACCATTTTCTCCAGCCGGGATAATTCGAAGAGGGCTTCCCCAGCACGAAGTTATCCCGGTGACAGTAGCACAGGTAGTACCAGCCTTCGTTGGAGGGCGCCTTCTTCAGACGGAACATACGGAGGAACTCTTCGGCAGTGAGCTCCCCGTTGCCGGCCTGAGCCCAGAGGGCAAACGAGCTTAAAACTACCCTCCATCCGTTCACGATGAGTTGCCCGGGGGAAATCTTGTAACATCGGAGAACATAGCGGACGAAGGGATAAAGAGGAAGGCGTACCCCCAGAATGAACTGGTACGCATAAAAGGCCATGCACCTTGGGGGAGGAGAATCTGGTGTCTCTCCATCTCCGGGTAACCGGAGAATGATTGAATCAGGGATTAAATATCTCTCCCGTAACTCAACCAGCCGGTCCTCCGATAAAATAGAAGGATACCCGGCTGCCGTATATCTGCCTGCCGGAACCCTCGCATTACTAGAGGCAGAGGATTCCGGTGTAGCATCTCCCAGGGGGACGGTGGTCTCGTCAAAGTCTCCAGCCATGAGATGATTAAAGAAGAAAAAGAGGAAAAGGAATGTACCCAAATACGAAAGAAAGGAAGAAAAGAGACCACCGAAGGAAGAAGTTTGGGAGGAAGATGACGGGAGAGTTCTTTCTTTTTCTTTCGAAAAGCTTCTGTAGAAAACCAGAGATGTGGCGGACTCCGTATATTTATAGGCAATCATTCCGCCGCATATGGTGACACATGACGACTTTTCGTTCGGCGCGGCAGTCGAGCAGGCATGCCCATTAACTCCCCAGACACGTGGCGAGCGTCTCTTCATTTCCTGTCTGCAGAAAGGCTGCGAAAGGCTGGCGCTCATTAATTCCAGCCCAATCATGTACGGTTTCATTCTCGATAAAGGCAGCGGGTGGTTACGAATGACAGTGAATAAGTCCTTCCCTTAGAATTCTTGGCGGTAAGGACTTGGGGGGCATCTGTTATAGTCAAAATAGTGGAGATCGTCTGCTCGAAGCTTCTTATTTCCGATATCGCGAGCACCTTTATTTGATTATCGAGAACGTCTGTTCGAGACTCGTATATTCTGACGATGTTCCGGCCTCGCGAGCACCTTTATTTGACTATCGAGAACGTCTGTTCGAGACTCGTATATTCTGACGATGTTCCGGTCTCGCGAGCACCTTTATTTGACTATCGAGAACGTCTGTTCGAGACTCGTATATTCTGACGATGTTCCGATCCCGCGAGCATATTTATTCGACTATTGAGAGCGTCTGTTCGCGTCTCGCATATTAGGAAAAACGGCGCATGGTTATCAAGTCTTCGAGCCCTTGTGGTCGATAGTTAAATATTGGAAGGCGAGAGAAGTTGTTTTTGACCTGCGAGTAGTCCTAATCACGAGTCGTTGAAAGGTGTCACATCTCAATGTATGAGCACTTGGTCTCGTGAGCATCTTCCTACATGCGAACAGCTCTTCCCGATAAATCAGCGATGACATCCCTTAGCCTTCAGTACGAGTAGCCCATATAGGCCAATTTTGGGCTTATCTTCTTCTATGGTTCCGATTCTCAAGGGATTGCTATCAAGGAACGTAACTGATCGGATGAGTAATTGGATTAGATTACTCCTCTATCTAAGGGTAAGCAGGATAAGAACCTTATCCCACGAAATCAGTGGGATCTTGGTATCTTACGTAACAGATTGGATCACGTCAGATCTATATAAAGAGATGACTCCATTAAAGATACAGGTACACAATACTTAATCTTTAACCTCGGTTGATTAATTCTCTTTCCTATCTCACCTCATCTGACTTAAGCATCGGAGGGCCAACGGCTGGACGCCGGCCACCCTTAGTTGCTTTCTGATTCTTTTCAGGCCCACGGAGAAAATTACTCTTGGAGAGAAGGCGAACATTCTGAGGACCCTGTTACAGAATTCGACTGTAAACAGGGAGTGAACAAGTTTTTGGCGCCGCTGTCGGGGATTTCTATGTGGTATTTTTAGAATTTGCTGAAAGAGCTTTTAGTTGAGATTGTGTTAAGATAGGTTTAGGATTTGTTTTGCTTTCTAGGGTAGGCTTTCTTCTAAATACTAACTTACTTTGTTTTGATTTTTGCAGGATTCTAACATAGGTCTAATTCAGGGATTTTTAGGAAGTTGAAGAAGAAGTAGGCATCTTAAGTCACAAATCAGGTTTTATCATTCTAATCCTACTCTTCTTCTTCTCCTACTCATTCCTACCATATTCATCTCTTGTAGAGTGGGTGGAGACTCCTTTTGGATCTCTGATAGGTTGGCCTTGAGCTGCTTGGATTCCTATTGGTCGGCTCTACCGTCTTGGATCACCTTGTGCTCAGAGATTTCACTTCTCAATCTTATTCCTCTTTCTTCTTTTTCTACACTTTTCTCAAAAGACACAAAGAGTGGGTGGGGAGTTCTCTGAACCCCTATTGACTAGGAGAAATCGGTCTCTATCCTTGCTTTTGGCTTAGCCATTGCAAGACACCTTGTGCTTCGGTCTTAGAGAAGAGTAAAGAAAGGAAGGAAGAATTATTTTTCCTTTTTCTCATTCTTTTTGGATTTGCATGCCACATTGGGCGCGGGATTCTAATAACCGACTCAATCGTGACGGAGTAATTGTTGAAGGGATTGATAGAGAGCCTCGTGCTAGAAAACATCAAAATTTTCCTGAAATTACTAGAGAGATGGCTGAAAATCAACCAAATCAAGGGGTTAATAACATCAAAATCAAGCCCCAAACCTTACTGAATTGGATGAGAATGAAGTGGGAGATGTACCTCAACCTAGAACTTTACGTGACTATTTACAACCAGGTAGGACGAGTACTCCCTCTTGCATAATTTTCCCTCACAATGTGGGAAACATTGATTTTAAACTGGGGTTGATCCAACTTCTTCCTAGATTCCATGGACTCGAGTCTGAGAGCGTGTATCTACACATTAAGGAGTTCGAAGAGGTTATTGCCACAATAAACTATGACAATGTGACCAAGGATACTATAAAACTTAAATTATTCCCTTTTTCCTTGAAGAGAAGGCCAAATCATGGCTACATTCCTTAAGGCCGAGGTCTATTGGGACATGGGCTGAGATGACTAGGGAGTTTCTTAAAAAATTCTTCCCTACTCATCGAACCAATGCACTAAGAAGGGCCATAATGAACTTCGCCCAAAAAGAAGAAGGAACTTTTTTCCAATGTTGGGAAAGGTATAATGAGTTATTAAACGCATGCCCACATCATGGCTATGAACGGTGGAGGTTGATTAGTTTCTTCTATGATGGATTAAACTCAACCATGAGCCAATTTGTGGAGATGATGTGCAATGGGGAGTTCATGAACAAGGAAACGGAGGAAGCTTGGGATTATTTTGACATGTTGGCTGAAAACACACAAACATGGGATACATCTAAGCTAACAAGTTCAAAACAACCCCTAAGCCAAGGAAAAGGGAGAAATTTATGTTTTAAATGAGCAAGATGATCTAGGTTCTAGAGTGGCTAAACTCACACGAAAGGTCAAGGAGATGGAACGAAAGAAAGTGGACACAACCCAACAAAGGGGGGCTGTTGAAACTATTTGTGTATTTGTGCTTCCAATGTGCATCAAACGCCGGATTGTCCAACAATCTATGCATTTCGAGAACTTTTATTTGAATAATCGAATGCTTTGAATAGTTATCAACGACCTTTTAGTACTCCAAATTCAAACACGGACAATTTTAGTTGGAAAAACAACCCTAACTTCAATTGGGCGAATGGAAACACGACTAATCAAAATAATCCTCAAAGGGGGCCCCCAATGCAAATTCCTAAGGCCCCACCTCAAATGCATATAGAGGATACATTGAAAGCATTCATGGAAGGTCAAGCTCAAATAAATCAATCCAACCATACGATAATGCTTAAGCTTAAAAATTCGGTGGAGAAAATCAAGGCTCGTTTAAACGCAAGGGAAGGGATTCTTCCAGTCCAACCCATACCAAATCCGAAACCTCAATGCGAAATAAGCGTGCCTATTCCTCTAACCAACACATGGAATATGCTAAGGCTATCACCACTCTTAGAAGTGGTAAAATTATTGAAAAATCTAACCCGATGAAGGCCTCCACTGCCTAATGATCCGATATCTTCCAAAGAGGATGATAGACCTAGCACCACCATGAATGAAAAAAAGCCATTGAAAGAATATAGGCCCGTTGCTCCATTCCCCCAACGCTTGATTTCAGCCAAACCTCAAGATAAATATCAGGAATATTTGGAGGTTTTCAAGCAAGTCAAAATCAACATCCCATTGTTGGATGCAATTAAACAAATACCGTCATATGCTAAATTTTTAAAAGACCTTTGCACGGTTAAAAGAAAAATACATGTGCAAAGAAGGCATTTTTGACAGAGAATGTAAGTGCCATTATAAATCACGGGATGCCTAAGAAATACAAAGATCCCGGTTGTCCGACAATATCATGTGTGATTAGAGACTACCGGGTGAAACATGCTTTACTTGATCTAGGGGCAAGTGTGAACTTAATTCCCTTTTCGGTCTATGAATAATTGGGTTTAGGTGAATTAAAACCCACCAAAACCACATTACAACTTGCTGACCGATCGATTCGTATTCCGAGAGGGGCGATTGAGGACGTTCTTGTCCAAGTTGACAAAGTCTACTACCCTGGTGGACTTTATTGTCTTGGACACACAACCCATGGTTAATATTAGCCCTCAAATTCCTGTCATACTTAGCCGTCCATTTCTAGTTACATCAAATGCTATCATTAATTATAGGAGTGGGGTCATACAAATGTCCTTTGGCAATATGATGATTGAGTTGAATGCTTTCAATATTGACAACCAACAAGAGGATGAGGATGAGGAGGTCTACGAAATAAACATGATAAATTCTATTGTGGAAAATGAGTCCCTCTCACCTTTTTACGCATGTCACTTAGATGAAGATATGACCTACTCTCTTGATGAGAACGATGATATGATAAGGGATATGGTCACACTTTTCGAGCCGGTATCGGCATATGACGTTAGCCGAGAGAAGGATGTGGAAACAATACCTTTTTGTGCTGAGAAATCATTTCATATTTCCACACCTTTGTAGATCATGCATATCGAACTCCACCAACCCTGGGATGATCCATATTTGCAACACCAATGCCCAAGGAAAATCTAAATGGAGACATATTCTTTCTGATAAATATGATGATTTCTCCTCTCATACATGTGGTGAAAATATTAAGGAACCCGTTGAAATTCCTTTTTGGGATTTTCATTGGGTTATCTGGATCAATTACACACATGTATATTGTAAAGCAGGATATTGGATGACGTTACTGCGAAACCTTTTGATCCATCTAATGATTCTGCTTGACTTTATGCTTTTGGATGAGTTGTTGGGATTAACCTCCTAGTCTGACGGAGGATGATTTTCTAGAATGCTTTCCCATTAGGATTTGCTTTGATAGTTGAATTAGTTGTGAAGTAATCCATCTCCAAAAGTTAATCTTGCCATGGAATATATGCTTCAGGTGATATCTCTCTTTCTCACTCCTTTTTGTTTTGTCATTGCTCTCATGTGTTGCATTCATTGCACACGTTCTTACATTGAGGACAATGTGAAGTTTTGGTTGGGGGGTGAGAGATTCCTTAGATGAATCTACTAGCTTTTGTGACGTTTTGAGCAATGATGTAGAAATTTTTTGATTTTTCTAAAATTCAAAACTCTTTTGGAAATCTTTGATTCTATGCATTCGAGACGATATAAGTATAAGAAAAGGAGATACGAAGTGAGGGATGTTGTAAGCTTTGAATTTCTCTTAATATAATGGTTTTATGTGTGAATTCCTCTATTTTTATGATTGATAGAAAATTTGAATACTTTTACACCTAGTTCACATTACATGATTTTCATGATTTGAAAGGATTATGTGATTTGTGGATTAGCTAGACTTTGATTTGAGGTGTTGAGAAACCAAGCCGGGGTACTTTGTCCATCCTTGTCCATGGAAAAATAACGAAAGATATGAATTTCTAAAAATCCTATCTAATGTAAAAGAAAAAGGAAAGGAAGGATGAAATTGGGAATGATGGAAAAATGGTGGAAAATTCTGAAAAGGGCTACCTATTACCAACCGGGGGATGGTCTACCCGTAACCAAAGCCGAAAATGGGATGTAGTGTGAAAGCCGTCAGAAGGACGGTAAGGTAAATTCCTGTCATAGGCTTGTGGTTGCTCTATACACCTTGAGATCTATAGTTTAGTTGATTTATGAAGAAGATAATCTCGGAAATTCATGGGATGAAATTTCACTATGCACACTAGGTTGAATTTGTTCGAATTCTTCTATTTATCAATCAATTAGTGGGAATTTCATATAGGACACTTATTATGTTTTAAGAGTTTACAGTTTCAACCTCTATCACTTAATTTTTCTGACTTTTACACTTGTATGTCTTGGGATGTAGAGAAGAATAGTTTCTGAAGGAGAGTTGGTTTTTGGAGAATTGAATTTGTTTCACGCATGTTTTGCTCAGGACTAGCAAAATGCTGGTTGGGGGGTGTGTTGAGCTCTTAATTGTGCATATTCTAACCCCAATTCATCATTCATTATGCATGGATTTTATGTTTAAAGACTATTCTAATGCATGGATTTGTGATTGTAGGAATGAGAGGGAGACTTCACTAATTCATAGTTAAAAGAGTCACTTTGTATGCATTGAAGATCAATAAAACAAGTGCCAAAAGGTGGAAGAAAGAAGCAAGAAAGAAAGAGAAGTGATAAAGAAGAAAATCTGAAAATTTGTTCTTAGACCTGTCTGTAGACCGGTCGCAAGACCGGTTGCCAGACAGGTCGACAGATAGGTCTATAGTGTATTTTTTGGACTGTTTTTTCTCCTCTTAGACCGGTCGCCAGATAGGTCGAGAGTAGTCCAGAAACACAAAAACTCTTTGGACAGATTATGCAGTTTTGAGACCGGTCGTGCGACCGATCGTCCACAGCTCAGACCGGTCGTGAGACCGGTTGTCAGTGCAACAGCGTGTGCGTGAAGCTTCGATTTTCTCTACGCAATTGCGTAATTCCTTGCTAAATCTGGAATCTTCCGCACCAATCTATAAAAGGGACTTCTCCTCTTCATACCAGGGCATGCTAGGACGTGGGGATTGCTTGGGGGACGGATTCTACTTCAAGTTTTCTTAGTTTTCTTCCTGTTTTAGTAGTTTTTTTTTATGTTTTTTAGGCTTCTAGTTCAAGGATGTTAGAGATGAACTAAAACCTCTTAGATAGGGCTAAGAGGTGAAGCTTTTGATTTATTTTTGATGGATTGATGCAACCTAGGTTTCCTTTTATGTTTTAATTGAAGAATTTTAGTTCAATATGAGTTTGAATCAAGTACTAGTTTGGTTTTACTTTGATCTCTTGATGACTCCGAGCTCATGTGATTCTTAGTGATTCTAAGCTTGGTAGCTTACCTTCTGAGCATTGTTTATGCTTGTGTAGTTCATTAATCTATCATTGACTCCGAGCATGGTAGACCCTTTGATTGCCTTGTGTACAATGGCCCGATCTTCATGTGGGAACTTATTCAACTAAAGTTCTTATCTTTTTATTATAATCTGAAATAGCTTGTTTGCTGATTGATTTTGATTTAATTAGAGTTCTAATCATTAGTTGTAATCAAGTCTAGTGACAGGATTTGATGAAAGCTATGGTTGTGAATCTCAACTAGATTGGAAAGAGGCTTGGCCTACACAATTGAGTGTGCTCAAGGCCTGAGCATTGATGTGGGAATCAAATCAATGAATAAGCACTTGTTTTGGATAATTGCTGATTGAACCGCTCTATATTCCGATCGGATAGAGATATGAATTCGATTCTGATTGAGTTATGAGAGACCTAGTTGTGTTGATGCATTGAAACCTATCAAAAGTGGATCCTTGGTGCTCTAGTTCCTTTTTAAATTGATATTACCTTACACATTTACTGTTTAAACCCAAATCACTATTTTCCAGCTTTAGTCCTTAACAGGATCTTAATTATTAGTTGTTTTAGACAAATTCTAAGAATACCCATTCATAAATCTCTGTGGGAACGATACTCGGTCTTTCCGAATTATTACTACTTCGCAACCCTACACTTGGGGAGTGAACAGTAAGTCTTGAATTTCTCCTAACATAATGGTTTTATATGTGAATTCCCCTATTGTTGTGATTGATAGAACATTTGAACACCTTTACACCTAGTTCACATTACATGATTTTAATGGGTTGAAAGGATTATGCGATTTGTGTATTAGCTAGACTTTGATTTAAAGGTGTTGAGAAACCAAGCCGGGGTACTTTGTCCATCCTTGTCCATGGGAAAATAACGAAAGATATGGATTTTTAAAAATCCTATCTGATTTAAAAGAAAAAGGAAAAGGAAGGATGAAATTGGGAATGATGGAAAATGGTGGAAATTTTCTAAAAGGGCTACCTATTACCAACCGGGGGATGGTCTACCCATAACCAAAGCCGGAAATGGGACGTAGTGTGAAAGCCGTCGAAAGGACGGTAAGACAAATTTCTGTTGTAGGCTTGTTGTTGCTCTATACACCTTGAGATCTATAGTTTAGTCGATCTATGAAGAAGATAAACCCAGAAACTCATAAGATGAACTTTCACTATGCACATTAGGCTAAAGTTGTTCGAGTTCTTCTATTTATCAATCAATCAGCGGGAATTTCATGTAGACACTTATTATGCTTTGAGGGTTTAAGGTTTCAACTTCTATCACCTAATTTCTCCAAATTTTATACTTGTATGTCTTAGAATGGATAGAATCATAGTTTCTGAAGGAGAGTTAGGTTTTGGAGGTTCGAACTTGTTTCACGCATGTTTTGCTCGGGACTAACAAAAAGCTGGTTGGGGGGTGTGTTGAACCTCCAATTTATCCATTGCATAACCACTACATCACACTATATGCATGGTTTTCATGTTTAAAAGGACCATCTAACGCATGTTTTGTGATTGTAGGGATGAGAGCAGGCTTCATCCAATCGGAGACCAAAAGAACATATTTAGATGCATGGGATGAAGATTGAAAGAGGAGAAAGAAAGAAGAAAGCAAGGAGAAAAGAAAGTTGAAGAAAGAAAGGAAGAAAAAGAAGAAGAACAGCAAGTCCGACCGGTCAGCTACACCTCTGGGAAACACTGAATGAAGGACCAGTTGGTCCGACCGGTCGGCCAGCAAGTCGATGGACCTGTTAAACTCGCTAGACTTAACTCACTAAGGTCCGACCGGTCTTGACCAGTCGGCCAACAGGTCATCCTCCCCTTGTGTGCTTGATAGACTGACTACAAGATAGGTCCGACCGGTCGTGACCGGTCGGCCATGCAAAAATTAGGCAGTTTCTATTTCTGCTCCGAAAAACACTGCGCACTGCGTAACCTTACGCGGTTTCTGGATGTTTTCCGACGCAACCAAGCGTCCTCACTATAAAAGGACACATAGGGGCTCTTCCTAGGGTATCATAGAAGCCAAGGGACGTCTTGGGAGAGGAAGGAAGCCATCGTGGAGCGTCTGCAACCCTCCAAACTTCGGTTTTTCTATGTTTTCTAGCTTTTTCATGAGTTTTAGTTATAGTATGACAATGCTCGGCTAGAATCTCTCAGCTAAGGCTGAGAGGTGAAGCTTGTAGCTAATTTCATGTTTTTTTTATTTAGTTCAGTTCAAGTAATTTTACTTCAAGTTTGGATTTTTACATCTTTTAGTTCCCAAAGTTGATAGTTTTTATGTTTTATGAGAGTTCATGTGCTCCGGACATGGATTCCTTGCAATTCTCTGAGATTATCATGTTTGTTTGTTTAGATTCGAATTATAGTAATCCTTGAGCAGGACCATAGTCCATAGGCATGGCTGTTACTCCGAAGGCTATGATTTCGAATTCTACATGGTTGAATGGGACTAGAACTTAGAAGTTCAACTTGAGTGGGATTGAATGTGTTTAATGCTTTTTTTTCCAACTAGATGAGAGATAGGACTTCAAATCTAGTTGTGTATCTTTCTTGGATTGATTGGATCGACATGGGATTGCTACAAGTCGATCTTTGAATGCCTTAGTCACTTTAAATTACTGTTTTCCATCAAGTTACTGTTTTAGCCTAATTGCTCAATTGAACCTTTTATTTATTAAAAATTGAGTTGCTGGAATAGTTTGGAACCTATTTTCCAATTCCCTGTGGATCGACCTCGGTCTTACCGAGATTTATTACTACATCGCAGCCTTACACTTGAGGCGAGTGAACAATGGGATGCGAGCCCAATGCTGCTCGCGAGTCGGCTGCACCTGCTCTGGAGCCTCCAGCTGCTCGCGAGGCGAGCTCTTCTAAGATGGTCAGAGCTCAACCAGTCTACATCATCCCCGCACACTTGCATCCAATTTGTAAGTTCAGTTTTTAGAACATTGCCCCCAACTCCTTTGGGGCTCTCCCGGAGCCTAGTCCAGAGACTCTCTCCACAAACATCGGAGTGAGACTAATTTAGGTAGTGATCCTCCACCTCCTTCCTCTTCTTTTTTTATGTTTGAAGAGCCTATATCTGAATGATAATATAATACTTCTAGTTCTTTGAGCAGGGTCTAGACCTCACGCTGCAGACAAGGCATGACATTGATGCTGCTCGCCGCATCATCGATGAGGGGGAGAAGAAGAGATTAGCGATGGAGGAGGAGAAGAAGAGATTGACGATGGAGGGCGAGATCCAAGGAAGGGATCATATAATAAAATCCCGAGAAGCCCTGGTTGTCAAATTAAATAAGGAGAAGAAGATCCTCATAGCCAAGGTCCAAGCTTTGACTAATCGTTATCAGTCATTGGACCTCGATTTTGCAAGGCTCCCAAGAGATACACACGAAGAGCGAGAAGGAAAAGGAGATCTTCCACCAAGACAAGATCTCCCTCGAGGAGCGGCTCGGGGATTATAAGGCTGGCCTTGAAGATGCTGAAAAGACCCTTGCCCAGTTGAAGGATGACTCCATCCATTGGGATGAGGAGAGGACAGCCTACGTCAAGATGGTGGCTGAAGAAGGTCACCGTGTTGTTCTAGAGGTTTCGGACTTCTCAACTCTACAAGGACGAGCGTTATGAAGCATATATTGTTAGTCCCGACTTCACGGTCGGAGTTATGCAGCAAATTTCTCTATCCTTCAGCGTGGAAGAATTCGATAGAGTTACTTTCGAGGTTGCAGCTAGAGAGCGAGCTGCAGCCGAGAACGAAGTCACGAAATCTACGGATGCTGCACGTGCTCCTAAGGCGGGCCCTGAGGCAGAGAGCCAAGAAGCTCCTCCAAATGAGGAGTGAATGATTCCTGAGTTACTCTCCTTTCCTCTTTTGACTGAACACAAGTGTATCTTTTCCCCTTTTTTCCTTTGTAAATCAAAAGATTATTAATGAAAATAGGTGTTTGTTTACCTCTTTGTCGTGTGAGAATCAATAACCATTTATGTACTTTACTTAATTTATGAAAATGAAGTAGGCTCAATTAGGGGGGTCTAAGTGACCACATCCGCTTAAAGATAGGTTGACCTATCAATTGAGTCTTTAGCTCTGCCGAGGGCAGAAGATTTGGTCAAGA
Organism: Liriodendron chinense; assembly: GCA_003013855.2. Lineage (NCBI taxonomy): Eukaryota > Viridiplantae > Streptophyta > Magnoliopsida > Magnoliales > Magnoliaceae > Liriodendron > Liriodendron chinense. Next base: position 571,524 of record ML058423.1, read on the forward strand.
GAGTGTTTGTAATCTCTTCAGGGCTATTCGAGTCCTGAAATGGAGTAGTGACCAAATTTAAGAATCAATCGAACACTCGAAGGAAGAAGAATCCATCTTTATTCGGATGTTATTTGAATTTACATCGGGTTAAGGAAAATATCAGAGTAGATGCTCTACGTGCCAAGGGCGACGTAGGGGTCTCCCTCACATATCTTCGAGATAATATGTACCTGGTCGCACAATTTTGATAACCCGGTAAGGGCCTTACCAATTTGGATCCAACGAACGAGCAGGTGTTCCGAGATTTTGTCTAAGGACCAAATCGCCAAGTTGAAAAGCTCTAGGTCTAACTTTTGTGTTATGGTAGCGAGCTATACGCTGTTGGTTAGCTGCTGCTCGAAGTCGAGATGCGTCCCTTTTTTCTTCCAAGAGATCGAGATGAAGCCTCAGACATCTTGATTGCTCGCGGAGTCGTACTGCTCGATTCGATACGAGGGTACTTCGACTTCGATGGGGACAACTGCGTCAGTGCCGAATGCCAGAGAAAAATGAGTTTCTCTAGTTGACGTGCAAGTTGTCGTTCTGTAGGCCCATAAGACTTTGGGTAGAAGCTCCGGCCACATCCTTTTACATTCATTGAGTTTAATTTTCAGATGATATTTGATGATCTTATTGACTGCTTCAACTTGTCCATTAGCCTGGGGATGATACGGGGAGGTTCGAATACTTCCTATCTTCCATTTTTCACAAAACTCCGAGAACACGGCGTTGTCGAACTGCTTTCCATTGTCGGTGATTACAGTGTGGGGGAGCCCATAACGGCATATGATGTTTCTCCACATGAACCTAGTAGTCTGCTTTTTGGTGATTGTGGTTTGAGGTTCTGCCTCGACCTATTTGGTAAAATAATCGACTGCTACAATTGCAAACCTATTCTGGCCTTTTTCGATGGGCAAAGGTCCGATTATATCAACTCCCCATTGGGCGAAGGGCCAAGGGCCATCCATCGGCGTTATCTGCTCAAATGGTATATGAGGGATTGGAGAATATCGCTGGCATTTGTCGCATTTCTTGGAAAATTCGATTGCATCTGCCTTCATGGTGGGCCAGTAGTATCCTTGCCTCATTGCTTTATATGCTAAAGATCGTCCCTTAGGATGGTTACCACATGCCCCCTGGTGTATTTTATCAAGAACGCGGTGTGCCTCTTCTGGATGGAAACACCTTAAGTATGGTAAAATGAAGCTTTTGTGTAGCAAAATTCCGTTTTGCAAGGTGTACCTAGCAGCACGATAACGAATTTGTTGCGCAAATTTTTATCATCTGGGAGTTGTCCGCTTTTGAGGTAAAGGATGATGGGATCCATCCAACATGGAGAGAAATGCATTGTTACTACTTGCTCTGGGGAAAATTGATCAATACTCGGAGTATGAAGATGCTCGACAGAAACAGATCGTGCTAAATCAGATTCTGGTGCGGAAGCTGTTGAGCATCAATTTATACATTTGCCAACCCATTATATCACATAATATGCATGGTTTTCATGTTAAAAAGACTCATCTAATACATGTTTTTGTGATTGTAAGAATGAGAGGGAGACTTCACCAATTCATGGTTAAAAGAGTCACTTTGTATGCCTTGAAGATCAAAGAAATAAAGGATATGATATGGAGGAAAGATGCAATGCAATGGAGGAAGAAAAGTGTGAAAAAGTCACAATTTACAGCTTGACTAGCCGGCTGGCCACAGCCACCGACCGGCCGGCCAAACCCTCCAGAAATAGCAAACTCTTTAGACTGGTTTTATGAAGGCCAACCGGTCGGATGACAGGTCAGCCATGCACTTTCAGAAGTCAGATTTCAGATAGAGGCAGTCCCGTTTTTAGTTTTTTGGGGCCATATTGATGATATTTGAAAATCTAACACATACATGTCGAAGAGGAGCTCAACGCCGAAATAACCCAAGTGGTTTCGTGTCGATCAGAGCTACGGATTGACCGTGGTGGCCAAAACAATATGAACTGCCAGAAAGTTTCAGATTTCGCCTACTCAACTCTAGGCCAGTCCAGGTGGCCCATCATTGATGATATGAAGAATCTACTTTGACCATCTTCTAAACCACATCCATATATGAATAACCACAAAGCTTCAGGTCAAAAGGATGTGTGGTTTGATCGTACCGGTCGAAGAAAGATGGACCATCCAAAGAGATTCCAACTGCGCAGATTTTATAAAAAGCCCTAAGTGTTCTATTTTTAGGACCTCATTTTGGAATTGTTTTGGACAATCTAATCCATCTATCATGTAGAGGAGGAAGTTTTCTACCAATTTTCAAAATTTAAGATCAATCCGACCTCTATACACTCCGTAGCGTTGAAAGCAAGATGACTGGTTCTGAAGGTACCCAAATTGTGCAATTTTAAGAGGCAGTTAATGATCTGATTGGTGGGCCCATTCAGAAGATAATCTTGAAAATCTAAATCATTTATGAGGAAGATCACATTACAAGGAAGTTACAAATCAAATTTGAAGGCAATCCGATCATTGGTTAAGTCGTACCAAGCGAAACAAAATTTGCTATGTTACTGTACTATTGCTGCACTATAAAAGGAGGTGCTCTCTTCTATTCCAAATCAAGCAAGGACGTGGGAAGCAAGGAGTTCAAGTCCTAGGAGGCTACCTAGCCTCCTACAACTAGTTTTTCTTCCTTTTCTTAGTTCTAGTTCTAGTTTTAATATGCTTTTTCTTAGTTAACCTTTTAGCTAGAGCTAGAGGTGAAATTTGTAGTTGGTTTCAATGCTTTAATTCTTTTATTTCAAGTACCCTTTTCTTAATTTTGGATTTTGAACTTCTAGTTTGAATAAAGTTTGGATTTTTAGATGAATTATGAGAGTTTGTGTACTCCGGACATGAGTTCCTTGCAATTCTCTAAGATTGCCATGATGAGTTTGTTTAGATTCGAATTGTAGTAACCCCAGAGCATGCCATAGTCTCTTGGCATGGCTGTCACTTCAAAGGCTACAAGTTTGAGTTCTATGTGCTTCATTAGAACTAGAAATTTGATTTTCAGATTTAAGTGGGACTGTTTGTGCTTGAATGCTATATCATCCAATTAGATGAGAGATAGGACTTTGATTCTAATTGTGTTGTGCTTGGATGAATGGATTGGTATTGAACTACTACAAGTGGATCTTTGATGCTCTAGTTCTACCCAAATTTCAGATTTCCTATTTAGTTCTTAAAAACTATTTTTCTAAAAACTTCTTAGATTCAAGTTATTAGAGTAGTTGAAATTGTTTACCTCTTTCCCTATGGATCGACCTCGGTCTTACTGAGATTTATTACTACATCGCAGCCTTGCACTTGAGGCGAGCGAACAGAAGCTAACTTTGACAGGGAATTTGCGAGCTTATTCTTCTCGTGAGGAATGTGATTTGTTTCATATTTGCTTAGCTTTGCAAGCAGGATAAGTACTCGAGACTTGTACTCGCTGAGCACTTGATTGACTATAAGCTGAGAGTCACTGTGAACAAGTAAATTTTGTATCGCGAGCACATTCACTAGTTCGAGGCCGACGATCAAAGCCTCATATTCCGCTTCATTGTCAGAGACATGAGTGTCGAATCGTAAATCATATTGAAAACGTGATCCTTCAGGAGCGATTAGGATCAAACCAGCTCCGTTGTCGATGGCACATGAAGACCCATCTACGAAAAGCGACCAGGGGGCCTGCTCGTTGGTCGCAGGGTCATTGTTGGAGATGGATTCGGCCGGGGTCAAATATGTGAATTCAGCGATAAAGTCAGTTATAGCTTGAGCCTTAGTGGCGGTTGTTGAGCAGAATGTAATATCATGTTCACCGAGCTCAATTGCCCATTTAGTCAACCACCCTGATACCTCAAGCTTTTGAAGGACTTGTCTTAACGAATGATTCGTAGTACCAATATAGAGTGGGCTTGAAAATATGGTCGTAGTTTCCGGGCTGCAGTCACTAAGGCGAGAGCTAATTTTTTTATATCGGAATATCGAGTTTCGGCATCCACCATTGCTCGGCTAATATAATAAACGGGCCTTTGGACCCCAGAATCTTCTCTTATTAAGGTGCCACTAACGGCCGTGGAAGATACAAATAAGTAAAGAAAGAGTTGCTGTTCGCTTCCCCAAGTGTAGGGTTGCGATGTAGTAATAATCTCGATAAGACCGAGGTCGATTCACAGGGAAGGAAGTAAAACAATTCAAACTATCCTAATAACTAGAATCAAAGAGGTTTGTGAAATTGATTTTTAACATAAAATAGAAAATCTGATAATGGAAAGATAACTAGAGCATCAAGGATCCACTTATAGCTCTCCTTAGATGCATAATTCGCTATGGTTTCTCACTTTCTCAACTAGAATCGATATTAAGATCTATCTAGTCGGATGATAGAGCTGTTAAACCAAACAATCTGTCATATGTAAGTTCAATGCATAGGATTCACTCAATGTAGGCTGAGCTGAGCATGCTCAATTGCATAGGTCATTCCCCATTCCAAAAGGTTCAGTTCACAATCATAACCATCCTCAAGTCCTGTCACAAGACAAGGCTAAATCATGATTTGAACTTGATTCAAATCACATGCACAATCCATACATATTACAGAAATTCAGAAAAGTAGAACTTTGGTAGGAAGTCCCCACATGAAGATCATAGTACTAGAGCGCACTCCAATTCCTCGGATCATACAGGTCTAGACTGATGCAAACCAATTAAGAATTTAAGTAATTCTCCCAAACATCCATGAGTCATCATAAGACTAAGAAAAACTACTTAAAGCTTGTATAAACTTCAAACCATAGTTCATAATCATGAATTCCAACTTTAAAACCAATAAAACGAATTAAACAATCTAAGAAAACTATAAGGTTCACCTCTTAGCTCTAGCTAAGAGATTAGCTAATGAAAAGTATATTAAAATTAAAACTAGAACTAAGAAAAGGAAGAAAAACTAGCTGGAGGAGGCTAGGAAGCCTCCTATGACTTGAACTCCTTGCTCCCCACGTCCTTGGTTGCCTTGGAATAGAAGAGAGCACCTCCTTTTATAGTGCATCAATAGTACAACAACATAGCAGAATTTGTTTCGCTTGGTACGGCTTAACCAATGGTTGGATTGTCTTCAAAATTGATTTATAGCTTCCTTGTAATGTGATCTTCCTCATAGATGATTTAGATTTCAAAGATTATCCTCTGAATGGGCCCACCAATCAGATCACCGACCGCCTCTCAAAATCGCGCACTTCGGGTACCTTCAGAACCAGTCATCTTGCTTTCAACGGTCCGGAGTGTACAGATGTCGGATTGATCCCAAATTTTGAACATTGGTAGAAAACTTCCTCCTCTACATGATAGACAGATTAGATTGTCCAAAAAAAATCCCAGAATGTGGTCCGAAAATTAGAACACTTAGGGCTTTTATAAACTCTGCGCAGTTGGATCTTTCTGGATGGTCCATCTTTCTTCTACCGGTACGATCAAACCACACATCCTTTTGATCTGAAAATTTTTGGTTATTCATATATGGATGTGGTCTAAAAGATGGTCAAAGTAGATTCTTCATATCATCAATGATGAGTCACCTGGACTGGCCCAGAGTGGAACAGCGAAATCTGGAACTTTCTGGACAGTTCGTATTGTTTTAACCACCACGATCAATCCGTAGCTCCGATCGACATGAAACCACTTGGGTTAGTTCGGCGTCGAGCTCCTCTTCGACATGGATGTGTTGGATTTCCAAATATCATTAATATGGGCCCAGAAAAAGATCCAAAAATTCAGAAACGGGAATGGCCTGCTGTCTGCAATCTGCAACTCAAAATTTTCATGGCCGACCGGTCAAGACCGGTCGGATAGGGCTGGCCGACCGGTCAAGACCGGTCGGACAAGGCTGGCCTTGCTCCAGCAGCTTCTATAGAAGGCTTCCATGTTGGCCGACCGGTCTAGACCGGTCGGGGACTGTTTGGCCGACCGGTCTTGACCGGTCGGACCACCTTTTGGGCATTATTTCTTCTTTCTTTTCTTTCCTTCTTTCTTCCTCATCCTCCTCTCTTTCTTCATCATTCTTTGGTCCACCTTGGGCCTTCATCAAAGGCTCCTAAATGTGCCCTTTTGGTCATCAATTGGGCAAAGTAACTCTCATTCCTACAACCACAAAACATGTATTTGATTAGTCTTTAAATCATGAAAATCTTGCATAATGAGTGATGAATTGGGGTTAGAATATGCACAATTAAGAGCTCAACACACCCCCCAACCAGCATTTTGCTAGTCCCGAGGAAAACATGCGTGAAACAAGTTTCATTCTCCAAAATCCAACTCTCCTCTAGAAACTATTCTTCTATACATTTTAAGACACACAAGCATAAAAATCAGAGAAATTAGGTGATAGAGGTTGAAACCTTAAACTCTCAGAACATAATAAGTGTTTATATGAAATTCCCGCTGATTGATTGATAAATAGAGGAACTTGAACAAATTCAACCTAGTGTGCATAGTGAAAGTTCATCTCATGAGTTTTCGGGATTATCTTCTTCATAGATCAACTAAACTATAGATCTCAAGGTGTATAGAGCAACAACGAGCCTATGACAGGAATTTGTCTTACCGTCCTTCCGATGGCTTTCACACTACGTGCCATTTCCGGCTTTGGTTACAGGTAGACCATCCCCCGGTTGGTAGTAGGTAGCCCTAATCGGAAATTTCCACCATTTTTCCATCATTCCCAATTCCATCCTTCCTTTTCCTTTTTCTTTTACATTAGATAGGATTTTTAGAAATCCATATCTTTCGTTACTTTCCCATGGACAAGGATGGACAAAGTACCCCGGCTTGGTTTCTCAACACCTTAAATCAAAGTCTAGCTAATTCACGAATCACATAATCCTTTCAACCCATGAAAATCGTGTAATGTGAACTAGGTGTAAAAGTGTTTAAATTTTCTATCACTCACATAAATAGGGGAATTCACATATAAAACCATTATATTAAGACAAATTCAAAGCTTGCAACATCACTCACTTTGTATCTCCTCTCCTTATACTCGTGTCATCTTGAATGCATAGAAACAACGTTTTCCAAAAGAGTTTTGAATTTTAGAAAAATCAAAAATTTTCTACATAATTGCTCGAAATGTCACAAAAGCTAGTAGATTCATCTAAGGAATCTCACCCCCCAACCAAAATCTTACATTGTCCTCAATGTAATAAGATATGCAATATGCATGACATGAGAGCAATGACATAAAACAAAGGAGAGTGAGAACGAGAGTACCTGAGGTAGCAAGTTGATCAATTCTAGCATCTTCCATTGTCTCAATGAGACTTATTCAATCCTAAATGCAGAAAGAAATCCTAACCTACCTACCTACCTTTGATTAGTCTGATCGACTACATGATCAAATTTGAGCAGGATCTTCATGAATTTCAATAGGTTTCTCATGAGGACCATCCAAAGTCCTGCTCGAATGTATACATGGGTGCGTTTCTTCATGAAGGTCCAATCATAGTGTGCACCACACGCATGTAAGGAGGAGATAAGAGTAGCAAAAAGATATCTCCTCAAGTTCTGAATTGGGTTGTAATTGATTAAAAACGGGTCCTCCCAATCAAAATTTTCAATGGGTTGAAGAACCCATGATGGTGGAGAGACATTCATTAAGTATTTTTCAATTTGGGTTGTCTCCTCTACAAATTCAGAATTGCATGGTGCTTCCACAAATAATGGTAAAGAGTGTAAATCAGTGGAATGGTGTTCTTTAGGCACCGACACCACGTCTAACAAACTATCCAACTCCTTAATCATCTCATCATCCAGATCATAGGGGTGGGTCATGAATTCTTCTAGGAAATCGAGAGAGTGGGATAAAGGGTCCTCGTTCTCCCTACGTGATTGAGGAAATTCTGTTTCAAGGGTAAGGAATTCCTCCTCTATAGAGGGGAGGTCTTTCAAAGAAAAATTTTCAGATTCAGTGGTAAGCGCATCATCTAGCATTGGTTGATCTTTTAAGATTTCAGATTGTGCCACCCCATCATCCAAAGAAACAGAATTTTCAACCCAAGGGAGTTCTTCCACAATAGAATCCGACATGTGTTGTTGGTGGAAGGACTCAAAAATATCAACTTCGGCCATCTCTCTAGCAAGAATATCTTTTGGTGATTCAAAAACATTCGGCCCTTTGGAAGAACAAATCATGGACTCACAATCATCCTTCAAACCCTCATTGTAGGCAATCAAACTATCACTTTCAGATTTTGTAGATTCCTCAGGTTCGTCAACCGTCCTTGAAATCTCTTCATCATTCAAATCGGAATAGCTAAAAGAGATAGTTGATTCACCATAATCAATGGTAATGGTGGGATCACTGAGATCAATATCCTCTAGAAGTTTAGTCATTAAATCTAGAGAAGGTTGGGTTTGGATAGCCTCATCCTCCTCATTGTTGGGGATTGATTCGGTGTTCCCAATGTTGGGTTCAATATTTTGAGATGGCGAGAGGTTTTGTATGCATTGCTCAGTTATTTCCATAAACTCTCGCAATGTATCCTCGAGAGTTCGTGTCGGTTGTGGCTCATGAAAAAGAAACTCTTGAGGATAATTGTTGGCATCCATGGTTGGCTCATCTTCCAAGTTGAAATTTTGATGCTCCCACCAATTTGGATTATGCATGTCATATGTTGGGCTTTTAGGTGGTTATTGATATGTGTAGCCATACAAGTGATCATACATTGTCCTAACCGGTGGAACATTATTCATCTCTTTCCGATACTCTCCCATTTTCTTACGTGGGGGAGTATTAGAAGAAGATTGAGTCTTAGAAAAATATTCATGCTTGTAATGGTTCCAATCATAATGATTTTTTATTTGGTTCATCCTCTCATCTTCCAAAAGGTATTTAAACAATCCACCCATCCAATCATTCATAATGAAATTATAAGAAGTTGAAATAATCCCTAATCTAGGAAGAAAAACAAAAAGAAGAAAGGGAGATGGAGAGATGTTACCCGTGAAGGTGAGAGCTATGTCAGCAACAATGTCCTACAAAATCAAACAAAAAAATTGTTAGTAATCTAGAAAAAAAAATCAAAAAATCTACTTCTATAAAAACAAAAAATCCTACCTAACTAAAACTACTCCATAGCTACTAGAACAATTAGAACCGTTTAACCTTTCCCCGGCAGCGGCGCCAAAAAATTGTTCGCTTCCCCAAGTGTAGGGTTGCGATGTAGTAATAATCTCGGTAAGACCGAGGTCGATCCACAGGGAAGGAAGTAAAACAATTCAAACTATCCTAATAACTAGAATCAAAGAGGTTTGTGAAATTGATTTTTAACATAAAATAGAAAATCTGATAATGGAAAGATAACTAGAGCATCAAGGATCCACTTATAGCTCTCCTTAGATGCATAATTCGCTATGGTTTCTCACTTTCTCAACTAGAATCGATATTAAGATCTATCTAGTCGGATGATAGAGCTGTTAAACCAAACAATCTGTCATATGTAAGTTCAATGCATAGGATTCACTCAATGTAGGCTGAGCTGAGCATGCTCAATTGCATAGGTCATTCCCCATTCCAAAAGGTTCAGTTCACAATCATAACCATCCTCAAGTCCTGTCACAAGACAAGGCTAGATCATGATTTAAACTTGATTCAAATCACATGCACAATCCATACATATTACAGAAATTAAGAAAAGTAGAACTTTGGTAGGAAGTCCCCACATGAAGATCATAGTACTAGAGCGCACTCCAATTCCTTGGATCATACAGGTCTAGACTGATGCAAACCAATTAAGAATTTAAGTAATTCTCCCAAACATCCATGAGTCATCATAAGATTAAGAAAAACTACTTAAAGCTTGTATAAACTTCAAACCATAGTTCATAATCATGAATTCCAACTTTAAAACCAATAAAACGAATTAAACAATCTAAGAAAACTATAAGGTTCACCTCTTAGCTCTAGCTAAGAGATTAGCTAATGAAAAGTATATTAAAATTAAAATTAGAACTAAGAAAAGGAAGAAAAACTAGCTGGAGGAGGCTAGGAAGCCTCCTATGACTTGAACTCCTTGCTCCCCACGTCCTTGGTTGCCTTGGAATAGAAGAGAGCACCTCCTTTTATAGTGCAGCAATAGTACAGCAACATAGCAGAATTTGTTTCGCTTGGTACGGCTTAACCAATGGTTGGATTGTCTTCAAAATTGATTTATAGCTTCCTTGTAATGTGATCTTCCTCATAGATGATTTAGATTTCCAATATTATCCTCTGAATGGGCCCACCAATCAGATCACCGACTACCTCTCAAAATCGCGCACTTCGGGTACCTTCAGAACCAGTCATCTTGCTTTCAACGGTTCGGAGTGTACAGATGTCGGATTGATCCCAAATTTTGAACATTGGTAGAAAATTCCTCCTCTACATGATAGACGGATTAGATTGTCCAAAACAATCCCAGAATGTGGTCCGAAAATTAGAACACTTAGGGCTTTTATAAACTCTGCGCAGTTGGATCTTTCTGGATGGTCCATCTTTCTTCTACCGGTACGATCAAACCACACATCCTTTTGATCTGAAAATTTATGGTTATTCATATATGGATGTGGTCTAAAAGATGGTCAAAGTAGATTCTTCATATCATCAATGATGAGTCACCTGGACTGGCCCAGAGTGGAACAGCGAAATCTGGAACTTTCTGGACAGTTCGTATTGTTTTGGCCACCACGATCAATCCGTAGCTCCGATCGACACGAAACTACTTGGGTTAGTTCGGCGTCGAGCTCCTCTTCGACATGGATGTGTTGGATTTCCAAATATCATTAAGATGGGCCCAGAAAAAAGATCCAAAAAGTCAGAAACGGGAATGGCCTGTTGTCTGCAATCTGCAACTCAAAATTTTCATGGCCGACCGGTCAAGACCGGTCGGACAAGGCTGGCCTTGCTCCAGCAGCTTCTGTAGAAGGCTTCCATGTTGGCCGACCGGTCTAGACCGGTCGGGGACTGTTTGGCCGACCGTTCTTGACCTGTCGGACCACCTTTTGGGCATTATTTCTTCTTTCTTTTCTTTCCTTCTTTCTTCCTCATCCTCCTCTCTTTCTTCATCATTCTTTGGTCCACCTTGGGCCCTCATCAAAGGCTCCTAAATGTGCCCTTTTGGTCATAAATTGGGCAAAGCAACTCTCATTCCTACAACCACAAAACATGTATTTGATTAATATTTAAATCATGAAAATCTTGCATAATGAGTGATGAATTGGGGTTAGAATATGCACAATTAAGAGCTCAACAGCTGCTCGTGTGGAACAGGTTTGGATAAGATAGGAGGTGCGCTCATATATCGTTTCAGTTGTTGGAATGCCTCCTCACACTGCTGGGTCCATTCGCAGTTGGTTTTTGCGATGGTGCAGAGAAGCTTAAAGAAGGGGAGACACTTATCAGAGGCGCGCAAAATAAACCTGTTCAACGATGCAATGCGACCAGCCAATCATTGGACATCTTTGAGAGTGGATGGAGACTTCATTTCGATCAAGGCTTTATCTTCTAGGGATTTGCCTCAATTCTGGATTTAACTTCATTTGCTACTTCCTCATCAGGTCAAAAGCTTCACGGAGATCTGTGAGATGATCGTTGGCTACAACACTTTTCACAAGCATATCATCGACGTAAACTTCCATATTCTTATCAATTTGTGCAGCGAACATTTTATTGACCAAACGTTGATAGGTGGCACCTGCATTTTTTAGACCAAAAGGTATTACTTTGTAACAATACAAGCCTCAATCGGTGATAAAGGCAATGTTTTGACGATCGGGCGGATGCATCATGATTAGGTTATAACCAGAGTAGGCGTCCATAAAACTGAGCAGGGCATGCCTTGCTGTCAAATCAACTAATTGGTCGATGCGGGGAGTCGGGAAACTATCATTTGGGCATGCCTTGTTCAGATCGGAGTAGTCCACGCACATTCTCCATTTACCATTAGTTTTTCGAACAAGGACTACGTTTGCAACCCATTCTAGGTAGTCAACTTCCTCAACAAAATTGACAGCCAATAACTTTTCGACCTCAGTTTTAATCACCATTTACCTTTCTATGGTGAAAGCTCGTCGACGCTGATGAACAGGTTTATCCTTCGGATCAACATTCAGACGGTGGACTACAATGTTGGGGTCGATACCTGGCATGTCTCTGTGAGACCAAGCAAATATATCTTGATATTCGGTCAGAAGTGAGTCAGATTCGCTTTGAGTAGGGAATTTGAAGCATAGGTATAGGGGGTATAAAGCAGCCCCTATTTTAGTGAGCGTGAGTCGACCCAAAATGGCTTGTACGCTGATCTTCGATCCATCATGAGGAAATTAGCGAAGACTATGGTCTTGGATGGACTTTCTCCAAAGGTGACAGGAAGGTCGATGCTTCCTTCTGGTGTTACGACTTCGCCCCCGAAGCCAACGAGGGGAGTGGAGATAGGTTTGAGTAAATTTCTAGTAAGTGTCATTTTGTTGAAAGCTTCCAAGTAAAGAACATCAGCGGAGCTACCTGTATCTAACATGAAACGACGAGTTAAATAGTTTGATACCTTTAACGCGACCACGATGGAGTCCTCATGAGGGAAATGAATCCCTTCAGCATCTTTAAGAGAAAAAGAGATTGGATGATGGCTAGGATTTAATGTATCAAATGATTTTTCCATCCAATAAATATGTTGAGGCTTCTGGGACACCTTGCGAGCATATGCTTTTCTTGAAGCTTGAGAATCTCCCCCGCAAGCTGGACTTCCAACAATGGTCCGGATTTCACCAGTGGGTTCCGTATCTTCTTGTGGAAGATGGTGTTGAGGTGACTTTTTCCTTCGTGACGGGGCATCGATTCTTTTAGGTGACTGATCCTGTCGCGCAACGTAATCCTGGAATGGCCCTTCCAAATAAGAGCTTCAATGTGATCTTTCAGGGATATACAATCTTGGGTGTTGTGCCCATTATCTTTATGGAAATAGCAGAATTTTCTCGTCTCTTTTTTCAGGATCGGGCTTGATTCTTGGAGGCCACTTCACATAAGATTTATGCTTTATCTCCATTAATACTTTCTCAGGAAATTGATGGAGAGGTGTATAGTTATGATATTTACCAGACTAAGGCTTCTTAGGGGAGCAATCCCGCCGATTGTGCCGATATTTCTTATCAGAGGGAGAGATCTCCTCAGACTTACGTTTCTTCCCTTGTATATCGTGACCTGCCAAAGCAACCTCTTCTTCATTGATGTATTTTTTAGCCTTGGCTTGGAATTCAGTCATGGTTTTAGGAGGGTTTTTATCCAAGGCGAACCAAATTTTTTTGCTGGTGATTCCTGCTATAAGGGCAGTGAGGCCTTTGTCTTCAGTATAACCTTCAATCTGGATGGCTTCTACAGTGAACCAAACTGTGAACTCCTTAATTTTTCCCCATGTTGTTGCTTTAGATCCGTTAAATGAGATGTAGGCTTTTTGGTACGGATGCTTTCCATGAACTGAGAGAGGAAGAATCCGATAATTGGGAGAAGATTCGATAGATCAAGGTTTCAGGCCTCGAAACCATGTACGTGCTGTATCCTTTAGAGTTAAGGAAAAAGCCCTACACATAATTTCTGAACCATATCCTTCTAGCTCCATGAAAGACCTATAGGTCTCCAGATGTTCGAGGGGATCGCCGATACCTGTATATGAGACGATGCTAGGTGTTCAGTATTTTCAAAGCAAATGGGCCTCCATAACCTCGCGGGTGAAGGGAGGTTCAGACAGGTGGATTGATACAAAAGCAACAGGTGGAAGGTTAGACCGATACCGTTGTTCCATATCGGCGAAGCGGTCTTCGATTCTCTTGAGATCTCCTCCCCAAGGTAAAGTGTAACTCGAGGTTTCAACAGTAGATCCTTGAGATCATTGTTGCCGAGAGGTACTGAAGTGTATAGATTGTGAGGGAGGTACCGGAACTTAATTGCCGAGTGGCATTCGATTCGAAGGAGGATTTTGCTGGGTTCGTGGTTCACCTACAGAATGTCTGGAGGCTACTGGTATAGATCGAAGTGGCGGCCCTTCTGGAGGTTGCTGTGGCTTAGGAAAATGCTAGTCAAACCGATTGGATAAGGTTTGAAGCCCAGCTTTGAGGGTAAGGAGTGTGTCTCTGACAAAACGCATAATGTCATCGTGACCGCCAGATACATCGTGAAACGGATTCTGTGGCGGGAGGTTAAACTCTATCGGGGGAATGCCCGTCGAAGCGGTCTGAGGGAGATTGGACGCTAGTTCAGGGATGTCAGGCGGAGGTAACATTTGTCTTGAAGTGGAAGGGAGAACCGTCTTTTTAGGAGGCATAGTGGGAGATAAGGATCAGTGACGAGAATGGCTAATTCTGAAAGAGTTTCCACAGACGACGTCAATCTGTTAACGTCTTATTTAGTAACAGGTTCCTCCAAAGCGTTCACCTTTCTTCAAGCAAGCTCCCCTCCAGACCTGAAAGCCAAAGGAGAAAGCTAAGGGTGGCCGCCGTTTAGTCGTTGGCCCTCCGAAGCTTAAGTTAGGTGGGATATGGTAGTAAACTAAAATGTAGGATGTGGACTTAGAGGTTGTGTACCTTTATCGTCTGTGGAACCATCTATTTATACCAATCCGAGTGATCCAGTATGTTACGCAAGCCGTTAAGATCATTCTTGATTTAGAGGGATAAGAAGCTTATCCTCCTAATCCTCAAATAAGAAGATAGTATAACCACTTTAGACGTCTGAATGATTACGTCTCTTGATGAAGATCTCCCATGGTTCGGAAATATGAATAGAAACAAGGCAAAACCAGCCTATACAAGCTGTTGGTACTACATAGAGATGATCATTCGGGCTCAAAGATAAACTCGCTTAATGACCACGAACCAAGCTAATCGCATGAGAGATGCGACCCCTTTTAATGACCACGAGCCGAGCTGCTCGCATGCGGGGATGCGACCCCTTTTAACAACCACGAGCTGAGCTGCTCGCATGCGGGGATACAACTCCTTTTAACGACCACGAGCTGAGCTGCTCGCATGTGATCGGATGATGTGGTCGGAGATCTGAGGTGATATATGAAGTATGAATAGAGAGGGCTCATGATTAAGCAGGCTGGTCGCGACTCTTATTGAGAGGCGCTTGCTTATCGCTTTTCGCTCATATCCCTTCGACGACCAGCTTTATTCCACAACAGGGTGTATTCAACCACACAACCCATGCCTTCACAAAACAATTAAGATCACATTCATGATTCTTCCTTAAGACTTGTCACTAGACTTGATTTAGAAGCATGAATTGAACTTCTATTGAACCAAAATTAATACATAAACACCTACCTCAGATCTAATCAAAAGATATGAACTTCCTTTAGTTTAGTTCTAGATAAGTACTTAAGAAACTTGGTTTGTAAGATCCCCTAGCATCCAACATATCATGATGGATCTAAGATATCTACAACCCAAAATACTATCAATCAACACCCCATTAAGAAATCTCAGTAATCAAAACATCTCATGTAAGAGAAATCAGAAGAGATAGAAGATTAACTAAAAATACTAACTTTATTTCAAACTTGAATTAGAAGTGTTTTTCATTAAACCAAAAAAATACTTGAAATAATTCAAATTAAGCATTACAAACAACTATAAGCTTTACCTCTTAGCCTTAGCTAAGATGTTTAGCCAATCATTAACAGATTAAGCTAAAACTCAAAAGAAAACTACTCTAAAAGCATATAAAAACCATAAAAATCCTAGTTTGAGGAGTTGCAAACGCTCCACAATGCTCCTCTCCACCTCCCACGAACTTTTCAGCCTTCTATGATGCCTTAGGAAGGGAGTGGATGTAGCCTTTTATAAGAGAAATTTGACACCAACTTGGAATCTTCCGGATTTAAAAGCCCCCTTGCGCAATCAGGACGCTGGTCGGAGCTTGAGCTTCAAAATACACAACTCTCTGAACATTAAAATACACATGCCGACCTGCCAGCTGGCTGGCTGGTCAAGAGGTCGACCTTTACAAAAATTGTCCAGTGATTATGCTGTTTCTGAAGGGTTTGGCTGGCCGGCCGATGGCTGTGGCCGGCCGGCCAATCAGTCTATAAAATCTGACTTTTGACTCTTCTCTTTCTCCATCTCCATTGCAACTTTCTTCCACCTGTTGTCCTTTCCTCCATTGATCTTCAAGACATGTAAAGTGTGTCTTTTAACATCATATAGGTAGACTCTCTCTCGCATTCTTAAAAACACAAAAACATGTATTGGATTAGTCTTTAATCATAAAAACCGTGCATAATGTGTGATGAATTAGGGTTAGAATATGCACAATTCAGAGCTCAACACACCCCCCAACCAGCATTTTACTAGTCTCGAGCAAAACATGCGTGAAACAAATCCATCTTTCCAAAACCCAACTCTCTTTCAGAAATTATGCTTCTATAAACCCCAAGAATGCAAGTGCAAAATTCAGAAAAACTAGGTGATAGAAGTTAAAATCTTAAACTCCCTAAGCATAACAAGTGTTCACAAAGAATCCCCATTGATTGATTGATAAATAGAAGAATCTGAACAAGTTTACCCTAGTGTGATAGTGAATGTTCCTCTCATGAGTTTCCAGGATTACCTTCTTCATAGATAAGTCAAACTAAAGATCTAAAGGTGTACAGCTCAACTAAATGCCTATAACAAGAATTTGCCTTACCGTTCCTTCGACGGCTTTCACACTACTTCCCATTTCCATCTTTGGTTACGGGTAGACCATCCCCTGGTTGGTAATAGGTAGCCCTTTTCAAAAAATTTCAACATATATTCGATGAACAACCATACTTTCTTTTTCTTTTTCATATACATTAGATAAGATTTTTAGAAATCCATATCTTTCATTCTTTTCTCTTGTTTCACATGAACAAGGATGGACAAAGTTCCCCGGCTTGGTTCCTTAACACCTTAGATCTAAGTCAAACTAATCTACAAATTAACATAATCCCTTCAAAATCATGAGAATCGTGTAACGTGAACTGTTCGCTTCCCCAAGTGTAGGGTTGCGACGTAGTAATAAACTCGGTAATACCGAGGTCGATCCACAGGGACTTATGTAGGATGTCACAAACTCATCCACAAGTTTCTATTGAAGCTAACAATCAAAGTTTGAATAGAATGTGTGTGATTAACAGTTTAAGCTAAATTGAATGTAAACAAGTATAAGAAGGCACTAGGGGTTCGAGGATCCACTTGTAGCAATCCTCGATGTTCAATCCTCTGTGGTTTCCCATTTTCTCAACTAGAATCACCAGTCAGGTCTATCTAGTCGGATGATAGAACTGTTAAACCAGAAGTCTGTAACATGTAAGTTCTGTGCATAAAGTTCACTCAACTCTAGGCTGATCTGAGCATGCTCATTGCATAGGTCATTCACCTTTTCTATAGGTCCAACTCCCAATCATAACCATCCTCAAGTCTTCTCACAAGACAAGGCTAGATCATGATTTGAACTGGATTCAAATTATATGCACAGTCCATACATATTCCAGATAATCAACCAAAACTAGAACTTTGGCATGAAGCCCCTTTATGAAGAGCTTGGTACTAGAGCGCACTCCAATTCCTCGGATCATATAGGTCTAGACCGTTGCAAACAAATTAAGAAGATAAGTAATTCATCCAAACATCCATGAGTCATTACAAGACTAAGAGAAATTACTTAAAAACTTGTATAAACTTCAAACCTTAGTTCATAATCATGAATTCCAAACTGAAAACCACTTAACTACGAATTAAAACATCTTGGATACACTACAAGCTTCACCTCTTAGCCCTAGCTAAGAGGTTAGCTGCTCATGATCCAAGGAAACATGAAACAACTACAAAAAGCATAAAAACAGCAAAGCAAACCAAAAGGAGTTGTGAAACTCCAATCTTCACTTTCACAGCTTCCAACCTCGCTTGAACCCTTCTAGGATACCCTAGAAACAATCCCTAGGTGTTTATTTATAGTTTGGCGGCTCCCCAACGTCGGAAGAATCAGAAATTTGCGTAACACTTACGCAGCGCAGAGAATTTCGGGAAGAAATTAGAAAGTTCCAACTCAGTACGCATGGCCGACCGGTCATGACCGGTCGGCCTCAAGTGAAAACACTCCAGCAGGTATGCCCGACCGGTCAAGACCGGTCAGGCCTTGTAGAACCTTAATCCAGCAAGCAACTCCGACCGGTCAAGACCGGTCGGATGTCTTTCTTCACATTGCAGCAACACTGACCGACCGGTACTTGACCTGGTCGGTCCTGTTCATTGAGTTCCCAGCAACACTGTCCGACCGGTCATGACCGGTCGGACGTCTTCAGCAGCGTCCTTCATACATGGCAGACCGGTCACTGACCGGTCTGGCTTCCTTGGCCGACCGGTCACGACCGGTCAGCACCTTTTTCTCTTCTTTTTCTTGCTTTCTTTCTTCTCTCTTTGCTTCTTCATTTCTTTTCTTCTCTGGTTCTTGGATGTTTTTCATCAGAATAATCCTAAGTGAGCTCTTTATGTCTTCAATTGAGTAGAGTCCACCCTCAATCCTATAGTCACAAAACATGCATTGAATTAGCTTACAAACCATACGAACCTTGCATAATGAGTGATGAATTGGGGTTAGAATATGCACAATTAAGAGCTCAACACACCCCCCAACCAGCATTTTGCTAGTCCCGAGCAAAACATGCGTGAAGCTAATCCCATTCTTCAAAACTCAACTCTCTTTCAGAAACCATCCTTCTATTCATTCTAAGGTTCATAAGTGTAAGATTCAGAAAGATTAGGCGTCAAAGGTTGGAACTGTAAATCCTCAAGACATAATAGGCATTCATATGAGATTCCCGCTGATTGTTTGATAAATAGAAGGACCTGAACAAATTCAACCTAGTGTGGGTAGTGAAAATTCATCTCACGAGTTTCTAGGATTATCTTCTTCATAGATCAACTAGACTATTGAACTCAAGGTACATAGAGCCACATCAAGCCAATGACGGGAATTTGCCTTACCGTCCTTCCGACGACTTTCACACTACGTCCCATTTCCGGCTTTGGTTACGGGTAGACCATCCCCCGGTTGGTAGTAGGTAGCCCTAATCGGAATTCTCCACCATTTTTCCACATTCCCAATTTCATCCTTCCTTTTCCTTTTTCTTTTTAAATTAGATAGGATTTTTAAAAATCCATATCTTTCATTATTTTCCCATGGACAAGGATGGACAAAGTACCCCGGCCTGATTTCTCAATACCTTAATTCAAAGTCTAGCTAATTCATAAGTCACATAATCCCTTCAACTCATGAAAATCGTGTAATGTGAACTAGGTGTAAAAGTGTTCAGATTTTCTATCAATCACAAAAATAGGGGAGTTCACATATAAAACCATTATGCTATGAGAGATTGCAGACATCCAGCCCCATACACTTCATATCTCCTCCTCTTATGCTCATATCAACTTGAATGCATAAAACTGGTGTTTTCCAAAAGAGTTTCGAATTTTTGAAAAATCGAAAAAAATTTCCACATGATTGCTTGAAATGTTGCAAATCGCTGGATTCATCCAAGTGATCCTACACCCCCCAACCAAATTTTGCATTGTCCTCAATGAAAAAGATGTACAATGAGCAAAACATGAGAGCAATTTGAAAATAAAAGGGAGTGAGGAATGATAGTACCTGAGAGAGTGAAAAGTGGAGATCTTCCTCCTTCTAACAAACCTATGAAAACGAAAACAAAAGCAGCAAAATCCTAATCCTAACTACTCTATACCTCCATCAGACTAGGAGATCAATCATCCTGATACACAGGATCATTCAGATGTATGGACATACCTTCTGAAGGGAAGTTTTCAAAGAACGGCTTTAATCGCTGCCCATTTGCTTTAAAAATGTTGCCGTTCCTTGGATTTAACAGCTCGACAGTCCCATATGGATAGACAGTTTGCACAATGTAGGGACCGGTCCACCGAGATCTCAATTTTCCCGGAAATAGATGTAAGCGAGAATTATACATGAGGACTTTTTGATTTATCGTGAATGTCTTGCGAAGAATATTCTTATCATGGAATATCTTCGTCTTATCCTTGTAAATTCTTGCATTCTCATAAGCTTCATTCCGGATTTCTGCAAGTTCATTCAATTGTAGTTTGCGTAACGAGCTTGCCTTGTCAGGATTGAAATTCATCTTCTTAATAGCCCAATACGCCTTATGTTCCAACTCCACAGGCAAGTGACAAGCCTTCCCATAGACAAGTCTATAGGGAGACATTCCAATAGGAGTTTTAAAGGCAGTACGGTAAGCCCAAAGCGCATCGGTAAGTCGAAGTGACCAATCCTTGCGATCGGGATTCACCATTTTTCTAAAATGTGTTTAATCTCCCTATTGGATATCTCGGCTTGTCCACTAGTTTGTGGGTGATAGGGAGTGCTCACTTTGTGCGTTACGCCATATTTCTTCATTAATGCTTCAAAAGGGCGATTGCAAAAGTGAGACCCTCCATCACTTATGATGACTCGAGGCGTTCCAAACCGGGAAAGAATGTTTTCTTTTAAGAATCGAATGACCGTTTTATGGTCATTATTCCGGCAAGGGATGGCCTCGACCCATTTGGAAACATAATCAATGGCAAGCAAGATGTATAAGTTTCCAAAGGAAGATGGGAATGGGCCCATGAAATCGATGCCCCAACAATAAAAAATTTCGATAATTAAGATGGGATTGAGTGGCATCATATTTCTACGGGAGATTCCTCCTAATTTCTGACAGGGTTCGCAAGCTTTGCAAAACTCATGTGTGTCTTTGAACATGGTGGGCCAATAAAACCCACATTGCAGAATTTTCGCTGTGGTCTTTTTAGCCGAAAAATGGCCACCACATGCTTGAGAATGACAGAAGGAGACGATACTTTGTTGCTCATCATCTGGGACACATCTCCTTATGATTTGATCGGGACAATACTTGAACAAGTATGGGTCGTCCCATAGAAATTTCCGTACCTCTGAGAAGAATCTATCCTTATCTTGCTTTTTCCAATATGTAGGAATTGTACCTGTAGCAAGATAATTAGCAATGTCCGCATACCATGGTAATTGGGAAACAGCAAAAAGTTGTTCATCAGGGAACATGTCATTGATTGCAGTCGTTTCAGGGGAATCAGTGAGGATAAGTCGAGAGAGGTGGTCAGCTACTACATTCTCTACTCCTTTCTTATCACGTATTTCTAAGTCGAATTCTTGGAGTAGGAGGATCCATCTTAATAACCGTGGTTTAGCATCCTTCTTAGAGAGAAGATACTTAAGCGCGGCATGGTCAGTGAATATAATGATCTTGGATCCAATCAAGTAGGATCTAAACTTCTCCAAGGCAAAAACTACGGCTAAAAGTTCTTTTTCAGTAGTAGTGTAGTTTGCCTGGGCTGAGTTTAGGGTTCTACTTGCATAGTAGATGACACATGGCTTTTTATCTTTTCTTTGGCCTAACACAGCCCCAATAGCATAGTCGCTAGCATCGCACATAATTTCAAAAGGGAGGCTCCAATCAGGTGGTTGCATTATTGGAGCACATGTCAACATACCTTTAAGGGTGGTAAAGGCCTTTTGACATTCTTCATTCCACTCGAAAGAATTTTCCTTTTGAAGTAGGTTACATAAAGGGCGAGAGAGTGAACTGAAATCCTTTATGAACCTTCTGTAAAATCCTGCGTGTCCTAAAAAGGACCGTATATCTCGTATGCTTTTGGGTGGTGGGAGGTTAGAGATAAGATCAATTTTCGCCTTGTCCACCTCAATTCCATTTTGTGAAACGATGTGACCAAGTACAATTCCCTTTTGAACCATGAAGTGACACTTTTCCCAATTGAGCACAAGGTTCTTCTCTTCACATCTTTTTAGCACAGATTTCAAGTGCTTGAGGCACTCATCAAAGTTACAACCAAATACAGAAAAATCATCCATGAAGACTTCGAGAATGGTCCCCACCATGTCAGAAAAGATGCTCATCATACAACGCTGAAAGGTGGCAGGGGCATTACATAGTCCAAACGGCATTCGTCGATAGGCGAAAGTACCGAATGGACATGTGAATGTAGTCTTTTCTTGATCTTCACGGGCAATTTCTATTTGGTTGTACCCTGAATAGCCATCAAGGAAGCAAAAGTGGGAATGGCCCGCCAACCGTTCTAAAATCTGATCAACAAACGGTAGGGGAAAGTGGTCTTTCCTCGTGACAGTGTTTAGCTTCCTGTAGTCAATGCACATTCTCCAACCGGTAGTGACTCTAGTTGGCACGAGTTCGTTATTGGCATTGGCTACGATGGTTATTCCGGATTTCTTAGGCACCACTTGAGTTGGGCTCACCCATTGGCTATCAGATATTGGGTAAATGATACCTACATCCAATAGTTTCACCACTTCGGCCTTAACCACATCCTTCATATTTGGATTTAGTCGTCTTTGTGGTTGCCGGGATGTCTTTGCATTTTCCTCAAGGTGTATGCGGTGAGTGCAAATCAGTGGGTCTATGCCTTTGAGATCCGCAATTGTCCATCCGATGGCACTCTTGTGCTCTAATAGAGTGGCTATTAGCCTACTCTCTTGTTCCTCATCCAAGTGGGAAGAAATCACCACTGGATATGTCTCATCTCGACCTAAATAAACATATTTTAGCTCACTTGGCAATGGTTTTAGGTCGAGTTTTGGCACCTTAATGTTGGATGGGAGGGCCTTGTTCTCATTTATAGGCAAAGGTTCAATTGGGGCCCTCCATCTTTTATTTTCACGCACCAGCATCACATCTAGAATGGCATCCATCTCTTGTGTTGTATCATCATTCATATCATGGAGATGGGCCACACAGGCCTCCAAAGGGTCGGAAAATAGTGACAAGGGGATTGTATCTTCCACGAATGATTCGATCATGTTTAATTCGTGGATATCATCATCAACTTCCCGCGGTTGTTTGCATAACTCAAATATGTTAAGCTCAAGGGTCATATTTCCAAAGGACATTTGTACAAGTCCGTTTCTACAATTGATAATGGCGTTTGAGGTAGCTAGAAACGGTCGTCCAAGTATGACGGGAATTTGAGTACCGGTGCCTATCACGGGATGTGTGTCCAAGACAATAAAATCTACTGGATAGTAGAATTTATCAACTTGGACTAGAACATCCTCTACCATTCCTCTCGGTATCCGGATGGATCTATCAGCAAGTTGGAGTGTGGTTTTGGTGGGTTTCAATTCACCTAACCCAAGTTGTTCATAGACCGAGTATGGAATGAGATTCACACTTGCCCCCAAGTCGAGTAGGGCTTGTTTAATCTGGTAGTCTCCTATGATGCATGATATGGTTGGACTACCCGGATCTTTGTATTTTTGGGGCACCTCTTGTTTGATGATGGCACTCAAATTCTCAGCCAAAAGCACTTTGTTGTGAACGTTATGTTTCCTTTTGATTGTACACAATTCCTTTAAAAATTTGGCATAAGATGGTATTTGTTTTATTGCATCCAACAGCGGAATGTTGATCTTCACCTGCTTGAAAACTTCCAGAATCTCCAGATTTTTATCTAAAGGTTTAGGTGAAATCAACCTTTGTGGAAATGGGGCAACCGGCTTGTATTGTCTTTCCGGTTCTTTCTCTTGTGGAATATTGTTTGGGCTATCATCCTCTTTGGGAATTTCCGGATCCTTAGGCTTGGGGGCCTTCACCGGATTGGATTTATCAATTTCTTTCCCACTTCTCAAAGTGGTGATAGCTTGGACATGTTCCGTATGGTGGGAGGATGAGCTTGCATCTTGTATCTCATATTGGGTCCTTGGGTTAGGAAGAGGTTGGGCAGGGAGTGTGCCCTTCTCTCTAACACTAAGGTGAGCTTCAACTCTAGCCAAAGATGTTTTCAATTCATTGATGGCTTGGTTTGAGTTTTGATTGAATTTCAATTGCTCTTGCATGAACCCATCTATTTTTAGAGAGTTTGTCTTGTTATGCTCATTCTGGACTGATACAAATGCACCCAACATCTCTTCTAGTGATACTTTTGGAGTGTTGTTTGCATTTGCATTGGGCCCATTCTTCCAACTGAAGTTGGGATGGTTCTTCCAATTAGGATTATACGTGTTTGAGTTTGGAGCACCATATTGCTGCTGATAACTGTTTATGGCATTTGTTTGTTCTTGTAGGATGCCTTGGACTGCTGAAATTGTGGGACAATCTGGTGTAGCATGTTGATTTCCAGCACAAATTCCACAAACAGTTTCAACCTCAGTGGAGTTGATTGTTTCTCCTTTCCTTAATTCCATGGCTTCGACCTTTCTTGTAAGGCTAGCCAACCGTGCACTTATGCTATCTTCTTCTGATAGGACATACATTCCTCCCTTTTCCTTTTGTTGGCCAATCTTGGAATTTGTTGGTTTAGGTGTGTCCCAAGATTGTGCACTTTCAGCCAATTCTTCCAGATAATCCCATGCTTCATCAGCTTCCTTATTCATGAACTCCCCATTACACATCATCTCTATAAATTGGCGCATGGATGGAATCAGTCCTTCATAGAAAAAACTTATAATCCGCCAATTTTCATAGCCATGATGTGGGCATGCGTTTAATAGGTCCTTGAATCTCTCCCAACATTGGGAAAAGGTTTCATCCTCCTTTTGGGCAAAGTTCATGATAAGGCGCTTAAGCATGTTCGTTTTGTGAGTAGGGAAGAATTTTTTTATAAATTCTCTGTGCATATCGTTCCATGACCCAATTGATCTTGGCCTTAATGCATACAGCCAACCCTTGGCTTTATCCTTAAGAGTGAAAGGGAAGAATTTAAGTCTTACTACATCTTCAGTCACATTTGCAAAGTGCATGGTGGTGATTACCTCATCAAACTCCCTAAGGTGTTGATAGGCACTTTCACTGTCTAAACCATGGAATTTAGGGAGAAGATTGATCACTCCCGGTTTCAAATCCACATTCCCTGCATTTGGTGGGAAAACTATGCATGAGGGAGTGCTCGTTCTTGCAGGTTGCAAGAAATCACGTAAAGTCCTAGGTCGGGGAACATTCTCAACCACATTCTCCCCTGTTTCAGTTTGATTTTGAACCGGGTTAGGTTGATTTGCAGCCATATTTTCAGATAAAATTGGAGAATCTAGCTGTCTCCTAGCACGTGGCTCTCTATCAATCCCTTCTACTATCCCCCCTTCACTTATGAGTCGGTTATTGGAATCCCGAGCCCAATGTGGCATGCAAAACCAAAAATAAGAAACAAAAAGAAAGGAGAATTCTTCCTCCCTTTTCTTTACTCTTCTCTAAGATCGAAGCACAAGGTGTCTTGCAATGGCTAGGCCAGAAGCAAGGATAAAGACCGATTTCTCCTGGTCAATAGGGGTTCAGAAAACTCCCCACCCACTCTTTGAATCTTTTGAGAAAAAGTGCAGAAAAAGGAAAAAAGAAGAGTAGAGATGAGAAAAGAAATCTCTGAGCACAAGGTGAACCAAGGCGGCTGAGCCGACCAATAGGAATCCAGGTGGCAAAAAGGCCGACCTTTTAGAGATCCAAAAGGAATCTCCACCCACTCTACAAGAGATGAATAGGAATGAATAGGAGAAGGAGAAGAGTAAGGTTTAGAAAGATAGAACCTGATTCGCACTTGAAACTCTTGTATCTTCTTCAGCTTCCTAGAAATCCCTGAAAAGAAAAAAATCAAATAAATAAACTAAGTTAGTTCTAAAAATCTAAAAGAGTCCTAAATAGATACTAATTTCAGAAATTTGTGAAAACCGTCAAGGTCCCCTGGCAGCGGCGCCAAAAACTTGTTCGCTTCCCCAAGTGTAGGGTTGCGATGTAGTAATAAACTCGGTAATACCGAGGTCGATCCACAGGGACTTATGTAGGATGTCACAAACTCATCCACAAGTTTCTATTGAAGCTAACAATCAAAGTTTGAATAGAATGTGTGTGATTAACAGTTTAAGCTAAATTGAATGTAAACAAGTATAAGAAGGCACTAGGGGTTCGAGGATCCACTTGTAGCAATCCTCGATGTTCAATCCTCTGTGGTTTCCCATTCTCTCAACTAGAATCACCAGTCAGGTCTATCTAGTCGGATGATAGAACTGTTAAACCAGAAGTCTGTAACATGTAAGTTCTGTGCATAAAGTTCACTCAACTCTAGGCTGATCTGAGCATGCTCATTGCATAGGTCATTCACCTTTTCTATAGGTCCAATTCCCAATCATAACCATCCTCAAGTCTTCTCACAAGACAAGGCTAGATCATGATTTGAACTGGATTCAAATTATATGCACAGTCCATACATATTCCAGATAATCAACCAAAACTAGAACTTTGGCATGAAGCCCCTTTATGAAGAGCTTGGTACTAGAGCGCACTCCAATTCCTCGGATCATACAGGTCTAGACCGTTGCAAACAAATTAAGAAGATAAGTAATTCATCCAAACATCCATGAGTCATCACAAGACTAAGAGAAATTACTTAAAAACTTGTATAAACTTCAAACCTTAGTTCATAATCATGAATTCCAAACTGAAAACCACTTAACTACGAATTAAAACATCTTGGATACACTACAAGCTTCACCTCTTAGCCCTAGCTAAGAGGTTAGCTGCTCATGATCCAAGGAAACATGAAACAACTACAAAAAGCATAAAAACAGCAAAGCAAACCAAAAGGAGTTGTGAAACTCCAATCTTCACTTTCACAGCTTCCAACCTCGCTTGAACCCTTCTAGGATACCCTAGAAACAATCCCTAGGTGTTTATTTATAGTTTGGCGGCTCCCCAACGTCGGAAGAATCGGAAATTTGCGTAACACTTACGCAGCGCAGAGAATTTCGGGAAGAAATTAGAAAGTTCCAACTCAGTACGCATGGCCGACCGGTCATGACCGGTCGGCCTCAAGTGAAAACACTCCAGCAGGTATGCCTGACCGGTCAAGACCGGTCAGGCCTTGTAGAACCTTAATCCAGCAAGCAACTCCGACCGGTCAAGACCGGTCGGATGTCTTTCTTCACATTGCAGCAACACTGACCGACCGGACTTGACTGGTCGGTCCTGTTCATTGAGTTCCCAGCAACACTGTCCGACCGGTCATGACCGGTCGGACGTCTTCAGCAGCGTCCTTCATACATGGCAGACCGGTCACTGACCGGTCTGGCTTCCTTGGCCGACCGGTCACGACCGGTCAGCACCTTTTTCTCTTCTTTTTCTTGCTTTCTTTCTTCTCTCTTTGCTTCTTCATTTCTTTTCTTCTCTGGTTCTTGGATGTTTTTCATCAGAATAATCCTAAGTGAGCTCTTTATGTCTTCAATTGAGTAGAGTCCACCCTCAATCCTATAGTCACAAAACATGCATTGAATTAGCTTACAAACCATACGAACCTTGCATAATGAGTGATGAATTGGGGTTAGAATATGCACAATTAAGAGCTCAACATGAACTAGGCTCAAAAGTGTTCAAATTCTCTATCGATCATATAAATAGGAGATTTCATATAGAAAACTATTATATTTAAGCTAATTTAGAGATCTCAAAATTATATCAATTCGTCTCTCATCCTTTCATACTTATGACATCCCAAGTGCATAGTAACAAAGTTTTCCAAAAGAGTTTAGAATTTTATAAAAATTGAAAAAAATTTATACAAATATTGCTCGAAATTTTACAAAACACTAGATTCATCTAGGAATCTCACCCCTCAACCAAATCTTGCATTGTCCTCAATGAAAAAAGATATGCAATGACCAATAACATGAGAGCAATGATAAAAATAAAAGAGGGTGAGAACGAGAGTACCTGAGAGAGTCAATCATGGAAGTCTAAACTCTGATAATTAAATAATTCAAACTAACTTCTTCTTCACAAGTTGGTATGGTCTCCACATTTCAGATTTTATTGGCGCTTCAAGTATTGATGCTTCAGTTTTACACTCCATAGAAGGAATCTTTTTGGGCACCGATGAAGTTTTCCTTAAGGCATTAACAATGTCACGGATCATAGGATCATCCCAATCCTCAAAATATGCCAAATACTCTTTTAGAGTGTAGGAAACTTCGACCTTCTCGGTCACTTGTGTAAGTTGGAATAAGTCTTCAACCACTACACTTCCAAAAATTGGCCTCTCCATAGGCAAATCAAACACCAATCCATCAAATTCCTGCACAACAAAATTGCTTAAATCAGTGATTAGTGTCTTCTCAATCAATTTTTTAGATTTTGGCTCTTCCAAGGCTTCATCAATATCCAAATTTATTTCTTCCTTGGAATGATCGAAGCAACTTCCAAGGTTTTAGAAAATTTAGTTGATGGTAGCTCATCATCATCCACAATTGTATCAATGAAATTAATCATGTGGATCTCATCTTCATCCTCATCCTCATTCTCTTGTTATTTATACAAATTAAACACATTCAGATTCATTGTCATATT